>CM064487.1:143524642-144124642 GCA_032716605.1 Paralithodes platypus
ACTAGAACAAATACATTTATTGTACTTCCCGCTCTGAAACCTTCTTAGCACAATTGTTTTTTAAATATAAAGTGTGTTCTAATATGGAATTGTATAATGGACAACTTTAAATCAGTGGCTGTTTCATTTTGGGTTGTATAAACCATTTAAAAAGGTTTGTTACATTGATAATGCGTTAATCAATTAAATTCTTGGCTGAGTAACAAAAACCTTATTTGGCAAATAATCGTAATATCAATATACCGTTGGTTGATTTTCTAACTTATCTATGATTTATTTTATGCACCAATCACCGTCACTGTCATACCACCCCAAGTGTTACCTTAAGTATACAATATTAAGTGGGAGCCTACTTGTATATACCGTTAGGTATAAAGTCCTCTTTATCAACGTTATTTGCTACTTACAGTATTCAAGATAATTATGTATTTCTGATGCATGTACAGTTATATGCAACAATGATTATTATTATTATTATTATTATTTATTAAAAAAGAGCCCATATAAGGAAAGCTATTTATACAGTAATTAAACCCTAGTGGCTTGTATAATATTAATTAAAAATAATCCTAAATTTCTTTGACAATATCCAACCCGCCTATCTTCAGGCGATTCGTGCATAATTATGATCCACAATACAGATCCGAAAATAACAAGCTTGATATGAATACAAATTTTTTTTTAACGATTTAAGTCAAATTTATATTAATGGGCAAGGTGTAAATAAATCGATAAGGTCTTTATAAGACGTAATGCATAAATGTACGGAATTTCGGCGTGCGAGCTATCCTAGGTTAGAGTCCTTCTGAGTGCCACGCATTTGTAAATTTCATTGAGTTTAGAAGTAAAGTTGGTTGGTGAACAAATATGAATTAAATAAAATCTATAATAAAACATAGATGAACTTTGTTATTTCGGTGGCAATAAACAGATTAATCCGGATAAAACTTTCATTCCGAGAGGATTTTCCGAAGCCCAATAAATTAGTCTAGTATTAACTATAGGATACTAGCAAACCAGTCTTCGTTTACGGAAACATATATATAGGCCTACTTACCAATACAAAGGGGGAGTCCAGAGATGTGTGACGGGGGATATTCTGTACCCCCGTCTCCCTAATGTTTATAGCGGAGATTTTAAGAAATTCGCCCCATTAGTTAGGCGATTTAAGAACTTTTGTGCCGTTGAGGGATCTATTATTCTGGCGAGCGATAGCCAGCCTTTATTTTAAGGGGAACCGGTCTTTAGCCAGGACATTTTTCTACCGAAACACGCACAAATTTATCTAAAGATGAATTTCTTTTAATTAACCTCGTTGCAGGTAGGAACTATAAAACAAAAATATAAATAAATAGAGATATCTCCACTTGTAGCAGGAACCACCTCTCCCCGCCGACACTGGATAGTAAATGGCCCATAAGCTTGGGTAGCGGTCAGACGTTGGTTACTAAACGAAACCTGTGGGTCTCGGAACTTTGACACTACGAACCAACCATCTTGTTAAGTGCTTCGTTCGATTCAATTCATCCTAAGAGCAATACGAACCTACAAGTCTCGGAACTTTGATAATATAAACCAGTCATCTCGTTCAGTGCTTCGTTCGAGTCAATTGACCACTTGCGAGTATCGTTCTATAAGGAAGTTGGAGTTGTAGACATCGATATTTAGCAGAATTACCATATAAAATACGGTTGTTGTTCAGAATATAAAAACATAAAATCAAATTCAACATAGGCTACTCTTTATTCATCAGAAACCTACATTATTATTGCATTTCCGTTTACTATCGATGTCTATACCTCCAACTTCATTATAGAACGAAACTTGCAAGTGGTCAATTCATCCTTAGGGTAATATTTTTTCCCCTAAAGGTGGTGTCACACGAGTGCATTTTCGAGTAATTTTCAAGGACAATTATATCCTGGCAACTTTGAAATAAAATTAAGTTTGACCATAATTCAGGCATTTTAGGGGAGGTTTTTAGTTTGTTTTCTACTCCTCCAGCAATCTTAAAATTTCATCCCCTTGACCCTCTTTCAAGATAAATTTGTATATTTTTTGGTAGAAAAATTTCCCGGCTAAAAGCCGGTTCCTCTTATATACAGGCTCGCTATCGCTCGCCAGGAAAATATCGACACCTAAAGGGCACGAAAGGTCTAAAGATTGAAAGAAATGGGGAGAAAGTTCATATAATCGCCAACATAATGTGGCGAACGTCTTAAAATTAGAAAAGCAATGGGGCTAAACACGAGGGAAAAAGGAGTCAAGAAAAAAATCGCTCAAGTGGAAATCTCCCCTTAACCCATTCAATACCAGGGACGTCCTTTTCATCATATTCTGGCAACTATTAGACGACTTTAATCAGCTAAGGAAGGGCCTCTAGCGATAATAAGGCTTCAAACTATCTCAACCAACCCTGATCAGTATATGACCTTCGACAAACATATAAGCCAAACAACAACAACAGTAATGGGGGCCATATTATACATAAATAGAACAAAACATTATTTTGATAAATCAACTCGAATCGCAGTTGTACAATCACTAGTATTAAGCATTCTGAACTACTGTAATATGATTTGGGGGACGACTAATGCATCACTAATCACGAAGGTTCAAAGGTTGCAAAACTTCGCGGCAAGAATCGCAGATGGTAAAGCTAGGAAGTATGATCACGTTACAGCCATTTTCAAAGAATTACAATGGCTAAGCATAAAGAAACAAATTACTTTTAATTCAGTAGTAACTATTTTTTTTAAAGTCACCCACCACTACCCAGATCACTTCCTACCTCTCCCAACTGTTAACAATATTACCGATAGTAATACAAGACAACGACACAATCTTTATGTCCTCAGAACCAAGACTGACTCGGGAGCCAGAGCTATGTCTGTAACAGGTCCTAAGTTATGGAATCAAACTACCATCGGATATCAAAGAGGCAAATACCGTACATGCATTTAAATCAAAGTTGAAAAAGAACTTATTAAATAATACATAATCTAAATATCGGGCCTCATTGTTCTCTATGGTAATATGAATTATATGATGTCCTATATATTCTTATTCATATTTTTATGACTGTATATATGTGGGTATTTCAATATAGATGCATATAAACTATGTACAGTCAAACAAATATGAATGTGTGTGTAAAAGTATGTAAGTCCACGCACATATAAATACTGTATATGTATGTATTGCGTGTATATATGCATCTGAATGTGTATGTGTACAATCTAAGTTTATACCTTATACCTAAGTTTATACCTAAGTTAATACTTAATGTACACTTTGTAATTGTAATTGTGAGCGGAATAACCACTTTTAAGTGGATTTTTTTTTTGTTTTTTTTATTTTTTTAACCACCACAGATCCTTCCTAAGCTGCATAATATCGTCTAAACATAGCTAGAGTATAATATAACACGTCGCTGGTACTCAAAACATAGCTAGAGTATAATATAACACACGTTGCTGGTACTCTAAACATAGCTAGAGTATAATATAACACACGTCGCTGGTACTCAAAACATAGCTAGAGTATAATATAACACACGTCGCTGGTACTCAAAACATAGCTAGAGTATAATATAACAAGTCGCTGGTACTCAAAACATAGCTAGAGTATAATATAACATACGTCGCTGGTACTCTAAACATAGCTAGAGTATAATATAACACACGTCGCTGGTACTCAAAACATAGCTAGAGTATAATATAACACACGTCGCTGGTACTCAAAACATAGCTAGAGTACTAATATAACACACGTCGCTGGTACTCAAAACATAGCTAGAGTATAATATAACACACGTCGCTGGTACTCAAAACATAGCTAGAGTATAATTATAACACGTCGCTGGTACTCAAAACATAGCTAGAGTATAATATAAACACACGTCGCTGGTACTCTAAACATAGCTAGAGTATAATATAACACACGTCGCTGGTACTCAAAAACAAAGCTAGAGTATAATATAACACACGTCACTGGTACTCAAAACATAGCTAGAGTATACTATAACACACGTCGCAGGTACTCAAAACATAGCTAGAGTATAATATAACACACGTCGCTGGTACTCAAACATAGCTAGAGTATAATATAACACGTCGCTGGTACTCAAAAACATAGCTAGAGTATAATATAACACACGTCGCTGGTACTCAAAACATAGCTAGGAGTATAATATAACACACGTCGCTGGTACTCAAAACATAGCTAGAGTCATAATATAACACACGTCGCTTGGTACTCTAAACATAGCTAGAGTATAATATAACACACGTCGCTGGTACTCTAACATAGCTAGTGGATAATATAACACAAGGCACTGTTACTCAAAACATAGCTCAATTATAATATAACACAAGTCGCTGGTACTCAAAACATAGCTAGAGTATAATATAACATACGTCGCTGGTACTCTAAACATAGCTAGAGTATAATATAACACACGTCGCTGGTACTCAAAACATAGCTAGAGTATAATAACACACGTCGCTGGTACTCAAAACATAGCTTAGAGTATAATATAACACACGTCGCTGGTACTCAAAACATAGCTAGAGTATAAATATAACACACATCGCTGGTACTCAAAAATAGCTAGAGTTATAATATAACACACGTCGTGGTACTCAAAACATAGCTAGAGTATAATATAACACACGTCGCTGGTACTCTAAACATAGCTAGAGTATAGTATAACACACGTCGCTGGTACTCAAAACATAGCTAGAGTATAATATATAACACCACGTCGCTGGTACTCAAAACATAGCTAGAGTATAATATAACACGTCGCTGGTACTCAAAACATAGCTAGAGTATAATATAACACACGTCGCTGGTACTCAAAACATAGCAAGAGTAAATATAAGACACGTCGCTGGTACTCAAAACATAGCTAGAGTATAATATAACACACGTCGCTGGTACTCAAAACATAGCTAGAGTATAATATAACACACGTCGCTGGTACTCTAAACATAGCTAGAGTATAATATAACACACGTCGCTGGTACTCTAAACATAGCTAGAGTATAATATAACACACGTCGCTGGTACTCTAAACATAGCTAGAGTATAATATAACACACGTCGCTGGTACTCTAAACATAGCTAGAGTATAAATATAACACACGTCGCTGGTACTCTAAACATAGCTAGAGTATAATATAACACACGTCGCTGGTTACTCTAAACATAGCTAGAGTATAATATAACACGTCGCTGGTACTCAAAACATAGCTAGAGTATAATATAACACACGTCGCTGGTACTCAAAACATAGCTAGAGTATAATATAACACACGTCGCTGGTACTCAAAACATAGCTAGAGTATAATATAACACACGTCGCGTGGTACTCAAAACATAGCTAGAGTATAATATAACACACGTCGCTGGGACTCTAAACATAGCTAGAGTATAATATATATATATAACACACGTCGCTGGTACTCTAAACACAGCTAGAATATAATATAACACACGTCGCTGGTACTCTAAACATAGCTAGAGTATAATATAACACACGTCGCTGGTACTCTAAACATAGCTAGAGTATAATATAACACACGTCGCTGGTACTCAAAAGGCTAACGTAATCTACCCTGGGTCTACTTTCAGATACCAATGAAACAGAACCCAGAAATATTGAGAGAAAAGAACTTGCTCATCGAAAATTATCGCAAAATCGCTCGTGTGACACTGACCTTAAGGGTGCCCAACTGTTTTTGTTTTTTCTCTCTCTCTTGGTTGTATCAATTCGGCCCCATTCAGCCAACTGTTTTTAGACGTTTATCTTCATCGAGATTGATGATATTTCCTGGCGAGCGTTAGCGAGCCAGCATATTTTTTTGTAATGTTTTGACAACTGGCTAAATTTGTATATTTTTCAATAGAAAAATTTCTCCGGCAAAGCCGGATTTTTCCATACATAGCTGGCTCGCTATCACTCGCCAGGAAGAAATCAACACCTGGATGGGGATAAACGTCTTAAAACAGTAGGCTGAATGGGAGCGAATGGATACAAGCCAAAGCAAGAGAGAAGAGGAGTGAAAAAAGCAGGGCACCCCCCTTAACCATAGTAAATCCCGAGCTAAGTATTGGAATGTCAACATATCATTTTAAAGGACTTGAGCGGTATCAAGTTCTTAATCTTTGGGAAGTATCTTAAAGACGTAAGTCCTTTCTAAATGCTTTTAGGTTTTTCCCTTTTTAGTTTTTATAGGTTTTTGTAGTTTTCATTTTTTAATATAGGTAAAAAATAAAAATAAAATCTCAATTATATATTTTTTATTAACACACACACAGGGGGGGGGGAGGTAGGGGTAGGTAAAGGGGGTGTAGCGGTAACAAGGGGGGGTAGGGGTAACTAGGGGGGGTAGGGGTAACTAGGGGGGGTAGGGGTAAGAGGCAAGTAGGGGGTGGAGAGGCAAGTGAGGGGGGGGAGAGAGGCAAGTGAGGGTAGCCAAAGTTGGGGGGGGGGGGGGTGATTGGGTAGAACAGTGGGGGGGCGGGGGAAGTCGGTTGAACTGTGTGGGAGGGTGGAGAGAGAGAGAGTTGGTTGAACAGTGGGGAGGGGGGGGGGGGGGGGGGAGACTGCGTAGAATAATGGGGGGGGGGGGGGGGACTGGGCAGAACAGTGGGGGGGGAGGAGGGGGAGTGGGTTGAACAGTGGGGGGGGGGGGGGAGGGGGTTGAACAGTGGGGGGGAGGGAGAGTGGGTTGAACTGTGGGGGGGGGAGGGAGAGTGGGTTGAACAGTGGGGGGAGGGAGAGTGGGTTGAACAGTGGGGGGGGGGGGGAGAGTGGGTTGAACAGTGGGGGGAGGGAGAGTGGGTTGAACAGTGGGGGGAGGGAGAGTGGGTTGAACAGTGGGGGGAGGGAGAGTGGGTTGAACAGTGGGGGGGAGGGAGAGTGGGTTGAACAATGGGGGAGAGGGGAGAGTGGGTTGAACAGTGGGGGGGAGGGAGAGAGTGGGTTTAACAGTGGGGGGGGGGGGGGGAGAGTGGGTTGAACAGTGGGGGGAGGGAGAGTGGGTTGAACAGTGGGGGGGGGGGACGGAGAGTGGGTTGAACAGTGGGGGGGGGAGAGTGGGTTGAAACAGTGGGGGGGGGAGAAAGGGGGTTGAACAGTGGGGGGAGGGAGAGTGGGATGAACAGTGGGGGGAGGAGAGTGGGTTGAACAGTGGGGGGGGGGGGAGAGTGGGTTGAACAGTGGGGGGGGAGGAGAGTGGGTTGAAAAGTGGGGAGGGGGGAGAGTGGGTTGAACAGTGGGGGGAGGGAGAGTGGGTTGAACAGTGGGGGGAGGGAGAGTGGGTTGAACCAATGGGGGAGAGGGGAGAGTGGGTTGAACAGTGGGGGGGAGGGAGATTGGGTTGAACAGTGGGGGGGGGGGGAGAGTGGGTTTTGAACAGTGGGGGGGGAGGGAGAGTGGGTTGAACAGTGGGGGGGGGGAGGGAGAGGGGTTGAACAGTGGGGGGGAGGGAGAGTGGATTGAACAGTGGGGGGGGGAGAGTGGGTTGAACAGTGGGGGGAGGGAGAGTGGGTTGAACAGTGGGGGGGAGGGAGAGTGGATTGAACAGTGGGGGGGGGAGAGTGGGTTGAACAGTGGGGGGGAGGGAGAGTGGGTTGAACAGTGGGGGGGGGGAGAGTGGGTTGAACAGTGGGGGGGAGAGTGGGTTGAACAGTGGGGGGGAGGGAGAGTGGATTGAACAGTGGGGGGGGGGGAGAGTGGGTTGAACAATGGGGGGAGGGAGAGTGGGTTGAACAGTGGGGGGGGAGGGAGAGTGGGATGAACAGTTGGGGGGGGGGAGAGTGGGTTGAACAGTGGGGGGGGGGAGAGTGGGTTGAACAGTGGTGGGGAGGGAGAGTGGGTTGAACAGTGGAGGGGGGGGGGAGAGTGGGTTGAACAGTGGGGGGGGGGGAGAGTGGGTTGAACAGTGGTGGGGAGGGAGAGTGGGTTGAACAGTGGAGGGGGGGGGAGAGTTGGTTGAACAGTGGGGGGGAGGGAGAGTGGGTTGAACAGTGGGGGGGGGGGGGGAGAGTGGGTGGAACAGTGGGGGGAGGGAGAGTGGGTTGAACAGTGGGGGGGGGGAGAGTGGGTTGAACAGTGGAGGGGGGGAGAGTGGGTTGAACAGGGGGGGGGGGAGAGTGGGTTGAACAGTGGGGGGAGGGAGAGTGGGTTGAACAGTGGGGGGGACGGAGAGTGGGTTGAACAGTGGGAGGGGGGGGGGGGGAGAGTGGGTTGAACAGTGGGGGAGGGAGAGTGGGTTGAACAGTGGGGGGGGGAGAGTGGGTTGAACAGTGGGGGGAGGGAGAGCGGGGGTTGAACAGTGGGGGGGGGAGGGAGAGTGGGTTGAACAATGGAGGAGAGGGAGAGTGGGTTGAACAGTGGGTGAGAGGGAGAGTGGGTTGAACACTGGGGGGGGGAGAGTGGGGTGAACAATGGGTGGGAGGGAGAGTGGGTTGAACAGGGGGGGAGGGAGAGTGGGTTTGAACAATGGGGGAGAGGGAGAGTGGGTTGAACAGTGGGGAGAGGGAGAGTGGGTTGAACAGTGGGGGGAGGGGAGAGTGGGTTGAACAGTAGGAGGGGGAGGGAAAGGGGGTGGAACGGTGGGGGGAGGGAGAGTGGGTTGAACAGTGGGGGGAGGGAGAGTGGGTTGAACAGTGGGGGGGGGAGAGTGCGTTGAACAGTGGGGGGGAGGGAGAGTGGGTTGAACAGTAGGAGGGGGAGGGAGAGTGGGTTGAACAGTGGGGGGGGGGGTGAGGGAGAGTGGGTTGAACAGTGGGGGGGGGGGGAGAGTGGGTTGAACAGTGGGGGGAGGGAGAGTGGGTTGAACAGTGGGGGGGGGAAGAGTGGGTTGAACAGTGGGGGGGAGGGAGAGTGGGTTGAACAGTACGAGGGGAGGGAGGAGAGTGGGTTGAACAGTGCGGGGGAGGGGGAGAGTGGGTTGAACAGTGGGGGGGGGTAGAGTGGGTTGAACAGTGGGGGGGGGGGGGTTAGAGTGGGTTGAACAGTGGGGGGGAGGGAGAGTGGGTTGAACAGTGGGGGGAGGGAGAGTGGGTTGAACAGTGGGGGGGGGGGGAGGAGTGGGTTGAAACAGTGGGGGGGGGGGGGGAGGGAGAGTGGGTTGAACAGTGTGGGGGTGGGGAGGGAGAGTGGGTTGAACAGTGGGTGGGGGAGAGTGGGTTGAACAGTGGGGGGGGGGGGAGGGAGAGTGGGTTGAACAGTAGGGGGGAGGGAGAGTGGGTTGAACAGTGGGCGGAGGGAGAGTGGGTTGAGCAGTGGGGGGGAGGGAGAGTGGGTTGAACAGTAGGGAGGAGGGAGAGTGGGTTGAACAGCAGGGGGGGGGGGGAGAGTGGGTTGAACAGTGGGGGGGAGGGAGAGTGGGTTGAACAGTGAGGGGGGGGGGAGAGGGGGTTGAACAGTGGGGGGGGAGAGTGGGTTTGAACAGTGGGGCGGGGGGGAAGAGAGTGGGTTGAACAGTGAGGGGGGAGAGTGGGTTGAACAGTGGGGGGGGGGGAGAGTGGGTTGAACAGTGGGGGGGGGAGAGTGGGTTGAACAGTGAGGGGGAGGGAGAGTGGGTTGAACAGTGAGGGGGGGGGGGGGGGAGAGTGGTTTGAATAGTGAAGGGGGGAGAGTGGGTTGAACAGTGGGGAGAGAGAGTGGGTTGAACAGTGGGGGGGGGGGATAGTGGGTTGATCAGTGGGGGGAGTGGGTTGAACAGTGAGGGGGGAGAGTGGGTTGAACAGTTTGGGGGGTGGGGGAAAGTGGGTTGAACAGTTGGGGGGTGGGGGTGGGAAAGTGGGTTGAACATTGAGGGGGGTGGATTGGGTTGAACAGTGATAGGGGGGGGGGAGAGTGTACGTACAACAGTGTGGGGAGGGGAGTGTGGGTACAACATTGGGGGGGAGGGGGAGTGTGGGTACAAGATTGGGGGGGGGGGGAGAGAGTGTGCGTACAAACAGTGGGGGGAGGGGAGTGTGGGTACAAACAGTGGGGGGAGGTGGAGTGTGGGTACAACAGTGGGGGAGGGGGAGTGTGGGTACAACAGTGGGGGGAGGGGGAGTGGGGGTACATCAGTGGGGGGAGGGGAGTGGGGGTACATCAGTGGGGGGAGGGGGAGTGTGGGTACAACAGTGGGGGGGAGGGGGGAGTGTGGGTACAATAGTGGGGGGAGGGGAGTGGGGGTACAACAGTGGTGGGAGGGGAGTGTGGGTACAAAAGTGGGGGGAGGAGTAGTGTGGGTACAACAGTAGGGGGAGGGGAGTGTGGGTACAACAGTGGGGGGAGGGGAGTGTGGGTACATCAGTGGGGGAGGGGGAGTGTGGGTACATCGGTGGGGGGAGGGGGAGTGTGGGTACATCAGTGGGGGGGGAGTATGGGTACATCAGTGGGGGGAGGGGAGTATGGGTTATATCAGTGGGGTGGGGGGAGGGGAGTGTGGGTACATCAGTGGGGTGGGGGGAGGGGAGTGTGGGTACAACAGTGGGGGGAGGGGGAGTGTGGGTACATGAGTGGGGGGAGGGGAGTGTGGGTACAACAGTGGTGGGACGGGAGTGTGGGTACAAACAGTGGGGGGAGGGGGAGTGTGGGTACAACAGTGGGGGGGGGGAGGGGAGTGTGGGTACAACAGTGGGGGGACAGGAGTGGAGGTACAACAATGGGGGGAGGGGGGGAGTGGGGCTACAACAGGGGGGGGAGGGGAGTGTGGGTACATCAGTGGGTCGAGGGGAGTGTGGGTACATCAGTGGGGGGAGGGGAGTGTGGGTACATCAGTGGGGGAGGGGAGTGTGGGTACATCAGTGGGGGGAGGGGAGTGTGGGTACATCAGCGGGAGGAGGGGAGTGTGGGTACAACAGTGGGGGGAAGGGAGTGTGGGTACATTAGTGGGGGAAGGGGAGTGTGGGTACAACAGTGGGGGGGACGGGTAGTGTGGGTACATCAGTGGGGGGAGGGGAGTGGGGGTACATGAGTGGGGGGAGGGGATAGGGGGTACAACATTGGGGAGAGGGAGAGTGTGGGTACAACAGTGGGGGGAGGGGAGTGTGGGTATATCAGTGGGGGGAGGGAGAGTGTGGGTACAACAGTGTGGGGGGCGACTGTGGGTACAACAGGGGGGGCGGGAGAATGTGGGTACAACAATGGGGGGAGGGGGAGTGGGGGTACAACAGTAGGCTAAGGCAGCCTCCCAGAAGCTGGGTGTGCTCAACCGCCTTAGGGGGTTCTTTTCCCCTGCACAGCTTCTTGCTCTGTACAGGGGCATAGTGCGCCCTTGTATTGAGTATTGTTCACATGTGTGGGGAGGTTCCTCTCACACCGCTCTCCTAGACAAAGTTGAAAGGAAGGCCTTTCGTATCATTAACTCCCGTCCACTCACCAACTCTCTGCAATCTCTCTCTCTCCGCCGCAATGTTGCATCTCTCTCGCTATTCTATCGCTACTATAATAATCAGTGTTCCTCAGAGCTATCCCAGTGCATACCACCTCCTTTACGTAGGGCACGTGGTACCCGTCTTGCAACTCAATCCCACCCCTACTCTGTGCAACTCTCCAACCCAAGAGTGAAACGTTACTCTCAAACTTTCTTCTACTCAACATCTGAGCTCTGGAACTCTCTCCCAGAATCAGTCTTTCCCTCTTCCTATGACTTAAATTGCTTCAAAACTCCGTGTGTCCAGGCATTTTGGCTCGAACGTCCCTTGATTTTGGCCCTGTCACTCTTTCAACTATGGGGGAGGCACTCGCTATAGGCAGTTATGCCTTTTGCCTCACTCAATCACATAGAAAAAAAAAAAAAAAGGCGGAGGGGGAGTGTGGGTACAACAGTGGGGGGAGGGGGAGTGTGGGTACATAAGTGGGGGGGGGGAGTGGGGGCACATCAGTGTGGGAGGAAGAGTGGGTACATAAGTGGGGGGGGGGGGGTGAGAGTGTGGGTACAACAGTGGGGGGAGGGAGAGTGGGGTACAACAGTGGGGGGGGGGGGAGTGGGGGTACAAACAGTGGGGGGGAGAATGTGGGTACAACAGTGTGGGGAGAGTGTGGGTACAACAGTGGGGGGGAGAGTGTGGGTACAACAGTGGAGGGGGAGAGTGTGGGTACAACAGTGGGGGGAGTGGGGGTACAACAGTGGGGGGAGGGGGAGTGTGCATACATCAGTGGGGGGAGGGGGAGTGTGGGTACATTAGTGGGCGGAGGGGGAGTGTGGGTACAACAGTGGGGGGAGGGGGAGTGTGGGTACAAAAAGTGGGGGGGGGGAGTGTGGGTACATCAGTGTGGGGGGAAGAGTGGGTACATCAGTGGGGGGGGGGAATGGGTACAACAGTGGGGGGAGGGAGAGTGGGGTACAACAGTGGGGGGGAGAGTGGGGGTAAAACAGTGGGGGGAGAGTGTGGGTACAACAGTGGGGAGATAGTGGGGGTACAACAGTGGAGGGGGAGAGTGTGGGTACAACAGTGGAGGGAGAGTGTTGGTACAACAGTGGAAGGAGAGTGTGGGTACAACAGTGGAGGGGGAGAGTGTGGGTACAACAGTGGAGGGGGAGAGTGTGGGTACAACAGTGGAGGGAGGGAGTGTGGGTACAACAGTGGAGGGAGAGTGTGGGTACAACAGTGGAGGGGGAGAGTGTGGGTACAACAGTGGAGGGAGAGAGTGTGGGTACAACAGTGGAGGGAGAGTGTGGGTACAACAGTGGAGGGGGAGAGTGTGGGTACAACAGTGGAGGGAGAGAGTGTGGGTACAACAGTGGAGGGAGAGTGTGGGTAAACAGTGGAGGGGGAGAGTGTGGGTACAACAGTGGAGGGAGGGAGTGTGGGTACAACAGTGGAGGGAGAGTGTGGGTACAACAGTGGAGGGGGAGAGTGTGGGTACAACAGTGGAGGGAGAGAGTGTGGGCACAACAGTGGAGGGAGAGTGTGGGTACAACAGTGGAGGGGAAGAGTGTGCGTACAACAGTGGAGGGGGAGAGTGTGGGTACAAAAGTGGAGGGAAAGTATGGGTACAACAGTGGAGGGAGAGTGTGGGTACAACAGTGGAGGGGGAGTGTGGGTACAACAGTGGAGGGGGAGTGTGGGTACAACAGTGAGGGGGAGAGTGTGGGTACAACAGTGGAGAGAGAGTGTGGGTACAACAGTGGAGGGAGGGAGTGTGGGTACAACAGTGGAGGGAGAGTTTGGGTACAATTAACAGTGGAGAGAGAGTGTGGGTACAACAGTGGAGGGAGGGAGTGTGGGTACAACAGTGGGGGGAGAGTGTGGGTACAACAGTGGAGGGAGAGTGTGGGTACAACAGTGGAGGGAGAGTGTGGGTACAACAGTGAAGGGGGAGTGTGGGTACAACAGTGGAGGGAGAGAGTGTGGGTACAACAGTGGAGGGAGGGAGTGTGGGTACAACAGTGGAGGGATAGTTTGGGTACAACAGTGGAGGGAGAGTGTGGGTACAACAGTGGAGGGAGAGTGTGGGTACAACAGTGGAGGGACAGAGTGTGGGTACAACAGTGGAGGGAGGGAGTGTAGGTACAACAGTGGAGGGAGAGTGTGGGTACAACAGTGGAGGGAGAGTGTGGGTACAACAGTGGAGGGACAGAGTGTGGGTACAACAGTGGAGGGAGGGAGTGTAGGTACAACAGTGGAGGGAGAGTGTGGGTACAACAGTGGAGGGAGGGAGTGTGGGCACAACAGTGGAGGGAGAGTGTGGGTACAACAGTGGAGGGAGAGTGTGGGTACAACAGTGAGGGGGAGAGTGTGGGTACAAGTGGAGGGAGAGTGTGGGTACAACAGTGGAGGGAGGGGAGTGTGGATACAACAGTGGAGGGAGGGGAGTGTGGGTACATCAGTGGGCGGAGAGGAGTGAGGGTACAACAGTGGGGGGACAGGAGTGTGGGTACAAAAGTGGGGGGAGGGGGAGTGTGGGTACAACAGTGGGGGGAGGGGGAGTGTGGGAACAACGGGGGGGGGAGGGGGAGTGTGGGTACAATAGTGGGGGGAGGGGGAGTGTGGGTACAACAGTGGGGGGAGGGGGAGTGTGGTTACAACAGTGGGGGGAGGGGGAGTGTTGGTACAACAGTGGGGGGAGGGGGAGTGTGGTTACAACAGTGGGGGAGGGGGAGTGTAGGTACAACAGTGGAGGGAGGGGGAGTGTGGGTACAAAGGAAATCAAGCAACAACAGATCTAGTGACCCTTCTAGGTTGCTTGTCCTCCAAAACACTGAGGATCAAGTGTCCAAACAGTGGTTTAGAGTGGGTAAGGGAACATTGGAAAGGGAACTACTGCCCTGCCACTAACGTGGCAGGACTAGGAAGTTAGTAGGGGACAGATGGGTTAGTAACTGAGGGGAGGATAAAGTTATTCATTTACAAACGCAGTCAGTCGCGGGTTTGATGCGAGATATTTGTCTAGGCGGAATTTAAATGAATCAACGGTGCTGCAGTCTATAACGTCTCGGGGAAGCCCATTCCACAAGTTGACAACTCGATTGAAGAAGAAATTCTTAGATTCGTGCGAGTTAAAAGATTTACCAATAATTTTGCAACCGTTTCCCCGCGTGTAATTAGATTGGTCGATAGTGAAGTACTTACTACAGTTCATATTGTCGATGCCTTTGATGATTTTGAACACTTGAATTAAGTCGCCTCTTAATCTGCGCTGGGTTAAAGGAAATAGATTTAATTCTCTAAGACGCTCTTCGTATGGTTTGTTCTTTAGGCTAGGTATCATTTTGGTAACTCTACGTTGAAGTTCTAGCTTGTTTATATCTTTTTGGTAATAAGGGCACCAGGATTGAACGCAGTATTCCAGAAGAGGGCGGACTAAGGAATTGTAAAGGGTTAGGATAACTTCTTTGGATTTATGCTCAAATGACCTGCCTATAAAGCCAATTATTTTGTTTGCCTTCTTAACAACTTCTGAACATTGTTGACTCGGTTTTAGGTTACTCGATATTGTTACTCCCAGATCAGTTTCTCTGTTTACATTCTTAAGCGGAGTGCCATTCATCGAATAGTTTGCTTTCTCATTTAGGTATCCGACATGTAGTACTTTACATTTATCCGCATTGAAACTCATTTGCCAAATTTGGGCCCAACATGACAATTTATCTAGATTGTGTTGCATATCGTCAACTTGTTCTTTTGAGAGTACGCTATTTGCAATTTTTGTATCGTCAGCAAATTTTGAGATTGTGCAGGTGAGACCCTCATCTATGTCGTTGATGTAAATTAGAAAAGAGAATTGGTCCTAGTACCGATCCCTGGGGTACCCCGCTACTTACATTGGTCCATTTAGATGCCTTACCGTTTATGACTACCCTTTGCTTTCTGTTGCTGAGCCAATTTTCTATCCATTTCAACACACCGTCTTGTATTCCATGCGCTTTTAGTTTTAGCAGTAAACGTTTGTGGGGAACTTTGTCAAAGGCCTTTTGAAAAAATCAAGGTATATAATATCTACAGCTTTACTCTCATCGTAGAGGTTGAGGATATCGTGGAAGAAGTCTAAGAGGTTTGTTAAACAGGAACGTTTTTTACGAAAGCCGTGTTGAGTATCTTTAAGTATGTTATTTTCCTCCAAGTGATTTACGAGTCTGTCTCGTATGACCGTTTCTAGCATTTTACATACACTGAGGTTAAGCTAATTGGACGATAGTTACTGGGTAGGGATTTGCTGCCTTTTTTGAATATCGGTGTTACGTTGGCTAGCTTCCACTGATCAGGCATAGTTCCAGACTGCAAGGATTTATTGAATAGTAATGTCAGTGGTTTGGAGAGCTCATTCTTAGCTTCCTTTAGAACTCTAGGCGAGATTGTATCAGGTCCTGGCGTTTTATTTACCTTGAGTTTATCTAAACAATTCAATACTTCTCTCTCTGTAACGGTGATATTGCTTAGAACATCTGAATTATCAATCTGAATCGGCGATGGTTGTAGGGATATCACTGAGGTCTTCTGTTGTAAAAAACTGATGCAAAGAAGGTATTGAGGGCATTACTCATTTGTACTTCGTCTTTGGTGTATTCTCCTTTTTCATCGACTAACGGTCCAACAGTTGAAGTAACTACTTTTTTCTTTCTGATATAACTATAGAATTCTTTCGGGTTTGTTTTACTTTGATTCGCAATATGTAACTCTAAGGTCTTTTTACTTTGCTTAATTAACTTTTTGGCTTTGCGTCGTAGCTCTACAAAATTTCACCCGTTCTTCGTCATTTTGTGAGGATTTTAATCTATCATTAGCACATTTTTTAGCAAGCAGGCAGTTTGAAATATCTTTATTCCACCATTTGGGCTTATTATTATGGCCTGGACGCCGTATTTTCGATGGTATGCAGTCTTGCACTGCTTTTAGGTAAGTGGTTTCGAATAACTTCCAAGATGTATTTATGTCGTTATTGTTAATTAAAAAGCTCCAGTCAGTTTCTTTAAACATAGCTCTAAGTTATGGAAGTTTGCTTTCTTGAAATTAGGGACTTTTTCGATGCTACTATTTGGTTCGTTACTAGTAAACTTTAAAGTGAAAGTTATCGTACGATGGTCGCTGTTACTGAATTCATCACCAACATTCAAATTCTCTATCAATTCTTCTTTTGTTGCAAGTACAATGTCAAGAACGTTATTACCACGGGTCGGCATTCGAACAAATTGATAAAGCGAACTCTCTTGCAAGTTCGTATACAAGTCATGTCCGGAGTGTGAAGTAAGAGTATTGCCCCACTTGGTCACAGGTAAATTAAAGTCGCCAAAAATTACGGTATCTTGTGAGTTACTTACATCTGCAATTTGTTCGTAAATTTCTCGGTCAGTTTGCACTGATTGAGAGGAGGTCTGTATATTAACGCAAGTATTATTTTTGTACCTTTATTATTCTTTATTAGCACAAAAGATGTGTCGACGTTCACAATTTGAGGTTTTGACACGAGGGTCGGGTTAAGACTTTCTTTGATATAAAATAAAACGCCACCTCCATTTTATTTATTCGGCTATTCTCAAACATATTACATAACCGGAAGTGAATACTCTGCTAAAAAGTCTCTATCTTGTGTATTGAGCCAAGATTCTGTTATGCCAATCACATCAAATTTTCTGTAACACTAGTTCCTCTAAATCTGAAAATTTATTGCGTATGCTACGAGCGTTTGCATAGAAAACCTTTAAAGTTGCGGTTTTAGAACTCGCAGATCTTCTTTCATCGAATTTTTGGTTCTGGTCGGATCTACATTTACATTCATGGCTGTCCTCGGTCCTCGGTCGTTATCCCTGACGGTTTTGAATTTGGGTCGTGTTGGTGGAGCTTTATCCAAATTCGCGGTTCTTGACGGATTAGTATTTAATCCCTTTGTAGATTGCCGTCCTCGCTGTCTTCGGTCCTCCTGGTTGTCCTGTGCTGAGTCGATTTCTTCTCCGAAAATCCTTCACCGCATCGTTGAGAAGACGCCCAAAACGCGCTGCTCCCACCTGGTTCAGATGAACTCCATCATCCGAAAACAAATAGTCATCGTAGTAGAAATTGTCCCAGGTGTCGACGAATCCCACGTTCTCCTTCCTGCAGAGGTTTGCTAGACAACGATTTGTGCTGGTGGCTATGTTGTAAAATCGGCTCTCTACACCGAGCCGGGGGACGATTCCTGAGACGATGATCCTTGATGACTTCTCCTTAAACGACTTGATCAGCTGCTGGTACTTTAAAAGCAAATCTTCCGACCGGGTCGTACAACAGTGGAGGGAGAGTGTGGGTACAACAGTGAGGGGGAGAGTGTGGGTACAAAAGTGGAGGGAGAGTGTGGGTACACCAGTGGAGGGAGAGTGTGGGTACAACAGTGAGGGGGAGAGTGTGGGTACAACAGTGGAGAGAGAGTGTGGGTACAACAGTCGAGGGAGGGAGTGTGGGTACAACAGTGGAGGGAGAGTTTGGGTACAACAGTGGAGGGAGAGAGTGTGGGTACAACAGTGGAGGGAGAGTTTGGGTACAACAGTGGAGGGAGGGAGTCTGGGTACAACAGTGGAGGGAGAGTGTGGGTACAACAGTGGAGGGAGAGTGTGGGTACAACAGTGGAGGGAGGGAGTGTGGGTACAACAGTGGAGGGAGAGTTTGGGTACAACAGCGGAGGGAGGGAGTGTGGGTACGACAGTGGAGGGAGAATGTGGGTACAACAGTGGAGGGAGAGTGTGGGTACAACAGTGGAGGGAGAGTGTAGGTACAACAGTGAGGGGGAGAGTGTGGGTACAACAGTGGAGGGAGAGTGTGGGTACAACAGTGGAGGGAGGGAGTGTGGGCACAACAGTGGACGGAGAGTGTGGGTACAACAGTGGAGGGAGAGTGTAGGTACAACAGTGAGGGGGAGAGTGTGGGTACAAGTGGAGGGAGAATGTGGGTACAACAGTGGAGGGAGGGAGTGTGGATACAACAGTGGAGGGAGGGGAGTGTGGGTACATCAGTGGGGGGAGGGGAGTGAGGGTACAATAGTGGGGGGACGGGAGTGTGGGTACAACAGGGGGGGGCGGGGGAGTGTGGGTACAACAGTGGGGGGAGGGGGAGTGTGGGTACAACGGTGGGGGGAGGGGGAGTGTGGTTACAACAGTGGGGGGGAGGGGGAGTGTGGTTACAACAGTGGGGGGAGGGGGAGTGTGGGTACAACAGTGGGGGAGGGGGAGTGTGGTTACAACAGTGGGGGGAGGGGGAGTGTGGGTACAACAGTGGGGGAGGGGGAGTGTGGTTACAACAGTGGGGGAGGGGGAGTGTGGTTACAACAGTGGGGGAGGGGGAGTGTGGGTACAACAGTGGAGGGAGAGTGTGGGTACAACAGTGGAGGGGGAGAGTGGGTACAACAGTGGAGGGAGAGTGTGTGGGTACAACAGTGGAGGGAGAGTGTGGGTACAACAGTGGAGGGAGAGTGTGTGGGTACAACAGTGGAGGGAGAGTGTGGGTACAACAGTGGAGGGAGAGTGTGGGTACAACAGTGGAAGGGGGAGTGTGGGTACAACAGTGGAGGGAGAGTGTGGGTACAACAGTGGAAGGGGGAGTGTGGGCACAACAGTCGAGGGAGAGTGTGGGTACAACAGTGGAGGGGGAGTGTGTGGGTACAACAGTGGAGGGAGAGTGTGGGTACAACAGTGGAGGGAGAGAGTGTGGGTACAACAGTGGAGGGAGAGAGTGTGGGTACAACAGTGGAGGGAGAGTGTGGGTACAACAGTGGAGGGAGAGTGTGGGTACAACAGTGGAGGGGGAGAGTGTGGGTACAACAGTGGAGGGAGAGTGTGGGTACAACAGTGGAGGGAGAGTGTGGGTACAACAGTGGAGGGAGAGAGTGTGGGTACAACAGTGGAGGGAGAGAGTGTGGGTACAACAGTGGAGGGAGAGAGTGTGGGTACAACAGTGGAAGGAGAGAGTGTGGGTACAACAGTGGAGGGAGAGTGTGGGTACAACAGTGGAGGGAGAGTGTGGGTACAACAGTGGAGGGAGAGAGTGGGTACAACAGTGGAGGGGGAGAGTGTGGGTACAACAGTGGAGGGAGAGAGTGGGTACAACAGTGGAGGGAGAGTGTGGGTACAACAGTGGAGGGAGAGAGTGTGGGTACAACAGTGGAGGGAGAGAGTGGGTACAACAGTGGAAGGAGAGTGTGGGTACAACAGTGGAGGGAGAGAGTGTGGGTACAACAGTGGAGGGAGAGAGTGTGGGTACAACAGTGGAGGGAGGGAGTGTGGGTACGACAGTGGAGGGAGAATGTGGGTACAACAGTGGAGGGAGAGAGTGGGTACAACAGTGGAGGGAGAGTGTGGGTACAACAGTGGAGGGAGAGAGTGTGGGTACAACAGTGGAGGGAGAGAGTGGGTACAACAGTGGAAGGAGAGTGTGGGTACAACAGTGGAGGGAGAGAGTGTGGGTACAACAGTGGAGGGAGAGTGTGGGTACAACAGTGGAGGGAGAGTGTAGATACAACAATGGAGGGAGAGAGTGGGTACAACAGTGGAGGGAGAGTGTGGGTACAACAGTGGAGGGAGAGTGTGGGTACAACAGTGGAGGGAGAGTGTGGGTACAACAGTGGAGGGAGAGTGTGGGTACAACAGTGGAGGGAGAGTGTGGGTACAACAGTGGAAGGGGGAGTGTGGGTACAACAGTGGAGGGAGAGTGTGGGTACAACAGTGGAGGGAGGGAGTGTGGGTACAACATTGGAGGGACAGTGTGGGTACAACAGTGGAGGGAGAGAGTGTGGGTACAACAGTGGAGGAAGGGTGTGGGTACAACAGTGGAGGTAGAGAGTGTGGGTACAACAGTGGAGGGAGGGAGTGTGGGTACAACAGTGGAGGGGGAGAGTGTGGGTACAACAGTGGAGGGGGAGAATGGGTACAACAGTGGAGGGAGAGTGTGGGTACAACAGTGGAGGGAGAGTGTGGGTACAACAGTGGAGGGAGAGTGTGGGTACAACAGTGGAGGGAGAGTGTGGGTACAACAGTGGAGGGAGAGTGTGGGTACAACAGTGGAGGGAGATTGTGGGTACAACAGTGGAGGGAGGGTGTGGGTACAACGGTGGAGGGAGAGTGTGGGTGCAACAGTGGAGGGAGAGTGTGGGTACAACATTGGAGGGGGAGTGTGGGTACAACAGTGGAGGGAGAGTGTGGGTACAACAGTGGAGGGGGAGTGTGGGTACAACAGTGGAGGGAGAGTGTGGGTACAACAGTGGAGGGAGAGTGTGGGTACAACAGTGGAGGGAGGGTGTGGGTACAACGGTGGAGGGAGAGTGTGGGTGCAACAGTGGAGGGAGAGTGTGGGTACAACAGTGGAGGGGGAGTGTGGGTACAACAGTGGAGGGAGAGTGTGGGTACAACAGTGGAGGGGGAGTGTGGGTACAACAGTGGAGGGAGAGTGTGGGTAAAACAGTGGAAGGGGGAGTGTGGGTACAACAGTGGAGGGGGGAGAGTGTGGGTACAACAGTGGAGGGAGAGAGTGTGGGTACAACAGTGGAGGGGGAGAATGTGGGTACAACAGTGGGGTGAGAGTGGGTAGAACAGTGGGAGGAGAGTGGGTAAACAGGGGGGGGGGGAGGGGGGACTGGGTAATAAAACTATTCTTCATACTTTATTTAACATATAAATAGACTAATAGAGAAGTACATTATTTTATACTACACAGTATGTGTATATATAATAACTCATATAATATATACTCTATACTGTATATAGTTTAGTAACACAGACAATTTGAGTGTAACAACTGGCATGTTCATGGTCTTATCTTCATAAACCTACAGTACCGGGTTGTCTATGTCTCCTCGTGGCCAGTTGCAAGCCGACTACTCCCAAGTTGCACTGCCATTGCCTCTATCACCTCTCATATATTGGACAACTCACAATAGTTACAATATATACTATATATAATATATTATGTAGTTACAAATATGTATATTACAATATTTATACAGAAGTACAGTCGGCCAAATAACTGATGTCTCGGCACCAAGTATATTTTGATCACCAATATTTAAAAATTATTTCTAAATTTCGAGTGAGACGTACAAACATGTTCCTACGCTTAATCACCCTATTTAACATCTGACAGACATTAATACAGCACATAGCGAGCCAAACATAATGACAGCAGAGACATGACTTTTTTTTTTTTTTTTTTTTTTTTTCTATATTCCAACTTACTTCCTCTTGGGCATAGGCTGAGAGCCTTAACATTCACCGCTTTACAATGAACAGTGAAGCCCGTGAGGTCTTGTTCCAGTCTAGGTAGTGAGACATGTGAAGCACGTAGAGTACAACGAGCACCTGCCATCTTGCCTTCACATGAGGCACGGTGCTCACTCATGGCCCGAAACGACCCCATCTCTGAAGCCACCTCGTTCCCGTGCTTCACTGTCTCACCCCTACACTCGGACTCTCACACTTACACACACACAACGCCACCTGTTGAGCAGATAACTCATCAGGCATTGCACCCCTATAGCATATACTGTATATACTACAACATTATATTACCATCACAAATATACAGTATCTATACCGTACCATATTAAATATGTATTTCATAATTTACATGTATAATTACAATATTTACCATTATACAAAAACCCAATTCTTTAACAATGTAATTATTTTATATTTACTATATTTCAAAACTCAACACATATTTAATATTCAGCAATATTCTGTCATTATTATATATTTTCAAAACTCAATACAAATTTAATACACATACATACATACATAAAATTTTAAGACTGAGTGTTCCACACATACGTGCAGTTTCAGTCTTTTGTCCTAATGGCGGCGTTCCAGGCAACCCTGTTAAGGGCTGCTTCACTTGTCAGCAATATTCTGTACATGTAATTAATGTATCTTTCATAACTTTCAAGCTTAGTTTTACATGTATCTAAGTGTACAGTCGCAGTTATAACTTCTGATACATTATAAAGCCCAGACAAGTATGAACCAAACCCCAAAAATACAAACCAAAGATTGTAAATTATTGAATTCAACCCAAAACACGAAATAATGAACAAATAAACTACAGATTTAATCAGAAACATTAAAACAAGTATATGTATCAGCATTATTAACCTAGTCTGTACATTATTACTATTCAATTAACCCTTTGAGTACCAGCGATGTATGTTGTATTATATTCTAGACAGATTTAGACGATATAATGCATCTTAAGAAGGACCTGTGGTTAAGTTAAAAGGATTGGTTGAGATAGTTTGAAGCCTTATTATTGCTAGAGGTCATTCCTAAGTTAATAGAATCGTCTAATAGTTGCCAGCATATGATAAAATGGACCTCCCTGGTACTGGATGGGTTAATATTTAATAGGTAATTTACATATAAAGTTATGTGCAATAATCTATCTATATTCCCTGCAGGATAGGTTGTGTGCGCATTCCAGACTCAGAGGAGGAGAGTTCACCCAGTTAAGGCTCGCCAAAATCAACAATTAAATATATACAGTATACAGTATATATACAGTATATATATATATATATATATATATATATATACAGTATATATATATATATATATATATATATATATATATATATATATATATATATATATATATATATATACTGTATATACTGTATATATGAAACAATAATATAAATAATAGCTATTTACAAATATACTTAATCCATAACTAACAATCTAATGTAAATATACTTAATCCAGAAATAACAAAATACTAATGCAAATATAACTTTAACATTTATATTAACAATATATATATAATCAGCAAATAAATACATATATATTTTAATAAACAAATACAAAATTAAAAACCATAACCCCCTGGGGGTTAGGGAATAGAATATGCCCCACATGCCTTCTGCGTGTCGTAAGACGCGACTAAAGAGGTTGGGTCGGTGGGCTTGCGACCCCCACCCGGAAAAAATATCTAAGCAAAGAAAAACGAACGAACAGCCTCAGATGCGGACGGAACCTACGTTGACGAACCACGACCGACTAAGGACATTCCTTCGGACATTCTGAGAATGGCTACGTGGAATGTTAGTGGCATGAATGATAGCACAAAAGAGAGAGAGGTTCTAGAAGTGTTAGTGAATGCCAGGCTGGATGTATGTGGAATGACAGAGACCAAATGGAAAGGTTCAGATGTGAGAGAGTGGGAGTGTGGAATGGGTGTGTGTGCTGGAGTGAGTGAAGGAACAGCGAGAGAAGGTGCATGTTTGTTTGTAAGTAGCAAATGGAAGGAATGTGTAAGAGAGTATGGGTCTGTGGGTTCAAGGATTGTGTGGGTGAGAATGAAAGTAGGAATACAAACGTGGGTGATTGTATGCGTGTATGCCCCGACAGAGAATATACTTGAAAGAAAGAAAGGGGAGTTCTGGATGAATGTGGAGCCGTGCCTGGAGAAGTTTGACAAGAACGAAAGAATATTTCTGATTGGGGATATGAATGGTAAGGTGGGTGATAGGAAAGTTGAGGGAGTGGTGGGAGGTGGGGGGTACCGTCAGAGATGAATGGGAATGGTAGTGCACTTGTGGACGTATGTGTGGGGAGGAGGCTGTGGATAGTCAAGAACTTCTTCCGACACAGAATGATCCACAGGTACACGTGGAAACGGATGTTGACGATGAAGGATAAGACAGTGGTGGAACGAAAGTCATTGATTGATTATGTATGTGTGGATGAACGAATGAAGAAATTTGTGATGGATGCTAGGGTGTATAGGGGTATTGGAGGGGGTCTGTCTGATCATTATGTAGTGGTAGCTAAGGTTAGGATACAAAAGAAGTGGGTGAGGAGAGCTGGAGGGAGGCGAGAGGAGGGTGGAATGGTGAGGAGAGTGGAGAGGTTGCAGGAGGAGGAAGTCAGGGAGGAGTACAGGAGAGCAGTGGAAAGACGACTAGGTGGGTTCGACCTGGAAGTTATGGAGGAAGTGGAGGAGATGAGCAAGGTGTTTAAGGATGAGATCTGTGCAGCATGTGAGGAGGTGTGTGGAGTGAGGAGAAGAGGGAGGGGAGTGAAAGGTACAGCATGGTGGACAGAAGAGGTAAGAATAGCTGTGGAAGAAAAGAAGAAAGCATATAGAGAGTGGTTGGGTAGTAGAGGGAATGAAGATTTCGAGACACAGAAACGAGCGAGGTACGTGGAGAGTAAGAGGGTGGTGAAGAGAGTAGTGAAGGAAAGTAAGAGAAGAGTAGATGAGGAATTTGGAAGGAATCTGAGTGTAAAATGGAGGGAGAGTAAGAAACTGTTCTGGAAAGAAGTCAAGAAAGTTAGGGAAGGTAGCAAGGGAAACAGTAAGGGTGTGAAAGATAAGAATGGGAGAATGCTAGCCGAGAAGCAAGAGAGAGTCGAAAGATGGAGGGAGTAGTTCAATGAGTTGCTAAATGTAAGGAATGAAGAGCCAGCAAACATAGCTAGATATGGTATGGGAGGGAGAAGAAGAGAAGTAGTGGAGGAGGAGGTGGGGATCAGGAGGTCAGAAGTGTGGGAAGCCATGAAAAGAGTGAAGTTGGGGAAAGCACCAGGAACAGATGGAGTGTGTGGGGAAATGTTGAGGTATGGTGGTGAGATAGTGATAGAATGGGTATGGAAAATGTGCAAACTAGCATGGGAGAAGGGGAGTGCACCCGATGACTGGAAGACTGGCATAATAGTCCCCCTATATAAGGGCAAAGGGGAAAGAGGAGTGTGTGGTAACCACAGAGGAATATGTCTTCTAAGCGTAGTAGGGAAGGTATACAGTAGGGTAGTGATTGAGAGAGTGAGAGTGAGAACGGAGAAATGGATAGGCGACGAGCAGGGAGGTTTTAGGAAGGGAAGAGGATGTGTAGATCAGAATTTTACCCTGAATTGTGTTGTGGAGAAATATCTGGAGAAGAAACAAAAGGTGTATATTGCCTTTATGGACTTGGAGAAGGCCTATGGCAGAGTGGATAGAGAAGGTTTGTGGAAAGTACTTAGAATATACGGAGTAGAGGGCAAGTTGCCGAAAGCAGTGAAGAGCATGTATGAGGGTGCAAAGGCGGCAGTACGTGTGGAGAGTGAGCAGAGCGAGTTCTTTGACCTGAATGTTGGTTTGAAACAGGGGTGTGTGATGTCCCCGTGGTTGTTTACTATATATATGGATGGAGTCATGAAAGAAATACTATCAAGAGCAGTGGATGTTGGTGTATTGCTGAAAAGGGAGGTAATTGAGTGGAAGCTACCTATAATGCTGTTTGCGGATGATACAGTTCTGATGAGTGATAATGAATGGGAGTTGCAGGGTCTGGTAAATGAGTTTGGAACAGTGTGCGAAAAACGGAATTTGAAGGTAAATGAGGGGAAGAGCAAGGTTATGGTCTTCGAAAGGGGTGAAGTCACAGAGTGTGAGGTGAAGCTGAACGGTCAGGCTATGGAGATCGTCAACTCTTTTAAGTTAAGTATCTGGGCAGTGTGTTGAGTAAAGATGGGACTATGGATGAAGAAGTGCGGGAGAGGGTATAACAGGGGAAGAGGGTTGTAGGAACGCTAAAAGCAGTAACAAGAAATAGGGTGGTCAGTATGGAAGTGAAGAAGTCCTTGCATGACAGTGTGGTAATCCCGACACTGACTTACGGAAGCGAAGCATGGACGTTGGTTGAGAGACTCAGACCAAGAGTGAGAGCAGTGGAAATGAATTACTTAAGGAGTGCGTGCGGAGTTACATGGAGGGATAGACAGACTAATGAGGAAGTAAGAAGGAGGTGTGGTGTGGAGGTAGATGTGCTGGAGGGTGTGAAAAGGAACAACTTGAGATGATTCGGCCATATGGAACGAATGGAAAGCGAGAGAATGACTAAGAGGGTGTACGAGAGCGAGGTGGAGGGACAGAGAGGGAGAGGTAGACCGAATGAGAGGTGGAAGGATGGAGTGAGGAAGTACATGAACGAAGGCGGTGCTGGTTGGGGGGAGGGGCGTCGACTGACTGGGGACAGAGGTGCATGGGGGTGGTTCGTTCGTGGCCACCCCTTCGGGGATAAGGGCGTCAGGCAATAGATAGATAGATAGATGAAACATTTAATTTAATATTACTCAATCAACAAAATATATAAAATAATCTCATACTGGCCAGTCAATCCATAAATCTCTCACACCAACTTATCCCAACAAGAATATTTTACAATTGTACAAAATCAATTACACAATGTATACACAATACATACATACATACATAACATTTTAAGACTGAGTGTTCCACACATAAGTGCAGTTTCAGTCTCTTGTCCTAATGGCGGCGTTCCAGGCAACCCTGTTAAGGGCTGCTTCACTTGTCAAGTTCTTGGATTTGAGATCGGCGCGTATAGTCCGATCCCAGGTCTTCCTCGGTCCACCCCTTGGTGCAGCTTCCTCCACAATCACAGACCTGCATTTGTTCACCCAATTTTGTTCATCTACAAATACCTGAATAAAAATAATGCATGTAAAAACCCTATTATTATCATCCTATCTACATCATTAATTTTAACATTTATCATTACTGTATCAAAATATCTCAGGGTGTCAAATAGGAGCAATTTTGTTTGAATATTTAAATGTATACAGTATATATATATATTTTTTTTTTGCCAGGCTCTGTAGGCCTAATTCCCGAGAAGGGGTGGCCATGAAGATTAGGCGTTTGTCACGAATTGCTAGGTCAAGTTTCCCGGGCTTGACATCTACCAATATCTTGATAGTGAGGATTGGATCCGCCGACCCTTTGATCAGCAGCCGACGCTCTACTGACTATGCCACGGTTCGCGATTAGAAATGCAATAAGATTAACATGAAATAGCATTGCTGTCCATTTTATTACTTCCAAAGATATAATTTGAGCTCTAAAACTAAATTTTATCTTTACATATAAAACAAGAAAAAAATATATAATGGACACTGCTTTTTTTGACACCCTGATAAGATCTATACATAAAAAATATATACTTTTCAACCATTAATTGTAACTATAAATATAAATTAATTAATTAGTAGACCAATATATGACCCAGCGTCACACTAGAGCACATATTAGATACTATAGTTTGGGTTTTTCCAGTTTTGAGGTATTAAGACGTTCGGCCCTTAGTTTATTTATTAAGCGCGGACTTTAGCGGACCTTAGCATAAATGACCGCCACACAGTCTAGAGTCTATTCATTAATGGTACTGTAGCTTTAAGAAGTTCCCTCATGCCACATCGTACATTAACGGCCATTAGCAAGTTATTAAATATAAATTACAGTAAAATGTAAATTTGCAAAACAAGCAATCGCAGGGATCGCACAAAATAAAGACACAAAATGTATAAAACAAATTACTGTGGAATTCACACATTACAAATTTAGCAAAACAATGCTATGAAATAAAACACAAAACCCCCACATAGACTGTACATCATTATATGAGCAAATCATTATTTACTTCACCCCTGCAGTAACCATAAAGCCTCTCAACCCCTTCAAGCTAAAACAAACAATTCCCCAGGCCCCCTTCAAGCTAAATTTGTAAATTTTTGGGTAGAAAATTATGCAAAGCTGAAGGCTGGTTTCTCGTAAGTTGTAAGTCTCGTAATCTATCGCCCCCAGATTAAATTTGTCACTGAATGGGAAAAATATCTTAAACTCTATTATCTATACATCTGGCCAAAAATACAATCCCTTGCCTGATTTCTCGATACTTAAGGGAAAAATCTTGACATGTTTTCATAATTAACAAAATATTGCACTACACTATCTTTTTAATAGACAAGTAACCAGGATGGCACCTTACTATCAACTAAAAATAAAGCAGGCTCATAGGTGCTGGTCCATATAAGCATATTTTATGTTGCAAATCTTTAACCCCTTGAAGATTATTCCACATACTGATAGTTTATTCTGGCTATCATTAGACGATTTTATACAGCTTATACAAATAGCAAAAGAATTACACTAGTACGTTGCAAATATTTATCACCTTGCAGATTATGCCGTATTTTGATATTCTATTCTGGCTATCATTACAGTAGATTATTTTATAAAGCTCATATAATACAAAAAGCAAAAGAAATATACTAGTTCTAACATTAAGTTTAAAACATTAAATTTACCCCCCCCCCCCCCCCCCCCCCCCCTGGGGGTAAGGGAATAGAATATGCCCCACGTGCCTTCTGCGTGTCGTAAGAGGCGACTAAAGAGGTTGGGTCGGTGGGCTTGCGACCCCCACCCGGAAAAAATACCTAAGCAAAGAAAAACGAACGAACAGCCTCGGATGCGGACGGAACCTATGTTGACGAACCACGACCGACTAAGGACATTCCTTCGGACATATGAACGAAGGCGGTGCTGGTTGGGTGGAGGGACGTCGACTGACTAGGGACAGAGGTGCATGGGGGTGGTTCGTTCGTGGCCACCCCTTCGGGGATCACGGCGTCGGGCAATAGATAGATAGATAGAAAGGAGGTAAGACTTAATGTGTCCACTTGTGGCAATGCAGGATAGTTCAATATATCTTCAATTATATTCAGGATTTCTGTCTATAGCAAAATTATTGAATAATGGTACGTGTATTAGTTGACAATGCTAGAGACTAACTCTTTGTACCCTCACACCCGAATACAAATTAACAAAACATTTAAATTATGAATAATAGTGCAAGTTTTGGTTTGTATATTTTGTAAGGTTTACAATTTAATTATAATGTTAAACTTGCAAAATAAACAAACAAAAACAGGGATGATACAATATACTGTACTGTAAAGGCAAAAGAACTTATCAAAATAGCTATGTGGAAATAACACTTTACCAAAAAATATAATGCAATGATGCGACTTTTACCACCATGCAGTACCTGCTCAAGAGGGTGGGTGCCCTGATGATCAGGGACTTCAGTGAATAGTTGCCACAGATTGCTAGACTGCGCTGTCCACCAACCGCACTGGCGTTTGCCAATAACACACTGGCCGGCCTGAGACTCAAAACATCAACTTCACAGTTTGCAGGCGAGTGCTCTACCAACCGCGCTATGGCCTGTGGTCATAAATAATAGATAATATATAACAATATATAATGTATGAATATATAACAGCTAGTACAGTATACAGTATTATTGAATAATAAGGGTTTTATGGACTGCACTCAATTGCCTCAGTTGTAGCATGCACAATTGACCACTTGCGAGTTTCAGGCTATAAGGAGGTTGGAGCTGTAGACATCAATATTTTAAACATCATTCTTAACACCAATAACACTCCAAATGAAATTAATTAAAGCATATTGTAGTACTTATTTTCTTATTTCGAATATACTACTAGAGTGGAGGATAAATCGACAGTCATTTAGAAGTTCGTATACTTTATTTAACAAACTTGCTACTACTCTAGTAACTGTCTCTGTTCGGGCCGAGATGAGTTCAAGACACGGATTGAATATTACGTCGACCCACCATAGGTTGTACTTTGGAACCCTAGAGCTCCCGTTACTTCCTATTTGGATTCCCCATATTCAGGTATTGACTCAAGTCGACTTCGATCCAAAGGCACGTTACTAGTTTCTAAAATAATATGGTTTTTACCGAGCCCTGCTGTGTCTACTCCCGAGACCAGGGCATCAATGAATCAGACCTTTATTCACCTATCTAAAACAAGAGTTATATTCCTAAACTAAACTTCAGAGTGATATACTTTTACTGGGCCTACTATGTCTACTCCAGAGACCAAGGCATTACTACATATGACCTTTTAATAAATATTTCCTCTTAACCATGTACAATACATTTACTCATATGACAAGGGCATTGTTGCAATTTCCCTCAATTGCCTTATCTATATACTCTTTGATTATATAATATTCTCGTTACCTAATACAATATATTTATTCAAATGACCAGGGCGTTGTTACAAGTTACCTCGATTGCCCTATCGAAAACTGTTATGCCTTGATTTTATACAGGATTAACTTGGTATAGGTGAGTTCTGCAAGACTGGGTTATTGGATTTCTTGCAAAATACATAAAGAGAATCAACAGAGGACATAGATAATCTCGGATAAATGGTTTGTAATACAGCTTTATTCTCAATAACACTCAGGTATAAGGTACGTAATAGAATTCCACGAACAATAGATGTTGGAGCACTCAGGTAGGTTATTGGACTTATTACAATCTCCCAGCACTTATCGCGGATTTGGATAGAGACATACTTCCCACTTCCAACGTTCAGGCATTATTCTTCTGATCACATTGCTTTATGATACGTAGGGTACATGAATCACACAGGTTAGGTATTTCGCTTTGTTAACTCTCTCTGGTAATATGACTCTTAATCAAGGATGAAAGTATAAGTAATGTGGTTATTGCCCAAGAATTAACGTAAAGGGATAACTGTAACTAGTTGCACTGGTCTAGGATGTTCACTTGTCTAGGTGATACTTCGGACCGAAAATATCAGTGAGGGCGAATCAGGTTAAACCTGATGGCAAGAATAATTACGGGAGTCAGTTCGCCTAAGCTAAATTTCACTGATATATATTAATGTGTACTAGCATAATCACTTGTTTCCTAACATCCGAGAAAGTTGAGACACAATCGAATACACTGGATGGTTGATAGTTAATAGCACCGTAACACTGGTACTCTGTGAAGTAACACTGTGATGGAGTTTTCCTGGTTATCTTGCGTTAGTGATGTTGGGGGTTAACAGTAGCTCTGGGGCCGTCCAAGGTGTCCGGTAGTGTAGAGAAGGTTTGCAGATGGGCTTCTTGCGGGCGGTTGTGCACCTTTTTGGCAACAATTGCTGATGGGTTAAGACAGTCGATTGTTGCCAAGGAGTTATTCTTGCCGAGTCCTCACTCAAGAGTTTCTCACATAATCCCTTCTAACATAACAAGATCTTTCTGCCTTAGATCAGTTATGAGTTATGATCGTTCGTAGCTCAAGTAGCGGATGGTGCACTATCAGAAGTTAATGAAACAATCAATAATTTGTGAATTTGTTGTCTACCAATATAATATTACTGCCGGTAGTCCCGATCGCAATAAAACATTTGTAAAGGGTTAAATCACTTCCTCACAGAGTTGCACAGATTACGGAACGCCGAACTATCGTGAATCTTGAGGGGGGGTCGAGGGGGTATTAGAAGCCGCCGCAGTGTGGCCAGCCGTTGCTTTGGGCTCTAATATTCAACTGCCCGACTGTTGTCTCTGGGTCTTATTTATAGGCAGGTCAAGGAAGCTTCAGGAATGTTCTAGAAGTATTGGATGTCAATGCTATGAAGTAGTTAATTTATTCTGGTGAACTTAGGGGGTTAGGGAGGGGGGTCTTTAACCCTCTCACGTTCTTGACGCAATTTTGAGCCTATTAGGGATACTTTAAAGCTTTTGTTACCATCAGGGGTATTTAGAAACCTTTAATTTAGTTACTTTAACCTTTGCAGTTGTCTTTGAGTTAGCTGTGGGCAGAAAACTAATTTTGGAGAGGTAATTATTAGAGTGAGAACTCTATTTCTTATTGCTAATCTGGCAACCTCTGCGTCATATGGTCGTGAGAGGGTTAATGTGGCGGTAAGTAACTTGTTATCTGATTTATGATCGTGGATATCTTAACTCTAGTATGAGGTACTAGTAGAGTTATTTAGGCGGATTTGGTGAAGGTTCATAGGGACTACTTTACTGGCGCACTACATGAATAGGCTGGGAGGTATTATTCATCAATTCATCTAAATATCCTTCTCTGGTCTAGCTGACATGCTATTCGTAATCTAGGATGGGATAAGGAAGATTTTGGTTTTGGTTAAGGATGGGATAGGATGGTATTTGGATAGGTATTTAGAGGGTTAGTTCATCCCCTGTTGGAAATTTACCTGGTGTCTGGCAAGAAGTTGTTGGCTACGTGTGGGTCATGGTGAAAGTCCGCGGGGGTTGGGGGGGGGTCCCTTTGGGGTGGGGGGGCATGCCACTCCTTAAATATGTATATATGGGATTCTCTACGCTAATGGGATTTTCTTATGATGTGGTGGTGTCCAGAGTGATACTCCTAGGGAGGGTTGATCCTGGGTTCTAGTTTTTACTTACTAGGATTACTCATGGGGCTCATAATAGTAGTTTTCGTGAAAATGCAAGTCAGGCGGAACCGTCGACTTCTTAGGGGTGAGAGGTTGGCTGCTGTAGCCTCGCGCCGTCTGCCCTCCTGGTTCAGGTTGTGAGTTGGGCTAGTAAGTTAGAGGGTAGTAAATGGGGTTACAAGAATGAGTCTTTATCTGCTATTTATTGGGGTGAGGAAATGAACGGGATCGGCATGTTAGAACGTTCGTCTGGGCGTCTTTACAGGTGGGGGGTTGGATATTGGAAAGGGGGTGGTTTGAGGCTAGGCGCCGCGCCGCTCGTGACCTAGGGTCGTGACCCTTAATGCGCTGGACATAGGGGTGGCATTCCCCTACGATCGAACAGGTAGGGTGGCGTGTGCAGCGGGGCGTGAAGGAGCAAAAGACAGGGTGACCCACAAAACAGGTGACCACTGAGCATGGGGTCACGAAGCAAAACAGAGTAATGTGGATTGTGGATTAGGAGGTGGTGATTGGGAGACGTGTAACAATTGTGGATAAGTAAATGGAAGAGAGGAATAACATGGCGGATAGAAGATAATTACCCTAAGGACTGAAATACATGCATGAAGGACGGTATTAGTTGTTGTCAACTTAAGGTGAATGGGACTTGGTTGGAATGCACGGAATACGATTCGACACAAGGACAGTGCCGCTATGTCGCATCAATACAGGTGGCATAATAATAATAATAATAATACTTTATTTCACTCACACAGTACAGAGGGGACCATACTGGGGTCCATATATACCTTACAGTAACATAAATATATATAAGCTACTGTACATAGGCTACATAAAATAAAAAGAAAATTAAATAATACCCAGCTTGCTATCATGTAGTTCACAGCACTGCCTCAACCAAAAACAGTGGTCATCAAAGTACTGTGTTACCAAAACCACTGTCCTAATTGTGTACAGTACCATGCCTCACATCATTTAGCTTCCGGTACAGTATGTTGCTACAGTACAGTATAGGAATATCGGTACTGTACTGCACTATGAGGTTCAGTACCGGTATGCTAATTATGTAGAGTAGCAGACCTGAAATCATTACTTAAGGTTAAATATAGAGCAACTTCCTCCAGTGTGCCTGGATCCTAGAGGTGTACACTATGCTTGGAGTTTGTAGCATTTTAATGATACTGTTCTCAGAAGTGTTAAGGCGCTGAATGAATTTATATGTTAGCTTTCTAATGAGTGATTGGTAACAATGTAAGTTCATATAGGCACATAGCGTACTTGTACTCTCATATTTTGAGAGCCCCAGAAACATTTTCATGATATTGTGATATGAGATACTTAGTCTATTCACTGTCATTTTAGTATAGTTCCACCATAGTTGTGCTGTATACATTGGTGACCAGTAGGAGTTGAACAATGTTATTTTTGTATCCCATGTGCACATATGAAATTTTCTTAATATTGAATTTCCCTGCATGTAAAGTTGCCTTCGCTGACGACCCATATCCTCATCATCTGAGCGATCACTTGAAATATAGTGTCCTAGATACTTTACTTTACTTACTTCTTCTATAATTTCTTCATACAAATGGAATTTAGGTAGCTTTGATTTCAATAGAAGGTTAGATTTAAATATTATGATATTGCTCTTTATAGGATTAAATTTGACTGAATGTTCGATTCCAAATTTTTCACATACTCTTAATAATTTATCCAGTCCTGCTCCAGAGGGCGCGATTAAGGCTAGGTCATCAGCATACATGAGATGATTTACAATGGTGCTGGCAATACAGCACCCAGTGCGAGTCTTGTTCAGCTCCAGACTAAGATCATCCATGTAGACGTTGAAAAGATACGGAGACAATATCCCCCCCTGCCTAACACCATTGGTTACGGCGAAAGAGCCTGACAGGATGTTGCCCCATCTTACACACATTTTTTGATTAGCATACCAGAAAATAAGTATCCTAACAATATAGCTAGGCACTCCCCTGTTAACTAATTTTTCAAATAAGGTTTTGTGACACACCCTATCAAAAGCCTTACTTGCATCAAGAAAACAAGAGAAAATTTAGCTATTTAGTTTGTTGTATGTATCAATCACTTCTTTCAGCACATATATGCATTGGTCTGTGCCGTGATTTTTCTTAAAGCCAAACTGATTGCTGCTGGTGACAATATATGCAGACATTCTTTCTAGCATTATCATTTCAACTACCTTACTCACCACACTAGCAAGTGCTACTGGGCGGTAGTTGTCTTTAGCTGTAATTTTACCTGATTTATCTTTAATGACAGGAACAAGTATTACGGATATCATAGACTCCGGCAGGACACCATGCGTAAATAGACTGGTGATGCAAGAACTAAGTTTATCTATTAACCTCTGAAGTGCGCATGGGGGTAATTGGAAACGTCCCCCTGTGCTGACGTATTTGAGGTGTTTCCGCCACTAAAATATTCATTGTGCCATTAATAGCATTAATACTTATCCATATGCGCCTATTATGGGTTGATTATAAAGGTATTAACCTGAAACAACAATAAAAAGGGGTGAAAACAGCGTTTGGATGGTCAAAATCGGAGATATAGCCCGCGAGTTGTATAATGTATGGGTGAGGCAATCTGCTTTCCCGCCAATTTCCCCCAAGGCCACTGAGACACAGTCGATCGATACTCTCTCTCTCTCTCTTGCACTCGCTTGCTATCAGTGATGACCACACCCTCCAATCGGATTTCTAATGTTAGCACGAAAATATACCTCAGAATAAGGGAATAACAGGGAAAATAGGTGATAACTGAAGGAGAGGAGGAAAGTGGGGAAGGAGGGGAGGTAGAGGACTGAGATTTTGCATGGCCCAGGGGCCAAAAAAAAAATAAAAAAAAAAAAAAAAAAAATAAATTTTTTTTTTTTTCGATGTCAAAAGTTGATTTTTATTTTCTCTGACTCTTAAGAGTCTCCCCGCAGTGCGCCGGGGGAACTCTTAAGAGTCTCCCCGCAGCTCCCGGGTTAACAACTTATCTGCATATTCTGGTTAATATTATATATACACTTAGTTACTAAAAAAACAAGGCAAGGGGGCAACTGAGCACGGGGCACATATCTATATATATCTAGTTACTACAGAAGAAAGGAACAGCTGAGCAAGGGGGGTATGTGGGTTACATAATTAATTATAGGGGTGACATAATCATGATCGGGCTCGTTGTGGACTGGAAATCGAAGGTGTTTTGAGCTCGCCTTCGCACCTACACAAATGAAAGTACTATAACCCACAAGGTGGTTATCTCATGAAATGCATACTTAGTTGGTACATCAGGAATGTCTAGGAGGAAAATCATGTGGTTTGTATTTTAGAAGACTGGGTTTTTAATAGGCGTGTAACATGCGGAATTAAGTGGAAAAGAGAAACATCGTGGATAACAGATAGTTACCCTAAGGAATGAATACATGCATAAACGACGGCATTATAGACGTCGTCCTAGTAAGACGATGAACCCGGGTTGGTATGCACGTGGCACAATACGACACAAGGACAGTGCCGCTATGTCGCATCAATACAGGTGGCATACTCCGGTTAATATTATATATACACTTAGTTACTAAAAGAACAAGGCAACCCTCGAACCTACACAATGAAAGTATTATAGCCTGTATGGTGGTTACATAATTAAATACATACTTAGGTGGTACATCAAGAATGTCAGTGAGTAAAGTATTGTGGTTTGTATATTAGAAGACTGTGATTGAGAGACGTATAATATGTGGAATGAATTGGGAGAGAGAGAGAGAGACCAAATCGGATCGGGGATGGAAAAGGGACCGGGGATCTCGTTGGGGGTGGGGGTTTCGCTCTCAGGATTTTCGTTCCTGTGGCTCGTTAGGGGTGGGGGTTTCGCTCTCAGGTTTTTCGTTCCTGTGGTATTTTACTTTCGTCGCCTTTATATGAGGTACGACCTCGTACCTCAAGGTTGGAGTACGTAGGTTTGTTTAGGGGGCCAGGTCAGGTCGGTGAGGGGGTTAGGTTGGAGGGAAATGGCAGCCTGCCGCTGAGGACGAAGACTACTGTCATCCCGACTAGCAGCAGACTGCGCGGAAAAGAGAGACAAAAACTTAAAACATTTTATCCTGGAATGTGAATAATATAATGAAATTAGAAAAAAATAACAAGATTATACTCAGGCCATATATCCAAGACACTGAAAACTAATAGGAGAGTTACTATTCAAGAAAGAAGGGAACGAGAGAAGAAAATATATAGATGTTGGAAAAGGAGAGAAAAGAGGATAAAAGAACTTGACGAAAGAACAGATAATTTAGAACACAGGAAAATTAAGAAGAGCTAAAGTGTTTAACAATGTATAAAACAATTTAAAAGATAGTAAGAAAAGTGTAGGCTAACAAGAAAGGGAGTACTACTAAGGAAAAAAATATATAATATATACAGTATATGGAAAACATGTAAATTTATAGAATCATGCCCAATCGCTTAGGAATTAAGAACAATACAAAACAAAATCCCATGGAAAATCCAGTACAATAAACATCATCATCATCATCAGGGGGGGCTGGATTAGTTAGGGTCGCCGTTAGTCTTGGTGAAGGTCTGGTTTATTGGTAGGGGTGGTGGTGGTGTTTGTGGCTTTGACCTTGAGGGTTCGCTTTCACTTTGGGAGGGAGGGGTGGATATACCGTTAGGTCTGCCGTTAGGAATGTGGGTCTGGGTGAGAGCTGGCCCGGGGGCAGTTTTGGATGGTGGTTTGAAGGGCTGCAGTCGGGGGTAGTGATAGGGGGGGGGTTAAAGGTGAAACGGGCAGGTCGAGTCGGGGTTGTTGTTGCGGAAGAGGTTGGTGCTGGGGAGGGGTTGAATTGTGTAGAGAGTTGTGGTCGTGAGTGGGGTTGTGGGAAGGGTGAGTAAGGCTGGAGGTTGAGAGTTTACGATGATGATCGGGTGGTTTGGAGTGTGGGGATTTGATAGGGAGATGGTGGGGGGGGGGGGGGGGTCTGGGCAGGCAGGGTTGTGGTTTGAGAGGGGTTGAATTTGGACTGATTTTATTGTCGGGAGAGACGTGGATGGGATTTCGAGGAGGTTGGGAGGTTGATTATGTTGTTTGGGGCGAGAGAGAGGGTAGTATTTTGGGGGTTAGTCAAGGTGGAAAAAGTTTTGTGGTTGGATTTGGATGGGCGTGGTATTTTGTCGAGCGGGATCTTTGGGGTGGAATTTGGGGCGGATGGGTAACGGTGAAGAGGGAGGGCAGAGGAGGTAGGGGTTATGCACGGCGGTGATTTTGAGTTCTGAATGGGGTCCACGAGTTTGAGGGGTTTGTTGCAGGTGATAACGGAGATGGGTGCATGGTGAGGATGGGAGAGGTGGGGTGGAGCAGGTACTTTCTGGCAAGGGTGGAACGGATTTGGTGGAGGAAGTCTGGTGGATAGGGTGGAGAGTGAGGTTAGGTGTGGAAGGTGAGGGAAAGGATAAAGGGAGGTGACCTTTGGTTCGCAGGTGGTTGAGGAATCAGGGCAGGGGTTCGACAGTGTGGCTTCAACATTTCCCTGATGGTATGGATGTCCTGTCGGAAGGTTGTCTGGCCGTGGATGAGGAAATGATGCCAGATGTACAAGGGATCGAAGGATCTTGAATAATGCTTGGAGAATTTGTTGCTCTTGTCGTTCCTTTGTTTGGTCGTTATTTGCATTTCTTACACATCTATCTAGGTTGGTAAGAGTGGCATCTAGGTTTCCGTTATATGGGATTTCGTCGAGATTTGCGGTTGGGACGACGAGGGAACTCAAAGGTGGGGTGGCAGCATGGTGGGAAACAGGGTGGGGGTTGGGTGTTGATATGGCAGCAGAAGGAGGTTTGTGGTTATTCTTAAGTGATGGAGGATGCGAGGTGGGGGAGCGTTTATGATGAGGTGTTTTGCTGTGTAAAATGGTGGGGTTGTTGAGAGTGGACGGAGTTGGTGCTGGTTTCTTTTGATTTCGGTGGTTGGGATATGATGAATGGAATGGGCGGATTGAATGTATGTATTGGCGTGTGGAAATTTGAGATGCAGGGGAAGGAAAATGTTTAGAGGTTGAGGAGGAGTTGGATGAGGTAGAGAGATGGAAGCGTGTTCTTTTATGTGGGGGAAAATGTGAGGGGGGTGGTGGGGTGGCGTCGGGGAGTGACGTCATGTACAGTGGTGGAGGAGAGGGAGGAGGAGCTTTATTCTGATTCTTTCTGGGTGGGCGTGAAAAACGTGCAGTTGATTTCTAAGGGGGGGGGGGGGGGGGGGATTTTTGATGACAGCTAGGGTGTTGGTCTTGGGTTGGGCCGCTAAAAACTTTCGTATGGTGATTAGATCTTTAGGGAAATCAACGGGGTCATGCACAGTGAAGTGTTGTAGGATGGAAATGGGTAACACTTGCACGAGGTAGACAAAGAGAATTTGATTTTGTTGCTCCACGGGAAGAGCAGAGAATGCAGCTATTACTTGCTGGCGAATGGAGGCAATTGTTGCGTCTAAATCGCCTTCGAACTTTATGTCTTTAATTTTTGCAAAGGCGACGAAAATACCTAGTGATGGCCTAATGGCATCGATTACAATGGGTCTAAATTGATCCCAGGTGAGTTCAGGGGTTACCTGTGGGGCAACGAAGGAAACGGCTTTTCCCAAGTGCGTTAAGAGGACGGCTATTTTTGCACGGTCCGTGTTATACGCCAAATCTAGCACTGGTTTCACAATGTCCATGTATGTTTCTATGTCGTAGGTCTTCCCATCGTATTTCGGAATGGGAATGTGAAAATAGGCTGCCATTTTTCGATGTTACCATGCCTCTACTGCTTCAAAAAAATGCAATGCAATGAAATCTTCTATCCAAATCAAGAACCACCGCTGCCGCCAATGTTATGCCCTGATTTTATACAGGATTAACTTGGTATAGGTGAGTTCTGCAAGACTGGGTTATTGGATTTCTTGCAAAATACATAAAGAGAATCAACAGAGGACATAGATAATCTCGGATAAATGGTTTGTAATACAGCTTTATTCTCAATAACACTCAGGTAGAAGGTACGTAATAGAATTCCACGAACAATAGATGTTGGAGCACTCAGGTAGGTTATTGGACTTATTACAATCTCCCAGCACTTATCGCGGATTTGGATAGAGACATACTTCCCACTTCCAACGTCCAGGCATTATTCTTCTGATCACATTCCTTTATGATACGTAGGGTACATGAATCACACAGGTTAGGTATTTCGCTTTGTTAACTCTCTCTGGTAATATGACTCTTAACCCGGGAACTGTGGGGAGACTCTTAAGAGTTCCCCCGGCGGACTGCGGGGAGATTCTTAAGAGTGAGTGAAATCAACTTTTGACATCGAAAAAAAAAAAATTGGCCCCTGGGCCATGCAAAATCTCAGTCCTCTACCTCCCCTCCTTCCCCACTTTCCTCCTCTCCTTCAGTTATCACCTATTTTCCCTGTTATTCCCTTATTCTGAGGTATATTTTCGTGCTAACATTAGCGAGTTGCAAGCAGGGTGTTGTCATCACTGATGGCAAGCGAGTGCAAGAGAGAGAGAGAGAGTATCGCTCGACTGTGTCTCAGTGGCCTTGGGGGAAATTGGCGGGAAAGCAGCTTGCCTCACCCATACATTATACAACTCGCGGGCTATATCTCCGATTTTGACCATCCAAACGCTGTTTTCACTCGTTTTATTGTTGTTTCAGGTTAATACCTTTATAATCAACCCATAATAGGCGCATATGGATAAGTATTAATGCTATTAATGGCAAAATGAATATTTTAGTGACGGAAACACCTCAAATACGTCAGCACAGGGGGACGTTTCCAATTACCCCCATGCGCACTTGTTAGGTTAATCAAGGATGAAAGTATAAGTAATGTGGTTATTGCCCAAGAATTAACGTAAAGGGATAACTGTAACTAGTTGCACTGGTCTAGGATGTTCACTTGTCTAGGTGATACTTCGGACCGAAAATATCAGTGAGGGCGAATCAGGTTAAACCTGATGGCAAGAATAATTACGGGAGTCAGTTCGCCTAAGCTAAATTTCACTGATATATATTAATGTGTACTAGCATAATCACTTGTTTCCTAACATCCGAGAAAGTTGAGACACAATCGAATACACTGGATGGTTGATAGTTAATAGCACCGTAACACTGGTACTCTGTGAAGTAACACTGTGATGGAGTTTTCCTGGTTATCTTGCGTTAGTGATGTTGGGGGTTAACAGTAGCTCTGGGGCCGTCCAAGGTGTCCGGTAGTGTAGAGAAGGTTTGCAGATGGGCTTCTTGCGGGCGGTTGTGCACCTTTTTGGCAACAATTGCTGATGGGTTAAGACAGTCGATTGTTGCCAAGGAGTTATTCTTGCCGAGTCCTCACTCAAGAGTTTCTCACATAATCCCTTCTAACATAACAAGATCTTTCTGCCTTAGATCAGTTATGAGTTATGATCGTTCGTAGCTCAAGTAGCGGATGGTGCACTATCAGAAGTTAATGAAACAATCAATAATTTGTGAATTTGTTGTCTACCAATATAATATTACTGCCGGTAGTCCCGATCGCAATAAAACATTTGTAAAGGGTTAAATCACTTCCTCACAGAGTTGCACAGATTACGGAACGCCGAACTATCGTGAATCTTGATGGTGGGAGGGGGTATTAGAAGCCACCGCAGTGTGGCCAGCCGTTGCTTTGGGCTCTAATATTCAACTGCCCGACTGTTGTCTCTGGGTCTTATTTATAGGCAGGTCAAGGAAGCTTCAGGAATGCCTCGTGACCTTGACCAAGAGTAAAGTTCAGAAAATCAGTGTTCGTCACGGTAATTAATCAGTCACTCCACAGAATTATTGAAATGTCTATGTATGCGAATATTTCTTGCTCTACTATTAAACAAATAAATGTTTTATAATTTCACCTAATATGTAATGTCACAACACATCTTAAATTGTATATATTCAAATTTATTGCCGATATGTTCTGTTGTAGATTATTCCAGTCCCTGACATACCTCATGATATTTGGTAGGGGGAGAGCGGTGAGGTTTCGGACGCGGGAGGATCTGGACAGTACCAGTCCTGAAAAACGTATGGGACCTACAGTTGCGAGAAACTACGAGAAATTGTGAGACTTTGTTTATTATTGCCATGCAGAGTTTCGTCAGCTGGTGACACTTGTTTTTGATGTAGGTTAGTTTTTGTTGTTTTTCGCATTTCCTATGTAACTTTTCGAGTTAATATCGTAAGCTGTGGTACTGTGAATATACTAAGGAAGTGTGTAGTCATTATTGAGGGCGAATCTGCATTGTATTACGGAGATATTGCAGCTGTTACCTGACTGAAAGCTGCCACTAATTTTGAGCCGAGGGAATTTAAAAAATATTTGTATATGCAGGATAATTCGGACACTTTAGGAGAGTGAGGATTCAGACATGTCCGAATCCTCCCACCTATAATACCGATTATAATTACACAAGTGAGAGATGTTAACTAGCAATTATCAAGTAATATACTATAACTATATTATGTATAATATACTATATACTACAGTATATATATTATAATATAATATATTATATTATATACAAAGAAATATTCTTTATAAACTAATTGTTTTCCTTGGACACCTTGAGTTTGTGTGTGTTTAATTATTATTGTTAATATTTTTCATCTTTTGACTTTATTAACCCCATTTGAAGACCCTTATTGAAACAAAAATGTATCTATTGTTTCACCTGTGAACATTAAATCAGGATTTCGTTCCACAGGCATTCATCCATTTGACACTAATGTTTTTCAAGAAAGTGACTTTGCAGGAGCGTTTGTGACTAATAAGAAATGAACCAAAACCTGTAATACCTACATCCGCATCAACCTCACAGGAAGCAACATCACAGCCACACCATACACCAGATCCAGAATCACAACAGCATCCAACCCTATCTGCCCATGGTCACACACCCCAGTTACTTCAAGAACAACCATTCCAACCACATGGATCAGAATCTCCATAGTCCGATCAAGATTCAACTAGGCCTACCTCTGAATGCAACATAGAGGAAGTATCGAACGTAGATCTAGTGCAGAGAGAACAAGAGGTTGATGGACATGGGTCTACTCCAGCTAAGTCTCTTTCAAATCATAGCAGTCAATTGGTGATTTTTCCTGAGGAAGTTCGACCCTTCCCAAAAGCTGCAGAAAGGAAGGGGACAGCTAAAGGCAGAAAGCGAGGAAGATGTATGATCGCAACTGACACTCCAGAAAAACTTGAACTTGAAGAAAAAGAGCAACGGAAAAAGCAATTGAAGCCAGCGAAGAAGAAGATTAAGTTTGTGAAGGATAGCCTAAGAACATTTAAAAGCAAGAAAAATACCAAGAAAGTAGAAGCAGAAGACCAATCCAGTGACGAAGAGCTCCATCAACTTGAAACTCTTAGCAGACGAGCTTGACAATCAATCTTCTGACATCTCGGAGGAGGAGTTTGGAGATAAAGAGGTTGGCTTTGTTGATAAAGTCCCAGAAGAAGGTGATTTCGTCCTAGTCGGAATAGATCCATTAACCTCTTAAGTGCGCATGGGGGTAATTAGACACCTCTGCCTGTGCGCATGTATTTGAGCTGTTTCCATCACTAATATATTGATTTTACCATAAATAGCATTAATACTTATCCATATGCACCTATTATAGGTTGATTATAAAGGTATTAACCTGTTACAACAATAAAATGAGTGAAAACAGCGTTTGGATGGTCAAAATCGGCGATACAGGCCGCGAGTTACATAATGTATGGATGAGGCAACCTCCTTTCCCGCCAATTTCCCCCAAGGCCACTGAGACACTGTCGATCGATACTCTCTCTCTCTCTCTCTTGCACTCGCTTGCTAACAGTGATGACAATGCCCTGCTTGCAACTCGCTAATGTTAGCACGAAAATATACCTCAGAATAAGGGAATAACAGGGAAAATAGGTGATAACTGAAGGAAGGGAGGGAAGGAGGGGAGGTAGAGGAGTGATATTTTGCATGGCCCAGGGGCAAAAAAAACAAAAAATAAAATAAAAAAATAAAAATACAATTTTTGTTTTGTTTTCGATGTTTAAATTTTTTTTTTTTTTTTCTCTGACTCTTAAGAGTCTTCCCGCAGTCCGCCGGGGGAACTCTTAAGAGTCTTCCGGTAGTTCCTGGGTTAAAAGGTAGCACAGTGTTTTATGTAGGCAAATTAATCAGCAACTTGGATGATGATGATGAGTATCAGGTTTCCTATTTGAGGAAATCACTGAAAGGTAGGCTTAGAGCTAATTGCTTCACATTCCCCAATGTTGAGGATGAATTAAAGCGTCAGTAATTGGAGTGCTTCCAAAACCATTTGAGCAGTGTTAAAAGAAGGCAGGGATATTTTAACTTTGCATTCAGCTTTGCAGGATACAATATTTGATAGAATATTGATTGAATCTTGTTAAATTCATGTTAATCTACTCTCATAGGCCTAATAAAGAAGAGGAAATAATCAGTTTATGTAGGCCTATAGCCTAATTCTGAGGAATTCTATCAGTTTATCATTATGAGGAATTGAAGTTTTTCAATTGAGGAATGTTTCACATGGTAGGCCTATTTTTTAATGAAGGCAGGAATATTTTAACTTTAGTTTCAGTTTTGCATATAAAATAAAGTTTTTCAATAAAGGATGTTTCACATGGTATATATTTACTTTTTATTCATCATCTAACTCCCCCTAGATGAGTTGCCGACCAAGGCAAAGGAGTCCTATCTATCCCATACATCAAATACCAATTATAATAAATGTCCAGATCCTCCCACCCTCATGTCCGTATCCTCACCACCAGAAGGGAGGATTCGGACACTGGAAACTTTCATATGACGATCTATAGCTTCAAATGTACCGGAGTGTACCTCTTGGCCTATTTACTACAAAAACACATATGATGAGGCTACATGTTGAGCTGCAAAAGACAATCCTACTGCATCAAGTCTTGGCTCTATAAATTAAAAAGTAGAAAGTGTCCGAATCCTCACCGCTCTCCCTATTACGCTATTTCGCTTTTATTTTGTTTTTATTTGCTTTGTAGTAATTATACTGCAATGCATATTATTTACTTTCATTCTTAAAAATAGTCAGGAAAGGTTGTCCATATAATGTATATATTTAAAAGTCTGGATCGCCCCTTGTTCATGTTGTGCCACCCCACTATAATGAGAGTGGGTTATCAGACTTTGGGGTAACAGAAAACGCAGCATTAGATTATTATAACTATTAACCCTTCAACACCATGATGTAATTTGCATTATAGGCTATTCTAGTTATCAATAGATGATTTTCTTTAGCTAGCTATGATCTACTTTTAGGATATAAAACTTAAACTTTATGGGTTGTTGTTGTTCCCCAAGCTGCCTGGCCGAATAGCCCCAAGGCCCCGAGCAAGGCCAAGGCCATAACCGAGCACCCCCTGTTACGACTGGGGTTTAAATATATCAGGGCTCTTATTCATCGGACTAGTAATGGCATAAATGCTACAACGGAAAGCGCTAGATCCAACCTCTGATGTATATTCCCAGTGAACAAAGAACACAAATACTCTACAGAGTTCTATATGCAATAATAGGCTATCAAACTCTCAATAAATGTGCGTCTACTCTAGGCTTAATGTTATGTGAAAACAGCCTATTACTACCTATAACCGAAGGTGCTTGGTTATGGTATGCAAAGTAAGGTGGTAAGAGAAGTTACAGCTTACGTTACTTTAATCAATAAATGTCAGGCACTCCTGCATGAAAGAAAGTGCACTAAAGTCCTTCAACACTAACAAGGAATCTTCTTTAAATGTTAGATGCTATAAAGATGCTCGTATCGGAAATGGAACCCAAAAAAGGCAGGCAGCGGAACAATGCTCGTGCAGGCTATGCACACAAAAAGGCAGAATATATAATGCCGTCGGAGCCAAGAATATCCTAAACACTACAACAATAATAATCGCCACGACAATGCAGTATTCCTATCAACAAAAAGAGCCTAAGTCGTTTGTGTCTCCATACATCAAACTAGGCTGCGAAATGCTTGTGTAATCATAAAGGGGTATGCATAAAAAGAGTAATTAGGTTAATATACTTAATGTCTACTGTGACTGATAAAGTCTAGCTAGAGTCAATGATACGAGATACTGGTGCGCATGGCATGCCGCATAGCCTAGTGCAAATCTCAAGTCTGTGCGTCAAATATTACGTTATAGGGAAGGGTAGCTCTCTTGAGAAACCTTAATACCGAAGTATTAAGCGTTCTCCTGGCGTACCTCAAAGACAAACAACGAGCTTAGAACAGTGCAGAATGGTATAGGCAAAAAGCCCTCATTCGTGCATGCTCTACTCTCAATGGCACACAGACTAGAATTTACTCAATCAACTCCAGTTCTCAGGTATGTCGTGCAGATTTTTACTAAAGCCAGCACTCATAGGAAACAATACCTTATAATATCAGACCCCTAGTCTAGCATTATCTAATCCAGCAGAACACTAATAATTATAGGAAGCGGCAATATGAAAGCCAACCAATGCTTCGTGATCAACTTGTCTTAACAACTAAACATACATAGGTTATATCAGACCTTAACGCACAATACAACTGGCCAGCATGAAGCTGATTTTGCAGAGTTAACCAGAGGGGATATAATGTTAATAAAAGGTGGTGAAAGATATGGAAAATGAGAGAGATAGGCAGAGGAAAAGATTCTCAGGTGCGGAGCGGGAGACAGGTAGCAAGGGATAAAGATGGATGCGTTCTAGAAACCAGATCTGAGGGAGAGAGTGGCGAGGAACTGTATATATACTCGCACTAGCTCGAGCCGCGTGGGAAAAAAAGCGGTTACAAGTCCTCTAGCCACTAGCAAGGGAGCTAGCAGCATGGTAAGGACCTCTCTCAACCAACCCCCACGAGGCAGCCAGCCGTGACGTCATTGAGCGGGGCAAAAACACTGCGTGCCCCCCTCTCACTCTGTTCTACTCTCTCTCTCTCTCCCAGATCCCATCATTACTAGTTAATGATAAAACATATACTTTACAATTAAATATATAAAGCCTTGACATGGGTGAAAACAAAGAGCCTTTCTGGACTGCCCATGACACGAGCTTTCATATGAAATAAAGCACACTCTAATACATAAACTGTAGCCCCATCCACTGCCCTGGCGATCCTAGCGAGTCACTGTAGGACAAGCCATGCGGTTCTAACGGAGTGGTTAACGTCACACCCCCCCAAGATTTTTCTCAGAGGCCCCAAGGCTCACAAAAATCTGATGGTTAGAACCCATGCTATATCTCCACTTCCCATCACCCAGCGGCAGTAAAATATCTGGCACAGTTCTTCAACAAAACATTTTTCAAAATGATAACCCTCCCCAACACAATAGGTTAAATTATATGTAGTTATGCTCCTCAAGAGCGAGCTTCTCTAGCCCAGCATTCTGAGAGGAGTGCAACTCAGAATTACTGCTATAACATACTGAAAAAATTCAACTATCAAAGAAAGAGTTTTTATTTGATTTTTATGTTTTTAATTTGTTTATTTCGGCTGCACTATAGGGGCAAGCCTAGTTTTTTCTTCTATACCAAACGCTCAACTCCTGCTTTACGACCCAATACGCTGGGCTACAACCGCGAGCCAACAAGCACCAAGTGCAAAATACTATCCAAACTAAAGCAGGAGGCTACCCGTGTGTCAATCTACCCAGGATAATATACCCTTGAACGACCATCTGCAACCACGTTGTCACAACCGGCAATATGGCGTATGTCCAGGTTATATACCAATAACCTTAGTGACCACCTGGTCAGCCTCATATTCCGATTGTGAAACTGGTCCAAGAACTTGAGAGGGTGATGATCTGGGTAAACTACAACGACCGGACCATAGGCTGGAACATAGACCTCGAAATGCCCCAGCGCAAGCACAACCGCCAGCAGCTCCTCCTCGACAACAGAGCAGCTCCCCTGGGCCGAATTGTACTTCTCCGAGCAGAAACTAACAGGATGCTCCAGCCCATCATCGTCCTTTTCCACAAGGACGGCACCAGCCCCCACACCACTAGCCTCCATTGCTAGTTGGAAAGGTAGGCTAAAGTCAGGGGCCCTGAGGATCGGGTGAGTGCACAACAGGTGGTTTACTTCTCTAAACACCTTCTCACACTCAGGCGCCCATTTGAACTTCTTATCCTTCCAGTTATCCTCCACCTGAGCTTGACTGTCCCGTTCTCCTTCTCCACCTTGACTGCTAAACGCCATCACAGGCACAGTGAGAGGCTCAGGGGGGTGCCTCCCATACTCCTTCATGGGATTAACATGACATAACAGATTGCGCTTCCGTCTGTCTGGAGTGGCTACCAAGTAATCCCGGTCTGATAGCTCCTCCACCACCCTATAAGGACCAGCGTACTTCGCGGATAAGGGGTGACCTACAAGGGGTGACCTACAAGGGGCAGTAGAATCAACACCTCCTGACCCACGTGAAACTCCCTGAGTTCAACCTTGAGGTCGTACCTGTCCTTCCTGAGGGCCTGAGAGCTAGTCAAATTACGGCCAGCCAACTCCAGACTGCGCAACATCCATTCTCGACTGTTGAGGACACACTTGAGCATAGAACAAGGTTTTTCTGCACCCTCCCATAATTCTTCAACCATATGGAGAGGCCCTCTGACACGGTGTCCAAAGACGAGCTCATTAGGGCTGAATCCCAAACTCTCCCCAGGTACCTCCCACACAGCAAACAAAACACATGGCAGGCCAAGATCCCAATCCCTCCCACTCTCAAAGCAACAACAACGAAGCACAGATTTCAAGGCTGAGTGCCATCGCTCTAACACACCCTGGCTCTCCGGATGATACGCAGATGACACAACCCCAACAATCTCATGCTGCGGCATTGCTTGAACCAAGAGGCTAGAAGTGAAGTTGGGTCCCTGGACTGACTGAATCCCCTGCGGGTAACCATACCGGGAAAAATACACTAGCAAGCTTCGGACCACCGTCTTCGCCGACCCATTTCTCATAGGGTACGCGTCAGGGTACCTTGTTGCTACATCTCCCGACTGTGCATCACTGTCCTCCTTCAACTCTTTCGTCTTTTTAAGCCCATCCTCTGCCCCTTCAGGAACAGTTACTGGGTCTTCTCCAGACTCGAAATGTGGTCCTAATAATGAGTCCCCGAGAAGGTCCGTTGACACTAAACTCTCAACCGCATCAACTTTCAACCCCTTCTCGGTACCCTTCCTCCGCTGATCTAAAGATTGTTGACCAGAATGTGACTCCCTGGATGCAGGATCTCCAGTGACAACACACGCCATCGGCTGCACCGGACACTTCTCAACCCACTCCTGCTCCTCCCTACTCACGTCGGCCGGCTTCTCGGCAACGACCAAGGGTGGAGCCTCAGAAGTAGGTCCCGCAAAGTCGTTACCGAGAAGGAGGTCGACGCCCCCAACAGGTAACTTCTCCACAATTCCTACATCCAGGTCCCGAGTCACACCATCAACTTCCACCTTCATTTTTACAAGCGGGTATGACCTTGTCGCATTAACTCCCTGAACCACAACCACCCGCGCCGTATTCACAGGTTTACCAGTGAAATTTCTCAAAAGTGTTTGCGATGCCCCAGTGTCACGCAAAATTCTCACCTCATGTCTTCTACCCCCCCACTCCACACAACCGAGTCCCCTGTGGTCACTAAAGGCATCACGGACAGGGAATAAGCCTTCCGGATCCTTCTGCACTGGCAGTGTATTTACCTCGGAAGAAATGCCTCTAACAAACTCCGATGTCCTCTTGAACACTCCAATGCCGTGAGCAAAAGACACGGCTGCCGGAGGAGGTCGACTAGGGCACTCATTTGCCTTATGACCCTCCTGGTGGCAACTAAAACACATAAATTTCGGTTTCGGCTTATACTGTGATGTAAAAGGCCCCTGACTTTTCACATACGGTGTGGTGTAAGGTTTGGATTCAGTTTTAGTTTCATGGCTCTTCTGTTTAAATGTGTCATTGTTACGGGAGGGGGAGGATAACGGTCCTTAGCACTTACATCGTACTTCTGTGAGGACCCCCAACCCCGAATCAACGACAGCCGTCGATCAGCCATTTCTGCTGCTTCGACTAGAGTTCTTGGGTTTTTCTCCTTCAAGTTCAAAGTTAGATCACTGCCCGTGCTCTTAAAGAACTGCTCCAACATCATTAACTGCTTAATTTCATCAAATGTTGTGACCTTCTCAGATCGGAGCCAGTTCCCCATAGCATCGGACAAGTCCCGGGCGTGTTCCAAAAAGGTGCTATCTCTTCCCTTAGTTACACCCCGGAACTTCAAACGATACGTTTCTGGTTGCAGTTCATAAGCCCTCAGGACAGCCTCCTTGAGATCCTCGTACACAATACATAACTCCAAAGGTAACACATCGTAGGCTTTAAGACCCTTGCCTATTAATCTAGAGGATACAAGTGCTGCCCATTTATTCTCTGGCCACTGGTGTTCCTGGCACTTCTTCTCAAAGCGTGTGAAAAATTCTGTTACACCACTCTCATCAAACACCGGAACCAGTTTCAATAAGTGCGAGAGAGACTGCTCATGAACACGGTTACCAGCCCCAAGTCGCTGTCCCGTTGTCTCTACTCGCGACTTCTCTACGTCCCTGTCGGCACAGTACCTAGTCGACTCAGCTGGGATTTTTGCTAGCTCTATTTGCTGCTCACTCACCTGCTTCTTTGCTGTTGAATCTGAAGCTCAGATACCCTGATAGCCTTTCTCTCTTCGATCTTAGCTAATTCGAGCTGAAGCAATAATTCTGCAGTTAACCCTTGAGGAGGTGAAGGTGCTACAATGTTTGAAATTACCGGTGGTCCCCCCATGGGCAACCCACCCTGCCAGTCACCACCCACCTGTGGAAGCGTACCCGGGGTCGGCAAACTACTGGGATGGCTGGGAGTCGAGTGTAGGGGAAGCATGGCCGAAGGGCTCTGAGCACTCAACCCATCTCGCTCACCAGTCACCCTGCCCAGTACACACGTTATCAAGTTATCCCTGGTCATGCTGCTAGTACCCGCATGACCGATAGCTGTGGCCAGGCATTGAAGACCGTACCGCTCCATACCCTCCAACCGCTCGGCAGTAACAGGCCATTGCAAAAATATCCTAGCATCCTCCTCACAGTTCACCTGATTAACCATATCATCATACTGCTGTTCCTCAGTTTCGACATTACGTACTGTGTCTCCATTCTCCTCTGATCCGGTATAAGACATGATGCTCACAAAAATTTCCCACCTCAATATTCAGAAAAGAAGTACCCCAAACTCTTATACCTCAATATACACACAAAAATTCTCGGAAATACTCAAGGGCTATACTATGTTGCAAAAAAAAATATTCTTGCTGATCCCCGCAAAATATTCCCCAAAACAACAAATGTTCCCTGCTAATAAATGTAGGTTCACCAAATCTTAGGTAAGGTCGCCATTTGTTACGACTGGGGTTTAAATATATCAGGGCTCTTATTCATTGGACTAGTAATGGCATAAATGCTACAACGGAAAGCGCTAGATCCAACCTCTGATGTATATTCCCAGTGAACAAAGAACACAAATACTCTACAGAGTTCTATATGCAATAATAGGCTATCAAACTCTCAATAAATGTGCGTCTACTCTAGGCTTAATGTTATGTGAAAACAGCCTATTACTACCTATAACCGAAGGTGCTTGGTTATGGTATGCAAAGTAAGGTGGTAAGAGAAGTTACAGCTTACGTTACTTTAATCAATAAATGTCAGGCACTCCTGCATGAAAGAAAGTGCACTAAAGTCCTTCAACACTAACAAGGAATCTTCTTTAAATGTTAGATGCTATAAAGATGCTCGTATCGGAAATGGAACCCAAAAAGGCAGGCAGCGGAACAATGCTCGTGCAGGCTATGCACACAAAAAGGCAGAATATATAATGCCGTCGGAGCCAAGAATATCCTAAACACTACAACAATAATAATCGCCACGACAATGCAGTATTCCTATCAACAAAAAGAGCCTAAGTCGTTTGTGTCTCCATACATCAAACTAGGCTGCGAAATGCTTTGTAATCATAAATGGGTATGCATAAAAAGAGTAATTAGGTTAATATACTTAATGCCTACTGTGACTGATAAAGTCTAGCTAGAGTCAATGATATGAGATACTGGTGCGCATGGCATGCCGCATAGCCTAGTGCAAATCTCAAGTCTGTGCGTCAAATATTACGTTATAGGGAAGGGTAGCTCTCTTGAGAAACCTTAATACCGAAGTATTAAGCGTTCTCCTGGCGTACCTCAAAGACAAACAACGAGCTTAGAACAGTGCAGAATGGTATAGGCAAAAAGCCCTCATTCGTGCATGCTCTACTCTCAATGGCACACAGACTAGAATTTACTCAATCAACTCCAGTTCTCAGGTATGTCGTGCAGATTTTTACTAAAGCCAGCACTCATAGGAAACAATACCTTATAATATCAGACCCTAGTCTAGCATTATCTAATCCAGCAGAACACTAATAATTATAGGAAGCGGCAATATGAAAGCCAACCAATGCTTCGTGATCAACTTATCTTAACAACTAAACATACATAGGTTATATCAGACCTTAACGCACAATACAACTGGCCAGCATGAAGCTGATTTTGCAGAGTTAACCAGAGGGGATATAATGTTAATAAAAGGTGGTGAAAGATATGGAAAATGAGAGAGATAGGCAGAGGAAAAGGTTCTCAGGTGCGGAGCGGGAGACAGGTAGCAAGGGATAAAGATGGATGCGTTCTAGAAACCAGATCTGAGGGAGAGAGTGGCGAGGAACTGTATATATACTCGCACTAGCTCGAGCCGCGTGGGAAAAAAGCGGTTAAAAGTCCTCTAGCCACTAGCAAGGGAGCTAGCAGCATGGTAAGGACCTCTCTCAACCAACCCCCACGAGGCAGCCAGCCGTGACGTCATCGAGCGGGGCAAAAACACTGCGCGCCCCCCTCTCACTCTGTTCTACTCTCTCTCTCTCTCCCAGATCCCATCATTACTAGTTAATGATAAAACATATACTTTACAATTAAATATATAAAGCCTTGACATGGGTGAAAACAAAGAGCCTTTCTGGACTGCCCATGACACGAGCTTTCATATGAAATAGAGCACACTCTAATACATAAACTGTAGCCCCATCCACTGCCCTGGCGATCCTAGCGAGTCACTGTAGGACAAGCCATGCGGTTCTAACGGAGTGGTTAACGTCACACCCCAAAGAACCCTCCCTGCCGACCACAATAAAGCCTGGGTGACCGAAGCCACTCCATGGCGGGGAGCTGAGGAGGGTGCGGAAACGCCCGGGAAACCAAAGCCCCACCCAGGGCCCTGTGCCCCTCAGCAATTATGAAGAGAAAGTTGAGGGGCAAAGGAAAAATGTGACGCTTTGGCTTCCAATCTTGGTAGATTGGGAGGTCAATCCACGGAAGAGACGCCGTCACTGGAGATCTAGAAAATATATAAGTAAAAGCTTATTGATTTTGTTCTACTGTCTATGCCTATCTAAGTTGTCTAACTCAATACAAAACAATCTATTCGACAGAAGTGTCGTTACATAGCTTATGATTAATACGTCATAATCATAAATAATCAATCATAATTACTATATTTTTGTAATTATTTACTATCTAGTAATATCTTATCGTTCTTATGATATTGCATACAGACACTGTTGTACATAACTCATGAGAGAAACATTATATTTTAATTTTAGCTACGACTCGCTAATATACTGAAATTAATTTTGATTAAATGTCCGTAAATATTGTGATACAGTAGTAATACTGAAGTCTTGTATTAACCCGGGAGCTGCTGGGAGACTCATAAGAGTTCCCCCGGCGCACTGCGGGGAGACTCTTATGAGTGAGTGAAAACAAAAATCAACTTTTGACATCGAAAATAAAAAAAATATATATTTTTATTTTTTTATTTTTTATTTTTTTTTTGGCCCCTGGGCCATGCAAAATCTCAGTCCTCTACCTCCCCTCCTTCCCCACTTTCCTCCTCTCCTTCAGTTATCACCTATTTTCCCTGTTATTCCCTTATTCTGAGGTATATTTTCGTGCTAACATTAGCGAGTTGCAAGCAGGGTGTTGTCATCACTGATGGCAAGCGAGTGCAAGAGAGAGAGAGAGAGTATCGATCGACTGTGTCTCAGTGGCCTTGGGGGAAATTAGCGGGAAAGCAGATTGCCTCACCCATACATTATACAACTCGCGGGCTATATCTCCGATTTTGACCATCCAAACGCTGTTTTCACTCGTTTTATTGTTGTTTCAGGTTAATACCTTTATAATCAACCCATAATAGGCGCATATGGATAAGTATTAATGCTATTAATGGCACAATGAATATTTTAGTGACGGAAACACCTCAAATACGTCAGCACAGGGGGACGTTTCCAATTACCCCCATGCGCACTTCAGAGGTTAATGTATGAAAATAAATTTGAATGTAAGCTAATGTTTATTTCATTTGTTCATTTTATGTACAACAGGATGCACATGCACATTCATTAATCATCTGATCTTGGCACTCTATGATTCTTCTAGCCTATGTTTTGGAAAGCTGTATCTAAACAATAAACTACAACTACAACCTAATGCATATCCTATAGTTTTAGTAAAATGCCCCAGAACGAGAAGCCCACCATAGAAGCCACGAGCGAACACCACACAGAAACACCCGAAAGAAAGGTCCACAGAACGAAAGGACCAGCTGACCGAGCCAACCAATTCAGACAGGCCCAAGCCCGCAGGGCTAAGCAGCTCCAAGCCTACCCCTTCTAAACTGACCATTTTCCACACCTCACGTACACTACCCCCTCGTGTCCTACACTTCTACCTACATGATGATGAACAGGAATATACATTCATATTAAAAACACCCATGCCCTGTCCCTAGGTTGAGCCAATGCCAACAAATCAGACAGCCATATATGTCTATGTATGTTCTTACATCCGAGAAGTAGATGTTATATACCTTAGAAGTTAATACACCCATGCTCTGTCCCTAGGTTTAAGATATTAATATTAACATACCCTAACATACCTTGTCTTGCCAGACTAAGTTTCTGAAGACCCATCGCCCCCATAAAATCTATGTATTCAATCCTTAGGTAAGTATTAATATGAACATTCCCTAACATATCTTGTCTTGCCAGACTAAGTTTCTGAAGACCCATCGCCCCATAAAATCTATGTATTCAATCCTTAGGTTAAGTATCTTTATCCGCCATTGTGTTCACCTTTTCCATTTACTTTTCCACAATTGTTATACGTCTTCCACTTACCTCCTTCGTATCCACAGTCCACACTACGCCAATTTGCTTCGTGTCCTACACCTCTTACCCGCCCGATTCTACCTACATGATGATGAACAGGAATATACATTCATATTAAAAACACCCATGCCCTGTCCCTAGGTTGAGCCAATGCCAACAAATCAGACAGCCATATATCTATGTATGTTCTTACATCCGAGAAGTAGATGTTAAAAACCACATGTCCAAACTCATAAGAAATTAAGATACCCACGGGTACACCAGGATATAGAACCATTGCCCCCGTAAGACTTAGACAGCCATGACTACAGATGTTAGATGCCATGCTATAACGTAATTCTTACCCCAACCAGAGATTGTATAGATAACCTTGTTACCAGTATCTGTCATAAGTACCTCGAAACAATAACGAAGTACCCCTACGAACTGCCGCTTTTCTTGGTATATATTTCATAGAAAACGCAGTTCCCAGGGACAACTAGACGTGCAAAAACTCGTGCCAACTAATAGTATCCATAACCCCTCGTACTGACGAAGAATAATACACCATGTTTTTCCCCACTTTACCCACAGTCAAGCACACACCTACAGTTCACCTCCTTCTCCCCCCCCCCAGCCCACATAATTCTATCTTTTCCAGACTCATATACCACCCCATAGTTGCATTCCCCGGTAGCATTTGGCTAACGTACTTTCACTGCCCTTTCAAACTCCAATATCAACTGCAGCCTAATGCCATCCCCACGCCCAGAGACCTTAGGGTCAAATTTCCCTGTAGCCCCCTGAGCTCCCCCCCCCCCTCTCATTAAAATACCCCGCGCTTCTCGACTCTTGTCCGACCTAGCCCCTCTCTCATACCTCTTGAAGATCCTTGATTTTTCCGTTGCTAACGCTCTCCAACCTTTTATATATATACTCCTATCCAGCCTGCCTTCCCTTAGTAGGCCAGAACAACATTATAACTTTACTAACCCCTTGCATGCCATCTATTCTCTTACAACCTATTCACAACCCTGCACCCAATGGTCGTCGGTGCGAGGCTAGCCGCCTCACCAGTAACTAACTTCTATTGCCATACTTCCAGATAAATGTGGCAGAGTTAGCAACCAGTCTCCACCACATCCAGCAAACTCTACGATTAACAACCAACCGATTAAAACCAGGGGAGGTGTGGTGGAGTGGTCATGCCACTGGATTGGTAATCCAATGGACCCGGGTTCAAATCCCGATATGTCAATGGGAAGATATTATTGGGATTGAATTTGTGCTGTACCTAGTATCAGTGCATTACCACAAAGCCCACCGAAATGCCAAAAAATACCCTCATTGTTCCCTGATTAAATAACACTGTATGAATATTCCCATATTCAAAATATGTTACAGGGGGACAATGCCTAGTGAGTTCACTGCTCAATAGGTGGCGTTCTGAGAGTGAGGGTCTGAGTCTGGAGGGTGAGACGGTGAAGCACTTGAGCGAAGCAACCAGCCGCTTCAGAGATGGAGCTGCTTTGAGCCATGATGGATGCTTCACATGTCTCACTCCCCAGGCTGGAACAAGACCTCACGGGCTTCACCGTGTTGAGCGGTGGAATGTACAGGCTCTCAGCCTATGCCCGAGAGGGAGTAGTTGGAATATAGAAAAAAAATAAAAAAATAGCCAAGGCACCTTCGGTTTGGATATTAAGAAGACCCGCATCTGTCTCATAAACAGAGGGTTATTACAAACACTGGTGATATGGCAAGCCCCTAGCCACAGCCGCCGGACGACCATCCCAGAGAGAGAGCGCCTGGCTACCCCTTTTTACCCACCCGAGGAGGGAGACCCCCATCCCCGCGGAGGTATACCTGACCCCTATTTTGACTTCCGGGTCATTGCCAGGTAGCCCAGGAATTCTTCCTATCAATGAACTAACCATGCAGGTCTAACCCCTTTACTCACCTAGCTCTCTTTACCCACAATAACCCATTCACCTGTCTTGCATACTCGGATAGTCAAATTAGCACCTCAGCTATGCCATAGAATGAAGACTGAGCAATATAAGAGACACCCCTATCACAGCTGTCCCAGTCCTCCCTGCAAAGTAGATCCAGTCTCCCTCCCATAAATACTTCCAGTATAGCCAAAATAGTACCTTTTACTAAGGCTCAGTTATATCACAATATGAAGGCTTCCTATAGCCATGTGCCACAACAGTAATCACCATCTTACCTAGTCCCCATATCTATTGAGGGCTCAAATAAGACTCGAGATCCCTATGGCCTACAGGGTCCAGAACCGAGTCTATAAACCCAGCTCCCGCCCCCAGTAAAATCAGTTGAAAGTTAGACACCAACCAGTGGTCCCCACCCTGAAGTTAACCTCGAGCTCTGCCCTTGTGTTGTTCCTGAGTTGAGAGATTCCAGAGCCGGCAGACTCCGTGGCAGAGATTAAAATAGAAGCATCTGTCCACGTACAAGTACCGACGTGCACCTTATAACCTTCACACAAATTAGTGGATATATAAGTGTGTAGCCAGCACCGATCGCCAAGAGATCCGACTTGAGAACTTCCTACATTTGGACCACCTGGACGGCCGAGGAACCAGTCGTTAGCCCCCAACATCACCGGAAGCAAGATAACCAGGACCAGACCAACAAACACTATTCAAGATTAATTTTATTAGTACTAACGTGTTATAGTACTAGTTCGACATTCACTTTTCTATGAAGTGACTATAACTTTGCTCAGTGTAACTCATATTTAACCATTCCATTTGGGACGTACTAAGCGTATCAGTGTTCATTAATTAACAGGCGACATTGACTCTCGTAATTACCTTATTCAGATATTAAAACCCGTGATATCTAACGTTCGCTCACTGATTTGTGTTCTACGTATTTCTGCCATAAGAATATAAATCTTAGATCAGTACCCCCTTGAGGTTACTAGAATTTCCGTGTTCTAAAATATACGTGTCTAATTCTAACTGTGAACTACTACTTGTGCACCCGACCTGCCAGTAAGAAATCTAATTAGTGAAATTGAATCCATAAGTACATTGAGGTCTTCCAGTATTATAAAACTTGCTAATTAAACCAGTGATCAGAAGAGTATATCTGAACGTTGGAAGTGGGAGACTAGGCTCCATCCAGATCCGCTAATGCTAGCAGTTCCCTTCTATTATTTGTTTTGTACGAGTATTACTATCTTTCTATGCTCCTTATTCACCTACTTCAATAAACGTGATCGTGTGTCGTGTTACCGTGTTTATTTTGTGTTCTCTATTCCTCATACCTTGTATTGTGCATGCAGCCTTATATACCCAGTCAGATAGAGCCCACATCACCCAAGTTAATCCTGTAGAAAAACAGGGCATAACATTTAGCTTTCTAAGTTTGTGTTTAATGCTAAATTCATATGATAAAAGTTAGCGGTTAACTGTTGTCGTTAGCTTCCACTAATTTCTTTAGCAATTTAGCGATTCAGCGTTATCGAAGCCAACGTTCTAAGTTAGCTGATTATCGGTTATCTCAGCTAACTTTTCTGTTAGCTGTGACCACCACTGGACTCAATGGTACCAATAAACTGGAGGAGTGCATGTATTGTGCCATTTTATAAGGGGAAGGGAGATCGGCAGGAGTGTTCAAGTTATAGAGATATTAGTTCATTATCAGTGGTGGGCGGGCTTGTAGTGGTAGGGCTTCGCTGCATGTCTGCCTGCTGAGATCGGAACCTCTCCGGGTGGTCAGGGACTGGGGGGGGGGGGGGGGGGGAGTGCTGGAGGGACCTTGATGACCCTGGTCTCTGGGTCCTCTGGATGACCTAGATGTGTGTGAATTTGTGTTATAATTTTGTGTTCATTGTTTTCTGTTGTGTTGTCCCTATTCTGGCTCTGTCTTGAGTCAGCCCCCCAAAAAAAATAAAAATAAAAATAAAAGTGGGGATTGGGCCAGAGTACATAGATAGATAGGAAAGCTGTATGGCAGCGTGTTGATAGAGAGGATAATAAAGTGTACGGAAGTTGCAATAGGAGAAGAACAGTGCATGTGGATTAGATTTTTGTAGTAAGACAGTTATGCAAGAAGTATTTAGAGAAGCATAAGATTTTTGTTTTTTATGGATTTGGAAAAAAGTGTATGATCGTGAAGTAATGTGGAAGGTGTTAAGGATTTATGAAATTGGAGGAAATTTGTTAAAAGCAGTTTAAGAGTTTTTATGAAGGGAGCAGAGTGTGTGTTAGACTAGGAAATAATGAGTCGATTGAATGGTTTGAGGTAAACGTAGGTTTGCGACAGGGTTGTGTAATGTCACCATGGCTGTTTAATATATTTATGGATGGTATGGTGAGGGAGGTGAAAATGAGAACTATGGAAGAGGATTAGGTTTAGTAGGAAAGAATGATAGAGATTGGGAGTTGAATCAGTTGCTGTTCGCTGATGACAGCGTTGGTGGCGGATTCTGAGGAGAAACTGCAGCTAGTAGTTGTTGTTGTTGTTCCCCAGGCTGCCTGGCCGAACAGCCCCAAGGTCCCGAGCAAGGCCAAGGCCATAGAGCGCCCCCACAAAACCCTCCCTGCTTACCACTAACAAAGCCCGGGTGACCGAAGCCACTCTAAGGCAGGGAGCTGAGGAGGGCGCGGAAATGCCCGGGAAACCAAAGCCCCACCCAAGGCCCTGTGCCCCTCAGCAATTATGAAGGGAAAGTTGAAGAGCAATGAAGGGGTAAGTGTAATGTAGCCTACTGTACAATACATATTGTAAAACTAAAATATACTGTACATGTACTGTACTGTGTTTTCTATTACAGATTATAGGGTTCGAATAGGGTTGTCTTGGTTTTCTATGTTGATGCGGACTTCTCTCTTGAGGTCGGATTTTTTCCGTAGTCTCCGGGTTCATTGTTGCCTCGGACGTACATTGGTTAGGTCGGACACTAGCCGGAGTCCGGACATCTCAGATTTTCGGACATTTCGGACGGGGTCTCCCCCCAATTAGTCCGAGATGGCGAGGGTTTACTGTATGTGGAAGGTGAAAAACCTCGGAATTAATTTTAAAAGTGCAATGTACCAAGGAATTGTGCCATGGGCTCTGAAGGCAAAGGAGAGAAGAAAGCTGGATGTAAGTTCACTTACTTGTCGTCAAGGGGAATCCACGCATTGCGAGCTAAGCTCAATATTATCGCGCCTCCTTAACTGGGAATGTATTGCGTGAAATGCATGTTAAGTTTATGTATCGTTGGAATTGCGTAGGATGTGTGTCTAGTCTGTATTTTAGCCAATTGGCGACATCTGGAAACGAAGCTTAGGGTTAATCAGTACGGTACCATTCTCACTACGGTACCAGTCTCACCCGAAGGCTTAGGTTGACCAGTACGATACCCATTTCACCTTGTAACCGATCACCAACCCCAGATGGGACGTCACAACTTCGTCCACTTATACCAGGTCCCTATTTATACTGCTAGGTGAACAGAGGCTACACCGTTAGGAGACTTGCCCAAATGTCACTTCCCCGCCCCGGTCTCGAACCCGGGACCTTCTGGTTGTGAGCCAGATGCACTATCAGTTACGCCACTGGGAGGTGTGATGGAGATGAGCTGCTTGAGGAGTATGTGTGGAGTTACTCGTAGACACAGATTGAGAAATGAAGAGATACGTAGGAGAGTGGGGCAGCAGGAACATTTATCGGCATGAGTAAACAGAAGGGTGCTGAGCTGGTATGGTCATGTTCAACGAATGGAAGATGAAAGTCTTACAAAGAGAATATGTGAATCAGATACAAGGGGAGATAGAGGGGCAGGAAGTCCCCCATTGAGATGGAGAGACTGTGTAAGACAAGCTTTGGATGATAGAGGAATTACTATAGATCAGGCAAGGGAAGTGGTAATAAATAGGAATGAATGGAGAATGCTGTGAATAGATGAGTGAACATGTGGTCATTTGGGAGAGGGGGTCAGGTGCAAGTTGGACTAGATAATAGTCCATCAGGCGCCTAGCCCGGGGAGCCAGTATATATAAAGGGTGCGCCTGGAAGTGTGGTGGGAGGGCTTGTGGTTTCGGCTTTACTGCACGTCTGCCTGCTGAGACCGGAACCTCTACGGGTGGTCAGGGGCCGAAGGAGTGCTGGAGGGACCTTGGTGACCCTGGTCTCTGGGTCTTCTCCTGGGTGACCTAGATGTGTGTGAATTTGTATTTTGTTTTTGTGTGTTCTTTGTTTTCTGTTGTATTGTCCCTATTCGGGCTCTGTCTCGAGATTCCTCGCTAGACCTCCATCCAAGCTTTAGATAACACCCCCTAAACCCCCTTTCAAGATAAATTTGTGCATATTTCGGTAGAAAAATGTCCCGGTCGAAGGCCAGTTCCTTCTAAAATTACAGGCTTGCTATCATTCACCAGGAACATAATTGACACCTAAAGTTCTTAATATTGACCAAGAAATGGGGCGAAAGGTCTTAACCCTCTCCGACATATGATGCAATTTTGAGCCTATTGGGGATACTTTAAAGCCTTTGTTACCATCAGGGGTATTTAGAAACCTTTAGTTTAGTTACTTCAAACTCTGCAGTTGTCTTTGAGTTAGCTGTGGGCAGAAAACTAATTTTGGAGAGGTAATTATAAGAGTGAAAAAACTCTTTCTTATTGCTAATCTGGCAACCTCTGTGTCATAAATGCGTGAAAGGGTTAAAATCGACAAACTAGTGGAACGAATCTTAAAATATCAAAACTAACATACTAAACATGAGGGAGAAGGGGGTCCAAAAAAAGCGACTACCTATCCCTTAAAGGTGATACCAATACATACATTAGTTATGGTAGAAATTACAATTAATCTACAGAGGTTGGACTGAAGAGACCATAAATATAGCACTGATGCAGTTTTTACCACCATACACTCCCTGCTGAATAGCTGGGCTAGGGTGGGTGCCCTGATGAATCAGGGACTCGGTGAATTAGTAGCCACAGATTGCTAGACCGCACCGTTCACCAACAGCACTGACATCTGCCAATAGCTCACTGGCTGGCCCGAGGCTCGAACCGTCAACCTCACGGTCAGCAGGTGAGAGCTCTACCAACCGAGCTACAGCCTGTGGCTGTTAGGGTAAGATAGGTTGGGCACTACCCCTTCACTTCAGGTAGGCCTACTGAATTAAAATGCCCCAGAACAAGAAGCCCACCACAGAAGCCACGAGCGAACACCACACAGAAACACCCGGAAGAAAGGTCCACAGAACGAAAGGACCAGCTGACCAAGCCAGCCATTTTAGACAGGCCCAAGCCCGCAGGGCTAAACAGCTCCAGGACGCACCCATTTACCTTTTCTAAACTGACCATTTTCCACACCTCACGTACACTAACCCCCTCGTGTCCTACACTCCTAACTACAAAGATGATGAACAGGAATATACATTCATATTAAAAACACCCATGCCCTGTCCCGACGTTGAGCCAATGCCAACACATCAGACAGCCATAATTATATCTATGTATGTTCTTACATCCGAGAAGTAGATGTTATATATCTTAGAAGTTAAAACACCCACGTTTGTCCCTAGACCTCGTATATCATTTTCCATGACGAGTATAGATATATGTAACCCGTGCTCAGTCGCCCCTTGCATTGTTCCTCTAGTAACTAAGTCTATAATATTAACTGCCACCAGCATTGATACGACATAGCGGCACTGTCCTTGCTACAAAGATGATGAACAGGAATATACATTCATATTAAAAACACCCATGCCGTCCCGACGTTGAGCCAATGCCAACACATCAGACAGCCATAATTATATCTATGTATGTTCTTACATCCGAGAAGTAGTTGTTGTATATCTTAGAAGTTAAAACACCCACGCTTGTCCCTAGACCTCGTATATCATTTTCCATGACGAGTATAGATATATGTAACCCGTGCTCAGTCGCCCCTTGCATTGTTCCTCTAGTAACTAAGTCTATAATATTAACTGCCACCAGCATTGATGCGACATAGCGGCACTGTCCTTGTGTCGTATTGTGCCAAGTACAGATCAACCAGGTTTCATCACCTTATTAGGACGACGACTATAATGTCATCGTTCATCGATGTATGCAATCCTTAGGTTAAGTATTTTTATCCGCCATTGTGTTCACCTTTTTCCATTTACTTTCCACAATTGTCATACGTCTTCCCCTTGCCTCCTTCGTATCCACAGCCCACACCACGCCAATTTACTTCGTGTCTTACACCTCTTACCCAAACCAGAGATTGTATAAGATAACCTGGTTACCAGTATCTGTCATAAGTACCCCGAAACAATAACTAAGTACCCCTACGAACTGCCGCTGTTGTTGGTATTTATATTTAATAGAAAACGCAGTTCCCAGGGCCAACTAATAGTATCCATAACCCTCGGACTGATCACATAACTATCTTTTCCAGACTCATATACCACCCCATAGTTGCATTCCCCGGTAGCATTTGGCTAACGTATTCTACTGCCTTTTCAAACTTCCATATCAATTGTAGCCTAATGCCACTCCCACGCCCAGGGACCTTAGGGGCAAAATTTCCCTGTAGCCCTTGAACTCTCTCCCCCCCCCCCCCCCCCCCCCCCCCACCCCCCACCCCCCCCCACCCCCACCCCCCCACCCCCCCCCCCCCCCCCCCCCCCCACCCCCCCCCTCCCCCCCCCCCCCCCCCCCCCCCCCCCCCCACCCCCCCCCCCACCCCCCCCCCCCCCCCCCCCCCCCCCCCCCTCTCATTAAGACACCCGCGCTTCTCGACTCTTGTCCGACCTAGCCTCTCTCTCATACCTCTTGAAGATCCTTGAATTGTCCGTTGCTAACGCTCTCCAACCTTTTATATATATACTCCTATCCAGCCTACCTTCACTTAGTAGGCCAGAACATTAGAACTTTACTAGCCCCTTGCATGCCATCTATTTTCTTACAACACATTCACAACCCTGCACCCAATGGTCGTCGGTGCGAGGCTAGCCGCCCCGCCAGTAACTAACTTCTATTGCCATACTTCCAGATAAATGTGGCAGAGTTAGCAACCCAGTCTCCACCAAACCCTACAATTAACAACCAGCCGAGTAAAACCAGCTAGCTAAGGCACCTTCGGTTTTGGTATTAAAGACACCCACATCTGTCTCATACACAGAGGGTTATTACAAACACTGGTGATATGGCAAGCCCCTAGCCACAGCCGCCGGACGACTATCACAGAGAGAGGGCGCCCAGCTCCCCCTTTTTGCCCACCCAAGGAGGGAGACCCCCACCCCCGCGGAGGTATACCTGGCCCCTGTTTTGACTTTCGAGTCATTGCCAGGTAGCACAGGAATTCTTCCTATCAATGAACTAACCATGAATGACTAACACCTTTACTAACCTCTATTAACTCACAATAAACCATTTACCTTTCTTGCATGCTCTGATCACTAAATTAGCACCTCAGCTATACCATAGAATGAAGATTGAACAATCTAGAGAGACACTCCTATCACAGCTGTCCCCATCCTCCTCGCAGTAGATCCAGTCTCTCTCCCCTAAATACGTCCAGTATAGCCAAAATAGTACCTCTTACTAAGGCTCAGTTATATGAAAATATAGGCTTCCTATAGCCCTGTGCCACAACAGTAAATACCATCTTACCTAGTCCCCATATCTATTGAGAGCTCAATTAAGTCCATAAGACTCGAGATCCCTACTGTCTACAGGGTCCAGAACCGAGCCTATAAATCTAACTCCCGCCCCCAGTCAAATCAGTTGAAAGCTAGACACCAACCAGTGGTCACTACCCTGCAGTTACCTCTAGCTCTGCCCTTGTGTTGTTCCGGAGTTGAGAGATTCCAGATCCGGCAGACTCCGTGGCAGAGAAGACTGATAGAAGCATCTGTCCATGTACAAGTCCTAAAGTGCACCTTATAACCTTCACACAAATTCGTGGGTATATAAGTGTGTAGCCAGCAACGATCGTCAAGAGATCCGACTTGAGAACTTCCTACATTTTGGACCATCTGGACGGCCGAGGAACCAGTCGTTAGCCCCCAACATCACCGGAAGCAAGATAACCAGGACCAGATCTACCCATACTATTCAAGATTCATGTTGCTAGTGTTATAGTACTATAGTGTTATAGTACTAGCTTGATACTCACTTATTAACTTTCTATAAAGTGGCTAAGACCTTGCCCAGTGTAATTCATAGTTAACCATTCCATTTGGGACGTACTAAGCGATCAGTGCTCTTTAATTAACAGGCGACCTTGACTCTCGTAATTACCTTATTCAGATATTAAAACTCTAGTGATATCTAACGTTCGCCCACTGATTTGTGTTCTACGTATTTCTGCCTTAAGAATATCAAACTTAGTTCAGTACCCCCATGAGGTTACTAGAGATTTCCGTGTTCTACAATATACGCGTGTCTAATCCTAACTGTGAGCTGCTACTTGGGCACGCGACCAGCCAGCAAGAGGTCAAATCAGTGACATTGAATTATACGAATATATTGAGGTCTTCCAGTAAAATAAAAACTTGCTAATTAAACCCGTGATCAGAAGAATATACCTGAACGTTGGAAGTGGGAGACTAGGCTCCATCCAGATCCGCTAATGCTAGCAGTTCCCTTCTATCATTTGTTTTGTGCGAATATAACTATCTTTCTATGCTCTTTATTTCTTTACTTCAATAAACGTGAACTTGTGTCGTGTTACCGTGTGTTTATTTTGTGTTCTCTATTCCTCATACCTTGTATTGTGCATGCAGCCTTCTATACCCAGTCATTCAGAACTCACATTACCCAAGTTAAACCTGTAGAAAAACAGGGCATAACATGAATACTAACTGCTTGGCTTGTAAATTAAGTAGACTAAAGTATGCAATCATAATTTTTCTACTACTTTACCAAAATATAAAGTACATAGGTGTTGCTTTAGTATGGAAAAAAAATAAAAATAAAAAAATATATATATACCCGGTATATACAGTATACCTGTACATACAGTATATATATATATATATATATATATATATATATATATATATATATATAAAGAGAGCTGGAAAGGAAATATAGCCAATCCAAGCACACCGGCTCCATACTGCCCCTTAGAGGTTCCTAGCACCTTTACCCAAGGATTGCAAAGGGTAGGATCCCCGCTTTTCCTATTTTTTGGGGGAGGGGGGGGGGGGGGGCCCGACTCAAGACAGAGCAAGAATAGGGATAACACAAAACACAACGAACACACAAAAACATAATACAAATTCACACACATTTAGGTCATCCAGAAGACCCAGAGACCAGGGTCACCAAGGTCCCTCCAGCACTCCCCCGGCCACCTGGAGAGGTTCCGATCTCGGCAGGCAGACATGCAGCGGAGCCGAAGCCACAAGCCTGCCCACCACACTTCCAGGCGCACCCTTCATATTAATCGTCTCCCTGGGCCAGGCGCCTGATGGACTATTATCTAGTCCAACTTGCGCCCGACCCCTTCCCCCAAATGACCACGTGTTCACTCATCTATGCACAAGCGTTCTCCATTCATTCCTGTTTATCAACACTTCTCTTGCCTGATCTATAGTCATTCCCCTATCATCCAAAGCTTGTCTTACACAGTCTCTCCATCTCAATGGGGGTCTTCCTGCCCTTGTATCTGACTCGCATATTATCTTTGTAAGCCTTTCATCTTCCACTCGTTCAACATGACTATACCAGCTCAGCACCCTTCTGTCCACTCTGGCTGACAAATGTTCCTGCTGCCCCACTCTCCTACGCATCTCTTCATTCCTCAATCTGTGTCTACGAGTAACTCCGCACATACTTCTCAAGCAGCTCATCTCCATCACATCCAGCTTTCTTCTCTCCTTTTCCTTCACAGCCCATGTCTCAGCCCCATACATCACTGTTGGCAAAACAATTCCTTGATACATTGCAAGTTTTACTTTCATTCAGAGATTTCTCGTCTTCCACATACAGTAGAACGTGTTCGCATAGAACGATTCTCTTATAGAACGAACGACCTAAAATATTGTTCCAAAATTTTCGTTAGGAACGAATGTGATCATATAGAACGATTTCGCCATCAAAGTAGGGCAAATCCGAGGAGTTCTCATATAGAGCGCCGAAATATCGTACAAAACGTCGGGTGACTTGACGTAGGTTGCGCATTGTGAAGTCACTGTCATCTGAGACGCTTGGGATGCTGGGCAGGGAGGGAGGAGAGGGAGGCAGTCCGCCATCTTTTTGCCTCAGTGACGAACCCGCACATACGCTCCTGACGGAAATTTACGCTTTCAGGGAACATTGACCATATTGGGCCACCAAAATACCATCCCTATTAGATTTAAGGTAAGCAACACTATGCCTATTTCATCATTTCTATGCATAACTTACCATTTATAGGCTATATGTTTTGGTATGCATGGGTGTGAATGAGTATAAATGTAAGGGTACGTACGGGAGGACCGATCGACCAATATCAATTATTCCCATAAGGTATGTGTTTCACATAAAGCGAATTCACATAGAACGACCTTGTTTATCGACCAATTTCTCGTTCTATGTGAGACCCTACTGTACTTCCCATTGTTCCGAAAACCTTGCTTCCTTCACACACTCTCCACTCCTGCTTATTGTTCCTCCTAGATATTTAAAACTCTACTTGTTCTAATATTTCCCCATCCAGCATCACATCTAGATTCACCCTACATCCTTGCATATAGTAAAATCACTTATAATTGTTTTTATTCCCAATTAATAAGATTTTGTAAAATCTGCACTAAAGTAGATGACTTTTGGGCTAGAGCTAGGTTACTATACAGACTCTTAGTGGACAGAGGTTTTGAGGCAAGTAAATTGTTCCATAAATTTAATCTTTTTAGGGTCAATTATTGTGACTGTATTCTAAAATTTGACATCAATAATTTTAATCAAGCATTTTTAACTTGAAGTTTCTTGTATAACCTCTGCTTACTTTTTGTCTGTATTTATTGTTTATCTTTTTCTTTTTCTATTATTATTATTAATAGTATAGATATCTTATCAATATTTGTATTTTTTACTATTGTTAATGTCTTGTCATGTTGCAAATTTGGTTTTAAATAATATTTTGACATTTAACATGTAGTTTCTTTATTCATGCAGAGTTTAGTAAAATTTGCCAGAACGTCCCGGACTTCCCAAACTTGACTACTTCCTTTAACGTGACGATAGTGCGTTGTTATATGTGCGATTGGTTTGCTTGGGAAACAGATTAACTTGCTCATGTAGTGATGTACACCCTATGTGGTGGATTGTGTTCTTTTATTTAATAATTTTCATTTTAGTAAGCGTTGTTTCCACATAGCGATTTTGATAATTTAATTTGACTTTATATTGTCCTTGTCCCAATTTTGGTTTGTTTAGTTTGCAAGTTTTACATTTTAATTTAAAGCTCCTATTCTTAGCGTCCGCGACCACGAACGCGTTCCCTAGCCCCTATCTCTGTCTCGTTTTTTGGTAGATTTATTTTTGGGGTTACCGTGTCCAAATGAATCCGTGTATACAAAACGCGTGTATATCGAGACCTGACTGTACATACAGTACATGCATACAAGTTTATAGACCGCTTCATCCACAAGAGCGTGGTTTTAGGGCCTTTCCTTTAACACAATTACTGCGGCACTTGTCATATGATTGAGACGAGGCAATGTGGAAAAGAGCGGTGTATACCCATGTGCAGTGTGTGGAAAGGGTGTGGGCGCTAACTCGATTCGGTGTAGTGTCTGTCGATGTTGGGTGCATTATGGGAGCAAGCGCTGTAGTAGAATAAATGAACCCTTGCTGAAGGATAAGTCAGAAATCGAGAAATTTGAGTGCGTAGTGTGCAAGGGCGAGCTTGTGTTAAATGATCCTGTGGCTGTGAATTTTGGAAATGAGTCATTGGAACTGGTGGACAAGTTTTGTTATCTAGATATCATCTCTGCCAGTGGTGGGGACGAGGCTGCCACTGTCGCTAGAATTAGATGTGGCTGGGAGAAGTTCAGAGAACTGCTTCCAATTCTGACCATGAAAAGAATGCCTCTTCCCTTGAAGGGAAAGGTGTATGCCTCATGATTGTGTTAGAAGTGCAATGAAATATGCCTCAAACATGGGCCGTTAAAGTAGAGGATGTCAACAGAATAGAACGTAATGAGATGAGAATGGCGAGATGGATGTGTGGGGCCAAACTGCAGGATAGAATAACTAATGATGAGCTGAGGAGACGCTTAGGTATAAAGAGTATTAGCGAGGAGATGCGTACAAGTAGACTGGGATGGTATGGGCATGTGGAGAAGAGAATGGATGAACAAAATTGGATGAAAAGATGCAGGTCTGTGATTGTGGAGGGAGCTACACCTAGCGGTGGACCGAGGAAGACCTGGGATCGGACTAGACGTGCCAATCTTGAATCCAAAAACTTGATAAGTGAAGCAGCCCTTAACAGGGTTAAGGAACACCGCCATTAGGACAAGAGACTGAAACTGCACGTATGTGTGGAGCACTCAGTCATAAAATGTTATGTATGTATGTACACTCAACCCTCTGTTATCGCGGGTTTGGTTATAGCGTTTCACCGTTATCGTGCATACCTAAAAAAACTCAACTATTCTATTACCGTGGGTCCTAGAGCCGTTATCGCGGTCCCTCTTTGACGGGAATACTCGAAAATCCCGCCTGTCTACGTCACCGCTAAGCATGGGGTGATTCAGCAGCTGATTGGCTTGACGTCAGAGCGAGGTGGGGCTCTCATTAGCTGTTTTTTTTTTGTGTTCTTATACTGTATTTATTATAAATATTTGTTCTTATATTTATCTTTATTTATTTATCATGTATCATACAGTGGACCACCGAAAACAAGAGCAAAAATAATGAAAGACTCGACATCAAACTAAAAAACACAAACAAACAAGTGAATCCAATGAATCTGATATCAGAGCGTCACTTGCGCAATTTACGGCCGCCATCTTTAATGCCGTCAACGTTAGCCACCCGCCTTTTACTTGCTTATTTGTGCCCGAATCTCTAATATCTTGCGTTTATTATAGCCTCTAGTGCATTCAGTGATAGGGATGGTGGGCCTGGTGGTAATGATGAAAGAATTGAAAGCTCGGGACAATGAAAACAGTCCGTCAAGTGCCATGTCTGACGAAAGCCTGATGAAAGCCGTGGAAACGACGATGAGTTAGGCTAGCCTATGCTAAATATGATTATGGTTTCAAATAAAGTCTATGTGGTAAGTAATATCCTCATAATACAGTATATATATTTATATTTTCTTAATATATATTTATTGGATGTAGGCTTTTTTAACCCTCAGGGACCGGCTACGCATTCTATAAATATTCCCCGAAACCCGGGGGTTTTGGCAGAAAAACGTCTACGCCTAGGCTACCGTATCTTTGTTGTTTTGACTGCTTCCGCATTCCCACGCATCCCCAAGCGTAGAATGTAGAATGGCATTGAGTAGAGCTCTTAAAGTCAACTGGTTCAGTTGTGATGACGATTTCCGTGGAGAGAATCTTGTGGCGATGTCAGCCATATCAGCCACTTTTCAATACTAAACAATAACACACAGCCACACACAAACAAGCAACGCCTCTCCTTCTTGTGGTTGGAGATGCGCGGCGTCGGTCCAACCGGCTGTTGTTTACATGCGTCGGACGGACGGCTTTCAAAACAAGCTTACAAGCTTTCAAGCTGCCGGTGCCTCAGAGCCCTACCGGGTTCCTGGCCCTAGTTTGTTATGGGTGCTTCAGAGCCCTACCGGGTCTGAGGGGTTAAGGGGAGAAATGGGTACTTGGGTGACAGTTTGGACGAATCTGGGGGCGAAAAGTTAGGACCTGGGAACCAACTTATTTTTCCCCACAAGTTATTAAGTTCCGTTATCGCCACCTATTAGGCGAGATAACGAAGGGTTGGGTGTAATTGCTTGGTCACCACTGTACAGTACCATAAGGGGGTTTGGGAGTAAAAGTTACCTACATTCCCTGCACATTATCATGTATAAACAAGAGCTAGAATGTTTATCAATGATATTCCCCTTAAAGTAGGGGAATAGACCTTTCCAATGACACCTGAATTATGTCTGTACGACCACTGGTTGCTGTGCAACAATATTGCAAGGGAGGGGCTAAATCGGTAAAAATAGCTATTTTCAGCGGTTTTCGCTATTGTCAATTCTATACAGGAGCTGGAGATGTCTCCCAGGTACGTTATTGATCGCTCAGACACGGCTGGCGGTGAATGGGACGGACCCGCGCTGCTTTGACTCACTTGGTTGCCTCCCAGGCCCTGTACTACGCCGATATTCGGCAATTGTCATACGACAAGTGCCGCAGTGATGTCCGTATTTTTATTATAGCAGCACAAAATCATTGAGTTAAACATCATAAATGCATTCCCTACTATTTTTCCCAACCCAGATTGACCCTTATCGTTTATCTGTATAAGGGTCAATCTGGGTCGGGAAAGGTCACAGGGAAAGCTTTTACGATATTTAAAGGAATGTTCCTTAGTCTCTTTACTGTAGTACATACATACAATAAAGACTTGACACAATACAGCCCTATCATGTCATCACAGTGGCCGATGTTGGTATAGCGCTAACAATGTCTCAGCAAGACTCAACTTAGTCCCCCTGAAACACTTACACCTCGCGAAATCACACAACACCAGCCTTAACCGTGCTACAGTAAGGCAGTAACAAGAAATCACCATAACTGCTACAGAGGCTGACTGCATCACTGAAGTGGTGGGCGGTGGGGTCGCTGCATCCCTACGCCAGAGGGGAATAAAAAGAACCTTCTATTAAATATTTATTTTTCTATGTTCATAAATACAAGATATCCAGGAGGGAACTTCACAGACTTAAAGGGAGTAGATCCAATCTCTGCCATTAGTTTAAGGAGCACAGTAGTGGAGACTATGTACAATAAAAACAAAAAGCCTGTGAATTGGGAATGGTATCTCTAGTGCACCACAAAACTAAACCCATATTACAGGTACAGCAATGACAGTGAACATAGTTAGGTAATAATTTAGGTTGACCACTGTTCTAGCATCTATAAGTATTGCTTGACCATGTATAACAGTAGGCTACCAGTAGTACAGTACAGCATTCTGTAATAATGACATTACCTCTGGCAAACATTTTAGATACTGATTGTGTGTGTGTTTGGTTATACAATGTGCTTTATGGTTGCAAAACAAATTGTAAGAGAATTATATTAATTTCTTGTTATAATTTAACCCCTGTAGAGAAAGTTATAAAATTTTGACCAAATGACGGAGGTATGCACTCGCCTGATTTCTTGTTAAACCTGGGTTTAGTATCAACTTGCACTCTTCACAAATAATATATTGACAATAACAACAGATACCAGTTATCACCTAATTGTAGTTAGACAATGGGTTTAGCATCAGCCAGCTGGAACCAGTAGCCACACATGCAGCGCTTGGTGTCACCCTTGTCCAACCACATCCAGTTGATACAAGTGGCATCCTCCTCACAGATGCAACCCACAAGACGACGCTCGTAAAAAGATGGCACCACAGTGGGGTTGTTGCGGTCGCCGCTGACACGCTTGTACACTCGCATGTCAAATGGATTCTGTAATTATAAATTATCATCATTAAACTAGAGCTTTAGATTCTGAAGGAAAATACAAATCTACTGGATTATAACTGTCTACCTGTGGTACTCCTGTATGGTAACAGACTGTGTGTGGATGAAGAAAACCAAAGCACAATCCTGTCTTGAAAAGGGTAATTGATCACCAAAATGACTTAAAAACTGTTGTAGTCAGAGTAGCACACTCGCATACTATGGTGGAAACTAATTGCATGCACGAGTCTTTAGACATGAATGTTGGTGCACATTATCCAAGCATGTATATTATGGCTAATCGAAGGGACGATAAGGAATGTCTGATCTACAGAAGAGTACATAAATGTATTCCCTGATGTATCTTAGGTGTCTTAACTTGTAAACTGTGGCACCTCTCACCTGAGGCTCTGCTGCAAGACTGTTGCAAACTTCATATTCAAACCCACAGAAAAAACGTGGCAGTGCTTGCAATTGTCTCAAAATTGGGCGACATATAGTACAACATGGCATCTCTACATACCAGCACCTCCTCTCCTTCCCCTCCATCTACTAGACGTGTGTTAGAGAGGGTGTTGCATGCAGGTAGTCTGGCTACCTCCATCTTCACAAGTGTGTTTATCGATATATATGTTTATTACACCTATTTCTGGGTAGGCATTCTTCAGATGTTACTTGTGCCTAATTCTATATATACATGTGGTGCAATAATATTGCTTTATAAGATATATACTCAAGAGGAAAAGTATCACAAGGGTATAGGTAGCGAACAACATCTTTATTTTGGATCCAACGTTTCGACATATCAACTTATGTCATCATCAGGGTCTAAAAATGAGAGAGAAAAACACACGATATAAAACTAACTTACAAGTTATTCAAAGGGTGTTACACATATTAATGTACAACGTTTAAAAGGGCTTGAAAGGGGCAAATTATACAATGTATAAAGGGGCAGAACATGTAAAGTATTCAATGGGAATTACACAATAATGTACAATGATTAAAGGGGCAGAAAATTCAAATTATTCTAGGGGAGTTACACATACTAGTTCACAATGCTTAACCCTCGTGGCCCGGGCTGGTCCTCCAAAGGACAGTGTGGGCTATCCGGGCGATTTGGCCGAAAAACGTCAAGGCCTAGGCTACCGTATCTTTGTTATTTTAACTGCTAGAAATTTCCCACGCATCTATAAACATAGTGCGGTTTTCAATCTGTAGATTGGCATTGAGTAGAGCTCTGTAAGTCAACTGGTTCAGTTGTGATGACGATTTCCGTGGAGCGAATTTTACCGCGATGTTGACAATATCGGCGCTTTTCAGACACTAATTTCGTCTGACGTCACAACAATAACATTGATCCGACGTCTCCTTATTGTTTTCGGAGGTGCGGTGACGCAACGATCGGCTTTGTTTACATGCGTCGGACGCACAACGTTCAGACCAAGCTGAATATGCTTTCAAGCTTACTGCCTATTAACAGGACACCCGGGCTCCTGCCCTTCTTTCGCGGTTGCCTTTTAATAGGACACCCGGGCTGGAAGGGTTAAAGGGGCAGAACATAACAAATTATTCTATGAGAGTTACAAATCTTACTGTACTATGTTTAACCCTTGTCCAGCGGGGTGTTTTGGGCTATCTTGGGCATATTCAGGCCCTCCTGAATGATCAATCAAGTATCTGCATGAAAAGAAATGTATTCAGCAAAAAACTAGGCGCTTAAAGCTTCAAAATGAGACCAGAACGAGCTACGTAGCACTCGTGGTTCTCATGCAGTGGTGCCACCAACATGGGAGTTTAGCGTATAGCGGCATATTTTTTCCCACTACGCTCACTACTGGTAACACTGCCGGCCTCTCGAGAACAGAGGGAGCGTGAGTCAGTGGGTGGCGGGAAGCCCTGGGTGTCGGACGTGTGGCCTGCTGCGCTCTCGGCCATTTGCACTTTATTTTAACCCTTTAAAAGCTTTAATAATGCTCCTAACTTGCTGCAAATTGGTGCACGACTTAAGTCGAGCGCCGCTCTTTAAGGGTTAAAGGGGCAGCAGATATGGTATTGTTAAGTTGGGGTTTCATTTTTTGTATATATATTGACTCTAGGGTTCTCACACTTTTATCTAAAAGTATCTAAAATTTGAAAAAAATCTTGTACCCTCCAGCCCCGGCTATGTATTATATATATATTCCTCGAAACCCGGGTGTTTTGGCCGAAAAACTTCTAGGCTAGGCCACCGTATATTCGTTAATCAGACTGCTTCCCGCATTCCCGCGCATCCCCAAGCGTAGCTGTGTTATTTACCTGTAGAATGGCATTAAGTAGAGCTCTCTAAGTCAACTGGTTGAGCTGTGATGATGATTTCATTGGAGATAACTTTATGGCCAAAACAGCCACTTTACACCACTTTTCGATACTTAACAACAACATACAGGCACACACGAACAAGCGACGCTCTCCTTCTTTTGGCCGGAGATGCGGGGCGTCGGTCCAGCCGGCTGTTGTTTACATGCGTCGGACCGACGCCTCGCACACGAAGCTCACAGGCTTTCAACCACTGGGCGTTCAAGAGGCCTTCCGGGTACCTGTTATATGCTTTTTTTATGGGCATTCAAGAGCCCTTCTGTGGTGAGAGGGTTAAGTCTAATTTTGCAAAACTCTGCATGTTCTCTTACTGCTGAGTGAGGAGGGCTTTGTAGGGGGGCGACCTGTCCGGCTAGACTGACCTATGTGCTCATCGGTGCAGATTTTGAAAGCACGTGTAATGCTCCCAATATACCCGGCCTGGCAGCTCGGGCAGGTGAAACAATACACCACCGATGAGCGCAAGTCTGTCGGCACTCGATCTTTGAAATGAAACAATGAACCTATTTTGAATGTGCTTTTATGTATGAGGGAACATGCAGAGTTTTGCAAATTAGACTTAAACAAGATTTTTTTCAAATTTTAGATACTTGCCCAGATAAAAGTGTGACAACCCTAGAGTCAATATATATACAAAAAATGAAACCCCAACTTAACAATACCATATCTGCTGCCCCTTTAAACATAGTACAGTAAGATTTGTAACTCTCATACAATAATTTGTTATGTTCTGCCCCTTTAAGCATTGTGAACTAGTATGTGTAACTCCCCTAGAATAATTTGAATTTTCTGCCCCTTTAATCATTGTACATTATTGTGTAATTCCCATAGAATACTTTACATGTTCTGCCCCTTTATACATTGTATAATTTGCCCCTTTCAAGCCCTTTTAAACATTGTACATTAATGTGTAACACCCTTTGAATAACTTGTAAGTTAGTTTTATATCGTGTGTTTTTCTCTCTCATTTTTAGACCCTGATGATGACATAAGTTGATGTCGAAACGTTGGATCCAAAATAAAGATGTTGTTCGCTACCTATACCCTTGTTTTACTTTTTCTCTTGAAAATACGGTTCCCTACGAACACCCCTATATCTGAAGATATATACTGTATAAGGTAAAAAAAAATAGAATTATCCCCTTCATAACACCCCCATTCCTGTGTTTACTTATTGCCAACAACGCGCACCACCCAGTCAATTTCCGACCAGAACCACATTGGTTTGGAAGGAAAATACACATGTATATAGTTATCTCTCTCTCCGCCGCAATGTTGCATCTCTTTCGCTATTCTATCGCTACTATAATAAATAATAATCAGTGTTCCTCAGAGCTTTCCCAGTGTATACCACCTCCTTTACGTAGGGCACGTGGTACCCGTCTTGCAACTCAATCCCACCCCTACTCTGTGCAACTCTCCAACCCAAGAGTGAAACGTTACTCTCAAACTTTCTTCTACTCAACAGCTGAGCTCTGGAACTCTCTCCCAGAATCAGTCTTTCCCTCTTCCTATGACTTAAATTGCTTCAAATTCCGTGTATCCAGGCATTTTGGCTCGAACGTCCCTTGATTTCAGCCCTGTCACTCTTTCAACTATGGGGGAGGCACTCGCTATAGGCAGTTCTTCCTTTTGCCTCCCTCAATCATATAAAAAAAAAAAAAAATGGCGGGAATGTATTTCAATATATTCCAAGATGTTTATGTACTTTACAACCCCTTTTGCAATACTCGATTTGATCCAGATATTGCCGCATGAGGGATGTATGACCCGGCGCCATTAAGTGCCTAATTCTCCATTTACATTGACATCACCGCCTGATATGTCTTCTTATTGGCCAGTGATCATGCTGAGATTTGATTGGCTCATGGCTACATACATACACATACATAAAATTTTAAGACCGAGTGCTCCACACATTCGTGCAGTTTCAGTCTCTTGTCCTAATGGCGGCATTCAGACTAGAAGTCTCTAGACCAAGTGGTTCAGCTTTTTTGGTGAAAATAAGTCTAGAATCAGTGTTTACTCCCGGTTTTCGTCATTCACCGATACTTTTATCTCTGCAAATAAATGGCCTAACCTAGTTTATATACATACCAAAGGCAGTAATCGGTGTTTTTCTGCGATGGGTGAAGAATAGAACATTGTACATCGAGCGATTATTGTGTGAGGTGGAAAATAAGACCTGGGGCTATACCCACGCAACCCCCTAACCACAAAGGATCATTGACCCGCTAGGACTGTGATTTGGTTAGAATTTGCCAATGTACTGTATGTTGTATTGAAAATCGGAAGTAAAAAAATAATTTGATTAATGGATCAGATCGAATCAGACTTGACGAGAGTAATTATCAATTATCAAATCCAACATAGAAATAGTCACAATTACTTAACCCTTGTAACACGGATGGCCTCTTAGAAGCCATTAGCAGCTTTCTCCGTCGGCCCAGGATGGCCTCTGAGAAGCCTAAGGGCTATTCTAAGGCTTAAAACCACTTAAAACTGCACTAGAGAAAGTTTTGTTGTGTTGGCGGGTGGTCCGTATAACTAACAAAAACAAGAACACACACACAGCCAGCCAGTCATGTGACTCCTGCCTTCAAGCAAGTCTTACAAATGCTTATATTGATTTTCCTGAGTTCCAAACGATGTGACTTAGGAATGGTTACAATGGTCAAATAAATCAGTAATCAATAATAATATACTGTAATAAATAATTTTACATAATACATAAGCAATAATCAATAATAAATTGTTGAACGAATGTAAATAGACTGTAGCCGCATTCGAACGACGCTCGATATTTTCCCCAAACACCAGGTCTTATTTTCCACCTCACACAATAATCGCTCAATGTACAATGTTCTAGTCTTCACCCATCGCAGGACAACACCAATTACTGACTTTGGTATGTATATAAACTACGGTAGGTTAGGCCATTTATTTGTAGAGATATGAGTATCGGTAAATGACGAAAACCGGGAGTAAACACTGATTCTAGGCTTATTTTCACCTAAAAACCTGGAATAGCTATCATGGCTCAGAGCTTGGGACCACCAGGTGGCCATCTTGGATCCGAGGATCATCCACCCTCTGAAACAAGTATAGGATTGGAGCTCTTTTCTATTATTATATTTTAAAGCATTAGAGTAAGTAACAACTTATTGTATGTTCAATTGTTTCAAAATTTATGTAGGAACATTATAGAAAGCATATGGTAATATAATCTGTATGTAAGTTCATATCCTTCATTCACTCATTATCATCATTATTTCACTCATTCTTCACACACTAACTCATTCTCCATGCACTTACTCATTTATTTACTTTCATATTGTATGCACTTACCATTCATGCACTCATTAATTTTGGTTTATTCTTAAATATTGTACAGTACTGTATATCATAGTATATGTAAGGTTAAAAATTATAGATTATGGTTCAAATTATGTCTTAGGAAGTGAGAAAATAGCCTAAAACTTGGCTATTTTGTGTTAATTTTCCTGCACTTCTCCTCATTCATTCAAGTCTTCAAATAACATTGCTACGGTTTGACACCTTGTCTTATTTTTCCTATAATACCCAGTCCTGGTGGGGCGTACCGAGGCCACTGGATCCTACCCCCTTGTAATCTCTTGGGGGAAGGTGCTGGGAATGGACCCCGGGGTAGACTGGAGCCGGAGTTCTGGGTGGGGGTGATGCCCATTTGCCAGCCAATTTACCGAATATAACTAAACCTAAAGAGAAACAAAGTAAGTCCGATGATCCAAAACCGCACAGGATAAGGACAAATGCCCCTCATAATCTCAGACTTGCTAGTGTGAATGTTGTTAGTTTGAATCTGCGTGCAAATGAAGTGGCTGAGATGTGTGAGAGGAGGCGAGTGGAAGTCTGCTGTGCCCAGGAAACACACTGGAAAAGGCATGGGGTACAGTGGATTGTTGGAAGAAAGAAGAGATATAGGATCTACTGGAAGGGGGTGGAGACAGAGAAAGGAGTGGGTGTTCTGGTGGCTGAAGAGTTGGCGGAAAGTGTGCTTCAGATTACGAGAGTTAGTGAAAGGCCGATTGTTTTGAAGTTGAAATTTGTTGAAAGAATTCTGAATGTGATATCTGCGTATACCCCACAGGCTGGCCTACAGAAAGAGATAAAAGAGGACTTCTGGAATGACACCGTCAGTGTCATTTCAGGCCTCTCGGAGAATGAAATAATCGTGGGAGGGGACCTGAATGGTCACGTGGGAGCATCTACAGATGGACACGAGGGAGTACATGGAGGAAATAGTTACGGAAGGTGGAATCTGGAAGGCGAATATATACTGGAGTCCTGCGTTGTACTCAACATGGTTATGTGTAACACAAAGTTCAAGAAAAGACAGAGCCATCTGGTCACAAATAACTCTGGGGGTCTCCAGTAGCCAGATAGATTACTTCTTGGTTAACAGGAAAGACTGGAAACTGGTTCGGGATGTAAAGGTCATCCTGAGCGAAGAATGTATCCCCCAGCATAAGCTACTTGTGTGCGACATGAGCTTATACAGAGATCCTAAGCGCAAGAAGGTATACATGCCCAAAAGGAAAGTGTGGCTGCTGAAGAACAAGGAAGTTAGGGATAGGTTTCATAGTGAACTGGAGGAAATTAATAGAAATAAGTAAGATAGGCCTAACGATGTAAATAGTCAATGGAATTTTCTTAAGCATAGCCTTCTCGCTGCCACTGACAAAGTCTGTGGGAAAACAAAGGGTCACCCCAGGAATAAGACCTCCTGATGGTGGAACTATGAGCTAGAACATGCTGTGAAAGAGAAAAGCAGATGCTTCAAAGCATGGAAGGGAAGCAGAAAGGAGGAATACCAGGCAGCTAAACGAACTGCCAAAAGAGTGATTTACAATGCTAAAAAAGGCATTAAGGACCTGGTCCTCGAACAAGTGTGTAACACTGACAATCCAAATGGGATCTTCAACCTAGCTAGGCGAGTTAAAAATTACAGTAGGAATATTATAGGTGAACAGTGTGTTAGAAACAATAATGGGAAGATTGTGTATGCAGAAGATGAAATCAGAGAAGCATGGAAGGCACACTATGAACGAATGCTAAATGTAGAGTTTGGATGGGATAAGGAACAGCTTAGTAACGAAAAACAAATATCTGGACCCCCTCCTTTGATAGCACCAGCTGTAGTGAGCGACGCAATCAATAAAATGAAGGACGGTAAAGCTCCAGGGTGCTCTGACATTGTCGCTGAGATGATAAAAGCCTCAGGGGAGACTGGTGTCAGCTTAGTCTCCGAGATGATAAACACCATTATTAAAGATGAGAAAATCCCCGAGGAATGGCACAAAAGTGTAATAGTAAATATATACAAAGGAAAAGGGGATGCACTAGATAGAGGTAATTATAGGGGCCTGAAAACGCTTGACCAAATCATTTAGGTCTGTGAGAGAGTCTTTGAGGGTTTGATCAGGCAAAGCATCTACATTGATGATATGCAGTTTGGTTTTATGCCAGGACGTGGTACAACCGATGCTATCTTCATAGTCAGGCAGATACAGGAAAGATACATACTAAAAGGCAGGGATCTTTACTTTGTGTTTGTAGACCTGGAGAAGGCCTTTGACAGGGTGCCTAGAGGTGTTGTGCAGTGGGCTATGAGGAAACTTGGTGTGAAAGAGTGGCTGGTGCATGTGATAATGAAGATGCAAGAGGATTCGCGAACTGCGGTGAGGGTGAAAGGTGTACTAAGTGAGGAGTTCATCAGGGTTAAGTGTTAAGCCTCCTCCTCTTTATTATGGTCCTGGAGGCACTGTCTAGAGATTTTAGAATCGGACTCCCGTGGGAACTATTTTATGCAGACGATTTAGTCCTAATAGCTGACAATGTGCAAGATGCTGAGGCCAAATTCAGAAAATGGAGAGAGGGCATGGCGAGCAAGGGATTAAGAGACAATATTAACAAAACCAAGGTTATGCATTATATTTTTTCACCACCAACTCTACTTCTAAACTCAATTAATGAAATCAACAAATACACATGGCAATCCAAGGACTCGAACGTAGGATACTCACACCGAAATTCCGTGCATTATGCATTACGCTATCAAGACAGTAGATTGAGACGATGCAATGTGGAAAAGAGCGGTGCATGCCCATGTGCAGTGTGAGGAAAGGGTGTGGGCGCTAACTTGATTTGGTGTAGCATCTGTCGATGTTGGGTGCACCATGGGAGTAAGCGCTGTAGTAGAATAAAAGGACCCCTGCCGAAGGATAAGTCAGAAATAAAGAAATTTGAGTGCGAAGTGTGCAAAGGTGAGCTTGTGTTAAATGATGATCCTGTGGCTGTGAATTTTGGAAATGAGTCATTGGAGCTGGTGGACAAGTTTTGTTCCCTAGGAGAAACCATCTCTGCCGGTGGTGGGGCCGAGGCTGCCACTGTAGCTAGAATTAGATGTGGCTGAGGGAAGTTCAGAGAACTACTGCCAATTCTGACCATGAAAAGAATGCCTCTTCCCTTGAAGGGAAAGGTGTATGTCTCATGTGTTAGAAGTGCAATGACGTATGTCTCAGAAACATGGGCTGTAAAAGTAGAGGATGTCAACAGAATGGAATGTAATGAGATGAGAATGGTAAGATGGATGCATGGGGCTAGGCTGCAGGATAGAATAACAACTGATGAACAGAGGAGACGTTTAGGTATAAAGAGTATTAGCGAGAGATGCGTACAAGTAGACAGGATGGTATGGGCATGTGGAAAGAAGGATGAACAAAATTGGGTGAAAAGATGCAGGTCTGTGATTGTGGAGGGAGCTGCACCAAGGAAGACCTTGGATCGGACTATACGTACCGATCTCAAATCCAAAAACTTGACCAGTGAAGGAGGGCTGCCTGGAACGCCGCCATTAGGACAAGAGACTGAAACTGCACGTATGTGTGGAGCACTCAGTCTTAAAATGTTATGTATGTATGTATGTATGTATGTATGTATGTATGTATGTATGTATGTATGTCAGGGTCATACTGCTACCCAGAGTATAGGTCAATAAATCCAGATATGTCCGAAATTGCCCCAAAAGTGTAGTATAGTGATCCCACAATTTCTTCATTTTTAGTCAACTGGATCGATTTAAAAATAAATTATATAAATAAATCTATAAACTTCTTATGATATACCAGTACAGTATATATACTGTATATTGTACAGTAAATTGAAATGTGCAAACTAGCATGGGAGAAGGGGAGTGCACCCGATGACTGGAAGACTGGCATAATAGTCCCCCTATATAAGGGCAAAGGGGAAAGAGGAGTGTGTGGTAACCACCGAGGAATATGTCTTTTAACCCTCCAGCCCCGGCTATGTATTCCATATATATTCCCCGAAACCGGGGGGTTTTGGCCGAAAAACGTCTACGCCTAGGCTACCGTATCTTTGTTATTTTGACTGCTTCCGCATTCCTGCGCATCCCCAAGCGTAGATGTGTTTCGTACCTGTAGAATGGCGTTAAATAGAGCTCTCTAAGTCAACTGGTTCAGTTGTGATGACGATTTCATTGGAGATAACTTTGTGGCAAAAACAGCCACTTTACACTACTTTTCGCTACTTAACAATAACATACAGGCACACACGAACAAGCGACGCACTCCTTCTTGTGGTCGGAGATGCGCGGCGTCGGTCCAGCCGTTTTTTGTTTACATGCGTCGGACGGACGCCTCGCACACCAAGCTTACAAGCTTTCAAGCTTATGGGTTTCTCAGAGCCCTACCGGGTAGCGCGGGGTGTGGTTTTTATGGGTTTCTCAGAGCCCTTCCGGGTCTGAGGGGTTAAGCGTAGTAGGGAAGGTGTACAGTAGGGTAGTGATTGAGAGTCAGAACGGAGAAATGGATAGGTGACGAGCAGGGTGGTTTTAGGAAGGGAAGAGGATGTGTAGATCAGATTTTTACCCTGAATTGTGCTGTGGAGAAATATCTGGAGAAGCAACAAAAGGTGTATGTTGCCTTTATGTACTTGGAGAAGGCCTATGACAGAGTGGATAGAGAAGGTATGTGGAAAGTACTTAGAATATACGGAGTAGATAGCAAGTTGCTGAAAGCAGTGAAGAGCATGTATGAGGGTGCAAAGGCGGCAGTACGTGTGGAGAATGAGCAGAGCGATTTCTTTGACCTGAATGTTGGGTTGAAACAGGGGTGTGTGATGTCCCCACGGTTGTTTACTGTATATATAGATGGAGTCATGAAAGAAATACTAGGAAGAGCAGTGGATGTTGGTGTATCGCTGAAAAGGGAGGGAAATGAGTGGAGCTGCCTATACTGCTGTTTTGTGGATGATACAGTTCTGATGAGCGATAATGAATGGAGTTGCAGGGTCTGTTAAATGAGTTTGGAACAGTGTGTGAAAAACGGAATTTGAAGGTAAATGCGGGGAAGAGCAAGGTTATGGTATTCGAAAGGGGATATGTCACAGTGTGAGGTGAAGTTGAACGGTCAGGCTATGGAGATTGTCAGCTCTTTTAAGTATCTGGGCAGTGTGTAGAGTAAAGATGGGACTATGGATGAAGAAGTGCGGGAGAGGGTGCAACAGGGAAAGAGGGTTGTAGGAACGTTGAAAGCAGTAACAAGAAATAGGGTGGTCAGCATGGAAGTGAAGAAGTCCTTGCATGACAGTGTGGTAATACCGACACTAACTTACAGAAGCGAAGCATGGACATTCGGGAAGAGACTCAGACCAAAAGTGAGAGCGGTGGAATTGAGTTACTTGAGAAGTGCGTGCGGAGTTACATGGAGGGATAGACAGACGAATGAGGAAGTAAGAAGGAGGTGTGGTGTGGAGGTAAATGTGCTGGAAAGTGTGAAAAGGAAAAACTTGAGATGTTTCGGCTATATGGAACGTATGGAAAGCAAGAGAATGACTAAGAGGGTGTACGAGAGCGAGGTGGAAGGACAGAGAGGGAGAGGTGCACCGAAGGAGAGGTGGAAGGATGGAGCGAGGAAGTAAATGGATGAAGGCGGTGCTGGTTGGGAGGGGCGTCGACTGACTGGGGACAGAGGTGCATGCGGGCAGTTTGTTCGTGGCCACCCCTTCGGGGCTCACGGTGTCAGGTAATAGATAGAGAATGAAATTGTATATTGTTGTTGTTGTTGTTCTTTAAGGTGCCTGGCCGAACAACTCTGGAGTCCCTAAGGAAGGCCATGGCCACGGTCGGGCTTTCCCACGGAGGTCTCAAGGAGTGTAGATTGTGTTGTTGGCGTAAGTGGTTGTGTGAAATGCAGTCTTCTATGATGTGCTTAATAGTATGGGGTGCTGTGTTACAACCTGGGCAGGAGTCGACGATGGAGTCATCCAGTCTTTTCTGATAGCTCAGAAGGGCTGGATGGTGTCCGCATCTCAGACTGGCCAGGTGGACTCTGTCCTCGCGAGGAAGGAAGGATTCAGAAGGATGAATTTTGGGAGGTCGTGCCTGCAGGTGGGTGTTGTCTATGAGTGAGTGGATGGAACGGCGAGAGATATGAGCATGGATGTGCTTCTGGAAGCTGGTTTGGGGTGGGCAGGGAGGGAGAGAAGATAGTACAGTAAACTTCCGTTAATCCGAAGGACAGCGGACTGGCCCTCGTTCGGATTAGTGGATTTTTCGGATTATCGGACTTTACCCCTATGAACCTGTGTATGACGAAAACATTGAGGCATTAGGCCACCCAAATGACACAATGGTGCACACACACATATCATATGTTCATGAAATTACTTCAAAAGTTTACCATTGTCATTGTAGCCTATTACCTACTTCAAAACATTCAGATTAATGGTCAAAGGAATCTGCTGATATAAACGTAAACACCATATGTCCGCATCGTCGTCTTCTTCTTCTTCCGTCTACTAGCGAGTTTGTCTTGCTCTTGAAGATCAGATCAGATGTGGTTCGGGAAGTAATGCCTTAACAACGGCACTTCCCTGAGAGGTTCTTGTAATTTTCCTTTTGTGATTTTCCTTTTGTGACGTGCTCTGTTATATTATATTGTATTGAAAGCACCCTTGTCTTGTTGTCTTGAAAGCACCCTTGGGACGCTCCGATCACTGAACTATAAATAGTAGCGTATCGGAACGTCCAAAGGTGCATTTTCAAGCTCAAGACTAATACGTCCAAAGGTGCGTTTTCAAGCTCAAGACTGAATGCGCTTGCAGAAAATGCGGTGCAAGCCAGTAGCGCATCGGAGCGTCCCACGGATGCGTTCAAGAGCATAACAAACTCTCTAGCAGACAATGTGGAAGAAGAAGAAGAAGAAGAAGAAGGTGTTTACGTTTATATCAGTAGCTTCCTTTGACCATTAATCTGAATGTTTTGAAGTAGGTAATAGGCTACAATGACAATGGTAAACTTTTAAAGTGAATTCATGAACATATGATATGTGTGTGCTCCATTATGTGTCATTTGAGTGGACTAATGCCTCAAAAAGGGGACTTTGGGACTTCTTGAAATTCGGACCATCGGGTGAATTCGGATTTGGCCTCAAATTGAAAAATTCGGACTATTGGGAGATTCGAATCATCGGTCGTCGGATTAACGGACTTTTCCTGTATTTGTGTGTGATAGTGTGTGCTGGGTGTTGTTTTAATATTTCTTGGTGTCTGTGGATGTGTTGCCATGTAGTGTAGTTGGTGGTGTTGGTTCGTGGAGGCTGCTGCCAGGAATTGAGTGCCTCTCATGTCCAGATGGTCTTTGACTTTAAGGACTTTGGTTTCTTGATGTAGGTGATCTGTAGGTGAAGTAGTTGTGCAGCCTGTGATGATTTTTAGGGCTTTATTTTGAATAGTCTGTAAGGTCTTATGATGTGTTTCAGCTAGGTTAGAAGCCCAGGCCGGGCTTGCGTATTCCATAACTGATCTTATGAATTGTTTGTAAACTGTGGTGGTGGTTTCTTTGTTGTGTCCAAATTTTGTGTGGGCAAGTGACCTGAGGGCGTTAAGTCTGGGTGTCAGTTTCTTTTTAATGTTTGTGGTGTGCTGTTTGAATGTCACTTGAGTATCATATGTTACTCCTAGGATTTTGGGTGAGTGTGTGTGTGTTAGGGGTATGTTGTTTATGGTGAGTTGCGGGGAGTATGCGTGATCTGTCCAGCTTGTGAGGAGGGTTGCAGTGGATTTGGCTGGGGCTAAATTAAGTCTGTTTGTAGTACACTAGTCATGTACAGTACTGTACTGTAATGTGTTGAGATAGGGTTGAAGGAGACTTGTTGCTTTGGCTGGGTCTTGATGTGTGCATGTGAGTGTTATGTCGTCTGCGTAGGTGGCTATGTTTATTTGGGTTGTATTTATATCATGCATGTACAGATTAAAGAGTGCGGGCGACAGGACGGATCCTTGTGGGACTCCGTTTGAGACGTTTGGGAAATTTCTGATGCTAGATGACTGACCGGTAAAAGATACGTGTGCACATCTGCCTGCTTGGAAGTTGGCCAGCCACCTTTTTGTGTTGTTGTGCATGTTTGTGTTGTAAATTTTGTGTTAGGTTGTGGCGGGGGATGGCATCGAAGGCTTTACTAATGTCGAGTGTGGCAAGTAGTGATCTGTGTGGTGGTCTGGCTGAGTTGATGCCGTCAAAAGCTCTTTGTGTAAGGTCTGTAAGAAGAGTGTTTGTGGAGTACAGTGGCCTGAAGCCATGTTGTGTTGGAGCTAGGGGTAAGGCGTGTGTAATTAGTTGTAGTACAAGGCGTTCTGTGACTTTGGAGGGGGTGCAGAGGAGTGTGATAGGGCGGTGTGAGGAGGGTAGCGTGGGGTCTTTGTTGGGTTTGGGGAAAGTGATGATGATACCATGCTTCCAGATGTCTGGTATTGTGTTGTGTGAATAACTGTAGTTTGATATGTTAGTGAGTGCTTGTATGCCTTGTGGTCCCAGGTGTATGTTGCCACAGGCGGGTGAGTGCTTGAGATTGTTGATGATGTGCTTTGTCTGGTAGTTAGTGAAGGGTGCATAGTCAGGGTCTGTGGGGAATTGTCTCTTACGTCAGATGACACGTCGATCGTCTATATGGGGTTTTAGGTGGCTGATATGAGAGAAGTGATTAATTAGAGTGTTTGCTTGTTGTTTACATGAAAGAGTAGAGTCTGTTGTTGTGATTGCAGCATATGATTGTGTTGTGTTTCTGTTGGAAAGTGTGATGCTGTTTAGAGTTTTGTAGAGTTTTTTGGAGTTTGTTTTGTGATCAATTGTTTGTAGGAACTTATTCCAGTTTAGTGTTTGTTGTTGATCTGGGTGTTGAGTGCTTGGATTTGTTGTGTGATGTCTTGTGTGTGGGGTGCTAGGGAGTGTTTCAGTGTGTCGCGTTGTCTGATGAGGTTTTGAATTTCTGGTGAGAAGTTGGGGTTGTGTCTTTTTCTGTTAACTCTTGGAATGTGTTTCTTGTCAGCGTTTTGGATAGTTTTGTTGAATGTGTGGACAGCATTGTTGATGTTAGTGATGGGTGCGCTGTTTAGGGTTTTAAAGTGTTGTTCTGTCTCATTTGTGAAAGCTTCCCAGTTGGCGCTTTTATAATTAGTGTAAGTGTGTCTGTGGCTAGCTGGGGTGAGTCTGGTTTTGGTGGTGATAACGATCGGGAGGTGGTCGGAGCCTATGGTTTTAACCACCTTCCAGGATGTTGTGGGGGCGAGTTCTGGGGAGCAAAAGGTATACTGTACTGTACAATAGTGTTCGCTCGCTCTATCTCAATCTACTGATCAAATGATATACCGGTATGTATAGTATATACATATATCGGTATACAGAATAAAAAACAAGTCGACTAGAATATAATTATATAACTTTTAAAAAATTCCTTCATATGAGTATACACGGTATACGATTATGAATATATTTACTAAAGGGGCATAACAACAGTGATAACATTGATGTGGGTGAGAATCCTGACAGCTGAGTAATGCAAGTTATCTATCACTATCATCAAACCAAAGAATCATAAATACTAATACAAACAGTTTACACATTCTTGAACACTTACAGGGCGGTCATATTTATGTTTTTGCAGGGTTGGCATGATTAAAATAAAACTATTTTAATCAAGTGATTTTAATCGATTATAATCAAAGAAAAAAATCATCGATTAAAATCAAAATTTATGTTTTTATTAAAATATCATGGCTGGACTCCATAGCTCCATATCGAGTTTGCCTCGTACCAACCGGCTGGCCTACATAGCTCCATAGCATTATTTCATGCGGAACCATCCGAATAACCAACAAGAACGAAAACACATAGCCAGTCGGTCAGGTGACTCCTGCTTGTGTGCAGGCCTAACGAAAGCTTCTATTGATTTCCCGAGTCTCAAATTATAATTGTGGGTCGACAGTGAAATAAGAATGCTTACAATGGTAAAATAAATCAGTAATCAATAATCAATATTAACCCTTTCAGGTCCGGGGGTTGCTGTTTAGTATTCAGAAAAGAATTATCTTAATCTCATAATTGCCTCTCCAAAATTAGTTTTCTGCCCACAACTCGCTCAAAGACAACTGCAGAGGTTGAAGTAATTAAACTAAAGGTTTCTAAATACCCCTGATGGTCACAAAGGTATAAAGTATCCTGTAAGGTCACGAAAGGGTGAATTCATAATCAATAATCAATTGTTGAACGAATGTAAATACTGTAGCAGTGGCTGCCGATACTGCATCGTCGCATCCGAACAGTTCTCAGTAGTATCACAAAACAGCCGGTCTTATTTCCCACCTTACACAATAACCGCTTAATGTACAGTATTCTAGTCTTCACCCATCACAAGATTATGTAGAGTACTGCCTCTGGTATGTATATAATCTAGGTTAACCTATTTATTTGCAGATATATAAGTATCTGTAAATGACAAAACTCGGGAATTTACACGGTTCTACTCGCAGCGGCCAAAACTGACCTATTCATTTTCACAATAAAAACACAACCTCTGGGTCTAGAGACTTCTAGTCTTCACTCATCGCAAGATAAGGAGTACTGCCTCTGGATATATATATATACAGGTATATAACATAGGTTAGGCCATTTTTTGGCATATTTATAAGCGTGCCAAAATCCTGAGAATTCGACGATTCGTCCAGATTCAGCATTGGAGGGTAGTTTTAAATTGCTGTTCGGCGAGGGTTAAATTACTGTGATTTAATTGTTTTTCTGACATAATATAATCAAAATAATAGCCTTTAAGATGAAGGAATATAATTATATACTTACAATATTATACAAGTTTTGCGGAAAATGGAAGATTGTGCTAAAAAAAAAAAAATTATTAATCAAATAAATCCGATTTTAATAAAAACAAAAATCTATGATTTTGATTTTTTATTAAAAAAATCAGATATTTTTCCAACCCTGTGTTTTTGTATTTTTTATTTAGCTATTACCAGATGCCATGATCCCCGAAGGGGTGGCCACGAATTAATTGCCCCCATACACCTCTGTCCTCCGTCAGCCGACGCCCCTCCTCCCATTCAACACCGCTTTCACGCATATACCTCTCAACTTCATCCTTCCACCTCACTCTTGTACACTCTCTTAGTCATTCTCTCGCTTCCCATATGTTCCACATGGCTGAACCATCTCAAGGTGTTCCTTTTCACACCCATTATTTCCCTGTAAAAGAAAGGGATAGGTAAAAACTAAGCATGGTATTCATCTTGAATTAGGCTTACATTCGTTAGAGAGACGCAGAGTTAGAGGGGATATGATAGAGGTGTTCAAGTGGGTTAGTGGGATTAATAAAGGGGACATGAAAAATAAACTAAAGCTCAGTGATAGCGAAAGAACTAACAAATGGTTTCAAATTAGATAAATTTGGTTTTTAGAAAAGATATAGGCAAATATTGGTTTGGTAACAGAGTTGTAGATAGGTGGAATAGGCTACCAAGTGCTATAGTGGGATCAAGAATGATAGGGAGCCTTAAGATAAAATTAGATAGGCATACGAGATGGGTTGGGTGTGAGGGGGATCTGTCAGGTGTGGGCCAATCGTCGCTCTGCAGACCCCCGTTTTCTGACCCCTGACTATTTAGGTGAGGTCAGTCCTAATGGTGTTAGTGAGCTGGGCTTATAATTAGGCCTTATAATTAGGGTTAGGTGTGAGAGGGATCTGCCTTGTGTTGGCCAATCGGCTTTCTGCAGACTCCTATTTTCTTATGTTCTTATCTTCAAATAGACCCCTAAACCTCCTCCTTATCTATCTTCATCTCCCTGTGGCAATGAGTTCAATAAATCGTTACAGCTTTGTCCTTTTTTATCGTATTTAAATTATTTATCAAAGAATTAAAGATACACATAACAAAATTTGGGCCAATACTGATACATTCCAGTAAGCTATTTTCATTCATACATACATACATACATACAGTACTGTACAAGTTTAAAGTGCTTCGTCCACAAAGAATGTGGTTTCAGGCTTACGTCCTAAATGGAGGAAATCCAGGCGACCTCGTTTTGGGCTGCCACCGTTGTCAAGTTCTTTATGTTGAGATTCGACCGAAGTACCTGATCCCACGTCTTTCCATGTCTACCCCTACGCGCAGCTCCCCTTACGTTGAAAAAGTCTGTCATTTCTTCACTCAAATGTGATTATCCATTCTCTCCTCATGTCAAACCAACCAAGTCAGCTCATGCGAATCACTTCACTGATAATCCTATTGCCCAGACGCCTTCTTAGTTTAGTTCCTCACTTGATACTCCATACCTAAGTTTAACCCCAAATATCTATCTCACCATTCTCTTTTCATTCTGTTCCATTCTATTAATACCTTCCATTATAATCGGCCATATCTACGAGGCGTAGGTCATTGCACTCCAAAGAGACAAAGCACACACCTTTCCATAGAGATGAAGTGGGAATCCCCTCATGATCATGAGAGGCAACAGCTCTCTGAACTTCCCCTAGCCACTTCTGACTAGCAATGAAGCCAGCTTCAGCTCCTCCTCAGGTAGAAACCGTATCGCAAAAGTGGCAAAAGTTATTCACAAACTCCACCAACTTTGCCACAGGTCGTAGCACAGTTGGTAGAGCCTGCAAACCATGAGGTCGAGGGTTTGAGTCTCAGGCCAGCCAGTGTGCTACAGTATTTGGCAGACGCCAGTGCTGCTGAGGAGAGTCTGAATGAGGACGGGGAGGTAGGAAAGGTTAGCGGGCAGTGGCGAGGGCAGGAGGGGAGTCTGAATGAGGACGGGGAGGTAGGGAAGGTGTTATCACACAGGGTGATGTGATGCGACTAGTGCAGTAGCATGTTGGTGTAGTGCTGCTTGCTTGCATGCAATTCTCGCTTTCAGCTGCTGCCGTTGGCTAACCCTTGTGGTGAAAAGGGGAGCCGAGTGTGTAAGTCTCCCTCTGCCAGTACATAGCCTCTCCATCACCAAGACTCCTATTGTGCCTCCCCGGGGCCACACACGGTAACTGGGTGTCTTGCGACCCCAGGCTAAATCAATAGGGGATCTCGGGGCATGCGGTGGCCCCCAGAGGTATGATGTGCATCCTTGTCATCTACCAACAACCGCACACACCCACTGCCTTGTGGTTTAGTCTAGTAAGACAAAGGCTAGGGGAGCACACCCTGAGAGAAAAGCAGACGTTGGGGTTACGTCCTGGCGGTTTCCGACAAACTGGAATCCCGGCAGTCCCCTGCAATATTGAGCAGGAGCTGGTCGTCTTGGGTCACCCCCTTGCCATCAGCAACCCCTGTTCAGTACCAAGATAGTGAAGTTGGAACTGCGCACCTCCCTCGGCACTCTAAACTCTTCTATGCGCAGGTTTTCTCTTCCTGCTTTGCAGGAAGGGAACGTCATCATCGGACTACGATGGACTACCATAAGCAAGCAAGCAAGGTGGACAGTGCAGTCTAGCAATCTATAGCAACTGTTCATTGAAGTCCCTACTACATCAGGGCACTCACCCTATCCCAGCTATTGAGCAAGGAGTGCATGGTAGTAAAAAAACGTATCATCATCTGCCATCTCTGCCAGTGGTCGGGCTGAGGCCGCCACTATTGCCAATATAAGATGCGACTGAGGAAAGTTCAGAGAACTGTTGCCACTACTTACCAAGAGAAGACTCCCTCTCTCCTTGAAGGGAAAGGTGTACTCTTCATGCATTAGAAGCACAATGACATATGTTTCAGAAACGCGGCCTGTCAAAGCGAATGATATCAACAGAATTGAATGCAACGAGAAAAGGAATGGTGAGACGGATGTGTGGTGCCAAACTGCAAGATAGGATATCTAGTGAAAAGCTGAGGTATCAGTGATGAGATGCACACTAGTAAGCTTGGATGATTTGGACAAATGGAGAGGATGGATGGACTAAGCTTGGTGAAAAGATGCAAGTCCGTAAACGTGGGGCGAGCTGCACCAAGGAGCGGACCAAGAAATACGTGGGATACTTTGCGGTCTGATCTTAAATCAAAGAATCTGACAAGTGAGGCAGCTCTTAACAGGGTTACCTGGAACGCCGCCATTAGGATCCGCGCTTTGTGTGGAGCACTCGGTCTTTAAATTTGTGTATGTATGCATGTATTAAGACACGGCCCCCTAGGGTAAGTTGAGGGCCCTCACCCCCCTGTGACTTATTGAATCTATGTTGCCAGTAGGGGTCGTAATTAGGTTTTTGCATAAATTAAAGGAGGAGGTGGGGCGAGATGTACAGGACCCGCACCAAACGCAACAAAAAACGGAGTGGACATATTATAATTACTGTATATGCAAATGAAGTATATGATCTAACTAATATACAGTATAAGCCTAAATAATATATTGATGGGCCCTTTGACCCAGTGTAAAACTATATACATTACAGTATAACCCAAGTCCGAAATAGCCCCACACAAGACCGAATTAGCCCCACACATATGAGTTCATACTGGGATCCCAGGGTAGTCATATGCCTTCGTTTCCTATGAATGTCCGATTTCAGAGCACATGTCTTGATAGCGTAATGCATAAATGCTCGGAATTTCGGTATGAGTATCCTAGGTTCGAGTCCTTGGAGTGCCACATGTGTTGATTTCATTAATTGAGTTTAGAAGTAAAGTTGGTTGGTGAAAAAATATGAATTACCCAGGATTAGGTACAAATTCGAACACCCAAAATGATGTACCATATTTTAAAAATATATACAGTACAACACATTTGAATGTTTTTTACTGCTATGACTTGATTCACTTGTGTACCAGCTTCACATACAATATTAAGATCTTCAGTAGGAATAAAAATAAACTAGATGGTACAAAACCACAAAAATAATCCAAATTTGCCCCAGTTGATGGTACTGAACTGGACTCTGTGGTCTTACAACCATATGAAAGAATAGATGAAAACAAAATACAGTAGGGTCTCACATAAAACGAGTTTATGGTCGATAAACGAGGGCGTTTTATGCGATTTCGTTTTATGTGAACACAGCATTTTGGTGGCGCAATATCGTCAATGTTCACTGTAAGCGAAAATTTTCGTACAAAGCGAACGATATTTCGTACAAAGCGAACTATATTTCGTACAAGCGAACGACATTTCATACAAAGCGACGATATTTCGTACAAAGCGAATTTTAGGTCAGTCGTTTTAATCGACTCGTTTTATGCGAACACGTTTTATGCGGGACCCTACTGTACTGCACTCAGAAAAACACATGGAAGTCAAGAGAGAGGAAAAGCTGGTAGTGAAAGACCACCAATGTTATGGAAACAATTTTTGGTCCACATCAAAATAACTGCTATTTCTATAAAATATATTTACCTCATAAAATGTGTGCAATAAATACAAGCAGTGTAATACTAATAAATTATGCAAACATAAGGTGCAACAGATGGACTGTTAGTTCTTTCAAGAGTACTATAATCATCCCAGAAAAGAAGACCAAATCATGTGCAATATTTGCACAATATGGAGCCATAGCTTTAGTGTATACTATTTTTACTAGATTCAATTTTTTTAATAACTCCTTCAGTACCGGTGATATCCTTTTACATTATATTCTGGCAACTTTTAGGCGCTTTTTACTCGGCTTAGGAATTATGTCTGCCCGTTAAAAAATTAAAGACTATCTCAATTCATCCTTTTAGCTACCATACAGTATATCCTTCATAAGCCTTGTAAAATTGTCTAGTTGTACCAAGAATAAAATTAAAAAGATGTCGCTGGTACTTTACATGAAGGGTTAATGATAATTTACCATAGAAGAGCTATATAAACTTGAGGATCATTAACCCTCTCCGACATACGACGCGATTTTGAGCCGATTAGGGATACTTTAAAGCCTTTGTTACCATCAGGGGTATTTAGAAACCTTTAGTTTAGTTACCTCAACCTCTGCAGTTGTCTTTGAGTTAGCTGTGGGCAGAAAACTAATTTTGGAGAGGTAATTATAAGAGTGAGAGAACTCTATTTCTTATTGCTAATCTGGCAACCTCTGTGTCATATGAGTCTGAAGGGGTTAAATAGTTATATAATGCGAGCATTACTGAAGCCATGTGTAGAACTGGTGCTTAGCCTTAAGACAGTGCAGAACACAAGGAGAAAGTTTCAACCATTTTAGTGCAGTACCTTAGCTACTCCAAGTTTTGAAGCACGCTTTTAACTAAAATGAATTCAAACTCTGTTGACTTTAGCCCAACAATCAGGTTGACAATATTATTTACACAATATCTTATGAATTTTATGAAAGACATTCTTTCTATAAACACTACCAAGAATGGTGGCGTTACTAGAGGAAACTTCTATTACAGATTTTTTTTTTTTTTGAGGGGGAGGGGGGATCAAACCAATTTTGAGCTAAAGCCAACAGTCTGACTTTAAATTTCAGTTGAGAAAGTATCTAATAACAGTGGATCACCTCATATACTTAATATCTTACTTCATTGCCTGCAGCCTTTGCCATTAGTTCTTGTTTCTCCAATCCTGTGGCATGCTCCAGGGGGTCCGCCATCACTGCAAATAAAAAAATACCACTATGTTACATCAAATTATATTAACCCCTCCAACTCGGCTGTCCTTTTACGCTCCATACACCCATAATCGGCCCATATGGAGCATAATGGCCTCATAACCTTAAAGGGCATACTTCATGAGGTCAACTATCCTCTTTATCATAAATGTTATTGTACAATATACCTCCTATGTGCAATAATAGTAGTCAGAGTTTCATATACTGTATATGTAAATATAAATAAATAAGTGTTTTGGATGGTGGTGGCGAGAGGCATTTCCGAACTTTAACCCATAAACGGCGAGTATCCTCTATAAGCCTAGAGGTTTTTGTGGTGCAATGCGAGTTTCCTCTATAGAGCCAGGGCAAAAAAATTTTTTTTTTAAAACACCCCAGTGACACTCTAAACAAAGTAGGCTAATATGTGATTAGGTGAGCAAATTCCCCTCCATTACTTGCTACCATTCCTCCATATGTGTTCCCCCCCCCCCTCCTCAATTATCAGTTATTTTTCCTTTTATTCCCCCTTTTATCGGGTAATTTTCCACGCGAATTTCTCTCACACTGTCTCTTTATCACGGGTGAGGCAGCTAGAGATCCTTGCAACACAGAGACTTCACTTGCAAGGCCTCGGTGCCGCACTGGACCTCGGAAATAGGGAGTTTCGCGGCCCGGGCTCTCGCTTCATGATACAACCGGGTGGCAATAATGTCTTTTACACCCCCCAAATGCCATTCCCACTTCTTTCATAGCTCTTAAATGTTCATAAGTTCATATTAAAAGCAAAATAGGCACATATGGATAAGTAATAATTATATACAGTACAGTACTATACTGTATATGGTAAATAAGATTTTAATCAGAATAGAACCAAATACCTAAGCATGGTGGGACCTTTAAAAAACATAGGCTTCGCTGTTTAAAGGTTAAAAAGGCATTGGGGTACCCATAGAATAACGCAGGTCAAAGAGTTTCAGGAGTCAGGTCACTGGCCACCATTTTGTTTCTAAGTATCTCTGTTAGTAGTTCATGCTGTGAAAGCAGTTACAAAGATGGAAAGATATTTAAAAGAGGGGTATGAGAAATTGTATGACCAGCATAAGATAAATAATGAAATTAAATGAAACGTGGCGAGCGGTTGGAGCCCGCTTACGCTCCCTCCAACGCCCTGCCTCTCTCTCAGCGCTCATAATAGCCTCAAAATGGCGCTTGTCATATGACGAGTGCCGCAGGATAAGCCAATTTTCTCTCTCCCGTCATATGATAATCGCTACGAATTGAGGGTTAAAAATCTGTGTGGTAACCCAGGTTCGAATCCCGGTGGATCACTATCTATCTATCTATTTACTCAGGCCCAATCCCCAGTTTTCCTTTTTTTTATGACTTTCATTAATTTTATTGGTGGTGTCTGGTGTTGCAGTGAAATTAGTAAAAATAGAATAAATCTATCTATTAACGGATGCTGTGATCCCTGAAGGGGTTGCCCACAAATGAATCTACCCCATGCACCTCTGTCCTCAGTCAGCTGAGGTTATAATAAACGAGACAAAAGGTTCAGGCACAAAAAAGCTAGCAAACAGTTGTTTTTTCAACACAAAGACAAGTGGACTGTAAGCGTCTGCCTAGTGATGACGTCATAGAAAGATGGCGACAACATCTTGCGCATTTGACGATCGGATGATCGGATTTCGGATTCACTCGAATTTAGTCTCTAAGTGGCAACCACCTTGACAATGGTAGATTGTTTTAGTTCAGTTAACTTTTTTTTATTGTTTTTGTTTATTTTTTCTAGTTTTATGACGAGTTTTTCATTATTTTTGCTATTTTTTCGGGTTTCGACTGGGATTTCTGTGCGAAGATTGAAGCTTTTTGAGCGAACAGAAATTAGGAATATTTGGTGTGTACCGCGAAAATTGAAACAGCGAAGACTGCTGTGGTGAAGATAAGGGCTCCACTGTATTACAATTACAATTTCAATTTGTGCCGTGCTCTTAATATTTTTGATAATATATTGCTGATTATCTTTACGCTTCTTTTCTCTTTTTCTCCAACAATTGTAGATCACGTTGTTGGTTTTCTTGAATTTGTCTTCCTCAAAAAGCAGTTCTCTTATCAACTTGTCTTCATCTTCTATGTACGGCCTCTGAAACAGTTGTTCTCTTCTTCTCTTCCTCAAATTCTGAGCACCATAATATGAAGTGTTTCAAATCTTCCAACTGTTTCTCCAACAATTCACATGCTGTGTCTCCTCCACGGTGTCTGTTCCTGTCCTTGAGTGGTAGGTTGTTCGTTATGCAATTAAAGAAGATTATTGATGACAGTCGATTATCGTATAGCCGGTCTTCACCTTTAAAATTCAGTTTCCATTTTCTGTAGATTTTAAGACTTGACTTTTCAGCTAGTTCCTCCTTACATAGTCTGCTATCCCATATTTTTATTGGGATGGATGTAGATTCCGGGCGTACGGTCGTCATTGTTTACATAGGGCGATCGCCGTGGTTAACTTCGCGTCTATTTTGATGCCAATTTTTTTGGTTATTTGCCCCCTGCTGGCAATATATACGATGATAACAATATGTATTCACTTGCTTGTTCATCAAGGGGAATCCACGCAATGCGAGCTAAGCTCATTATTATCGCGCCTCCTTAAATGGGAATGTATTGCGTGAAATGCATGTTAAGTGTTTATGTATCGTTGGAATGGCTGTGGATGTATGTGTAGTCTGTATTTTAGCCAATTGACGACATCTGGAAACGAAGGCTTAGGGTTAATCTGTACGGTACCAGTCTCACCCGAAGGCTTAGGTTGACCAGTAGCTTAGGTTGACCAGTACGATACCCATCTCACCTTGTAACCGATCACCAACCCTAGATGGGACGTCACAACTTCGTCCACTTATACCAGGTTCCTATTTATACTGCTAGGTGAACAGAGGCTACACCGTTAGGAGACTTGCCCAAATGTCTCTTCCCCGCCCGGGTCTCGAACCCCGGACCTTCTGGTTGTGAGCCAGACGCGCTATCAGTTACGCCACGGGGAGGGTCACGGGGGGTGAGGCCCTCAACATATTATTGTATCCAATGGCATTCAAAATAAACGGGAACATGATTGCAAGCGTCCGACTTACTCCAGCGCCACATCTTTTTGCTTTTTAAAACGGTTCCACTTGTTAGTTAGGCTACTGTTATTCCTAAATATTTAATTTCATTAGTGACTAAGTATGTTGTTTATTTCTACTGGTTTCTCTCTCATGTTGCATAGCCTAGGCCTATCAGTATATGATTTGTATTCTTGTTTATTTTGTCATTTGTTATTTTCACCAGACGAGATTCATCCTAGTCCTAGCTCAGACACTGTCCCAAGGTACCTAAGTTTTATGAATACTGTATGTCTTAGGACTCAAGTTCCAACTAAGACTAGTCCTAGGAGTTTAGGACAAAATTTATGAATAGGCCTATATCTAGGCGACTAGGAATGTTTATGAATACCGACGGCCTTGGTGCGGGACCTGGGAGTCACAATGAGCTCAGACGGAACCTTCGGTAAACCTAGTTATAATACCCCTCCCCCATTCAAAACATGCCTCTTAGCGTGTTTTTGGATGGTTCAGCAGACGTGGAAACTGAAAAAACCCGGATTTTTTTTATATTAATGTCACTAATTTTCCCATGGATTTATAGTTTTCTGTGTATATAATGTTTGGAAGGGTAACTACAGTAGAACCTCGCTCTTTCGGACTAATTGGGGGAGACCTCTGTCCGAAAGTGTCAAAAGTCCGAAAGGGCCGAGTCCGAACTCACACTTCAGCCTTTCAGACAAATCCGAAAGGCTGAAATAATGTCCGAAGTTTATAAGTCCGAAACTCGGCTCTTCGGTCCGAATGCGAAATAATTTTTCTCAGCCTTTCAGACAAATCCGAAAGGCTGAAGCATGAGTCCGAAGTTTATAAGTCCGAATACACATTCACCTAACCAGACAAGTCCGAAACTCGGCTCTTTGGTCCGAATGCGATTTAATTTTGTTCAGCCTTTCAGACAAATCCGAAAGGCTGAAGCATGAGTCCGAAGTTAAATGTACTCAGAAAAGGATGGAGGTATTTTCTCAGTCTTTCAGACAAATCCGAAAGGCTGAACCATAAGTCCGAATTGAAATGCTAGTCCGAAAGTCTGAGAATTCCGAAAGATAAAGTCCGAAAGAGCGGGGTTCTACTGTATAGGGAATAGGCTCGCACCTTTATTTTTCATCCCAATGTGGAATACACGATGGGTTGGGGGGGGGGGGGGCTTTGTCCCCCCCCTCACGAATTATTGAAATCGTCTTCTATGTTGCCAGAAGGGGGTAAATATCGATTATACTGCATAAAGAAGGCGTTTGTAAACAGTAAGGATGTCCGAAAGAGCTCTGAGATTGATTAGAATGGGCGTTTTTTCTATTAATATCGGGTTTTATAAATGTGATCAAAATTATTCTCCCACAGTGGATTATACATGAGTACAGTATAATTATTCCATAGACCTATATTGTCCCTAATAAATTATGTATAATAAGGCTGCGAGCCTATTCCCTATAACTATCCTTCAATGTAATTATTTCAAGTCAAATATACATTTCCGTGCATCATCAAACCATACTAATTCTACTACTAATAATATTAACATATTAGTACCAACAGAATAGCGACAAAATAGGGGTAGTATAACTGGAGATTTATCGAATCTTCTCCCACCACATCACCGAAACTGCCAGCAGACCAACAGGGTGGATACTAAGGACTTTCCAAACAAGGGAAAGGGCCTGTAGGTTAAGTTCACTCTGGAAGGCCTTGGTCCTTCCTAAGCTGGAATACTACTGCCAGCTCTGGTCCCCATTCAAGACACTAGACAGGGGATATCGTAAAGCTGGAATTCCTTCAGAGCTTCACCAGCAGAACTTTGAGTCTCCAACACCTTAACTACTGGGAGCGCCTGGAGGAGCTACGTCTATACGGTTAACGACCAGCTCGGCCCATTCAGTAATACCAACTCGGACCACCATAGGCCTATAGAACCTTTTATCTATCAAACGTGTTCGAGATCTTGTTCTTGTTTATTTCTAAGGGTGAAGGTGAAGGTATTGATGGATAAGCCATCACAACGGCACCTCGTAGCTACTATTTCCTCGGACGCGAAGTGTTTGAAATGCTTCAAAATCTTCAACAATTTGCTTCACCGACAGTTCACCAGAAACTAACTCAATCGCTCATTATTTCATCATACTGTATACAGTATTAAGACAATTACTGGACTGACGGGAACATTTTTTTCTCGTCTCGTAAGTTAAGGCTAACCCCTTGAGAATCGAGATGTATTTTTGATAATTTGTGAGATAATTGATATTTTTATTATTTTACTTCCCACATACTGTATCTTTCGTAAGTTGTTTATAACATCTAATGCGAGCCAGAAAATATAAAGCTTCAAATAGTTAGTGGTTCAATTATTATGCAATTTCTTTCGATTCAGAAAGATCTGTAAGATTTAAATGGGTAAAAAACTATCACAATTATTTCACAAATTATCACATATACATCTCAATTATGATAGGTTAAACTTACGAGACGAGAAAAAAAATAATATATAGGCCCATACAGTACCCTATGTTCCCGCCAATCCTCAAGCGTGATGAATCAATGAAATGATGGTACCGATGAAAAGGTGATACTTCACAGAGAAGATACAATCACTCCTACAAAATCTGCCAACTCCAGCTACCGATGTCATTATCACAGGCGATTTCAACCTGCCCATCATCAATTGGGCAACCATGAAAATAAACGGAGGATCCAGGGATGAAAAGCAGCAAGCCAAGGAGCTAATGACTATCATGGACACTGCATACCTGAAGCAATACATCGCAGAACCTACAAGAGGCAACAACACACTGGACCTACTATTTGGCAACAACCTCGACCTGGTACACTCGTACGAAACTGTTAAAACTGTAATGTCCGACCACAGCCTCATCAAAGTTAGGACCCCCACTTTCACACCACTCAGAAGATGTCAACAGGACTCAAACCAAATCCCCTGCACCTCTCTGAAAGATCTCAACTTCTACAGCAAAGAAATAGACTGGGACAGACTGAGAGCAGAACTGGCAGTAACTGACTGGAGGGCACTATTCGAAGATAAAAACGTCCACGAAACTCTCAGTATCCTCCAGAAACAATGTCTGGAGATCTGTAAAAACAACATACCACCCAAATCAAGCAGGAAGCAGATAAAACAGATTCCCAGAGATAGAAATATACTAATGGAGAAAAGGACGAACATGAAAGCCAAGCTAAGGAAGACCAGCCATGCGCACACTATCACCAAACTGCAAGAAGATCTCGATGAAATTGAAAGAAAACTCATCCAGTCACACCAAGAGCAAAGAACCCGTGAAGAACTTCGAGCAGTTGCAAACATCCAAGTAAATAGCAAATTCTTCTACGCATACGCAAAAAGGAGACTCAAGAACACCTCATCAATAGGACCGCTTGCAAAACCCACTGGTGAACTTGAGAGTGACCCAACCGAAATGGCCAAGATACTCAAACAGCAATATGAAAGTGTCTTCAGCCCACCAAATGAAGGAAAGAAAATTGACAATGCAACGACCTTCTTTAACAACGCTCCAGGGGCACCACATCAACTTTCCTCGGTAGCAGTATCAACAGACGACATAATAGCAGCCATCGACAAGATTGGACCAAAATCTGCAGCAGGACCAGATGGCTTTCATGCCCAACTGCTGAAAAACTGCAAACAACAGCTAGCTTTGCCTCTAAAACTGCTGTGGAGCAAGTCCCTCTAATATGGATATGTACCACAAACACTAAAAGAAGGTACCGTCACACCAATCCACAAAGGGGGTAGTAAAGGCATAGCCAAAAATTACAGACCAGTGGTGCTGACATCATATCTTATTAAGATCATAGAAAGAACAATACGAGCTAAGATGGTCAGATACCTGGAAGACAACGAGGCATTCAACGAGGGTCAACATGGCTTTAGACAAGGCTGCTCCTGCCTTTCACAACTACTATCACACTACAACAAAATCTTACAGGATATCCAAGACGGAGAAAATGTTGACGTCATATACAGTAGGGTCTCACATAAAACGAGTATATGGTCGATAAACGAGGGCGTTTTATGCGATTTCGTTTTATGTGAACACAGCATTTTGGTGGCCCAATATCGTCAATGTTCACTGGAAGCGTAAATTTCCGTCAGGAGCGTACGATATTTCGTACGTTTTGTACGATATTTCGGCGTTCTATATGAAAGCGTACGATATTTTGTACGTTTTGTACGATATTTCGGCGCTCTATATGAAAACTCCTCGGATTTGCCCCACTTTGGCGGCGGACTCGTTTTATGTGATCACATTCGTTCTGATCGAAAATTAAATATTAATATTTTAGGTCGGTCGTTTTAATCGAGACTCGTTTTATGTGAACACGTTTTATGCGGGACCCTACTGTACCTAGATTTCGCCAAAGCTTTTGAAACGGTGGACCATGGGATTCTTCTACATAAACTCAAATCACTTGGAATAGGTGGAGATCTTGGAAGATGGCTCCACAGTTTCATCACCAACAGAAAACAAAGAGTCACGGTTCAAGGAAGCCTATCAGAAGCAGGCGGTGTCATCAGCGGTGTACCACAAGGATCAGTTCTGGGACCTCTCCTATTTCTCATCATGATAGGAGACATCGACAAGGACCTGGAACACTCAACAGCCACATCGTTCGCAGACGACACCAGACTCATGAGGAAAATCATCACACAACACGATGCCTAGCTACTACAAGACTTAGACAAAATCATGAAGTGGTCAGAAGAAAATAACATGGCCCTAAACAGAGACAAGTTCGAGCTTCTAAGGTACGGGAATAAGAGAGCACTACAAAACGCCACCAACTACAAAAGTGGACAGCAAGAAATTACTGCCAAAGACACAGTGAAAGACTTGGGAGTAAATATGAGCAGTGACGCCACTTTTTCCCAGCATATTACCAAAGCCACATCAACAGCAAAACAAATAGCAGGCTGGATCTTGAGAACCTTCCACACAAGAAATGAGAGGTGTATGTTAACAATGTGGAAGTCACTGGTCCTACCACGAATTGAGTAGGCCTACTGCTCTCAGCTCTGGTCTCCCCAAAAAGTAGGAGAAATAACTGAAATTGAAGCCACCCAGAGGGCATTCACCAGTAATATCCATGGGTTACAACACTTCAACTACTGGGAGAGACTCAAGGAGCTGCAACTGTACTCACTTCAAAGACGTAGGGAGAGATACATCATCATCTACATCTGGAAGATTTTGGAAAAAAGGTACCAAATCCAAACATCCAAGAGACTCATCACCAAAGGCGAGGGAGGCTGTGCTATGTGAGGACTACGCCGGGATCAACACAAAAAATCAAATCCCTGATCCATCACAGCTTTGCATACAATGGAACCAGACTGTTCAACTGTATACCAGCCCCTCTCAGGAACATGACCGGGGTGTCTGACAACACCTTCAAAAAACATTTGGACATGTGGTTGGCCAAAATACCAGACCGGCCACCAACACCAGGATACCCCAGCGCCAACTCCAACCGACTTCTGGACTGGAGCGTGGAAGAAAGGGAGCTGCCTGGTCGCAGTGGAGTCCCAGCTCAACTGTGTCGCTATCGGACGGAATACTACAAAGTGAAAGCAAAGTGAGATAGTTATATGATAGCTCAGTGGTGTATGCATTAGAACTTCATTTTTTAATGGGTACCGGATAGCCTAAACGTTCTTTCTAAACTGTGTGGGCCGAGTTGTTTGTGGCTGGGCCGACTTGGTTGCGGGTGGGCCGAGATGGGGATGGGCCGAGTTGACCCTACCCCGTCTATACAGTACTCCCTCCAGAGAAGACGCGAGCGCTACCTGATAATTTACGTGTGGAAGACCCTAGAAGGACTTGTACCCGACGTGGGGCTGGCTAGGCTATAAACAAACATATCAGGAAAGGACGACTGTGCTACCCGGCAATTTTGACTGCCGTGGGATACAAAAATAAGCTGAGGGGGGGGGGGGGGGGGAACCCTTCATGAGTTATTGTCATCATCATAGGATATAGGCTATGTTGCCAGCAGGGGGCAAAAACAGAATAAAACAAAAAACAAAAGCAAAACCGCGAGCGTACGACACATGTAGCCTAAACATGACGACCGTAGCCCGGATATGCTACTAGGACTACATCTTTAGATTTTGAAATAGTTATTTAGGGCGTAGGCCTATAGGCCTATTATGAATTACCGACGGTTTGGACATATATGACAATGAAGTACATGACATGCCTAACTAATATAGGCCTAGGGAAGGATGTAGTTACCGGGTGTACCACTACCGACAAACAACATAAATCATCTAGGCTATAAATACTTAATAAATAAAAATAAAATAAAATAAATACTTATAGGCTAAATCTATAATACTAGGTTAGCTTAAGTTAGGTTGTTTGGTTAGAGTAATGTATTTTTGTATCCAAACTTCCAAAGGCAGTCAAAATAGACGGGAACATGATGGTGAACGTCCGCGTAGTGTAAACAAGACTGGCGGTACACCCGGTAACTACATTCTTGCCCTAATATATTTGCCTGTAAATTTCTATAATTGCACCTATACGAGCTAAAGCAATTATTATTGTACTTAACAGGAAGGTACGATAATATTCAAGGACACTAGTGCGCAGGGTGTCAAAGCAAATAAATCTGGAGTGGGTAGCACTATTTTTCTGAAGTTGAGTAGCATTAGCCTATTGCACGGACGAATCGCGAGCGCCGTAGCGCTTTAGGGGGGTCCGGGGGCATGCCCCCCCCGGAAATTTTTTACATTTTAAGGTGTCAGAGAGGCCATTTTGTGGCTTTTCTAGGCATTGAATTGGCTCAGATACACTGTAAAAAAATATATTATTTTCATGTTATCTAGATTTTTTTTTGGAAATGACCTGTACTGAAATATTAAGGAAATATATTATGGTATGGGCTATCCTGGGACATACCGTATTTACTGGTAACAGTGCAGTACCGTATGTATATTATTGGGAAGGATGTAGTAATCGGGTATATCGCCAGCTTTGTTTACAATACTTGTACCGGTACGCTCGCTGTTACGTTCCCGTCTACAGTATTTTGACTGATTATTTGGCTGTTTATTTGCCATCTGCTGGCAATATAATATATGATAATGACAATAAGTCATGGGGGGGGTTTAGGACTGGGGGGAAAAGCCTCCTTCAGCCTATTATTCTATCTCACAAGTCAAAATAGATTGGACGGGAACGTGATCGCGAGCGTACAGAGTAATAAAAAAAAGGGCATTACACCAAGATACTACATCCTTTCCAAACTTTTTTTGGATTTTTATGAACACAATATAATATGGATAGGGCCTATGAGTCATGAATGAATGAGATACTCTAGTGAAATCTGATACTGCATTTTTATTACCCTTATTTCTTTCCAATTATATACACCGAATACAGTGCCGGTATGTAAAAGAAAATAATATATGTTCTACTTGTTCATACAGGTACCGGTATTTTTAACTTTTGTTTAAGCTATACCACAGTGTGGCTTTCCAGAATAACTGATGATATAGCCATCTATAGGACTGTTGTGCAACAGTGCAAAGGGAATTAAGGGCCATGCTATAGAAATGGGGACCATAGGCCTAGATAATTAATATAATGTATCATAACACACATATTACTCAACAAAAAAATGCAACAAGAACCACCCTATCCTACAATTAATAATAATAATAATAGTTCTTAAAGCTAGCGCATGCTAAGCTAGCTAAGGATAGCTCAATAAGGCCGATTAGGCGTACAGTATTTCCATTGGGGTCCTGTACTACTACCCCATCCCTTTGCTCATGAGGGATGGTAACGACTCAGTGCTTGTGAAAAATCTTTAATGCGCCGAGCGTGGGCGCGAACCCGGGCCTTCTGGGTGGAAGTCCGAGACTCTAGTCACTACACCAAGCGAGCCGCTTGGGGCTTGGGGTTTCAAATCGTAACGATAGCAGAGTCCAGTTATATTAGTCTATATTATTGCATGTGCAAGGATGAACTCAAGATGTATAGTTCTTATTGTGTATTTGCAAGTGATAAAACAGCCCAAAAAATGCTATGAAGTGATAATTTTCTTGTCTTCCTTCTCATTCTTTCAAGTTTTCAAACCATATGGCTCTGGTTTGACACCCTGCTACTACAATACATAAAGAAGGATGAATCATGAAAGGGTCAAGCCTTAGTAATATTTTTCATTACAGAACTTGGTAAGACTAACGTTATCTCCATCAATCATACTTTGTGTAACATAATTACTGTAGCCTACAGTATAATTCAAGGATTCATTACATTATAGAATTAGCACAATATTAGTCAATGTTGTTCAATTACATATCGGTAGCCTACAAGTACAATTGACAATGTCATACTGAACAGGTTGCTATATAGGCAACTGTACTGCAATAATACATTACAAATAAAATAGCTACACTACTAGACTTCCGGTATCGTACCAGTGTAGGCCTACTAGCACAATGCACTTTAACCCTCTCACCACGGAAGGGCTCTTGAACGCCCATAAAAAAGCATATAACAGGTACCCGGAAGGCCTCTTGAACGCCCAGTGGTTGAAAGCCTGTGAGCTTCGTGTGCGAGGCGTCGGTCCGACGCATGTAAACAACAGCCGGCTGGACCGACGCCCCGCATCTCCGGCCACAAGAAGGAGAGCGTCGCTTGTTCGTGTGTGCCTGTATGTTGTTGTTAAGTATCGAAAAGTGGTGTAAAGTGGCTGTTTTGGCCATAAAGTTATCTCCAATGAAATCATCATCACAGCTCAACCAGTTGACTTAGAGAGCTCTACTTAATGCCATTCTACAGGTAAATAACACAGCTACGCTTGGGGATGCGCGGGAATGCGGGAAGCAGTCTGATTAACGAATATACGGTAGCCTAGCCTAGACGTTTTTCGGCCAAAACACCCGGGTTTCAAGGAATATATATATAATACATAGCCGGGGCTGGAGGGTTAAAGTACCGTATATTATGAACTTCTTCCACAAATGAAGTATTTGTTTCAAATGGAAAAAAAAAATATATATATATACTGTATAACCATAGGCCTATTATAGGTTTGACTCCTGTAAGGAGATAAAGAAAACCTAATATTTAGTAGTGGCCCCGTAATCATTGACGAACATGCCTATTACATAAGGCATCCTCTTCAAACACTAATCCGCCGTAGTTTGAATCTACCGCGCAGAGCATTTAAAAACTGAGGAGCCTTCATCATGAGTGCACGCGACCTCACTCATGGCTTCAGTCATTATGAATTGGGTTCTCACTACGAAAAAACTTCGTAAAAAATAAAAACAAAAAGAAAATAAGAATAACTATCCAATAAGCTTTCCATCATATCGTGGATGTACTTGTGTGGATTTCTGACCAGACGCTGATTCAGGCGTCATTCCTCCTTCACTGACAAATCAAGTAAACCAAAATCCTTAATACATCAACGAATGGGAAGGGGACGGTCGGGAGGGCCCCAGTCGTCAATGATTACGGGGCCACTACTAAATATTAGGTTTTCTTTATCTCCTTACAGGAGTCAAACCTATAATTTATTAGTGGCCCCTCCATCATTGACGAACATGCCTGATATCTAAGACTGGAGGGGGACATTCGTAATCATATCATAACTCTAGAAAAGCAGATAATAAAAACAACCACATAGTATTCTTACTTTTGAAAAATGTATTTAATACGGCGTAGGCCGGAAATATACAAGAAAAAGGGGTTCAGGCAGGTGCGTGCTTCAAAGAAGCCTGCCCGACAAAAATGGGTAACCCTGAAGATTCTGAACACAGATCTGTAGTTACAAAAGGCACCCCACTCAACGAGTGGTGACAAAAATAATAAGTTATAAGTTTATATGTGCACATCATAAACCCCAAAATACATGTGGAGATCAATTGCAAATGAACTCCATTGAACTAATATTACATTGCTTTCGCAGCTAAAACTACTATAACAACACCGTTGTTTTGTACTAAACCTTGTACTAGCACAATTTCTCGCAGAGAAATTTTCATATCACATTTTAACCTTAAATTGTATCACAGCTCTCATACTCCGGCGGGGTCTAGGGTGTCCTATGTCAACTGACTGCACCCCCCCCTTCCGTGAAAGTAAACATAAGTGACTGCAGGGCCACCTAGACCCTCTGCCTTAAAGCTATACATGGTAAGGAAGGTTTGTCTAGAGCAACTGACAAGTATCTAGAGAGAAACGTATGATTAGACGCCCACAACTGTGTGGACGCAATATCTTCAACTGAAAAGTTTTTCAGGAAACGTAAAGAGGCCGCCCACTTGCGTAAATCGTGGGCCCTACCCACAACGCCGGGATTACTCTCTTTAATGACTTCTACCAGAAGAGAGGCTAATCGCCGTTTAAGTAAGCGTTTACCCGTACTCGCTACCCATAAAGCACCTTGGGGGTTTTGAGGAGCTATTCTCAAATATTTGGTTAGAGCTTGCACTGGACATAAATTATGATGCACCTTTCCCCTTTTTAACGCCGGCACCGTGAACTCAGAAAACACGTGTGCACTATGCTCATTCTTGGCTACAAACGCCGGGGAGGGTGCAATGGAAATTGAATCATTAAGTCTACCAAACCTAAGACAATTAGGTGTGTTGCTCATCGCCGCCAGCTCAGACACTCTGTTTCCGGTGGCCAAAGCCAAAAGGAAAACTGCCTTCTTTAAGATTAAAGCAAAGTCTGCAGTATTTTGATACAGACGAGAATGAAGTAAAGACAAAGCTTTGTCCAGAGACCAAGTAGGCATGAGCTGACGGGGAGGTGGGCGGAGTTTAAAACACGCTCTCATAAATCCTGTTTCCTCCGCCACCGGTATGGATAGACCTGTAAGGTCGAAAAAGGGCACTCTAATCGCAGTTAAGTGATTCTTCAAAGTTACCACAGATAAACGTTTCTGCTCAAACAGATAGTTCAAGTAATTAAAAACCAATGCCACTGAGGGTACAGTTTGTTCCGTTCTAACAATCCAAGAAGTAAAAGCTTTCCAATGTGATTGATATTGTCGCTTAGTAGACTGAGTATATTGATTGAGCAATTTATTGGTCACATCCCTACCGTATGGTGCTAGCCACTTGGCCTCCTGAATGTCCATAATGCAAAAGTCAGCGAGGTCGCTAGGTTGCCAATCGTGTCTAAGTGGAAGTACCCGACCGGGAGCGATACCGGGTCCGGGCACCACATTATTAATTGCTGGTACCACACCTGCGCCGGCCACAGGGGCGCGATTAGCGAGACTAAGCCTCGATAAACTCGTAGTTTGTTCACTACGTGGCACATTAGTGACGCATCTGGCGGCGGAAACAGATAGATGGAGCTCCATCTGTTCCAGTCTGTCACTAGGGCGTCTGGCCCCCCTGCCGGCGTTATCGCCCGGCGGGTGAGGTATAGAGGGAGCTTGTGAGTCTCGTCGGACGCAAAAAGATCCACTTGTGGATGGGAGAGCTCCGCAATCATTAGGTCGAAAATGGGTTGCTTGAGCTCCCATTCTACTGTCGTGCTCTGTCTCCGGGACAGAGCGTCTGCCCAGACGTTCGCTACGCCTGGGAGATAAGATGCGTGAAGATAAATATCTAGACTGCTGGCTAGAACAAAAATCTCTTCCGACACGAGTAGCAACTTCCTTGACCTCGTTGACCCTTGTTTCTGAATACAGTGAACTGCATTCAGATTGTCCATTCTGAAGGCCACCGACTTGCCCCGTAACGCCGGGCCGTGAGCCTGAAGGAAATACAAGGTGACTAGTAACTCTTTGACATTTATGTGAGAGATTTCTAAGTGGGACCAAAGCCCCTGACCCTGGTGCCCCTGATTTGACTGAAATCCCCACCCTATGGTGCCCGACGCATCCGTGTCTACCCATACCGTTGGAGGAGGAGAGGTCCATGACATGATTGAGTGCAATGTTTCCCTCTTCGCCCAGACCGCTAGTAAGGTGTGGATTAATTTTGGTATGGGCCATAATTTTCCCGCCGGTAAGAGTGGGAAATATTTGTTGCCTTCCAATATTAATCGTTTTACTTTCAACCGGCCCAACTTGACAGTTAGCTGAATCCAGTTGAGAGAGCCGACCAGAGACTCCCAGACTCTTCGTGTCGTAGTCAGACTGTGAAGAAACCTGAACAGTTTCCTGCGAAACCTGTTGCGATTGTCCACACTCTGACTCAGAGTGAGAGCGGCGGTGTCCCAGACCAGCCCTATCCACTGAGGAACAAGGTTTGACTTTACCAGATTTACCTTGAAGCCTAGAGTTTTGACATGATTTAAAATGATATTGACATGTTTTATGCATAATTGTTGTGTCTCTGCCACCACCAGCCAGTCGTCTAGATACCACAACACTCTGATTCCCTGTTTTAACAACGGCATCAGGGCTTGCCGGACTAGTTTCGTGAATACTCGAGGTGCTAGGTTCAAACCGAACGGCATCCTCTGAAAAACAAAATTTTGGTGCCTGATCCTCAAGGCCAGAAACCTTTGAAATCTTTTGTTGACCGACACGTGCCAATAGGCGTCTGTCAGGTCTAGGGAACACATCCAGCCTCCCGGCGGAAGTGTTAGCCTGATTTGATGAACTGTTAACATTCTGAAAGACTCGTTGTAAATGTGAAGATTCAGATAAGACAGGTCTACGACCGGCCTCATCTGAACACTGTCCCGTTTGGGAACCAAAAACAGTTTTGACGTGAATACAGGGTAATCTGGAGGGACCGGGATGATGACATTTTTGGCAATCATCTCCTGGACCAGCGACTCCACCTCTAATGAAACACAATTTGCCGTTGTCGGCTGACGTAAGCGAGGTCGCCGGAGCCACTGCCAAGTGATGCCTTTGCGTGCCACCATCCGTGCCCAGGTTTTTAACGGCCATGCTTGGTGACACGTTCGGAACGACCCAGTTAGCAGACAAGGGTTCGCCGGCTGTACTTCCCTCGGTTCCTCCGGCCTTAAAGGTGGGGGCTCATGGGTTGAGGTAAACATGGACAAATAATCGCCAACCTGCATATAATTATCTTGTAAAATGCAATGTCACTGAAATAATTATTCACAATGGTATAAAGGATTTTGCGGATCGTCTATACCGGGCCTGTGACGTCATAGTGACGTCACACCAGTATCCTTAGCCTAGACTGGATGGTGGACTTACACTCTTGTGACGTCACAGGCCCGGTACAGACGATCCACAAAATCCTTTATACCATTGTTAATAATTATTTCAGTGCCATTGCATTTTGCAAGATAATTATGTACAGCTTGGCGATTATCATTCCATGTTTATCTCAACCCATGAGCCCCCACCTTTAAGATAGGCACTGGGAGTGAGAGAGACTTTAGTTTTTTGATGGTGGGGTTGGTGGTGTTGGACGCTTCGCCGGCTGGCTGGTGTGGGCCGAAGACTGGCCCTGCCCCGGCTTATACTGGCCGCGTCCTCTCTGTCCTGAAAACCCTCTCTGTCTATGCCTGTACTGACCCAGGGGGGATTGGGAGGACTTAGGCGGAAGAAAAGGCTTAGAACCCCCTGGCTGAGCTTTAGTAGGAGGCCTAGGTTTGGGGAAGTTAAATGCAGGTTTCTTAGCCTGTGCGGGACTGTGCTTCACGGCCTGTGCCATGTTAAACACTGTTCGCCATACATCAGGGGACATTAAAGAAGGAGTAAGTACTGGGGACATTACCACCTGGTTAGCAATGCGATCAGGCAGCTTGCGAACTAATGACATCCTAAGATCCTGTCGTGCTCGCACCGCCTCAAGTAAGGCTGTGCGTATGTCACCTAAGGATTGAATCGACGACTGAAGAATCAGACGCCGGGATAACTCAACTGATCTTCGAGCATCCGCGTCTGCGATTGCCTGAGTGGACCGGAGTAAAGACTTAGCCACCTGCTGAGAAACTATGTACTGTGAAAACAGGCGGAAAGCTTTTCCCCTTAGCCTAAATTCTCTGTCTAGGTGAGTAGGGGTAGGGGTAGTGAATGGGTCCTTTAGTTCACAAAGATTAATCTTAGGGGCAGCTAGAAAAGAAAATAAAGCTGACGGAACTCCGCCGGCAGAACCCACCGGCATGGAGAACCATGAATGTGTATCCTGAGGGATCTGGTGGGAAGATTTAGAAGTGAAAGTGGTTGCAAAGTTTTGAGCCTCTACCTCCCAATCCACCCAAGGTCCTGGTCCCAACTGTCCCACCTTCAACACTGGATTAGCTGTCTCGTCTGTGACAGTCTGTAAATCTAGTTCAGGAGTAAGAGCCGACAGAGCCTTAATATCATTAAACCCATCCAGCTTAGACCAGTCTGAAAAAAGTTTTGAAGCTGAGGCAGGGGGTAAAGCAGGCTTAGATGCATAAACAAAATAATCCTGATGATAATAACTAGGTATAGCCTTGATATTTACGTCCAAAACATTACCCAAGGCATCCAATGCCCTTAATTTCTTGACTTATTTCCCTGGATAAACCACTCACGTGGTACCGGGAGTTCCCCTGACAAGGTAGGCTGGGCAAGCTCTGGCTTAGAGGGGTTCAAAAGAACCCATGACTCGTCTGGCCCATAAAGCAGGGGCATAGCTACCTTTCTAAGAGGCGCTTTGTCTAGAGGGGGTGGATTAACATCCGTGATGACCCTGACATTTGACGTAGTGAATGCCGCCGTAGCTGGCTTAGAGCTCCCTGCCGGTGACAGAGTAGGAGGGTTAGGAATCTTAGATAAATCGATTGACGTTATCAGAGGCCGTACCGCAGAACTTGTCAAGGGAGCCCCCAAGTCCATTGTGGGGTTTTCTCGTTGTTGACTAAAGAATTTAGATAGAGCATGAGTAAGTAACCCATCAATTTCTTGTGCTGTAACAAACTGGTTAGATGCAGAACTTACAGGTGAATCAGTATTATCATGGGCGGCGTCCAGGCCTGAGCCTGACCCTTGTCCTTCCCTATCTGAAATTATTGACACTTCATCTTGTTCCTCCCGATCCTCCTGAGAAGACCCCGCCGAGGCAGGGGTACCTTGTTTCCAAGATAAGTCAGGGATAGAGGATGGGGTCGCCGCGTCCCTGTGGACATCGGCTACTGTGTGACTCGTATGAGTCGGACGTGGATGGTCAGACCCTGGTTGAGCAAACCGCCAAACACCGAGGCTCTGGCCTACGCTCTCTTGAGAGTCTGAAACATTCTCAATAATTGAATTTCCTGAACTTTCCATTTCTAGGGTTAAAATATCAATAGGTAAATCTTGTTTAGGGACAGGCGCTTCACTATACTCTGAGGCTGTAACAGAAACATTTTCAGGTGTAGAGGTACGACGAGATGCACTAGACTTAGGAGAATGTCGAGAGGACTTCCTATGGGAATCCTTTTTGGAGGATTTGTGGCTACGGTGTGACCGCGAACTAGACTTAGATTTGGAAGAATCACCACCATGACCACTGGTGGAAGCTTCCGTCTTACTCTTCTTACTCGCCGGGGAAGAGGCACGACTTGAAGACTGCTGTCTGAGAGGTGACCTTGACCTCGATCTCGCCCGCGACGAGGAGGTGGCTGCCGGGGGAGTAGGCACTCTCGGGCGTTTAGACGTATCCACAGACGATACAGAACCCTGGCTAGTCTCTGTCGGCTTAAAACCCGTTACTCTAGAGGTACGTTTAGGGGGAGGGTGCTCTGACAGCAACTTATCCCAAAGTGGGACGTTGTCACATTGAAGTGACTTATGTGCGACAATGGTAGTGTAGGCCGACATCTGTTGTCTGACCTCTCTCAACGCTACCGCCGCGGTCTTGTCATTGTCACACAGGACTTTATTGGCTAATTGGGAGCAAAAGGAACAATTAAGTGTAACCCAAAAACCCCTTGAACGGTCTAGACATTTAACACACCTTATGCAAAGGGTATGCGCAAAAATTGGGATACCCGCGCAAGTAGGGGTAATGCACAGGGCAAAAACTGGGGCCACAGTAGCCATGACAGAGACTGGTGTGAGGAAACTACCGCCGGGTCTGTATTGGTCCGCCGGAGCTCAGCTCTGGAAAAATAAAGAAAAATTTCCAGGAATTAATGCTCATAAGGTTAACCCAAGTGTTCGCATACAAGTGTTAATAACCCGCCGGGTAACGGGATGCAAAGACACAGCTAACACATCTCGCTACGCGGCGGGGTGTAAAGAGGCTAAACAAATCTTTTTAGCTAAAGAACATGAAGAATACCCTCTGATATAATGGTCCAGCATGGCACTTATAGTCTGTAGGAGGTGGTGACTGTCTCAAGATTCAATTTTGTAACAAAGCCCCCCTCATAAAGATGCCGGCCCTTGAAATATTTTAGTAGAATAGCCCAGGGCAGGAATATACGAGATCTGATATTTTAACGAATTGTCCCAAAAGATCGTCGTAAAAATAGAAGGCGGCGATACTGAATGTATCACCAAATTAAGGTTAATCGAAATTGAATTTGTTATAAATTCCTTAGTTCCTCCACTTAGGAGCACCCGCCGGGTGTGGGAATCGATTTGGTTAAACCTCATTGAACCTTCAATTGCCGTAAGAGTAAAGGCAGCGATACACAGAGTATCACTAAAATGGATTGGTTAACTATATGAGACCTAAGTCGTTTATCCCACCCTGCTCAGGTGCACCCGCCGGGTGAGAAGTCTAAAAGTTAACCCCACAAGTTCCTGACCCCACTTCTTTGTAAAAGATCGCCGGGGAGGAACGCCTAAACAACAGCTAGGTTTTCCATGTGGTTGTCGTAAACCAGGTAGAAAAAACCTATAAAAACGAATGTTCGCAAGAACGTCGTTTTTTATATATACTGTATATATATATATAAGGATGGGTACAGCCATCCCGCCGGGAATTAAAGGAGGCCTGAAACCAGGCACCCACAGAGACGCAGTCCTGGAGAGCCACAGACACCTCCCCACGCCGGGGAACCAGCCAGAGTTAAAAACCATGTGTGGCCCAACACGGCTCATCGGTCAGGATTTTCATGGTGAAACCGAGAAAAAACCCGCCGGAAGGCAAGCCCCACCCTGAACAGACACCATCTGAACAATACGACACGAGGAGAGTCACGCACGACTAACCAAGGTCACAACATAATCCGTGGAATTAGCCAATACACAACTAAACCAGGAAACAATTATAGTCCGAGGAATTAGCCAATACACAACTAAAACCCGGATACACATGACACAGTAGGGCATATTTATAATAATAAATAATAACACTAGACATGTGGCAAAGCTACGAGCGGCTGGCTAGGCCTAGGTAGACGGCATGAAAATAGTTGAAATATAAACACACACTGGAATATCACAACAGGAACCACCGCCAACACACCACCGTAGCGACAACTTCCCACCCCGGGAAGCCTGACAAGGACCCAGAAAAAACTTCACTAAGTGAAGAAAAATACGCTGGGAACGTCAGAAAAACACAGCTTACCTCATCAGAAGGATAAAAGGCAGCAATAATTAACGCGTAATGAAAGCCGCCTGCATCACAAACTAACACAACTGTGAAAAGTTCACGTGTCCACAACAGGACCACGAGGGTACATCCGAAATAGATGCCCCATACACACGACCCAAAATACACTGCAATGCGGGCAACCAGCCCAGGACACTCCTGCTACGCCTATCCTAACCTTACTCGATACATCCTAGAGTAAACAAATGAGAAAAAACTCACTAGGGACGCAACGAATGCGGAACCAGCGGAGCCTGGAAGGTACGTCCGGGCAGGCTGAGCGCAGAGCAGAGAAGGAGGAATGACGCCTGAATCAGCGTCTGGTCAGAAATCCACACAAGTACATCCACGATATGATGGAAAGCTTATTGGATAGTTATTCTTATTTTCTTTTTGTTTTTATTTTTTACGAAGTTTTTTCGTAGTGAGAACCCAATTCATAATGACTGAAGCCATGAGTGAGGTCGCGTGCGCTCATGATGAAGGCTCCTCAGTTTTTAAATGCTCTGCGCGGTAGATTCAAACTACGGCGGATTAGTGTTTGAAGAGGATGCCTTATGTAATAGGCATGTTCGTCAATGATGGAGGGGCCACTAATAAATACTGCATTATATGAAGCATTGTTCATATTCAGAAGTCAAGGTAAGTACTGTACGACCTGTCCAGTAAGTAAGACAATTACTATTTAGTTGAATCTAAATAAATTCTTTCACATCACTACCGATATCTAGCTTATAGTAAAAAGCATATTTCAACCTAATGTCTTTTTATTATAGGCCTACCTCAGTACCTGTATACCGGTACCATATACAGTATACCCATTATTTTTATCCCTGCTATATCCAAGTTGGATCAATTAATGTGATGTACACGGTACACCCAATGTGGTTGATTGTGTTCTTATATTTCAAAACTCTATTTTATTAGGATAAGCGTTATATCCAAATAGCGATTTTGATAAGTTCTTTTGCATTTATCTTGTCCCAGTTTTGTTTCGTTTATGATGCAAGTCTTACCATTTCAGAAGGGTCAGAAAAGAAACATAATATTAAGCATATAAACGAATAGTAAATTATTGTTTAAAATAAAATTGAAATAAAGTCCCCATAGCAAATTTTAGGTGTTTAGGTACATACATACATACATAAAATTTTAAGACTGAGTGTTCCACACATAAGTGCAGTTTCAGTCTCTTGTCCTAATGGCGGCATTCCAGGCAACCCTGTTAAGGGCTGCTTCACTTGTCAAGTTCTTGGATTTGAGATCGGCGCGTATAGTCCGATCCCAGGTCTTCCTCGGTCCACCCCTTGGTGCAGCTCCCTCCACAATCACAGACCTGCATTTTTTCACCCAATTTTGTTCATCCATTCTCTCCACATGTCCATACCATCCCAGTCTACTTGTACGCATCACCTCGCTAATACTCTATATACCTAAAAGTCTCCTCAGCTCAACATTTGTTATTCTATCCTGTAGCCTGGCCCCACACATCCATCTCACCATTCATTACGCTCCATTCTGTTGACATCCTCTACTTTAACGGCCCATGTTTCTGAGGCATACGTCATTGCACTTCTAACACATGAGGCATACACCTTTCCCTTCAGGGGGAGAGGCATTCTTTTCATGGTCAGGATTGGCATCAATTCTCTGAACTTCCCCCAGCCACACCTAATTCTAGCAACAGTGGCAGCCTCAGCCCCACCACCGGCAGAGATGGTATCTCCTAGGTAACAAAACTTGTTCACCAGCTCCAAAGACTCATTTCCAAAATTCACAGCCACAGGATCATCACTTAACACAAGCTCGCCTTTGCACACTACGCACTCAAATTTCTCTATTTCTGACTTATCCTTCGGCAGGGGCCCCTTTATTCTACTACAGCGCTTACTCCCATGGTGTACCCAACATCGACAGATGCTACATTGAATTGAGTTAACGCCCACTCCCTTTCCACACACTGCACATGGGTATGCACCGCTCTTTTCCACATTGCCTCGTCTCAAACTACAATGCATAACCTTGGTTTTGTTAATATTGACTCTTAAACCCTTGCTCGCCATGCCCTCTCTCCACTCTCTGAAATTGGCCTCAGCATCCTGCATACTGTCAGCTATTAGGACTAAATCGTCTGCATAAAACAGTTCAACGGGAGTCCGCCTCTAAAATTTCTAGACAGCGCCTCCAAGACCATAATAAAGAGGAGGGGGCTTAACACTGAACCCTGATGGACTCCAACACGGACTGCGAACTCATCACTCAGTACACCCTTCACCCTCACCGAACTTCGCGAATCCTCATACATCTTCATTATCACACGCACCAGCCACTCTTCCACACCAAGTTTCCTCATAGCCCACTGTACAACATCTCTAGGTACCCTATCAAAGGCCTTCTCCAGGTCCACAAACACAAAGTAAAGATCCCTGCCTTTTAGTAAGTATCTTTCCTGTATCTGCCTGACTATGAAGATAGCATCGGTTGTACCACGTCCTGGCATAAAACCAAACTGCATATCACCAATAGAGATGCTTTGCCTGATCAAACCCTCAAGGACTCTCTCACAGACCTTCATGATTTGGTCAAGCATTTTCAGGCCCCTATAATTTCCTCTATCTAGCGCATCCCCTTTTCCTTTGTATATATTTACTATTACACTTTTGAGCCAATCCTCTGGGATTTTCTCATCTTTAATAATGGTGTTTATCAACTCAGTGACTAAGTTTACACCAATCTCCCCTGAGGCTTTTATCATCTCAGCGACAATGTCGGAGCAACCTGGAGCTTTACCGTCCTTCATTTTATTGATTGCGTCGCTCACTACAGCTGGTGCTATCAAAGGAGGGGGCCCAGATATTGGTTTTTCGATACTAAGCTGTTCCTTATCCCATTCAAACTCTACATTTAGCAATCGTTCATAGTGTACCTTCCATGCTTCTCTGATTTAATTTTCTGCATACACAATCTTCCCATTATCATCTCTAACACACTGTTCACCTATAATATCCCTACTGTCATTTTTAACTCGCCTAGCTAGGTTGAAGATCCCATTGGGATTGTCAGTGTTACACACTTGTTCGAGGTGTTAGGCTATAATGATATGATTGATATCTATGTGTAATTCTGAAAGTTAGGGCTGAAAATTACCGGTATATGTATTAACGCTGTGAGTTATGGAAAAATACCAAAGTGAATATCAAAATTGGAGGAATTAGCCTAGCCTAGGTTATAACAAATAATAAATAAAATATAATAATATAAATATGAAATAATATGGAAAAAATTATCAATATTTACGAGTCACACCACAGCTGGAATCTCATTTCTAAGGGTAGTTTTGAGTTCCTATCATTCTGTTTCATTGCTATATACTTTTTATCCACCGGATTATTATTATTATTATTATTATTATTATTATTTTTTTTTTTTTTTTTTTTTTTTTTTTTTTTTAGCATTAACCTAACCTAACCTAAATGTATTTGGGGGCTATTAGGTTAGGTTAGGTTAATGCTAAAAAAAAAAAAAGACAAGAAAAAAAATAATTCCGGTGGATAAAAAGTATATAGCAATGAAGCATAGAAGGATAGGAACCCAAAACTACCGTTAAAAATTAGATCCCAGCTGTGGTGTGACTCGTAAATATTGACCGATTTTTTTTTCAAATGTGATCATTTGGACTAAACTAAAAATTGCACCATTAATTTGTTATTCTTTGATATTGTAATGCCCTCGCAAAAATCCCGCAACCCCAATACTGTACTACCCGAGTTTACGTCTGGAATAGCGTAAAATAGTCGTTGATGGCGAAGTCTAATAAATCCATAACGTGAATCACCACGAGACTATCACCTGGTTCTTTCAATGAGAACTAAGGTTGCTATTTTATTGAACGTCCGCAGTAGTACAACTGTACAAGGGGTTAGCGCGAGGGTCTGGTTAACCTACTGAGAGAGGTCACTAACCCGGGTTACCTACTGAGGGAGGTACAGTAACTAACCCGGGTTCGAACCCCACACCAGGCATCTAAAAAACCTGGAGAGTTTTCGGGAGGGATAAAATTCCTCTAGGGTTCGAACCCCACGCCAGGCATCTCAAAACCTGGGGAGTTTTCGGAAGGGTTAAATTCCCTTCATTCACCCAGCATTTCAGATAGACTATGCAGTGGTGTTTTAAGTTTTTGGTTATTTTAAACGACACTACTGCAGCGTTATTAGGCCTAGAAACAATTTATTAGGGAAAATAGGGACCAATAGATTCACCATATTTTTCTCCATAGGCCTATTATCCGCCTATAGGCTAGTCCGCATGGAGAATTTTCATTATCGACAAATTGAAAAAATACCCACTTCACAGACATTACAACAAAAATCTAAGTCAAAGATGTCAAACAGCGGGGGTGTGGGGGCGGCAGCGGCTCAGCCCCCACCCATAATACTAGGATAGGTTAGGTAAGGTTGTTAGGTTAGGCTAATGTCCTTTCAAAGGGGTATAGTAAACACTAGGATAGCCTATACCCAGTCAGAGGTAAGGGTAAGATTAGGAGTAGTGGGCGTACCACTACCAACATACAGCATAACTCATCTATAATACATTAACCTAACCTAACCTAGTATTCATGTAGTACTTGGTTAGGTTAGGTTAGGTTAATGTTTTATAGATGATTTATGCTGTATGTCGGTAGTGGTACGCCCACTACTCCTAATCTTACCGAGGTAAGTCCTGCTGTAGTCTCCTTGAATGCTACCGGTACCGTGTTTTTTACTGTAGATAGGTAGGCAACTTTGCCTTTTGTCTCCTTCGTGCACAGACAAATTAAATAACTTACCAGTATAACTATGCAAGAAGGATTGCACCTACAGTATTGGCGTTTAGATTGCTCACCTCTAAATCTTGTCAATTATCAATATAGCCTACCTGTAGGCTAAAAGTAATTTTTTTGCTGTTGAAGTTTAGGCCTAGGCTAATGAAGGTAGGCCTACCTGTAATAAATTAATTTTGGTGTTTAGGCCTAGGCCTATAGTCAAACAGATCTTAACAGGCGGTCCTACCCGCGGTTACTCCCTTTACATTGGTGCCACATGTATAATCCCAAACAACGAAAATATATTATTTTCGGTATTAAGTACCTTAAGTCGGTTTGAAATGCTCAGGCTATTTCTACAGGTACAAAAAAGCTTTATTGTTTTTATAATTAATTCGCTTATTAGTAAATTCAATTGACATTGTATACAGCTTGGCAACATGGCTACCGCAACGTTGTCAGACGTCGGCCAAAAAAACTCATCACAAATTTCACGTGATGGCGCGGTGCCAGGCGCACAAAATTTATACTCTCACTTCATTTCATTCCTGACTTTGACACCATCCACAATGGAAGCCGCTCCAAATCGCCCCACCACTTGCATAGTCAGACAAAACAGATGGTACAGATGGTACAGAGGGGAAACCTCTTAAAAAAAATTGCGCAGAAACTTTTACCTCTTGGGTGGTGTGGAAAAAAAGTAAAAATATAAAATGGTAATATGCGGGGTGTTGGGGGGGGAGGAGGGGGGTAGAGTGGTGTGGTGTGTGTGTGGGGTGGGGGGAGTGGTGTGGTGTGGGGTGGGGGGGAGGTGTGTAGGGTGAGTGAGAGAGAGAGATAAATAGTAATATAATTTATTATAGCAATTATAATCTATGCATTCATGTGGGCTACACAGTCTTACACATACAGTATATAGAGAGAGAGCCGGTCTCCCTACATTGACCTTGAACGGGGGGGGGGGGAGGTAGCGAGAGTAATTTGGAAAGGTTGTCGTACGGAAAGGGTCAAGTGGACAGGTGGCACCAGTGTAAGGGTAGGTGACCGCGCCCATAACCGCCTGTTTGGGTCTGTAGGACTATAGTAGCCTATATATATTTTTTTTTTTAAAGTTTGGACCATAGGAAATGGCTATGATTTTTGTTTTTTATTTAGGCTAGGCCTAGGCTAGCCTACATCAAATAGGCTACCATGCCAAAGGAAAAATATTTACAAAATCAGTTTCATCGTCAGTGGCACTAAAACGGCAATTAACCAATAGGCCTAAGAAACCCTTCCTTCCATAAATGGTAACCTTATCTTTCTGTGACATGCAATTTCTGAGTAGGCCTATCTATTGCGAAATATTGAAATCACGCGTTTTAGCCAAGCTGTGAAGAATCGAATCGTAGGCATATCATGACGGTTTCAGCTTAATTAGTGAATGACAGTGGTAGGAAACTAATAAACAATGGTCTACCATATAGTAGCTTACCTCTATGATCACCAGATGCAGGCTCTTCTTATTAAAATGGATATATATTCACTATAAAGTGGCTCCACAATCGAAATGAAATTTCGGATTCGGAAACCATCTTAAAACTATAGGTACAACGGGTTTACAAACAAATTGATATCAAACAATATAGACTTAGAGCATCAGTTTTTAGTCAATGATAGAATCGTATCCCTCTTGTATATATGTCGATCCTGTATATTATCAATACCATCCTCCTCTTATCATTATTTTTTTCTCATTTATAATCATTATGATTATAATTGTATATATTTATAATTATTTGTATTTATTATTCATAATTTAATGATAAATAGGCCGAGTCTCTCTTCTTGGAATTACATTATGGCAACGAGCCTGCACTGATTATGGAATTTATGGGATCAGGGTATCAAATATAGCATCGATCGTCACACAGTCGCGCTAGGTAGCGATGATATATTATATGAACAAATTATGGCCTACCAATAACTAAAAGCCACTGAAGCCTATCCATTGATATGTATTAGATATCTACTCGCCTATCATGATCATCCAGAATCTTAATCGCATAGTGTATGCGATTTAATTGACGTTTCTATGGAACCTCTGTTGGCTATATATGTAGGCCTATGATCCAAATAAGTAGGCCACAACTTTTGGAACATTAACCTCTATAACTCACAAACTATTTGAGCAATTGAGTTAATATTTCTACCATTTGGGAAGGGTTAGCCAAGTGATAGGTGTTGGAATTCACAGTCCATTTGTTCAAGCCCTTTTCGAGTTCTAGAGGTTATAGGGTTCAAGATTTCAGGCCTACCTATTTGGAACAGGGTATAGATCGCGAATTCATATCGATATATGTATATAGGCTAATGCTGTAGCCTAATGGAAAGGAATGAAAGCTGACACACTGACATTATAAGTCTAGTCCTATAGCCTACAAACTATATAGGTGAGGTACATAATTATACCTTCTTAAATATAATTCCGGTCATATTCGCATGGTAAGTTTTATTCTTTTCCTTAAATGGTTCGACTGTGCTTCCTCATTCCGAGGTAGTCTTACAATTCAACACACGCACAATGTAAGTTACCGTACACAAAACAAATGTATGGTACAAGAATTATACTTTTATTTGGCCTATTGTGGAAACATATAACTTACCCTTTGCTAGTGCTTGTCCAGGTTGTTTTTCAATGTGTTGAGATTGGGGCTTGCAACAACATAAGCTGATAATGGGCCAATTAGCCTATAGTTCCATATGTCTAAGAACCATACCATTTGATAAAACTACGGTACTACTTAATTGAGACCTAGAACTTACCATCGCTGGAGTACGTAGGTCTATCGGAGGAAGAGATCGAGGTAACTGGCGCATTTGTAATAGGATAATGGGCTGTGGAGGCAAACAGGGTAGGCCTACTACTACTAGCCTTCATTAAATTGGTTTATTGATAATAAACCAGTTAAATTCCTCATTGACAAGTTGACAACATAGGCCTATCCCATTAACTTAATTAGCCTACACCTCTATTTCCTTTTACCTTCCGCAAGCAGCTTAACCCTCTCCGACATATGACGCAATTTTGAGCCTATTAGGGATACTTTAAAACCTTTGTTACCATCAGGGGTATTTAGAAACCTTTAGTTTAGTTACTTCAACCTCTGAAGTTGTCTTTGAGTTAGCTGTGGGCAGAAAACTAATTTTGGAGAGGTAATTATAAGAGTGAGAGAACTCTATTTCTTATTGCTAATCTGGCAACCTCTGCGTCATATGAGTCTGAAGGGGTTAATTTCTCCCTTATACTGTATGTTGAATATACATTGATTGAGAGCCATATATGTAACAATCCTTCAATCACCTCTTCGTACTTTTAGACTGAACTATCTCTTTAGTAGCACTATCTCGCGATCTGTTTTATAGTTACACCTTCCAGCTTAATTAACCCCTTCATTACCGGTGACGTCTATATTTGATTTTAGCTGTTTATAGACAATTTTATTCGGATTAGGATTTGGCAATTATCAGGCTACAAACTATCGGAATTAACCCCTTTTACTACTGCATATCCTTCCTAAGCTGCCTAAAATCGTCTAAATATAGCTGATAAAAACATGCATCCCTGGTAGTGAAAGGGTTAATGGAACCACTTGCCTACTAATAAAACGTAAGTTTATTTCAATAACCAAACGTAGGTCTGTACAATAGCCTATACGATATAATATATTGTTAGGCGTTACAGATAAATGAGACAGACAGACAAATAAATTGTGCATTCAAATTGGTACAGTGTAAGTCTAAACCTACAGTATGTATAGTAAAGGCTGCATAATTGGTACAGTGTAAGCCTAAACCTACAGTATGTATAGTAAAGGCTGCATAATTGGTACAGTGTAAGCCTAAACCTACAGTATGTATAGTAAAGGCTGCATAATTGGTACAGTGTAAGCCTAAACCTACAGTATGTATAGTAAAGGCTGCATAATTGGTAGTGTAAGCCTAAACCTACAGTATGTATAGTAAAGGCTGCATAATTGGTACAGTGTAAGCCTAAACCTACAGTATGTATAGTAAAGGCTGCATAATTGGTACAGTGTAAGCCTAAACCTACAGTATGTATAGTAAAGGCTGCATAATTGGTACAGTGTAAGCCTAAACCTACAGTATGTATAGTAAAGGCTGCATAATTGGTACAGTGTAAGCCTAAACCTACAGTATGTATAGTAAAGCCTGCATAATTGGTAGTGTAAGCCTAAACCTACAGTATGTATAGTAAAGGCTGCATAGTTGGGAAACAGCATCAAACCAAAGAGACAATTAAACGATGTGATTAAGACCAGACTGAAAAATAAGCAACATAGGCCTATATATATGCCTGAAAAGAAGACTCACCAATATATAAGTGTATAATACACATATATATCTTATCCATCCAAAACAAAATATAGAACAAAGGCTAGGCATAATTGCTCTAAGCAGCACATTGAACTACTCTAGACGACATATAAAAGAGGGACCAACCCCAAACAATTACTGTAATATTGGTATTTATCTTTTTTCTAATAAATCAACTGGAGTACGTATGCTAAAAAAAATGTTATATCTGCATCAATCGGATCTTTAACCTAGTGCTATTGCTCTAGCTGTAGCATATTCTGAACACGGCGCTCGATTTACACCTAGCCTTAGTGCTACTAGGGTAGCACTAGGGAGTGTGGTGAACTAACGCGATCGATACCAACGATACAGTCACAGAAAAGATTTATATCTGAAAGTTTAATTGTCTGAAAAAGAGATAATTAAACACTATTCATCAAGATACTTCATTAAATGGTAAATACCAGTCCCTTATAAGCTGTGTGGTGACCATTTTTTGCTACGAATCATGCGGTATTCAGAATATCTTCCGATTTAATTTAGCAACTTTTGGAACGAATCTAGCAACAGTGGGAGAGAATCAGATAAGTTGATAACATTGTCAGTTCCCGCGCAACCAATATTTGTGGTGAAAATCGAGATTTGGCTTACTCATATTTTGTTAATTGTGCCATTAATATTCAGAATACTTGATTCCCAAGTATGCAGTGTTGAAAATAAGGAGTTATAGAATAATCTTACAGGGTGTTGGCGTTGTGTTGAGTCCAAATATTAGGCTGATAAGCATACATAGCTAGGGACTTTGCCTCTTTACTATCACTAAGGACTGTGGCTGCCCAATATGCAATAGCCTATCTCATTGGTATACCATATCTCATTCAACACTCAACACTATAGGCTGCTGGCATTGGCCTTAATGCTATCACAATCCAGTAATATTGCAGTGCACTAGGCCTACAGTTGCAACATCCAGAAAATTGAAATTGTAATTTCAACTGAACTGAACTCTACAGAGGAGGAGGGAACGGTACTGTATTGTATAGGCCTGCACATGGAAGATACTTGAAGGTAGGATATAGCCTAGCCTAGTACCAAACCCTCTCCCTGAAGAGAAAGGAGGCATCAAGAGCCAACGTCTGCACGTCTGCCACGACTGGGTCTGGGGCAGGGTGCCAAAACAGAAATTATCCAGTTCTGGATCATTTTTCTAAGCTTACAAGGATCAACTTTGCGCGGCGTCTGTGTGGGGTGCGGGGGGCGCAGCCCCCCGTTTCATAACGGGGGGTCCGGGGGGCGTAGCCCCCCGGCCGTCGGAGAAATTTTGAGATGTGAAGGTAAATATATGTACAATACATGCTCAAAATTTATTAAAAGGAATGAATAATATTGTAAGTAAAAGGGATGTTATGTATGTTTACTGGTGTTTAATCAGGATACTAGGGGAGCTGGCTGCCTGTACTTCAGTCTCAAAGAGATGCACTTCAGGTCCACTAATATAGGCATTGAAAACAGGTTTTTAACTTATTCTTAGCAGTCCCTGTTTTAGTTTTGTAACTTTTGTCCAATAAAGATTTCATGTATATTTGTTGTTGCATTCCAAGAACTATTACATACTTAATTTATATCCTTTCATATGATACATGAGTTACTATAGAGTACTGGTTAAAATACATACCGGTACAAAGTTTCAAGAATAAACTTTGATTAGAACATTTGTTTGTCTATTATTTTCCCTGGGCCGAGTAAAAAATACCTGGGTAGGCTATTCCCATCTCGGGTTAAGTACAATCAGTAGGAACGTAGAAACTTACTTTAATTTTCACAACTTTAAAAGACTCAAGATTCTGCGAGGCTAATTCCGAAAATATTCAATCAAGTCTCCGTTACCCCCATGAAGTCAGGTTATAGTAATGACAAGACATACCAATAATATATGTTAGTTAGCGGGTGTGTGGACTGTGGGGATAGTGGCAGCCCCCACTTTGGACACTAAGACTAAGTAAAGTTAGGTTAGGGTAAGGTAATGCAAATTATCTACTCCTAACATGATAAACAATTGAACAATAAACTACTGTACTATATTCCTTGAAGAAATAAAAACAAACAATTGTACATAAGGCTGCGGAAAGATTCTTTAGTGATACCCAAGTCATGGCCGGGATTCCGGGAAATCTATAAATGCACTGTAGGCGGTAGGCCTAGCTGCTGGCTGTACACTTATTAAATTGTACCGGTAATCTGGCTAAAAAGTTACCGGTATACAAAATGAGAACATAGAGGCAGGGTGCAGATCCCACTTTGGACACTAAGTTTGGACTTTGGTTAGGGTAAGTTATTGCAAATCTTCCACTCATAATATAAACTACAATAAAATAAGATACCAGTAGATAAGATACTACTGTAGCCTATTCTGCCTATAGCCTATACCTTGAAAACAAAAACAAACGGTAAGACTGCGAAAGTATTCTTCAGTGACAGGTCTACCCCTATAGGCCTAATCCCACGGCATGACGGCAAACTGTTATTGTCATAGGCTATAGCCTAGCCAGGGTGTCGAATGACGCTGTTTTTTTGAGTGATACAACTTTCTGTATAATGATAAAAAAAAATTAATCCTAGCCTAGGCCTAGCCTACGTATTTTTATATTATTATTTTAAAAGTTAGACATCTAAAATAGGCCTAGGCTTAGGCCTACTGTGTTCCAAAACTCAAGAGTAGCCTAGGCTAGGTTAGCCTAGCCTAGCCTTAGCTACAAAAAAAAAAAAAAAAAAAACAGGAATGTTGGTCTAGGCTAAGTTTAATATACACTTCCCAGGTCATTTTAACAGTTCTATTGCTTCTATATATCATATAATACACCATAGAGTAAGTTTTTAATAACTAGAAAAAAAGGTCATCTTCTAAATAATTACCATAATTGAGGACCTTCGCCATTCCCGGGTTAAGAGTGGGCTCTGAGTCTTAGCCTACCAGAACCAGATTCCCAGCTGCCTAGCTAACCTTATTTTTTACTGTCTTTAACCTCAAATCTTCCTTGATCTTCATTAGCCTATCAATACATTATACATAGCCCCACTAGTGGGGGCAGTCCTAAGATTGTTGGATAATGGGTTATCCTAAGCCTAATATGCCTAGGCTACTCATTTCTGCTTCAAATCATCATTATCATCATAGGCCTAGGCTAATACAAGTAGGCCTAGGCTTATCTGACAAAATAATATGCTTGGCTACTTACAAAATCGCTGTTTGGTGCTTGCTAGAAGTCAGGTTTATCCAAAGTATCACCTTGAACTTATACCTTATATATAATGAGTTCCCCAAGATTAATATGCACAATTTTAGAATGTGTAGGGCACTCGCACTTCACATGAAGTCAATGTTATATTCCAGCCCCTTAATTCACTCTATTTTTCCACAAATATATCGGTAAATAACAGCTAACACATTTCCAAGTGTTCCACAGTTGATTGGCGGCAAGCTAATTTGACGTCATCATTGGATTATTTTCGGAAACACCACAATGGAAAACAGTGCTGATATTCGTTCGTTGTTTTCCATTAATCCAACCACATATATACCCCTGAAAACCAATAATTCATCATAAAATCGTACTAATTTATAGCTTACCTTATGCCTCAAGGTCTTGCGCTCTTTGTCAAACACATAAAATTTATATTCATTCACTATTTTTAAGAAATTAGAGACCCCATAAAATTAGCACATACGAAACAATATCTGTATTTTGTAGGAGTTTAATTAAGATGAAATCTGATCAGAAAATTAACATTCAAACTTAAATTAATATTTTACATTATTCATTTCAGTGAAATTTAGTCAATATATTAAACACATGGAGTAGTTTAGTTAATATATACATAGTTTTAGATAAATACCTATTATTATCCTTTAATCTACATATTATTGAGCATTCGAGTGCCAATAAAATTACGGTAGTTGTGTTCGTCTTGACTCAGCCTTCGGCGCAATATAACATCGGAGTGTAGGGGTACATTGGTTGTTTGTTTGTTTGTTTGTTTAGCGGACTCTCCCATCCAGGAGTTCGTTCTATGAACGATGGCTGTTTCCTTATTGTAATATATATTTGTTATATTGGTGCTAAAGTCAGTCACCTCATCCGAACCGAACAAGTTGTGTTTTCACAGTGTAAACAAATCGCTCTCATGACTCGAGCTCTGGATTTATCCGTCTATATTTACATTAGTAGCTGCATTTGGACTTCAATACAGGTGATATATAATAGTTCTAAGATCATAGCCAATGTAGAGTACAGTGTAGAGCAGAGCAACTATCGTTTGATGAGTGTAATGTAGAAATAGAATGGCAGGTTTAGCGGGGCTCCCGGCCGCCCCGGGACAGTCACAGGCTCTTAGCCTATTTCAGTATCAATATTTTTTCAATGTTAGGTTCGGGATCACGAAGAAAATGGGCGAATTTTGGCACACTGGTCTGGGGAGGACTTGCTATAGCCTAGGCGAATCCTATATTCGTCCTCCCAGCGTCACAGGACCCTCCTCTCTAGGCTACAAGCTTCCTGAACGTCGGTCCGAGCCTCCGAGGCTATTCAATAGTCTCCTAAAAGACATTCGTGACCTGACGGAACTGCATGGTGGAGGCATTCAAGAGGAGGCTGGACAAGTTCCTGGAGCGACTACCAGACGAGCCTCCCATTCCACACGGTACCTGCGAGGAGCTGGATCAATCAAACTCGATCCTCGACCAACTTCTGTAGCCTATACCCGGATCGAGGAGAGGTGTGGAGGCGGTGGACTACTAAGTTGAAGACACCTGTAGTCCCTGAAGTACCTGAACTACAACAAGGTAGAACAAGGTAAGGTAGGTCTTGGTCTAGGCCTACTTTACTTGGGTAAAATTGCTGTTTTGTCCACAGCCTAGCCTATTTTGTGGTGAAAATAGGCCTATTTTTGTCTAGGCTATGGTATTCAAACGATTATAGGCCTAGCCTATATCTATTTCGATAAATCTACAGTTATACTACCCCTATTTTGTCGCTATTCTGTTGGTACTGATGGGTTAATATTATTAGTAGTAGACTTAGTATGGTTTGATGATGCACGGAAATGTATATTTGACTTTAAGTATTACAAACCTTCGCAAACCCATAAACAGGGAACGTGAGCAGGGTTTAGACCGTCGCGCACCCATAAGACCGTCGCGGAAACGGGTTACTTTTCGGTTAGGTTAAGTTAGGTTAGGCTAATGTTAAAAATACTAAAATGAGACTGTCCTCGGTATTAAACAACACTGTAGGCCTATATCAAATAAAAAAATAAAAATAAGTTTTTTTCCAGTTTCCGCGTCTGCTGAACCATCAAAAAACACGCTAAAAGGCGTGTTTTGAAGGGGGGAGGTGGTGGGGGGTAGTGGGGGAGGGGTAGTATAACTGTAGATTTACCTCTATTTCCTCTAGAAAATTTGTTAACCTAGGCTAACTTACCTGGTAAAATTGCTGGTTCGGTGCCACTGCCACAGCCTAATAGCCTATTTTGTGATGAAAATAAGCTGTTTTTCCTCTTACATTTCGAAACTCATTACGCCATCAAACAGTACAATAGGACCATAGGCCTACAGCTGGGAGAGTGTAGATAGCAGAGAAGGGGTGTTGTAGAATGTAGATAGAGGAAGATGTTGGAAATTTGGAATGGCTTTGGTACTGTATGTGTGTTAGTATAGTTAGTACTGGTATAGCCTAGGCTAGGAATGATTGTGCTAATGTGGCTCTACTATTCTAGACTCTGGCAGCCTATCTGCTTTGACATTGCCACTGACCCACTGGGCACTAGCTTGCTTCTGGCACTTCCGCAGCGCCAGTGCCGCTGCCATAGTGACTGGCAGACTGGCAGTGGCAGTGGCTCAGTGAGTCAGTGCAGCCTTTTATCACGGAAATATCACCCCTGCTAGCCTGATTAGGTCTAGCCTATCTGTCATCAGAATTATCTGATATTTTCTGAAAAATCTAGTACAGTATTTGCCTAAATTGAGTCCCGATTCCTTGTGACTGTAGAACTGTCGGATCCAAAACGACGAGCGAATTTTTTCTGTTTTGGGTAGCACTACGATAATCGGCCTCGATTTACACCGTGTGGGAGAATAGTTTTGATAGTTAACTAGGCTATAGTTTTGATGTAAATACTACCGCAACTACGAATCTTGTTTCAGAGACCTAGTATATTAACCTAACCAAACAACCTAACCTAACCTAACCTAGTATTATAGATTTAGCCTATAGGCCTAGCCTAGGCCTAAGTATTTATTTTATTTTATTTTTATTTATTAGGCTAAGTATTTATAGCCTAGATGATTTATGTTGTAGGTCCTATGTCGGTAGTGAGTCGCTGAGTCTATTCGCGATAATTATCATTTGTTTAGCTCCAATTATAGAATAATTCCTATTTGCCTAAATAGGCTAGGCTAATAGATCGATGGTTTCGACCCGGTGTTAAACTGGATAAATTCTGAAATTTGTTACCTAGGCCTATATTGTTGCATGTCCTGCATATTGACCTCAAATATAACAATACATGTTCCCGTCTCCCGAGTGTCTCACTGCTAATAACTTGATCTTCACAAATTATTGGTAGCCAGGTAGCCTAGCCTAGCCTAAACGAGAAGACTCGAAGTCACGTATGTTCCGGCCTCATTCATTATATCCTTATTTGACATTTTATACTTACTTCCTTTGGCGTAGAACCTGGCCGAGGTAGCCTGGACCCCTCTGCGGGTGGTCTGTGCTAGAGAGCGTGCAATTACAGAGGCCATGGTCGTTTTATATCACAAATTCCTTCCGTACACCTCTCAGCTGATCGTCGGTCCCTCAGATTGCATAAAGACGTGGTGAAGGTTCTTTTCTTAAAATTATAATTAATTGAGAATATTTAAATGCTTTTATAGATTTTCTTGATTAACTGTGTATAAACTATTTGTTATTGTAAATTCTAAATTTAATTCATGAATATCCTACATGCTAGGTTCTTAGTGACAGTAAAGAACCATTCGTGAATTCATAACAAACAGACCTTCGATCCAGTGGACCAGCGGTGATTTTCTACTTTTTGTGTTGGTTTTCTTCCATTATTGAACAATTTTAAATGGTTTATATTGCTTGTAGTATATACGCTATGATTAGGCCTATCTCGAGATAATATTGATGGATTTTGTGGTTCAAGATGACTAAATCGGCCTTAGGGCCGAGGCCTAGGCTAGCCTATTTACCGTGTTTTTTTTTATTTAAAAAAATAGCCTAGGCTATGCTGAATACAGTCCAACTCGGCCCATGATAAATGTTTCGCAATGTTCCCGTTATAATATCCTCAAGTAACCTATTAATAACGGGTCAGGGGACTGGTTAGGCTATAACTTGTAGGATGTTTAATTGAAGTGCGGAAATCAGTATTTGGTATTATTTAGTTATTTAGGTTAGGCTAAGTTAGGTTATTTATTTTTTATCTATGTTTCCGCGTCTACGTCCATAAAAAAACACCGAAATAAGGCTAATTTAAGACTCATTTCTCAGTAAATACTGATTTCCGCACTTCAATTAAACATCCTACAAGTTATAACCAGTCCCCTGAACAGTTCTTAATAGGTTACTTGAGGATAGGAAAACGGTAACATAGCCTAGAGACATTTTGGAAAAATGTTATTTTAATACCACGAATTTTCCGAGTGTTTTTTATAAACAAAATTGTTCATTTGCATCAATAGGCCTATATAGTATTTGTAATTAATTAGAAATCTCGGGAAAACCTATTTTCATCATAAGGCCTATCGATCGATCGATGTTGTTCCCCGATAGTGATTTGAAAAGACATTAGCCTAACCTAACAACCTAACCAAACCTAACCTAGTATATTATGGGTGGGGGCTGCCGCCCCCACAGTCCACACCCCCGCTGGTTGAGTACTAATCCCTTAGTAAATAAAAAAAAAAAAAATGGGCTGTCGATTATACGAAGGTGAAAGAAAAGTCGATGAAGTCTACGGTGTTTACTCTGCAATGTTCAGCTTTGATTATAGGCTACATTGATAACGGGAAAGTACCGTATTGACAACCTTGTTACGAAAATTAAATTTTAGTAGCATACTTTTATATTAGGTTTTTCCGAGGGTTTAACACATTTTCATATGATCTTTAGAGCTGTCGATAACTGGAAGTACCGTATTGACAACCTTGTTACGAAAAATAAATGTTAGTACCATACTTTTTTATTAGGTTTTGCCGAGGGTTAAAACAAATTTTCTTATGATCATATGATCAAGAGCATATAGATTCAATATTTATCTTCAAATATATCAATAAAATTTGTGGTATTAAAATAACATTGAACCGACATGTTTACCGAATACTGCAGGGTGTCAAACCGAAGCAATTTTGTGTGGAGACTCGAATGAATATGAGAAGGAATACAAGAAAATTAACTTGGAATAGCATTGTTTTGGCCACTTTATCACTTCCAAAGACATAATTTAAACTATAAACCATAATTTTATCTTTAGCCTACATAGGCCTAGGCCTATACAATAATAAAGACAACAAATATTGGACTCGGCTCTCGTTTGACACAGGGTGTCAATCCACAAAATATGAATTGTGTTATCATTATGGTTTATTATTTTGTTATCATTATAGCGCGACGGAGTGGCAAAGGCGCAAGGTCTAGGGGGGTCCGGGGGCATGCCCCCCCCCGTAATATTTTTGAGAATTTAGGTGTCTAAAACAGCATTTCCTGCAATCTAATAGCAATCAAGATGGAAAATATTGAGACTAAAATTGTGTCAATTTACCTTTTTTGTTTAAAAAAAAAAAGAGTATAACTCCATTTATTGGTCACCAATTATTTTGACATATTTGAAGACAGATATGGAATCTATATGCTCTAAGCATCATATTAAAATTAGTTTCAACCCTCGGCAAAACCTATTAAAACAACCGGTAACAACATGTCTACCTACCGTAAAACGGTTGTCAATACTCTCTTATAGACGGCGCGGCTTTCAGCGACGCCATTTTTTCGTGAACTGGAGAGCTCTATCCTTCAACTTTTGTAATACTATCACGCCATCTGCCAATCCTCATTGGAAATACTGAGTTTCATTTCCTAACTCCTGCGCAATACGTCACGAAACACTTCTGGATTCTTATTGGGTTTTTTTCTGACCACGTCATTAAACTCATAGATTCCGTCACGCATACAACCAGCAACCTATCAGGTGAGTTTATTGACCTTGATTACGTCATTGCACTGAACCAATCACAGATACACACCTTCATTTAAGTCTCTCCTCACTTTAGTCATGGACGTCGCTTGTAATGGTTGTTCACCCCTCCCACATTCAGTGATTATTGACACTACAAGGAACAATAGTGCAGCCCTTAAGGTTTTTACTGACCATGGTTGTTTTCCTACCTCTGTTTCCTGCAAACTCTGCTCAAACGAATGTTACTATTATGAACCGGCAGACCAGTGGCGATGCGGTCATTATTGTTTTTTAAATAAAACCACTACTCGTCGTAACTCCTCGTCGAAAACGTGGACGCATCTCTTCCCCACCTACTCCCTCCACATCTCAATAAGGTATGCAATTACGCTTTCATATTTTCGCGGGTTTAAAAACGGCGAAAACAAAATTATTTAAGCAAAACTTGGCTCGTGTTTTAAGGTATTTCCGTAATTGTTTAATCGAAGTCCTCTTTTTTTTCTAGTTATTAAAAACGTATTCTATGGTGTATTATATGATATATAGAAGCAATAGAACTGTTCAAATGACCTGGGAAGTGTATATTAAACCAAATACAAAACTTTGAATAATGAGATAAGAGATATGTGTTTTTTATCACTTTTCATCCCAAGACCAACGGGGGTCTGGGGGCAGCAGCCCCCAGGATGCCCCGGTTACCTTAGGTTAGGTTAGGTTAGGTTAGGTTAGGTTAATGACCAGCTATGTAAATACAGTAGTGAACATTTGGTTTAGTCTGTGCTCAAAAATCCATTTTCTTTAGCAGGCCATACACTAAACAATTACCCCCTTTTCACAGACAAATACACAAACAATCTGTCAAAGATGCAAATAGCGGGGGTGTGGGGGCGGCAGCCCCCACCCATAATACTAGGATAGGTTAGGTAAGGTTGTTAGGTTAGGCTAATGTCCTTTCAAAGGGGTAGGCCTATAGGCTTGTAAACACTATGATAGCTTAACATGAGCCAAAAATCGAAATTAGGTTAGTGTTATTTGTTTACTCTTAAAACTCGCAAAATCAGAGCCAACTTTTCCCAAAACTTGGCTCAGGTTTGCCAAAATTCGGGTTTTATGGCTTTGCAATTTCGGGAAACCTGAGCCAAATTTCTAAATGAGGTTACTGTCATTTGTTTGTCTACAAACTCGCAAAATCCGAGCCAGCTTTGGCCAAAACCTGGCTCGGGTTTTCCAAAATTCGGGTTTTATGGCTTTGCAATTTTGGGAAACCTGAGCCAAATTTCTAAATGAGGTTACTGTCATTTTGTTGTCTACAAACTCGCAAAATCCGAGCCAGCTTTGGCCAAAACTTGGCTCGGGTTTTCGAAATATTGGGTTTTAGGCCTTTGAAATACCTTCAAACCCGAGTCAAGTTTTGCTTGAATAAGTTTGTATCGCCGTTTTACGCACTTAACCCCTCATTTTCCCTGTACTTCATAGCCCTCCCCACTATCAGGCGGCGTGTCTTAAGATCGTTGTATAATGGGGAAAACGGTTTCGCCGAGGGTTCTAATTATTTCTAAACACTATATATTGATGAAAACTAACAAGGAAAAATAAAAAAATCCATGGGAAAATTGGTGACCAATAAATGGAGTTTTTCCAAAAAAAGTTGGGGGGAGTTTCTGTTATCATTATACAAAAAGCTCATTTGCGTTATCACTCAAAAAAACAGCGTCGTTTGACACCCTGCCGAATAGGCCTACCAACTCGGACCACATGGTTTAAATTTTAATACCAACTTGGCCTTTTTTACAGCTCTGCCTTCACATTGTTTTTATTGTGTCTTTAATAAGACAATCTTTATAAAAGCATATAGGCTAGGCCTAGGCCTAGGCTATTCGTTTTTTTATAATAGCCTAGGCTAGGCCTATATTGATTAGCCTAGCCCCTTGAGTACTGCCACTGGTGACACCCCTGTAATTCTTTCTGGAAGAGCCGCGGCGGTCGAGTGAAGAGCACGCTCAAGTGTGATTCACACTTGAGCGTGCTTGACCTGGGTTTGATCCCAGCCAAAGCGGACATTTAGGCTAGTAGGCTAGGTGTGGTAGTACGTTCTAGCGTGTTTCACGTGCTCGTGGCCACCCTTTCGGGTATCTAGGCATCTGGCAATTGATAGATAGATCACTTATTTACTTGAAAATATTGAAATTAATACCCTGTATTTTGTATTCTTTCAGTGCAAGTACAACCGTGGAAGATGGGGGATCGTTACAACATTCATTCGCAACTTGAACATTTGCAGTCCAAATATATCGGCACTGGTAAGAAATTTGGGTTAAATTTTACTTTTTGACCTCCAAATTTTTTTATTTTTTGGTAGCCCTAATTTTTAAGGAGACATCCGAGACGTAGGTCCTATGCTATTTAGCTACTGATTATTTTGGGATGGATGTAGTTTCCGGGCGTACAGTCGTCATGTTTACATAGGGCGATCACAGAGGTTAACTTCGCGTCTATTTTGACGGCGATTTTTTTTCTCAGTTATTTGCTCCCTGCTGGCAATATACTGTATACAGTATGATGATGACAATATGTCATGGGGATTGGGAGGTGAGGGGCGCAAAGCCCCCCTCAACATATTATTGTATCCAATGGTATTGAAAATAGACGGGAACGTGATTGCAAGCGTCCGCCGCCGCCATCATGTTTACATTTGTCGATCGTCGTGGTTAAGTTCTCGTCTATTTTGACAGCATTTTTTTTTGTCGGTTATTTGCCCCCTGCTGGCAATATATATGATGATGACAATATGTCATGGGGGGGGGGGTGAGGTATTATTGTATCCAAAGTCAGTCAAAATAGACGGGAACATGATGGCAAGCGCCCGACGCCGCTCCGCGTTGTGTAAACGAGGCTGGCGGTACGCCCGAATTCTACATTCTACCCTTTATTTTCAGCTCAAACTTTCAGTTTCAAAGTACACTTAGGTTAAGCTCAATTAGGCCTGGTCCTTGGCCTGCTAGGCATTAGCCTAAGTAATAGGTTAATTTACAGTTTCAGACCCCCTTGGAATTAAACTTGAAACGTGTTTTTCCAATGGTTTTTCATTTGATTCAATTTATTTTGACGTTAATTTTACTGGAAAATTTCTCGTTTTGAAAATTGGATCCACATTCCACTACTCACCAACCCTTCCATGATCTATCTATCTATTGCCTGACGCCGTGATCTCCGAAGGGGTGACCACGAACGAACCGCCCCCATGCACCTCTGTCCCCAGTCAGTCGACATCCCTCCTCCCAACCAGCACCGCCTTCATTCATATACTTCTTCACTCCATCCTTCCACCTCTCTCTCGGTTTGCCTCTCGTCTCTGTCCTTCCACCTCGCTCTCGTACACCCTCTTAGTCATTCTCTCGCTTCCCATACGTTCCATATGGCCGAACCATCTCAAGGTGTTCCTTTTCACACTTTCCAGTACATCTACCTCCACACAACACATCCCTCTTACTTCCTCATTCGTCTGTCTATCCTTCCATGTAACTCCGCATGCACTTTTTAACCCCTACTGTACCGGAGGATACAGTAATAAAAGTCCCCCCCAGTCCCACGCAATGTGGCCAAAATGGCAAGGTAAAACAACCTTCCACCTTAAGAGATGAAGGAATACTGGCTCTCCCAGCCTTCAGAGGGTTGGATATAACCACACCTCAGGGGAGGTGTGGCAGAGTGGTCTTGCCACTGGACTGGTAATCCAATGGACCCGGGTTCGAATTCCAATATGTCAATGGGAAGATATTATTGGGATGGAATTTGTGCTGTACCTAGTATCAGTGCATTACCACAGCACACCGAAATGCCAAAAACAATACCCTCATTGTTTCTTGATTAAATAGCATTGTTTGAATATTCCCATATTCAAAAATATGCTACAGGGGGGCAATGCCTAGTGAGTTAATCGCTCAATAGGTGGCGTTCTGAGAGTGAGGGTCCGAGTCTGTGGGGGTGAGACTGTGAAGCGCAGAGGCAAGGCGGCTTCAGAGATGGAGTTGCTTCGAGCCGTGAAGCTTCGCATGTCTCACTCCCTAGACTGGAGCAAGACCTCACGGGCCTCACCGTGTTCAGCGGTTGAGTGTAAAGGCTATCAGCCTATGCCCGAGGGAGTAGTTGGAATATAGAAAAAAAAAAAAAAAAAAATTAGAAGTGTTGCTATATCGACAGCAGTGCTCAAACGGTTGTGGTACCAGGCACATCCTGATACAGGCAGTTACAAGCAAAGTACATTACTGACGGCTCCCAGCCATCGCTGGGACTGGGGAGTGACTTATCTACTGCCATCGCTGGTATTGGACGGGTTAAGTAACTCATTTCCATCCCTCTCACTCTTGGTCTGAGTCTCTCCACCAACGTCCATGCTTCACTTCCGTAAGTCAATGTCGGGATTACCACACTGTCATGCAAGGACTTCTTCACTTCCATGCTGAGCACCCAATTTCTTGTTACTGCTTTCAGCATTCCTACAACCCTCTTCCCCTGTTGCACTTCATCATCCATACTCCCATCTTTACTCAGCACACTGCCCAGCAGCCCAGATACATAAATGAGCTGACAATCTCTGTAGCCTGACCGTTCAACTTCACCTCACACTCTGTGGCTTCACCGCTTTCGAAGACCATAACCTTGCTCTTCCCTGCATTTACCTTCAGATTCCATTTTTCGCACAGTTCTAAACATATTTACCAGACCCTGCAACTCCCATTCATTATCGCGAACTGTATCATCAGCACACAGCGGTAAAGGTAGCTTCCACTCGTTTCCCTCCCTTATCAGCGATACACCAACATCCACTGCTCTTCCTTGTATTTCTTTCACAACTCCATCCATATATACATTAAACAACCACGGGGACATCACACACACCTGTTTCAACCCAACATTCAGATTAATGTACTCGCTCTACTCATTCTCCACACGTACTGCCGCTTTTGCAACCTCATACATGGTCTTCACTGCTTTCAGTAACTTGCCATCTACTCCGTATATTCTAAGTACTTTCCATATACCTTCTCTATCCACTCTGTCATAGGCCTTCTCCAAGTCCATAAAGGCAACATAAAGCTTGTTGCTATTATGCCTGTCTTCCAGTCATCAGGTGCACTCCCCTTCTCCCATGCTAGTTTACACATTTTCCATACCCATTCGATCACTATCTCACCACCATATCTCAGAATTTCCCCACACACTCCATCTATTCCTGGTGCTTTCCCCAACTTCTCTCTTTTCATGGCTTCACACACTTCTGACGACTTCCTGATCCCCACCTCCGCCTCCACTACCGGTACTTCTCTTCTTCTCCCTCCCATACCCCATCCAACTACAGTATGTTTGCTGGTGCTTCATTCCTTACATTCAGCAATTCGTTGAAGTACTCCCTCCATCTTTCGACTCTCTCTTGCTTCTCGGCTAGCACTCGCCCATTCCTATCTTTCACACCTTTACTATTTCCCATGCTACTATCCCTAACTTTCTTGACTTCTTTCCAGAACAGTTTTTTTACACTCCCTCCATTTTACACTCAGATTCCTTCCAAATTCCTCATCTGCTCTTCTCTTACTTTCCTTCACTACTCTCTTCACCACTCTCTTTTTCTCCAACTACCTCTCTCTTTTCTGTCTCTTCAAATCTTCATTCCATCTGCTACCCAACCACTCTATACGCTTTCTTCTTGACTTCAACAGCTATTTTTACCTCTTCCGTCCACCATGCTGTACCCTTCCTCTTCTCCTTACTCCACACACCTCCTCACATGCTGCACAGATCTCTTCCTTAAACACTTTGCTCACCTCCTTCATACCTTCCAGGTCAAACCTATCTAGTCGTCTTTCTTCTGCTCTCCTGAAGTCTTCCTTAATCTCCTCCTCCTGCAACCTCTCCATCCTCCTCGCCATTCCACCTTCCTCTCGCCTCCCTCCAGCTCCTCACCTACGTCTTTTGTATCCTTAGTTTAGCTACTAGTACATAATGGTCAGACAGACCCCCCACCAATACCCCAATACACCCTAGCATCCAGCACAGATTTCTTCATTCGTTCATCCACACATATATAATCAATCGGTGCCTTTCATTCCACCACTGTCTCATCTTCTTCCTCCACACCTTCCATGATATCTCCAGTAAAATCTTTCCCAGCTTAACTAAACTACACAAAGCCTAATCTTACCTTCAGTGGAAAAAAATAGCAGAAATATTTATCCAAGATGGCAAGGGGAATTAGTTAAATAGGGAAAATTATAGGGGCTTGAAAATGCTTGAACATTTCATGAAGGTCTGTGAGAGTTTTTTAAGGTAAGATTAGGGAAAGCATTTCTATCGATGATCTGTATGTGATATCCTAGGTTCGAATCCAGGGAGAATCACATGTTTTCATTAATTTCATTTGGGGTGTTATTGGTGTTAATAACGATGGTATAATATGTAGTTCGGTTTCATGCCAGGATGTAGTAAAATCGATGGTATCTTCATAGTCAGGCAGCTGCAGGAAAGATACTTACAGTACTTAAAGATAGGGATCTGTATCTTGTGTATGTAGACCCCTCGTCTTTGTTATGGTTTTGGAGGCACTATCTGGAGATTTCAGAGTTGGACTTCCCTGGGAACTGCTATACGCAGATGGCCTAGTACTTATCACAGATAGTGTGCGGGATGCTGAGGCAAAGTTCAGAAAATAGAGAGAGGGCATAGCAAGTAAAGGATTAAGAGTTAATATAAATATAATCAAGGTCTTACACGGTAGATTAGAGCTTGGAAAGGTAGTAAAAAGTGGTGCATACTCATGCGCAGTACAGTGGAGCCCCTATCTTCGCCACAGCAGTCTTCGCGGTTTCAATCTTCGCGGTACACACCAAATATTCCCAAATTACATGTTCGCGCAAAAATCCCAGTCGAAACCCGAAAAAAAGAGCAAAAATAATGAAAAACTCAACATAAAACTTGAAAACATAAACAAAAACAATAAAAAAAAGTTAACTGAACTAAAAGAATCTGCCATTGTCAAGGTGTTTCCCGCTTAGAGACGAAATCCGAGTGAATCCGAAATCCGAGCTTCAATTGCACAAGATGCTGCTGCCATCTTTGTATGACGTCAACACTAGCCAGATGCTCACAGTCCACTTGTCTTTGTGTTGAAAAACCAGCTGTTTGCAAGCTTTTTTGTGCCTGAACCTTTTATCTCTCTCGTTTATTATAACATCTGGTGATAGGGATGGTGGGCCTGGTGGTAGCAGTGAATGAAATTACCATCAAAACAAATCAAAGACCAGTCAAGCGTGCCTACTATGTCAGACGAAAGCCGCAGAAATTGGCGATGAGTTAGGCTAGGCTATATATGACAATGATTTAAAATAAAGTCTGTGTGGTAAGTAATCTCCTTATAATATGTATTTATTATTATTCTCCTCATAATATGTACGGTATATATTGGAATGCATTTGGGGGAAAATAGGTATATACTACTGTACTTGAGGGGTGACTATTTGGACAAATTTTGAACCAATTACCAATTTCCCATAAGAACAATGCCCCAATCTTCGCTGAATCAATCTTCGCAGGTTTTTTTCGTCACCAATTAGCCACGAAGATTGGTGCTCCACTGTATGCATGAAAGGGGTGGGCGCGAACTCAATACAGTGTAGCGTCTGCCGCTGCTGGGTACACCACTGGAAGAAGCGCTGCACTAGAATTTAGGGGACCTCTACCGAGGAAGAAGTTCAAAGTTGAGAAATTTGTATGCAAAGGTGAACTTGTGATCAATGATCAGCTCGAGACTTAACTTTGGCAATGAGGCACTAGAGATCGTGGACAAGTTTTGCTACTTGGGAGATACCATCGCCAGAAGTAGATGCGGCTGGGGAAAGTTTAGAGTACTGTTGTCACTACTCACTATGAGAAGACTCCCTCTTCCCTTGAAGGCAAAGGTGTACGCTTTATGTGTTAGAAGCACAATGACATATGCTTTAGAAATGTGGTCTGTCAAAGTGGATGATATCAACAGAATGGAATGCAACTAGATGAGAATGATGAGATGGATGTGTGGGGCCAAACTGCAAGATAAGATATCTAGTGAAGAGTTAAGGAGACGGTTAGGCATCAAGAGTATCAGTGATGAGATGCATACTAGTAGGCATGGATGATTCAGGCATGTAGAGAGAATTGATGAACTAAGTTGGGTGAAAAGATGCAACTCCGTGAACTGCACCAAGGGGAAGACCAAGAAAGACGTGGGATCTGACCTTACGGTCTGATCTTGAATAAACAAATCTGTCACTTGGGCTGCCTGGAGCGCCGCCATTAGGACACAAGATCGGAACCGCACTCGGTCTTTAAATATATGCATGTTTGTATAGGCCTACTTATTGTAACTAAAAAATATAAATAATATGAAAAATGGATTAAAAGATCGAAGCAATAAATCAAAATCTTTGTAACTCGAAACACTTATAACAAACCCAACCATGAATCTAGTGTTCATAGAATAAATTCAAAGGGATATGCTACTATGCATCTGAACTTACTGAATCACTGTTTCGTCTTGTCTGAAATACATACACGAATGTCCAATTTTTTTTTACATAGACCACACACAGTAGGATGCATGGGGCATATTTTGTTTTCCTTCACCAAAGATGAAGGCCCCCTTACCCTCTGGTGTATGCTGTTGTATGTTATGTATGTGTATGTATCGGGTAGATGGAGATATGTGGATGGTTAGATGAATGTAGATACTGTAGAGAGAGGTACTGTATTTGACTATGTAGACATTATATAAAGGCTCAATTTACTTAATAAAACTTAAATTTATCATTTCATAATTCAGTATTACAATGATAATTCAGTGCTATAGGCTAATTAAAGAAATTCAGTTTCTATGTGAAATAATATAAAACAGTTAAAACTGTGTTTCAGGTCACGCAGACACGGCCCAGTTTGAGTGGTGTGTTAACCAGCAGCGGGACACATATGCTTCCTACATGGGCCACTTTGATATGCTCAATATGATCGCCATAGGAGAGAATGAAACCAAGGCTCGAGTGCGCTTCAACATGATGGAGAAAATGGTACAGCCGTGTGGTCCTCCCCCCGAAAAGAATGAAGACTGATTTGTTTTATCTGTCACACCTCTATTGTATTTTTAAGGTTGCTTAATAAATATAATTTGAGTATATTTTTAAGTTTGTTATTTATCCGTCAGAAAAAAAATGCAGTAGGCTATATAGTATACAATAAAATAGTACTGTACTGGAGGAAATTAATGCGAGACCTTGCAACGAGTTCAAGAATTTAGGAAAATAAGGTATAGATGACTACAGTAGCTGAGGTAGCCAGTGCTGCCTGGGGGAAAATAATATATAATAAATCTAACCTAACCAGACCTATGTATGCCAAGTATGTGCTCTCCATCTTGAAAACTGAGGTAGCTCCCCCCTCCTCCCTGGGGGGGGGTGAAGGGATAAACAACATATTTGCTTAAACCTATTCTGGCATCCCCTTAGTATGCATGCCAAGTACAGTATGGGCTCTCCATCTTGAAAACTGAGGGAGTAGTATGTGAACAGACAGACATAAAGTGCCCTCTATATAGTAGATCAAAGTACTGTATCACATTAAAGGCAATTTCTTGATTAATTTGTACTTAGACAATTCTTCAGTGAAAATCTCTAACTTCAGATTCATTCATACTTTTATCAGTAGATGGACGAAAGTGATTAATTAATTGGTAAGTCATTTGAAAGACGATTCTTCATTGAAAACATTCTTTGCCCACAAATTCTTTCATTCAAATAGATGGAAGAGAAATTATGTGATCATAACCCAAGAACGGCGAGCGTCCTTAATTGAGTCTGAACCCTACGAGGGCGAGTGTCCTCATATGAGCCAAGGCCTAAAAAAAGCCTTTCAAAACATCCCACTGGCACTCAAAACAAAGAAATGTGTGATTAAGTGAGATAATTCCCTTCCATACCTCCTATCACTCCTCCACATGTGTCTCCCCCCTCCCCCCCCATATCACCTATTTTTCCTCTTATTCCCCTGTTTATCGGGTCATTTTTCGCGCCAATATATCTCAGCCAGTTCCAAAGTCGAAAGGGAGGTGTGTAAGGATCATAGAGAGAGAGAGACTTCACTAGCGAGACATCAGTCTGGCTTCAGGCCTCGAGAGGGGAGGGTGTATGTCTCGCGCACCTCTCACCTCATGACTGGACGGTCGGCAATAATTTGTCTTTTTTTTTTACACCCCCAAATACTATTCCCACTTGTTTTATTGTTGTTACATATTAACCCCGTATTGGCGGCGCTCGACTTAAGTCGTGCACCAATTTGCAGCAAGTTAGGAGCATTATTAAGGCTTTTAAAGGGTTAAAATCGAGTGCAAATGGCCAGGAGCACAGCGGGCCAGACAGCCGACTCCCAGGGCTTACCGCCGCCCATTAACTCATGTTCCCTGTGTTCTCGAGAGGCCGGCAGTGTAGCCAGTAGTGAGCATAGCTGGGAAAAATATACCGATATATGCTAAACTTCCATGTTCGTGGCATCACTGCAAGAGAACCACGAGTGCTACGTAGCTCGTTCTGGTCTCATTTTGAAGCTTTTAGTGCCTAGTTTTTTGCTAAATAATTTTCTTTTCATGCAGATGCTTGATTTATCATGCAGGAGGGCATGAATATGCCCAAATGAGCCCAAAACACCCCGCTAGACAAGGGTTAATACCTTGATATTAACACTCAAGCCACGGTGCCCGTCATATGACAGGCGAGAGATAAATGGCCAATCCTCCGGTACCCGTCATATGACGGGCGGCATTCTGAGCACATTAGGGGCTCTGAGAGAGAGTCCGCACGTTGGGAGGACAATAGGCGGGCTCTGCCCGCTCGGCACCACCACTGGGCCGTGTCTGGGAGCACCGCCATCCTCCCACCATCAACCGTCCTCGCGAGATAAGGAAAAAACTACTGAAATTACCCTATTTTAGGGTATTATCACCTCCGGTTACGCGATCGCTACAGGATAACCCGTGGTCGTACAAGGATGATTCAGGTGTCATTGGATAGCTCTATTATCGACCTTTCATGGATACATAATTGTATTACGCTATTACGCTCTGGCTCTTGTTTATGCATGAAAAAGAGCATGGAATGAAGCTCGTTTTCGGTAAATATACCCGCCTGGCAGCTAGGTCATGTCGTAAAGCGCTAAGCCCCTGTGGTATACACCATTCCCCCATACGAAAGTATTCTGATTCATTCCTCACTAAAATCGTTAATTTACCATATATATACTGTAATTAATACTTATCCATATGCGCCTATTTTACTTTTAATATGAACATATGAACATGGGAAAGTAATAAAACAAGTGGTAACTGCAATGGGCTGGTGAAAATTTTATATTTTAGCCCCGCGGTCGTAATCTGGCCCAGACCGGCAAGACAGGCACACCCTCCCTCTCTCTTGTCTCGGACGGTACACCTGAACCGGACAGCTGCGAGAAGGGAGCACCAAGCCTATGTCTACTACTAAATACGACATAAGAGATAGACAAACCAAACTGAAATGATTACTGATTACGGATTACTGATATTTACTATAGGATGTAAGGTATCTTAAAATAACCCCCTAGAAATACTTTCTCTAAAGTATCTATTTCTTTATCCTCCCCATTTCCCCAGCTAACCTAATCCCACAAGGACCCCAATGGAAATACGCCTAACGGCCTTATTGGGCTATCCTTAGTTGGAATTATGCAAGGCTGGTACATGTCATATTTATAACATACTATGTGGTACCAACTCTGTAAATTTCTAACTGAATAAATATTATTATTATTATTATTATTATTAGCAACACCGGCGATCGGCCACATCTATCGTCCCATATAAAAAACATCCCAGCACTTACTATCCATCAACATGCTCCACTAACCAGCTAAGTCTATATATATTCACTGGTGGCCATTATAATATATATAGACCATGTATAGCATGTGAATTAACAACAAAATTGAGACGATCTCAATGCTTCCCCCTTAGGCTGATAATCCAATCCCTTTACTTGTCTTGTAACTAATTCCTAAATCCACTATACGATCCTAAGTCTTGACATTTACATAATGATAAGCAACGTCTGGCAAAAGGGCTCTAATCTCATCTACCCTATTCCTCACATAAACTGGCAGAGACTTCTTGCTATGTATCCAGTTGAGTGCGACCTGACTATCGCACCATACGTGAACGATTTCAATATTTAACTCGCTCTCGTATACTGCGCGTATATGTTGCACCAGACGTGCTAAGAGCAGCATGGCAGTCAATTCCATTTTAGGGATAGTTACCTTTTTAACCGGGGCTACCTTGGCCTGGGCTGTAACTAAATGTGCCCCAAATTAAGTAACGACATATATGGCTACCCCGTATGCCGTGGCGCTAGCATCGCAAAATGTGTGTAACGTAACGTCACCGAACGCCGCCACTTTACAAGGTATAGGTTTAGTACATAGGATGGCATACTCATTCAACAACAATGTCCCTTGGTCATTCAGGTCCTCGGGCAAACTGTCATCCCATCCTATTTTACGTCTCCAAACTTCATGCATTAGAATCCTAGCTCTTATGGTAACGGGTACACAAAGGATAAAAAAATTGCGCAACTTTGCTCAACAGACTTCTTTTTGTGTGCGCTCCTGTCTGCTGAGCAAAAGACCTTGTTTGAAAAGTTAGTATGTCATGTTTAGGTTGCCAGATCATCCCCAAATTTCTGGACTTTTCCTGGTTATGAGATGCCGTACCGTCCACCTGTATCAAACTCTGAAGATCTTCACTATTAGTAACCCACTCGCGGAGAAATAAATGTGCATCTGTAAACAATCTGCGTGCTTGCCAGTATGTATATAACAAATCATCCTGACTATCGCTAGAACCCTGCAAATTGTCTATATATAATCCGCGAGATAGTTTATTTGTGTCCTCATGAGTATCAGCTAGATGTTTTTTTATTGTGGCATTTAACAAAAACTGTGAACACGTGGCCCCAAAGAGTACAACCCGAAAACGGTATATTATGACCGGACTTTCAGAGTCGCTAATGTCGCTGAACCAAAGAAAGCGGGTAACATCTCTATCTTCCTCCTTTATCTTGACCATCAAGAATGCTTTCTCGATGTCACTGGTATATGCGTACTTCCCCAGCCTAAACCGCAATAGATGTTGGGACAGGTCCGACACCATGGACGGACCTGTCAGCAGGCAGTCATTTAGACTGGGTAGTTGACCTTGGTGGGCAGAACAGTCATACACCACCTGTATTGGTGTGGTGACGCTGTTTTTTCTCACTCCATGATGGGCCAGATAGTGAACCCTACCCTTCTTAATCGGTTCCTTGACATCGACTCTCTCAATAAAGCCTCTATCTTCATAACTCCGAAATACATCGTCATACGCCTGGCGCGTGCTCGGTTCGTTAGACAATTTACGCTGTAATGCGCGCAAGCGACCTAATGCCAAACCATAGTTGGTAGGCAGGCTTAGCTCACTGTTCTTCCAGGGTAAACTAACTTTATATTGCTTGTCTGAGGCACAGTAGCTCACAGACTCATCAAACCTTTGTAGCGCAACTTCAGAGTCCTAATCAGTCTCCATAGGATTAATGCCTATGTGATCCAATCTCCACAGTCGTTCCAGGTCGAACTCGGCAGCCATCTTAGGGTCACTAGGTTGGGAATCCTCCCTTCCCAACTCCTCTGCCGCGGTTACATTGACTCTTAACTCCTTCAGACATATATAACGCTACCGCGTCATATGGCCGAGTGCGCCAAAAACTCATATGACGCTAGTGCGTCATATGGACTTATCTTCATGGCTCTCTAGTAAGTTATATGACGCTCTAGCGTCATATGGAGCTCAGTAAGTCCGATAAGTTAGCTTACGATAAAACCGTTGGTGGCAAACTCAGCCACCTCCGATAATTCTAACGGCCGCAGTGTTGTTGTGAGTGTAGTGCGAGGCGGTAGCAAGGATACCGGGCTCCCGCCTCCGTAGACTTACTGGAACATAATATGTCTGAAGGAGTTAATATCGAGACCGTGTCGACCAGGACCTTTGACTGTGTAGTATGCACCTTTCCGCTCATGCAATAGCCAAATTTAGTGGGGATTAAAATTACACCACACATCATTTTAAATCCAGGGTATACTACATCATAATAATGATCCACACCAAGTAGAACATGCACCTCACTCTGATCTCCCATGGGATCTGACAAGTTAACCCCTTTGCTACATAATGCGTGTTCCACCTTCTTCACTCCTACAGACACATATTCTGGTAGGGTGTCTACTACGATACATGTCATAAAGTACCGGGTTTTACGGTAGAAATATGAAATCTCCGCTATCTCGTAGTCTTGCTTGTCAGTAACCCCTGTGAAGCCCTGCAATCGAAGAGTCTCAGCCCCTACGATTCGGTGCTTCAGTCCCACTAATACGGACCTCTTTATAAAGGAACGTTGAGGCCCTTGATCTAGAAGTACCCGACAAACTTTGTTACTGTCTTTACCTTCCATGGGAATCTGTATTGTGGGCAATATAGTGGTGTCTTGCGTGCTACCTAGTGTCAAAGTTGTAGTACCCTCTGTTTTGACGTCTTTGACTTTATCTGCTGTAGGACACAACTTATCAAAGTGATGTCCTTTGCAGTGGCGACAGGGCCTTAAGTATGTAGCAGTACATTGTCCCTGCTTACCATGTTCCTTACTTAGACAACCTACACATAGCTTCAATCTTTTCGCCTGTGCTAGTTTTGTCTCATTTGTTGGGTATTTTACACAGAAACTCCATTTATGTTTGTTGTTACATAGCTTACATAGAATATGAGCAGGTTTCTTATACGTATCCTCTTTCTTTTCTTTAGTCCCCACCATCATGCTTACTGTTCCCCTCTTCTCCACATTCTCACTCCCTCCCGACACATAGGCCTACATTCTCCCTTTGTTCAACTGTAGATTATTGATTTCTTTACTGAACTGAGTTTTGAACTCCCCCCAGATCAAACGATCTAACCTTGTCAAGTATTGCCATAGGAAGCTTCTGACGTAAGATAATGACTATCATTTCCTGTGTGGTGAGCCCTAGGGTGTCTAGCGATCGAGTATGGCACTCCATATTTGCCCTAAAATTTGCTAACTCCTCAACTGTGGTTCTGCGAGCTTTAACAAGGCAACGACATGGGCCATCTTCAACTGCTCTTGATCCCCGTATGTGGACTTTAATAATTGTACTGCCTCAAGATAACTATCACCCACTACCGCAAAACCCTCTATCAAATGTAAGGCCTCTCCTTCCATTTGTCCCTTCAGGTAGTGAAACTTGCGGACATTATCCAAAGAGGATTTATGAACTGTAGACCGAAATACGTCCCAAAAAGCTAACCACTCAGTCAATTTGCCCCCAAATGTAGGAAGATTGAGCTTTGGGAGGTGTACAGTGTGTTTTGGGTCAGCCCTTTTATGGGCCTCATTCTCGCCTCCCTTCTTACTTGCGACAGCACGTTGTAATATGTGCTTCGCTTTAAAGACAGGTTCATCATAGAGGGCGCGGTTATCACACTCTGTAACTATCTGTATTGTAGGCGGGTGCCCAACCCCGAAAAGGGTTGAAATAGGGGAGCTATCCCCCCGCCAAAGGCGGCTTTCTAGGGCCTTTCCTAGCTGATGCTGAGAGGATTGGGTTCTAGTCATGTGGTGATGGGCTGGTCTATTAGAGTGAGAACTGAGCAATCTCTGCCATACCCATAGCTTACTCTGACTGTTCCTTTTACTTATATATTTTCTAGATCTCAAGTGACGGCGTCTCTAACGTGGATTGACCTCCCAATCTACCAAGATTGGAAGCCAAAGCGTCACATTTTTCCCTTGCCCCTCAACTTTCTCTTCATAATTGCTGAGGGACACAGGGCCCTGGGTGGGGCTTTGGTTTCCCGGGCATTTCCGCACCCTCCTCAGCTCCCCGCCATGGAGTGGCTTCGGTCACCCAGGCTTTATTGTGGTCGGCGGGGAGGGTTCTGTGGGGGCGCTCGGTTATGGCCTTGGCCTTGCTCAGGGCCTTGGGGCTGTTCGGCCAGGCAGCTTGGGGAACAACAACAACAACAACAACAACTATCTCTTCCTCCTCTGTCATGCCTGCCACAATCACCTCACTCAGAGCCATAATACGACCGTGGGTAGCCTGGACGTTGTCTAATCTAGCTTCTAATTCCTCGAGGTTAGCAGTAGTGATGAAAGTGTTGACGTCCACAATTAGCATATTTAATACTCCCCGAAGTCCCGCCCTTTGATTTTTAGGGGCCTTGATCAGCACCCCACCCGACGGTGTCTCTTCCTGTTTACTCATTTAGCATGTAAGCCTATAGGCTATGTATCTAAATGTTACAAAAACAACGGCAAAATAGTAGTCTAGTTAAGAGACGCCGACCGGCGGACTTCTATGTTATGGAGAAAAAATAGTACACAAAATAGCAATACCTACTAAAGGGTCATATTGAACAAGAAAAAATGTTAGGTCAGGTCATATGTCACAGGAAGTCTGAAATGTAAAAGAAAATTATTGGGGGAAGATGATGGGTGGGATGCAGGACTTAGGCAGGCGCAACGATATCACCCCGGCATCCCTCTCTAACCAACGCTTTGTTAGCCCTACAATTTTATTATATAAGACTTGATTCGTATCCAAATCGAGGTGGACGCCATCCTGGTCGAGGTCCCTGGTGCTGAGGGTGATCGAGACAAAGCGGTGTTTCATCTCTACCAGCCGACACCTCAGGGTGCGATTGACTGATTTTTTAATGGCGTGGTATTCTACCTCTGACAAGCCTCGGACCCTAGTCCGGCTCTCTATCGCTACTATCTTGCAGCACCCCCCGGACTCACGCTCCAGATCCAGCGCCACCTCTTTGATGGCGTTGGCTAACTCGCGGGGTACGGTATCGGGGCGGATATCGTTGCCACCCAGGAACAGGAAGATCATGTGTGGCCTAAAATGGACCACCTGCCCCCACTGTGGGGAGGCTTTCAGGATGTCAACGGTGGCTCCAGGCACCCCGAAGTAGGACAGCTTGAATGTCCTATCCCCCTCCGACGCCTGATACGATTCGGCTCTTTTGTCGGCTGCCCTTAGCCTAGTGGCATACGAATGCCCTACTATAGCAATTCTCTGAGGTACCGGCGCCGGAGGTACATGAATATAACCAAGCCCCACCCCTCCGGGGTCTTTGCTCCTGCATCCCTGGGCTACTCCCCTTCTCATTGCCTAAAATTCCTTATCGGTAGCTAATTCCCGGGTCTGGGCACCAATGTGGTAAACTATCAATGGAAGTTAAATATTACTAAGCTATAATGAATCAAATAAAATCAATCTAAATTAAAACTACTCCATATCTAAATTTAATTCAATATGAAACAAGCTAATTTATATCCAAAGGTCTCACATAATAAATTTATATATAGGGTAAGGTTATAAGGGTTAATATTAGCCAGGAATTAACTCACCAATAGTTCCACGTGGCAATGAGGCAAGGGAGAACGTTTACCCAATATGGCGGACAATGGGGAGGCAAGACACCGGTCCCGAGACTCGAGTCAAATGAAAGAAAGAATAAATGATTACATGGGAATGGACATGAATATTATGCTTATCTGTCAGTCAGTCATGGCGTCGATGAGATCGTCGTGATGGTGTAGCTGTTTGTATTGCTGTCAGTGTATTGTGATTAGAGGCACAAAAGCGCGATCAACTGAGGGCGGAACTTAGATGTTAACTGGTTGGTGTTCGTGAAGGCTCTGCTCTCTCTTCCTCAGAGGCACACCTTGCTGCCTTGGCAAACGCCAGGAGCCCAAATTATCGTACCGCATCTAGGTTGCTCTATACGATAAATTATATTAATATAATTATACGATAAATTCATATATACTACATAAGACCATGGCAATATTGCTTAATAGCATATTAGGCCTTTTATAACTTAACTTATTTACAATCTTATAATATACGATCTACTCGTTCTACGTCGTGCTGCAGGAGCGACCGTGACGTCACAGAGACATACGGGATCACAAAAGAGTCATAGCCTATCGTATTTACGATAATTACCGTGCTCCCCCGGCAAGCGTTATAGGTTACGCGGGTTTGTACTGGGTTAAGATCAAGACAGCAAGCGTTATAGGTTATGTGCCTCGATCCCCAGCTGGTGCCTGAGTCTAAGTCGAGTACCTCGCTTCCCCGGCAAGCGTTATATGTTACGCTGGGTTGCACTGAGTTACGATCCAGACAGCAAGCGATATAGGTTACGTGCCCTGATCCCCAGCTGGTACTGCGATAAGCCTTTCCCACCTTAGGCTTAGTTTTGTACTTTTCAACTTTAGGACTGCCTGTGTAGTAACCAAAAAATTGGTTTAAGCCAGCAGGCTGAATGCTTGATGATGGCTGGGCTGGCTGAGGTACTGTAGTGTCGCTTCTGGCTAGGATGTCGCAAAGGGGGCATCTCCGGGCAGCAAGGGCACATCTCGGGATGGTGATGCATCTGGTTGGGTTGTCGGGATTTGTATGCTGGCTGCACCTTGTTTATTTTGGTCATGGACTACTTCTGCATGTTTTGTAATTGGGGCTTTGGGCTGGTTGTAGGGAAAGTAGGGCTGGCAAGGGATCCGATATTGGTGGTAGTTAGTGGGCCTGGTGCGTCCACGTGTTGTGGCGCCTCTCTCTCTCTCTCTTCGTGGGTTTGACTTTTATCTGAGGGCTGTTGTTTTCGGTTGGTACAGGTACTAGGGGCGGTAGGTTTGGTAAAGTATGGGGGTTGTTGGGCAGGTTGAGTTAAATTAAGGGGCTTCGGAAGATTCGAGGTGGTGGTGGATCATCGACTTCCTGGAAGTGGTTGAGTTTCCCCTGGTCTCTCTCGTAGCTCCGTGTTCTGTCATGGTTGAAGTTAACGTAGAATATAGGTTTGAGTCCCAGAGGGTAGAATGAAAACCCAATATTTAGTAGTGGCCCCAAAATCATTGATGATATGCCTATTACATAATAGAGCCCTTTCAAGCCCTTGCGTTAGCTGTTTGAAACAACCGCCGCAGGGAGAGAGAGAGGGACCACATCGTAAGGGTACGCTTATTCTCTTACGGAATCGCCATTATGATTGGGTACTCACTACGAAAAAACTTCGTAAAAAATAAAATAAAATAAAATATTAGAAATACTATAAACCAAGCTTCCCAAAACTTGTGGATGTTTTCCCGTGCGGAGTATCCTCCGTGAGACGCTGCTCCGTGAAGCGGCATCCCGTCTTAAATGATATATCAAGATTCACTTAAAACATCAACGAATGGGAAGGGGGTGGAAGGGAGGGCCCTCATCGTCAATGATTTCGGGGCCACTACTAAATATTAGGTTTTCATTCTGCCCTCCGGGACTCAAACCTATAATTTATTAGTGGCCCCTCCATCATTGACAATATGCCTGATATCACAAGTCTGGAGGGGGACATTCGTGACAATATCACACCACTAACAAATCAATCATAGGTTGATAAACAACATCCAATATAGCAATCTAATCGTTATTTTGTACATACAAAATATTGAAAAAATGGAAAAGGAAATGCAGGTAGCGTACTTCGAAGAAGACCTGCATGTATACATAACCCCACAGGTCCATGTAACAATTGATCAGAAATGTGTTCCACATTCTAAATAAAAAACTTAAGCTTATGAATAACAATTTTATACAAAATTGTGATCCTAACTCATGACTCATAGTCCGTGAGTAATGGCATGTACCTGCATGACACAGCATATTTGGTTATGTATAACCATATAAAATATTTAAGACTGCATACAACTTCGTAGTCATTAATAAAACTTTGTATATGAATATCCATTCGTATACCAATTATACTAACTCTTGACTTCTGATAAGTCCTAGAGTAGAGTCAAGTAGCCTACCTGCATATCCCAAAATATTTGGTACGTATCAAAATACAGGAATAATTAAGATTCCTCATCCCTTGCCATTGGCTAAGGAACTTATGATAACTGCAGATCAACTGAAGTATATGCTATGTATCGAAAATACAATAAACGAAAAATCATCTCACTGGACTGTACATTCAGTCCTGAAAATTAATCTGAAAATAAAATGTTCACTTTGCTCGTTCACTTCACTCGTGCACTTACAACCTGTCCGGTGGGGCTGAGGGTCTTGGTTTTCCAGTAACCCCCCCCCCCCCCTTTCTATGACTTGTAAAGGTAACCTTAATTCTAAAAGCACCATACCATCAGACCCGTTGCCACACTGTGACACCGTATTGACTCGGTTGATCAAGAGCAAGAGATAAGTGATGACCGTGCGAGTGCCCGGTTGGCTAGGCCGGGACACTCCCTTAAACTGCCTGAGATATAGCACCAGGCAAAGACGGTGATTAGCTCCATTTGAGCGCCGGAAACCTGAAAGCTGTAAGCAAACTCCTTGCTCGTTTGTGGCCGTGAAGGTAGAGGATGGCGCAATTTGAACAATCGCTTTGCGTCGTCCGAACCTGAGACCATCTTGGTTCGTTGCTCCTTGCTGCCTGCTTAGATACTCGGGTTTGAGCTGACGGGGCGGTGGGTGAAGTTTGTAACATGAACTCAAGAGACCCTTTACCTTCGTCTGCGGAACGAAGAGCCCATTGAAGTCAATGAATGGGACCCCGGATTGCTGTCGTGTGATTCTTAAGAGTCACGACTGAATTGTTTGATGAGCAATAGTATTCAAAATATTAGAAAATGAACGATACCGAAGCTTCAGTTTTATCAGTTTCCTCTATCCATGCAATCAAAAATTACCAGCCTGATTGAAACGGAAATTCTAGTCGAAAAGAGGGGTCTTACCCAGGACTGACTAATTCCAAACTTGGTTTGCAACAAAAACCCGGCTACTCACTCTCATCAAAACTGGGACCCCCCCAATGACTCGGTCAACACCAGGATATAGCGACACTCGGTGTGCCAACTCCGTGGAAGTTGCATAAGCCAGGAGGTGGAGGAGACGGAGCTCCGTTCATTCAAACTTGAAGGCCAATGCCAGGATATAGTGAAACCTGGCGGACCAACTCCGAGGAGTTGTAAAAGATACCAACTTTAAGGCCAACGCCGGTAAAATACCACCAAAATGAATGTCCCCCACCAACCTCCCGACCCACAACCCAGTAACAATTCCGCAAGAACCAGAACGGAAGCAGGCAGGGACGAAAGGACCCAACAGCCGGAAAGAAAAATACGCACCCACAGGATCAAAGGAAGCCGACACGGCCGGAAAACAAGAGATCCCAAAGACACTTCGACCAAAGGTGTTATACTCACAACCTTTCGAATATGTTAGGTTCAAACGAAGGAAACAAAGGATCGACCCCAACACGGCAGGAAAACAAGAGATCACAAAGACACTTCGACCAAAGGTGTTATACTCACAACCTTTCGAATATGTTAGGTTCAAACGACGGGACCAAAGGATCGACCCCAACACGGCCGGAAAACAAAAGGTCCAAAGGCACGTCGACCACAAGTAGTAGGTTCCCACATCCAAGACACCCACACAACACACCAACTTCGTTTTCTTCCTTTCACATAACCACATATGTATACGTCTCCTCAATCACAGCCTTCTAATATACAAACCACATTACTTTAACAATGAACATTCTTGATGTACCGACTAAGTGTACCGGCTCGCTTGGTGTAGTGACTAGCGTCTCGGACTTCCACCCAGAAGGCCCGGGTTCGCGCCCACGCTCGGCGCATTAAAGATTTTTCACAAGCACTGAGTCGTTACCATCCCTCATGAGCAAAGGGATGGGGTAGTAGTACAGGACCCCAATGGAAATACGCCTAATCGGCCTTATTGAGCTATCCTTAGCTAGCTTAGCATGCGCTAGCTTTAAGAACTATTATTATTATTATTATAAAGTATGTATTTAATGAAGGTACCTACCATGCATGCAGACTATATATGTTACTTTCATTGTGTAGGTACGATGGCGATCTAAAGACAACTTGTCTCCATTCAAATCAATCAGATCATGATTAGGTCAGTCAGGTATTTAATTATGTAGCAACCCTGCCCCCTAATTTTAGAAGACGTAAACTATGATACCCGCGTCATGTGTGTCCACGGTGACTGTGTTGAACTCGGTACAACCGCCTCAATAATTGTTACCCCATGAAAACCCGTTTTTCTATGTATGCCACCGATCCACAGAAAACTAACCTAACCCTGTGCTTGTACTAATCCATATCTGTTGATTTATATAATTACTAATATCCAATTTGCATACGATCATCTCCAGAGAAGTGCAGGAAAACTACCTAGTCTCTCTCTCTCTCCATTATGAGATAGATCGATGTCACTCATGCATGTACCCATTCCTAAGAGTAAGAAAAAGTTATATCCACAATACTCTGCTTAGTGACCGCGTGCCCAGTGGTAAACTTTTGAGCCACCCTGTCCTTTTGTCCTCTCCCCGTAGGCCTACCAACCCAACTTCACAAACCTTCCCCTCGCATGACGCCCATCAGGATGTTTTTATATTCCGTGCCGAGTCAGTTCCGACTCGAACCCCAGTATACCGAGAGTGTAAACCTATTCTAGTATCTCTTTCACGATCCTCTAACCTAAGTAAACCACACTCCCCACCTGAACCGTAGGGGTAGAACGCGCGAGGCTATGCCCCCCTCCCACCCCCTTGAAAGAGGGTATAGGCCATAAAAATGTCACATCCACCGACCCCAAGCTCAGCTGTTTCGTTTTAGTGCCTAGGATATATGAACCAGAAATTGCCCGATCGATATGATCTGACACAGAGGCACTGCCCATGTCGAATCGTATTCCGTGCATTTCAACCAGGGTTCATTCGCTTTATATTAACGACTAATACCGTCATTTTATACCCGCATTTCGTTTTCGTAAGTTAAGTATTTCTTTTTCCTTCGTCCTTGCGTTCCTCCTTTTCCGTCTCTTTCCACACCTATTATACATCTAATCAGTCATCCCTTCTAGTCCACAGTCCACACTACTCTGTTTTTCGTATCTCTGTTGTTTTATATAAGATTAATTAACAAATCTAAATACAATCCTCTCAGAGAGCTCTAGGGAAGCCACCTAGTTTTTCTCTCCATTTAAAAGATAAACGTATATTACCCCATGCTCCGGGATTCGTTCTAGCACCTAAGTAGTTATACAATTGAACTTGAGTTATTCAACCAGGTCCTATACTTTTATATTAACGACGGCAAAAATACCGTCCAATTCATGCATGTCATTTTTTCCTAAGTTAACTCTCATTAATCCACCAATACTTTGCGTAGTAACAAGCATGCTTAGGTAACCTTTAATCCACCCTGTCGTTTTCCATACCAACCCGAGCTTAATAACTCCCTCTAAAAAGGATGCCATCAGGATGTTAAATTGTGCCGAGCAAGTCATTTTCTAAAGCTTCCGTAAGCAGAGAGTACAAACCTATTTGGTACCTCCTTTAACTATCCCCTAATATAACTAACCACCCCTACAACCTGGGGCAGTGAATTAATGCGCGCGAGGCTAACCCCACCTTTCCTTCCCTCAAAGAGGCCCAGCATCTCCCCCTCGCGTAGGACTACCGGCATCCTTATGCCCGCCAAAATTCTTGCTAGAAACTCCAGGTAATTACAACCCATACCAACCTCCAAGTTTTCTATTCCAGCCTAAATCCTATTCCTATCCCGTTCCTATCTAACCCCCAAGTCCCCCTTAAACCATCTTAGACTCCTAATAGCATTTCAGCTAACTCAGAGGAGGATCCTAGAGTTAATATTAACGTAGGCTGCCTTACCGCTTGAGTCCAAAGGCGCGGGATAAACTAGTTTTTGTTTCCCCAATCATCCTCCCCTCAACTCCTATTAATAATTTGTCTTAGAGTAAATGTCAGAAAAAGGTAATTCCTATTGCGGCCTACATGCTAACTTTATAATAGACCTTTAATGCTACCCTCTTCAACCAAGGGATTAAATTAACTTGTATTCCCCTCCGACATCCAAGTTAGACAAAGGAACCCCCCTCTGCCCCCCCTCCATATATATATAGTCCCGCGCCAAAAACAAACTAGTTCGAGAGGATATAAGCCATGTAATGGAAGCGCCGCGCTCGTGGATTTATTACCCAGCTCCACCCTCAGGATATACAGTGATTTGCGGTGTTCGCGATCTAAGTGCCTCTGTGAGGGAATGAATCAATCCTTGACAAATATATTGTTGCAACTGAGAAACCAGGGGTAAGATTATATCTTTCAACAACCGATTCATAAATTCTTTTTGATTGTCTCATAAGCGTATTGTCAGCCGGCTCGCCACTACTTTGGGCTTAAGAGCAATCATAACTCATAACCGGTCCCAGGTAGAAAGATCTGGTTATGTTAGAAGGGATTACGCGAGTTTAGGAGAAAACTCGACGAGAAGATTCCTGGGCAAACAATTGTCTGTTTGACCGAAAGGCGAAAAGCTGTTTGCACGTCTGAACCTCCTCATAAGGCCAGAATTAGTAAGAAAAGTCGTTCTCCCGATTGTCTTACGTTATTTCGATCCACTGTTTTCTCTGGCTATGCCGATGACAGAGGCATTTAAGGCTTTCAGTAGGAGACCCATAACAACGTGTCATCAACGGCTAGACAAATTAGCCCAACTGTAAACCTTCTCTACACTACCGGACAACTTGGACGGCCACGGAGTCACTGTTAACCCCCGACACACCAGCTCAAGATAACTAAGGATTTCCATAGCCTACGTATCATTGAGGACAGGTGATCAGAAGAATTATTCCTGAACGTTGGAAGTGGGAGGCGAACGAACTCTATCCAAATCCGCGAACAGTGCTAAGAGATTATAAAAGTCCAGAAAGTACACACAGACTTATCCAATTTACCATTGTTTCAAATTCACATATAACCAATATTCTACCAGTGATTTTTCGGAGAATAAAGCTGCATTATAAACCATTTACTCAGCTATTATTTATGCCCTCTATTGCTTTCATTTGTGTCCTGTGCATGAAGCCCCATAGCCCAGTCCTGCCGAACCTACCTACACTCAGTTAAACCTGTAGAAAATCAGGGCATTACAGCCGGGATATAGTGAAACCCGGCGAGCCAACTCCGAGGAGTTGTACAAGATAGGAATTTAAGACAAACACCGAATTCCTTCGGTTTTATTACCACATGAAAGAGTCGGGTATCCCCCCTTTCCCCCAGAGGATACCTTCAGCGGGGGAAGGACAGAGGTCACCTGTGGTTCTCCTCTGACGCGACTAAATCCACTCGTGGATAGTATGGCCCTACAATCTTTCGAAAAAATTGATTGCTTGAGCCATCATTCTAATAATTGTATCTGCTCAGACATTGGTCACGTCCGGCAGATAAGATTGCCTGAAGATAAATGTTTCGCCGATCTGCTAAACAAATATTTTCCAACCACTCTAACAGCATGTCGAGACCTCGTTGACCCTCGTGTCTGAAAGCAAGATGCCGCATTCAGATTGGACCTTCGAAAACTATTGATATCCACGTGATTGTGGAACCAAGAACTTGAAGGCAGAAAAAGGGAAATTAGGAACTCTATTGCATTGACGTGAACTTCCGTGGAGTGGGACCAAAGACCCTGATCCGAGGTTTGACTAACCCCAAACCAAACGTTCCTGAAGACTTGGTATAAAAATATACCGTAGGTGGAGAAGACCACGTCAGAATTAAATGCAGTGGTTCTGGCTCAACCCAGATTGCTAGTAAGTGGAGGAGTAATTTCGGGATTTGCTACGACTGTTCCGCTGTCTATAGCGGGAACAGCCTGTTTCCTTCCAAGATTTAAGATCTGGACCTTCAACCTGTCCAACTGTCGAGGAAGGTGAATCCAGATAAGCAAGCCTAATCGAGGCATTGTATCTCGAGCTGTGCTACCCTCAGCCAGTCGGCGAGGGACCCCATTATCGTGATCCCTTGTTTTAACAAAGAAAAACAAATCCTGTCGGACTAATTTGTTAAGGATGCACGGAGCCATGTTCAGGTTGAGGGGAATTCTACGAAAACGACCTAGGTCCGATGCTTGATCCTCATAGCGACGAATTTTTGGAACCTGTCATGTACTGGGACTTGCCAAAAGGCTTTTGTCAGGACGAAACATATTCAACTACGCGGCAGACGCGTAAACCTGATATGAATCCCATGTCGCATTTTTACTTATGCGTTGTGAATGGAGTGAATCTGGTGAGACAGGGCTATGCCCGGGCTCAGTGGAACACTGTCCCACTTCGGCACGAGAAATCTTAAACGAGGTCGTCAGAGTCACCCCTTAAGTGATGCCATTGCTTACCACTGTTTGTGCTTAAGCTTGGTGACACGTCCGAAAGAACCCCGTCATGTAGCAGGGTGTGTCCGGCAGAACGACACTCAGATCCCATTCTTCCAATACTGGACCCGGGATTGAGAGAGCCTTGTGGACGGTTAGATTTAGAATGTGAGTTGGCCGGAGTCAGCGGGTGGCTGACAATAGTCAACAAATTATTTGTTCAGGCCTACTCTAAGGCTGACCGTAGTACCAATCACTGGAATTCCTACCCCGCCGTTATGTTTTGTCAGCATGACAGCGTCACGGTATGGAAGTCTAGACTACCGGAACAACTTAGTTCCACGTAGGTGACTCTTATGACTAAATTTAAGTTTAGTGTAGGGCCTAGTAAATTATATGTGACTTCTCCTGTACCGGGGAGGCAGTCAGTGTCAAAATCTATGAGGCAACACCCAGTCTACCAGAAATCCTGACATATAAGATTCGACGGTAAGACCGGGGAAAAATAAAGACATGTGACTCCTCCTGTACCTTGGAGGCAGTCAGTGTCGAAGTCTACGGGGCTACACCCAGTCTACCAGAAATCATGACATATAAGATTCGACGGTAAGACAGGGGAAAATAGAGACCTGGTGCCCACTCTCCGTCTGCAACCAGAGAGAGAGCCATATGTAGCGTGAAAATCAGTAAGTGCCTCAGTCGACCTGACCAGCACCTGTTCGATCCGGTGACTAAGCAAGAAAACTGACAGGAGATACCCAACCTGACTCCTCGTCTAGCGGGGTTGACGGTTATGCCGACCAGTATCTCCTTTTTCTTTTCACCCGTAAAAGTAGCCTGAAATCTAAAAGCTATCGACCTATCATACCCGGTGTCGTAATGCTTATCCAGCAAAGACGCGGCGTATGTAGGGTAATAGTGAGACATCTTGTTAGGAAAGTCAGGCTAAATGCCTACAGATAAGATGCGTCGATACTCGTGACCGAAAAACATCTCATGCTAAACCAGGAAATAGATGCGACAGAGTTCCGTCCATTCCAACTTGGGGCCAACGCCTGGAGATAGTGAACCCCAGCGGGCCACCTCCGTGGAGTTTGGACAATGGAAATCGGGAAAACCCGAAGTTTGTCCATTCCATTCTTTCCAAAAATGTGTCGATGTTCCCTTCTTTGTTCCGCACCCATCCACGGGGGAAGGAAGAAAAGGAAGCTAGTGGTCATTCTTGTAACCGACACGTGCACCTTGACGGAAGTCAAGTGCCTACCCCACCGAGCCTGGGTTGCTACCCGTTATGACCTCCCCAAGTAAAGGTGCTAACGCCCATGTCGTAACGTGACCACCTAGATTACCAACGCCAAGTGCGTCCGGTTGAGTAGGCCGGGACCATCTCCTAGAGGCAAAGGAGTTCACTGATTAAAACGTAAGGTGAGCATCTCTTAAGAGCGCCAGAACCGTGAAAGCCGGAAAGAAATCGAGACTGTTAGGTTCGTTGTTCATTGCCACCTGCTCAAGGACCCGGAGTCAAGGTCAGAAGGAACACTGTCCACCTAAACAAATGACTCGAAAGGAAGATGGTCACTAAAGCACTGAGAAGTCAGTGACAACAAGGCCCCGTTACGTTACCCAGTAGGCATGAGCTGACTTGTTTGGGGATGAATCGAGAAAACCTGCCCGCAGGCAAACATTCTCCACCACCGGCGGTACTGAGAGTCCATTTAACCCTAAAAATGGAAAACTGATTGCTGTCAGGGTTCATAAGTGTCTGACTGTTGGCCGAGAAAGGTCAAAACGTCCCATACCGGATAACCGTGATCGACCGACCATTGTCAAAGGTTTCCCAACCCAAGTTCTATCCTGATGACAGTACCTGAACCTCAACGGTTTGCCGTACACCTAGTGTCGGTGACCTGCGAGGCAGCGGACACTAACCTTTCAAACTGGTAGAACCGGACCCGGTGCCTTCCTGTTACACCCGGGAGTGAAAATGGTTAACACCCTCCCAGTACCACAACTAGTGGAATAGTGAAACAAGGAAGTTAAACACCTAGCTGTACTGATCGTGACACATGGTAACCGTCCTGATCACCGTCTCGGGGGGGGGGGGAGGGGGGCCACCCACCTCGGCGGGGGGGGGGGGGGGGGGGGGGAGCCGGGGGGCTTCGTTTACCCCCTGGACAGACGGAAGAGGAGGGGAGGAGTCGGCCCCGGCGTTCGCCGGAGTCACGTCCTAGAGGTCTCCATATGACGGAGACCTTTCAAAGCCGGACACAGATATCTCCGGCATCCCTCGTCTGGCTCTAAACAATGTAAACATGTTTGCCAGTCTTGTATACTTAGTCGACAAATGAAGACTGTCCCCACGGCGGCCTAGCTTAAGCTCGAGCTCTGCCTCCGAGAAGTGACCTCGAATGGGCACGTTTCGTCTACCTATGGATAAGGCTAGCCACCCCGTCGTACTCACGGTTTATGGGCTACCTCCTGTGGATAGTCAGTAAAGTGTGCCTTAATTACTAATAGGGCCACTTAATGTAGTACTTCATTGTGAAGTCTAGTACAAACACCACAACACTTTGATAGGCTAAAGACCGCTTCGTTAACTAATCGGAGATGTAATCATGAAAAACGATTCCACAAAGCCACAATGTCATACTAACGATACATGGGCTGCCTCCTTTGGATAGTCATTGAAGTGTGCCTTAATTACCAATAGGGACACTTGTCCTAGTGCGTCATCATGACTGCTAGTACATACACCACCCTACTTGGATATAGCTAAAGATCACTAGAGCTAATCAACCACGGTACATGCATAATACACTTCTGATGGTGAAAGAATAGAATGTACATACCTGTCGGTGCAGTACAGAGGGTAACAGATCGCATGACCTAACCCTCTTCTGGGAATGGCTCCCACCTTGGGGTGCGTCGTCGAGGTCTAAGAGTGTAATCTGGAAATAAAATTTCCAAGAATCAATGCTCATAAGGATAATCCAACACATTCAACACTCATAACCGTACCTCGAATACGCCGGAAAATTAGACCTAGCACACTTGCTACTCTAATTTTCCTTCGTATCCTTTTGGAAAAAACCTTGATGGTTTTCTTATGGAAGTTATAAAATTTGACCTAGCACCCTTGCTACTCCAATTTTCCTTCTTATCCTTCTGGAAAAAAACCTGATGGTTTTTGCATGGGAGGTAATAAGACTACTTATCTATGATACTCTGTATCACTGACCTATACTGTCTCATTCCTAAAGAATGTTAATGGTCAACAATCCTACCGCCTTACTGACGGCTGATTGTCTCATTCTTATAGAATGTTACTTGTCAACAACCCTACCATTTACTTACGGACAATTGTTGACTTCCCAAAAATAGGCCTTTCCATCGCGATGACGGAGTCCCGGCCGGGAGGATAACAAAAACGTATAGGCGAGTCACATCAGCTGAGCTGAAATTCGAATTTCTTGTCCCATGAAGGTAAAATGACTGCTTAATTATCGATGATACTATGTATCAATGAGCTATACAACTGTTTATTCCTTAGGAATATGTAAAGTAACTATCCTATCTTAACAGTGATAGTTCGAGGATCTCACTTAGGCTCGTCCGCCGTGATGACGGAATAAAGGTAATTCCCGCCGCGTGAGGATATCCGTATAGGCGAGGCCAGTCGGCTGAGCCGAAAAAACTTCATTAGAAGTCAAATCATCCGCCGAGGGATGGAATGGCATGATAACCAAACTGGGTGTCCTGGATCAATTCCTTACTCGCCGAGGTGAGCCTCCGGCACCAATTACTGGCAAAAGTGTGCCGGAGGGAAAAACCACACCCATTGTGTGGACAAACTTGACTGAGCAAGCTTGAAACACACAAAGCATACAAAATACGTCAGAACGACTCCTGACACTTTCCAATCATGTAAAATAACACGAGATGAGAGCGAAAGTAATATCTTAAGGCTACACTTATTATTTAATTCAAGAATCAATAATAAAGCCTAGCTATAGACACATACCCCTACAATGAGGCTAGTCACGAGGCATAGGGCAATCAGCACGAAAAAACACGTGAAGCCTAACCCCCCGCGACAACATAGCAACCAGCTACCACACGTCGCCTCGAGCTACAGGGGCTCCAGAACGTTCCACACCCCATGGGGCAACACGTGCACTAGAGCGTCTGCTAGACGATCAAAAAACCAGCAACTCCATCAGATAGATGGCCAAAAAGTGGAACCCCGCATTTACAAAGCCTCCTAACTAGCTAGAAGGCAAAGCTAAATGCTGAAAAGGAAAAGTTAACACAGAGGCGCCCGGGTCCGACGCGGGCCGCATGGACGTCACATCACATATTGTACCCTATATTAAACACACTTCCTGCGACCGTGCCAATGAGGACGACCGTTCTCACGAATCTAAACCTATTCAATAACGTCTCAGATAGATACAAATGAGCAAAAGACTCACTAAGAGGAGAACGAATGCAGAATGAAGAGACGGTCTCGCATGTCTACACAGCCCGGACGCAGGGAGAGGAAGACGGGACACGGAGGATACTCCGCACGGGAAAACATCCACAAGCTTTGGGAAGCTTGGTTTATAGTATTTCTAATATTTTATTTTATTTTATTTTTTACGAAGTTTTTTCGTAGTGACTACCCAATCATAATGGCGATTCCGTAAGAGAATAAGCGAACCCTTACGATGTGGTCCCTCTCTCTGCGACGGTTGTTTCAAACAGCTAACGCAAGGGCTTTTTTATTTTATTTTGTTTTGTATGTGAATGAGGGAGACAAAAGGCATAACTGCCTGCAGCGAGTGCCTCCCCCAGATTTGAAAGAGTGACAGGGCCGAAATCAAGGGACGTTCGAGCTAAAATGCCTGGACACACGGAGTTTGAAGCAATTTAAGTCATAGGAAGAGGGAAAGACTAATTCTGGGAGAGAGTTCCAGAGCTCAGCAGTTGAATAGAAGAAAGTCTGAGTATAGCATTTCACTCTTGGGTTGGAGAGTTGCACAGAGTAGGGGTGGGATTGTGTTGCAAGGCGGCAGTGGCGTTTCTAGCCTTTTGGGGGCCCTATGCGAATTGTTGTTTGGGGGGCCCCTATTTTGTGAAACTATGGTAGGGGGTTTCCGAAATGCGCATAAATGAGACAGATGCCGCATTTTACTTAAAATTTAAATGTTAAATTTTAGGAAATGTTAATTAAACACATAACAAACCAATAATTAATATGTATACTGCAGTTAATGTGGAACTATATACATAATACATGTAACACTAAGCCCCCTTCGTGACCATTTTGGGCCTGGGTTTTTTTTTGTGAGCAGGTGGAGGCTGGTATCCCCTCAGTAACAGAGATCTGCATGTCTCACGTCTTCATCATCTTCAAAACTTCTGCTTTCTGACTTTTTTAGAAGCAAAGTCGTCGATTATATCGATATCGTTGTATGATAGCTGCTTGCCAATCTCTTGATTGATGCTGATTATGGCAAGTCCACTGAGGCGATCCTGTCCCATGGATGACCGCAGGTAGGTTTTAATGAGCTTTAGCTTTGAAAAGCTCCTCTCTGCTTAGGCCACGGTCACAGGTAGAGTGCAGGAAATTCGCAGAGCAATCCATAGATTGGGGTACAGTTCCTTCAGCTGATTGTTGTGGATGTAGGAAAGAAGCTCCAGTGCAGTCATGTTATCCGAAGGCAGGCTTGGCAAGTTGCTGATATTTCAAGAGCCAGTTCCTTTCCATCAATGTCTTTTTCATCCTCAGTGCTTAATGTGTTGCAAAGCTCGTCGCACTGGTTGGACAATGCCTCACCATCCAATTTGTTTATGTTAAGCAGCACTCCAAATCTGGCTCTCTCTTCACCAAGGGTTTCAAACCTTTCCTTTAATGACTCAATGGTGGTGTCCACAACCACATTAAAACATTATATTTCTAACCTCTTCATGGCATCTCTGATAGGCTCGTCTGGGGCTTCATAGGCAAACTGTTTCCTTGTGCTTCTATAAGCCTCTTCTCTTTAAGCACAGGCTCCACATTCATGGCATCATATATATTTTTTGCAGAGGCCTGAGCTGCAGCAAAGCCAGTATCTCTGTATCTAGTCACTTGTCAGTGAGGTTTTTGCCTTCATGAGGAGGTCAACTGCCACATCAAGCTGCATTGTGGCAGACTGCAGGAGCTTGCTCACATGGTTTACTTGGTTGAGGCAGGTGAAATACACTCTTTATAAAATATAATTAAATACGCTACACCTTAAATCCACACCATGAATGAGTTACCTTTGCTCTGTGAACGTTTATTTTTTATTTTATTTTTGTCCACGCCTCAGTCCTCACTGACTTAGGGCCGCATCAACCGCATGGCGGCATGGGCGTTATTTCTGACACGTCTACTATTGTTGCCAGATATGTGGAGGTAATTTCAGGAGATTCTGAATTTCTAATGGAGAAACGAGTACAGTTTCGGTAGTTTCTTTTATAAATACATTAGCCTACATACATTACTCACTTTATGGCACTTCCAATAATTTTTAATTAAACAAAAATTATCCTTAATTTCTAAAAAAAAATACAATAATTAACAATAATAGCTTGCCTTAGGGGCCCCCTGGTGGCTTCGGGGGCCCTATGCAACCGCATAGTTCGCATATAGCTAGAAACACCCCTGCAAGGCGGGTATTACGTACCCTACGTAGAGGAGGTGGTATACACTGGGAAAGCTCCGAGGAACACTGATTATTGTAGTAGCGATAGAATAGCGAGAGAGATGCAACATTGCGCGAAGAGAGAGAGATTGAAGAGAGTTGGTGAGTGGACGGGAGTTAATAATACGAAAGGCTTTCCTTTCTACTTTATCTCGGAGTGCGGTGTGAGAGGATCCTCCCCACACATGTGAACAATACTCAATACAAGGACGCACTGTGGCCCTGTACAGAGCAAGAAGCTGCGCAGGGGTAAAGAACCCCTTGAGGCAGTTGAGCACACCCAGCTTCTGGGAGGCTGCCTTAGCGAGACTGGTAATATATGGTCTTTCCAAGAGAGAGAAGAAGAAAAAGAGACACCAAGAACATTGAGGGAAGATGAAGGGTTGATTTTTGTATTATTGAAGAATAAGGGATAGTCCTCTAGAGGTTCCTGATGGGTAGTAAGATGGATAAATTGAGTTTTGGAAGCATTAAATGCAACAAGGTTTTCTCTACCCCAATTGGAAATAGTAGCTAGATCAGAAGATAAGTATTTTATGGCTTCATTACGTTTACTTTTGAGGGACTGCTGGCTGGGGCGTTCAGGAAAACTAATTGAGTGGTGTAAAGTAGAGTCGTCTGCATATGAATGGATGGGACTGGATGTACAGTTGAGAAGATCATTTATGAAAATTAGAAAGAGAATAGGATATAGGACAGAACCCTGAGGAACACCAGAGTTGATAGGATGAGGAAATGAGCGATGGCCATCCACAACCGCAGCTATGGAACGGCCAGAAAGGAAATTAGAGACAAAGGCACAGATGGAGGGACAGAAACCGAAGGAGGGCAGTTTGGAAATTAAAGATTTGTGCCAGACTCTATCGAAGGCCTTCGATATGTCTAGTGCAACAGAAAAAGTCTTAACGAAGTCCCGAAAGTTGGATGACCAAGAGTTAGTAAGATATGAAAGAAGATTACCAGTAGAGCGACCCTTAAGGAAACCATACTGGCGATCTGAGAGCAGATTATGAGAAGAGAAAATCTTAAGAAATTTGGAAGCAAGAATAGTTTCAAAAACTTTAGAGATACAAGAGATAAGAGCAATTGGACGATAGTTGGAGGGTTGAGAGCGGTCACCCTTCTTTGGGACAGGTTGAATGAGAGCAAACTTCCAGCAAGAAGGAAAGACGTTAGAGGAGAGACAGACGAAAGAGTTTGCCTAGGCTCTATTATGTAATAGGCATATCGTCAATGATGGAGGGGCCACTAATAAATGATGGTGGGTGGAGCCTGGAGGGGTTACTATTTTGAGGTTGGTTATGTTGAATCGAGGTAATTCGGACGTATGGTTTATGGGACTCCGTGGCTGGTAAAATGTTCCTAGGCTGCATATGATAGTGTATGAGGATTCTCATGCATAGCCTACATGGTACCGTATCAATACTTCAAATGGACACCAAAACTACTCTGTACCTATCTTCATCTTCCTGCGGTTACTGTCATATCAGGTTTTGTGCTCTACTTGATTACTTACTTACTTGATGTTTTGTAATATCCAGCTCATAGTAAAGAGAAAGCAAAAAAAAAAAAAAAACAGGGAAGCTTTGGCGTCTATTTGAATTTGTGACACCATTCTGCACATTGTGGTAGCATATATTCAGGTAAAAAACGTATAATTGTGACGGGAGAGGTGACGAACGCATACGAGGGAGCACGACCTAGGTCTACTCTCTCGGACATCTCTCAAAACAGCGGTTCGCTGGTGTAGTGACTAGCGTCACAGACTTCCACCCAGAAGGTCCCATGATCTCGCCCACACTCGGCGCATTAAAGATTTTTCACAAGCACTGAGTCGTTACCATCCCTCATGAGCAAGGGGATGGGGTGGTAGTACAGTACCCCAATGGAAATATGCCTAATCGGCCTTATTGGGCTATCCTTAGCTAGCTTAGCATGTGCTAGCTTTAAGAACTATTATTATTTTTATTATTATCAACTCTGCGAAGCAGAGTGGTATCGCGCATACAGATCCCGCCCGTATACTTTAGCGGCTCGCTTGGTGTAGTGACTAGCGTCTCGGACTTCCACCCAGAAGGCCCGGGTTCGCGCCCACGCTCGGCGCATTAAAGATTTTTCACAAGCACTGAGTCGTTACCATCCCTCATGAGCAAAGGGATGGGGTAGTAGTACAGGACCCCAATGGAAATACGCCTAATCGGCCTTATTGAGCTATCCTTAGCTAGCTTAGCATGTGCTAGCTTTAAGAACTATTATTATTATTATTATTATTATTACTGTGCACCACCAGCCAGCCTGTCTGTCGTCGTCCGTCATCGTCGTCGTCCGTCTGTCTGTCCGGAAACTCCTCCTAGACCGTTCAATGGATTTTCACCAAATTTCACAGGTATATCCATTTGGTCAATGCGATGGTCAGTCATAAAGAAATTTTCCATTTAACTAAAAGGTTAAAGTCAAAGGTCAAGGTTAAAAATAAGGTCAATATTTCAAATTATTTAGTTTTTAATCAAATGTCTTAATTTTCACTATACAAGTTACTGCTAAGCTAACCTTGGTATCGTACTGATCAAATTTTAGGTAAATATTGTAAAGGGTAAGGTCAAAGGTAAAAATAAGTTATTCACTAGTATTTCTTATACTAACTGTTAGATTCTCACTAGGCTTACCATGTATATTCGGAATACCTAGGCCAAGGTCATACAAGAAACTATATAATTCCATTGAAAGGTCAAGGTCACAGGTCAAGGTCAAATAAAAGGTCAATATGCTATTTGCCTTAGTTTTCATGCAAACTTCACAACATTTGGTGAGATAGTTCCACTATAAATGAAAAGGAAAATAATACATTTGGACACACATATCATAAAGGTCAAGATAAAGGTCAAAGGTCAAGGTCAACTATTCTATTAATATATATGAAACTAACTGATGGATTTTAATGAAATAAGGCATGCTTATTTGATTTTCGGGGGCAATGTCAATGATTTTTTTTTTATCTTGCATAAAGGTCAAGGTCAAAGGTCAACTTTACAATTTATTTTACTGTTAACTCAAATATCTTAATTTTCACTATACAAGTTACTGGTAATCTTGATATCGTGTTGCCCAAATTTTAGATAAATATTCTAAAGGGCAAGGTCAAAGGTCAAAATAAGTTTTTCACTAGTATTTCTTATATTAACTGTTTGATTCTCATTAGGCTTACCATGTATATTCGGAATACCTAGGCCAAGGTCATAAAAGAAAGTATACAATTCCATATGTAAGGTCAAGGTCACAGGTCAAGGTGAAATAAAAGGTCAAAATGCAATTTTCTTTACTTTTCATGCAAACTTCACATTTGGTGAGATAGTTGCACATTATATGAAAAGGAAAATACTACATTTTGACATATAATAAAGGTCAATATAAAGGTCAAAGGTCATGGTCAATGATTCTATTAATATATATGAAACTAAGTGATGGGTTTTAATGAAATTAGGCATGCTTATTTGATTTTCCTGGGCAATGTCAATAAAACAAAACATGTACTCTTACATAAAGGTCAAAACCACAGGTCAAGGTCAAAGGTCAACTTTTACTATATATTTTGTTGTTTTTACTCAAATATCTTCATTTTCACCATACAAGTAACTGGTAACTTTGATATCGTATTGCACAAATGTTAGATTCATATTCTAAGGGGTAAGGTCAAAGTCAAAGGTCAAAATAAGGTTTTACTAGTATTTCTTATACTAACTGTTAGATGCTCACTAGGCTTACCATGTATATTCGGAATACCTAGGCCAAGGTCATACAAGACACTATACAATTTCATGTGAAAGGTCAAGGTCAAATAAAAGGTCAATATGCTATTGTCTTTACTTTTCATATAAACTTAAAAAATAATTGGTGAGATAGGTGCACTTTAAATGAAAAGGAAAATGCATTTTGAGACATCATAAAGATCAAGATAAAGGTCAAAGGTCATGGTCAACTATTCTATTAATATACTGTATATGAAACTAACTGATGTTTTAATGAAATTATGCATGCTTATTTGATTTTCATAGGCAATGTCAATGCAAACATAAATGTACTCTTACATAAAGATCAAGGTCAAAGGTTAAGGTCAAAGGTCAACTTTTATTATTATTTAAAAAAAACAATTACTCAAATTGAGGAAAACTATCTGTCTTAGTTGCTTATTACTTAAATAACATATGTATCAAATTTCACATAAATATTGTAATAGATAAGGTCAAAGGTCAAGGTTAAAAACAAGAGTGTTTGTAATTTTTCCTAAACTCCTCCTAGACTGTTTATTGTATTGTCACTGAATTGTACAGGCAAATTCAGTTGGTCAATGCGACGACCATCCAAATATATGTATTATATTCTTAGTCAAAGGTCAAAGGTCAAGGCCACAGTAAATTATCACTATTTGTAATCGATTTTTTTATACGAATTACACCATATTCATAATGGTAGTTGATACAAACATTGGTGTTAAGCTAATTCCTCGATAAAAATTGCTAAGGTCAAAGGTCAAGGTGAAAGGTCAAAATATTATTTTTGCTAGTATTTCCTACAGTATATCATGTAAGATTCTCACTAAGCATATCATGCATAATCGGAATTCTTAGGCCAAGGTCATACAAGATAATTCATAATTTCATTTGATAGGTCAAGGTCACAGGTTGAGGTCAAATGTAAGGTCAATATGCTAATTTATTGACTTCATGTGAACTTCACAAAATTCTTTGATACAGTTGTGCTTTAAATGAAAATTAGAATGTTACATTTTCAGATATCATGAAGGTCAAGATAAAGGTCATGGTCAGCCATTCCTTTAATACCTCTGGAACTAGTTGATGATTGTTAATGAAGTTTGGCACGCTTATTTGATTTTCCAGGGTTACATCAATGTGTTTATTCGTTGTTTTATGTTGTTTTTGTGTTTTCCCTGTTCTTGCTCTGTCTTGAGTCGGCTACCCCCAAAATGGGGATTGGGCCTGAACATATAGATAGCATATAGATAGACATCAATGCAAGCAAAAAATATAATCCTACATAAAGGTCAAGGTCACAGGTCAAAGTCAAAAGTCAACCTTCATTATAAAAAAATGCTCAAATTTTGATAAGCTGACGGTTAGTTGTGTTTTACATAAATAACATATGCAGTATATGTTGTATATAAATTTCATATACAAATATTCCAATACTTAAGGTCAAAGGTCAAGGTCAAAAATCAAAATAAGAGTGTTAATCAATTTCCCCAAACTTTTCCTAGACTGTTTAACCCTTTCTGTACTGGAGACATCTTTTGTTTATCATATTCTAGCTTTAATTAGACGATTTTGTGGAGCTTAAGAAGGATCTGTGGTGGAAAAAGGTTTATTTAGATAGTTGAAAGCCTGCTAATTAAACTAAATACAATCGTCTATTATTATCCAGTATAAAATGAAAAGGAAACTGGTACTGAACGGGTTAATGTATCGTCGCCAAATTTTGCAGGCAAATTCGGTTGGTCAATTGTCGCCCCCCGTCGGGGGCGAGTTGTTTTCGGGGCAAATCCTCCAGTATTCTTGGTGATATTATTAATGATGATGGTGCTAGTAGTAGTGATGATGGTGATAGTACTGATGATGACAGTAGCAGAGATGGTAGTAACAGCAGGTATGATGGTGATAGCAATGATGATGGTGATAATAGTACCGATGATGGTGATACTTGTAGTGATAATTGTGACAGTAGTGATGATGATGGTAGTAACGATGGTGACAGTAGTAGTGAGGATGATGACAGTAGTAGTAGTAGTGATGATGGTGATAGTACTAGTAGTAGTGATGATGGGTATAGTAGTAGTGATGGTGGTGACAGTAGTAATGATGATTGTAAGTGATGATGGTTAATGGTTATAGTTGTAGTGATAATGATGACAGAAGTGATGATGTTAGTGACGATGGTGATGGTGACTGTTGTAGTGATTATAGCAGTAGTGATAATGGTCATAGTAGTAGTTATAATGGTGGTAATAGAAGTGACGATGGTAACCCATCACAGAGTTGGGTATGTCGTTTTGAGTTTGGGCAAAGCGGCACTTCTACTTTATTATTATTATCATTATTAACACTGGTGAGACTAGCTGTCTCTCGTGCATGTATGAAGGAGGAGGGAGTGTAGAGGAGGGTGACTGGAGGTATTTGAAGTGGGAGGGAGTAAGTGGGGAGAGAAATGGGAGGGAAAAAGTAGGATAAAGGACGATTCACACGGTCAATATTTTCATCCACCGTCCCTTGAGGGCTGAGAATTCGAAGGGCAAATTTCGCCATGGTGTCATATTTCATTGGGGAATTCAGGGAACCAACTGGTTGGTTTTTTGGATATTCGCAGCCCTCAAGGGATGGCGGATAAAAATATTGACCGTGTGATTCGGCCTTTAAGGAGTAGGGGAAAAGTTGAGGGCAAAAGGGGGAGAGGAGAGGGAAGGGGGAGGGTGAGACACATATAAGGAAACAGGAGTTGGTGGTAAGGAAACATTCCACCTAATCACATATTGTTTCCATTTCACCGGCACTCTGTGTTTTTTGTTGCTGTTTTTAACCCAAGAACGGTGAGCGTCCTCATAGGAATGTGAACCCTACGAGCGCGAGCATCCTCATATGAGCCAAGGCCTAAAAAATAAGCCTTTTAAAAGACCCTAGTATCACTCAAAACAAAGGAATATGTGATTAATTGAGATAATTCCCCTCCATCCCCCCCCCCCCTTCCATTATCACCTATTTTTCCTCTTATTCCCTTGTTAATCGGTTTATCTTCCGCGGCAATATCTCCCACCCGGTTTCAAGGTCATCTGGGACGCATATAGGGAGTGGGGGAAGAGAGACAGCACTAGCGAGACATCAGTCTCGCTTCAGGCCTCGAGAGGGGAGGGTGTAGGGCTCGCGCACCTCTCACCTCATGACTGGACGGTTGGCAATAATTCGTCTTTTTCACCCCCCAAATACTATTCACACTTGTTTTATTGTTGTTACATGTTAATATCTTCATATTAAACGTAAAATAGGCGCATATGAATAAGTAATAATGATATTTATCGTAAAATGACGAAATTCGTCGGGATTTACCCACAATATCTTCGCCCAGCGCGACGTTTTAAATACCATAGGCTCGCCGCGCTCAGGTTAAAGGATGTGGTTAGAGATCGTCCATTAGTTCCACTAATCAGGACATAAGACATAAGTCCCCATCTAATACTGTGAGGAACAAATCATTAAGTCCCCCTAACCCACACCCGGAAAATCAATTGCACAAAGATAACGTAGATCTTATCTCTATTTTCAGAGTCCCTTCTTGTGCCAGTTTATTTCCCTTCAAGGAAACACTACACACAAACTATTCTTGACTTCCCCTAATACTCTTATGATTACAGTTGAACATTCCAGTCTCAACATAACCAAAGACATTCAATAGTAGTATTAATTGTGAAAAACATCTGTCAGGAAACCTAGCTTATATTCTAGTGATTTTAACCCAAGGAATGTGCCATTTGTGTTTTTTAAAGTGCAATACATGCGAATGAATTACCTTTGATTCTGACAGAATTAATTATATTTACCACATAAAGCAGTATTACAGCTCCATGTGTGTATACTTTACTAGTATAATGAACATGTGAACATTGAAGACCAGAAAATAGGTGTAAACAGCAAATATCCAGTCAAAAACCGTATATTTGTGATGGGGGAGGATTGAGGCAGGTGAGAGAGAGCGCGACATACACCCTCCAGTACCAAAGTCTCGCGAGACACTAGTGATATACGGCTGTCTCCCGCGCATGTTAGAGTGTGGGAGGAAGTGAAGGGAGGGAGGGAGAGTGCTAACTCGACATATTACCAGCAGGAGGAAGAAATAGAGTAAAATGATGACAGAAAAATTAGGATAATTGAGGAGGGGAGAAGGGGGTAGGGAGGAGAGGGAGGGGGGTAAGAAACATGTTAGGGGAAGGCACAAGATGGTTGTAAGTATACATACCACCTAATCACATATTGCTTCCATTTCACTGGTACTGATTTTTTTTTTTTTTTTTTTTTTTTTTTTTTAATGGGCTCTCCTCCATCGCGTTTGCCTAACAGACACTTTCAGAAGGCCTATCACACTTTCCGGGTTAAATATTTACTGTTCCTCGCGGTCATAAATATTAGAAAATTGGGCGAAAGAAGGGAAACGATATTCTGTTTATTAATGCGGCAGACTAAACTATTGTGTACCTACTGTATATATCTTTGCTCAAACATCAATGTATTCGTCAAGACCATTTTCATATACTCTGCTTGTACTAAGATATTGCATTAATATTATTGTACTTGTAATTAACCTTTATTAATTAAGTCTAAGAACCTACGATAAGATTTCATTCCATAATTACCTCCACTGTAGGAGGAGGCTGTAGGCACGTGCCGGACAGGGCGATACTCCCGGGGACTGTTAGGTGGATGATAAGGACAGCTGTAACTTCTGTAAAATCACCTGGCCTCCCTTGTTGATCCTCTCCGTGCCTCACCAATATTGAGGGCAACCCCAGCCTGCCCTCCAAAACATCTTCACTTTCTATCAATACTGTACATTATACTACAAACACATTACATACAACACTACCTTTTCAAAATAATAAATGATGACAAATTCACAACCCGCCTCGGAGTCCCCTGGAAATGCCCCCATTGGCCTGACCACTGGCAACGACTCACCAAAATGCTCTGGACCCCCACCTTTTGCAACATTTGTGGCATTTCCTCTAGCTTTCACTCTGTGGAACACCACCTCTACTCTGCCAACCCTGATCTTTTCTTTCTCACTGAAACTCAGTTGTCTGGGGCTACTGACTGCAAATCCTTCTCTGTATCCTCCTACTATCTCTATCCTCAGTTTCAAGCCAAAGGTGGATGTTGCGTATATGTGCGCAACAATCTTGCTTTCTCTTGTGTTCCCAACTTTGATTCTTCTGAATTCTCAACTCTGTGGCTAAAGTTTTCTTGTCACTCTCAAACTAAATATTTCTGCGCTGTTTATCTCTCCCGTAATTCTACTGACTATCCAAAATTCTTTGACTATCTAACTTTTAAACTGGAACGCATTCTATCCATCTCTCATTAACTCACGTCCACTCACCAGTTATCTGCAGTATCTCTCTTCGCCACAATGTTGCATCTCTTTCACTATTCTACCGCTATTACAATAATCCTCAGAGCTCTCTCAGTGTATAGGCCTACCACCCCCTCTTCGTAGAGTACGTAGCACCCATCTTGCAACACAATCCCATTTCTACTCGGTGCAACTCGCCAACCGAAGAGTGCAACGTTACTCTCAATCTTTCTTCTATTCAACAGCTGAGCTCTGGAATTCTCTCCCAGAATCAGTCTTTCCCTCATCCTATGACTTAAATTGCTTCAAACTCCGTGTGTCTAGGCATTTTGGCTCGAACGTCTCTTGATCTTAGCCCTGTCACTTTCAATTCTGAGGTAGGCACTCGTCACAGGCAGTTCTGCCCTTTGTTTCCCTCACTCACATAACAAAAATATATATATATTCCATTTGTTCACCTTTTAGTCACATTCAAACATGTACTTAATAACCGCCCTAACTCAAGTAAAAATGACTTAATTCAGCATTATTTTATACAGTGTCTTATTGATTATTGTGTAACGTCTCAGTGTGTGATACCTATTTTGTGCATAAAGTGTTATTTTGTAACTATTGTATAACTGAATTTGTATTTCATTGTGCATATTTAGTCTCCTAGTTTCTCCCTGTTTGGAGAATCCACAAATTACATAACAAATACTTTAATTTTAAGATTTTTTTTAAATTAATATAATTATAGGTCTGGTTATGCTAATAATTAAACACAAATTTTGAAGTTAATTTATTAAGCTTACTGTAATTAAATTATAATGTAATCTATTTATTATAATATGCTATATATTATGCTATATGATAGTGTGCCTTTCCCCTAGAGGTGCAACAAGCGTCGCCACCACACCCTTAATTCCCGCCTCCTCACAACAGTAGTGTAGTCAGTCTGAAACAGGCCTTTGATTGACGGTCTGCAGAACTCCTCCACAGACCCGCCTCAGTAGTCCTGCTAACAGAGGCAGTCTGACCAGGGCTTGCATGGGACGGGGGCGTTGGTCTCTCTCTACCTCTAGGTGCTTTACTTGCTCTCCTGGCCACAAACCAAGTACTCGTATATCCAGTGTGTTAGATAATTATATTTGAACTGTCTATAAAACGTTGGTTCTACACCTTCTCACTCTCAAATTAAAACAACTGAACTTCAAATTAAAACAACTGAATTTCAAATAAAAATAAATGAATTTCAACTTAAAACAAATGAATCTCCAATTATAACAACTGAACTATGATTTAAATTCTATGAACTTTAATTTATATCGGAAGAACTTTTATTTAAAACAAACGAATATCAATATAAAATATATGAAATTCATATTAAAATAACTAATGTGACGGACTTGGGCCCAGACGGGACTGAGTGAGTATAGCGAAGATGTGAGTATATTGAAGATGTGAGTATAGTGCAGATGTGAGTATAGTGAAGATGTGAGTATAGTGAAGATATGAGAATAGTGAAGATGTGAGTATAGTGAAGGTGTGAGTATAGTGAAGGTGTGAGTAGTGAAGATGTGAGTATAGTGAAGGTGTGAGTAGTGAAGATGTGAGTATAGTGAAGATGTGAGTATAGTGAAGATGTGAGTATAGTGAAGGTGTGAGTAGTGAAGATGTGAGTATAGTGAAGGTGTGAGTAGTGAAGATGTGAGTATAGTGAAGGTGTGAGTATAGTGAAGATGGGAGTATATTTAACATGTGAGTATAGTGAAGATGTGAGTATAGTGAAGATATGAGTATAGTGAAGATATGAGAATAGTGAAGATGTGAGTATAGTGAAGGTGTGAGTATAGTGAAGGTGTGAGTATAGTGAAGGTGTGAGTATAGTGAAGGTGTGATTATAGTGAAGGTGTGAGTATAGTGAAGATGGGAGTATATTTAACATGTGAGTATAGTGAAGATGTGAGTATAGTGAAGATATGAGAATAGTGAAGATGTAAGTATAGTGAAGGTGTGAGTATAGTGAAGGTGTGAGTATAGTGAAGGTGTGAGTATAGTGAAGGTGTGAGTATAGTGAAGGTGTGAGTATAGTGAAGATGTGAGTATAGTAAAGGTGTGAGTATAGTGAAGGTGTGAGTATAGTGAAGGTGTGAGTATATGTGAGTATAGTGAAGGTGTGAGTATAGTGAAGATGTGAGTATAGTGAAGGTGTGAGTATATGTGAGTATAGTGAAGGTGTGAGTATAGTGAAGATGTAAGTATAGTGAAGATGAGTATAGTGAAGATGTGAGTATAGTGAAGATATGAGAATAGTGAAGATGTGAGTATTGTTAAACGTTGAGTTTAGTAAAGTTGTGAATATAGTATAAAGATGTGAGTGAAGTGAAGATGTGAGTATAATCACACCCTCACTATACTCACATCTTCACTATACTCACATCTTCACTATACTCACATCTTCACTATACTTACATCTTCACTATACTCACATCTTCACTATACTCACATATTCACTCTACTCACAACTTCACTATACTCACATCTTCACTATACTCACATCTTCACCATACTCACATCTTCACTATACTCACATCCTCACTATTCTCACATATTCACTATACTCACATCTTCACTATACTCACATCTTCACTATACTCACATCTTCACTATACTCACATATTCACTATACTCACACTTTCACTATACTCACATCTTCACAACTCACCTACACTATACTCACACCTTCACTATTCTCACATATTCACTATACTCACATCTTCACCATACTCACATCTTCACTATACTCACATCCTCACTATTCTCACATATTCACTATACTCACACTTTCACTATACTCACATCTTCACATCTTCACAACACTCACCTACACTATACTCACACCTTCACTATTCTCACATATTCACTATGCTCACATCTTCACTATACTCACATCTTCACTATACTCACATCTTCACTATACTCACATCTTCACTATGTTAACATCTTCACTATACTCACATCTTCACTATAGTCACATGTTAAATATACTCACATGTTCACTATACTCACATCTTCACTATACTCACATCATAACTATAATCACACCTACCCTATACTGACACTTTTGTCTTGGCCCAATCCCATATCGGCCCAATTCCGTATGGGGCCAATCCCGCCTGGGCCCAGTTCCGTATGGGCCCAATCCCGTCTGGGCCCAGTTCCGTATGGGCCCAATCCCGTCTGGGCCCAATTCTGTATATGGGGCCAATCTAGCCTGGCCCAATCCTGTGGCCACCGCAATGGTTCCTAGGGGCTTCTGAATGTTGCCAAAGTGTTCGAAATGCCATGTACTCCCACCAACTATAAAATAAATGCTTTCGACCCCCATTCAGATTTGATACAATCTCTGTTTTAAAGGTGAACTACAGGAATGAACGAAAAAACGAAGATTAATGCAGGGTCATAATTACTTGGCATGAATATACTGTAATATGTATATGGGCAATATCTATATAATTCCATTAACCCTTCCTACCCGGGCTGCCTTACAAAAGGACGGAGGTCGTATCCAGGCGATCTGGCCGAAAAACGTCTAGGCCTAGGCTACCGTATCTTTGTTATTTTAACTGCTAGAAATTTCCCACGCATCCCTAAACGTAGTGCGGTTTCCAATCTGTAGACTAGCGTTCAGTAGAGCTCTCTAAGTCAACTGGTTCAGTTGTGATGACGATTTCCGTGGAGCGAATTTTTCCGCGATGTTGACAATATCTGAGCTTTTCAGATACTAATTTCGTCATATCATACAACAACAACATTGATCCGACGTCTCCTTCATGTTTTCGGAGGTGCGGTGACGCAATGACCGGCTTTGTTTACATGCGTCGGACGCACAGCGTTCAGACCAAGCTTAATAGGCTTTCGAAGCTTACGGATTTTAAAAGGACACCCGGGTACCGGCCCATCTGCCGCGGTGTCCTTTTAAAAGGACACCCGGGCTGGAAGGGTTAAACTCCAGAAAAAAATACTAGTATATAACATCGTTGGCATTCTCGGCGATCAGCTGGACGAGTTCAACTGATCGGGAGTGACGCCATTGTAAGGAGAAGCAGTTTGTAAACAACACATGCAGTCCTGGACTGTCAGGTCTGTTTTTCGTAATTTATACCTTTCAATTCAATACTCAAGCTCTGTAAAAGATTGAACAACATCCTGAAGATGTGGTGCACATCAAGAAATAATCCCATCTCGCCAACAATAAACATACAGGCAGTGTTTATGAGTGTTTATCTTGGTCGCTTGTAAGGCCTATTTCTTAATGATAATATTGTTTTCTGTTCAATTTATATATCGAGGTCCCTTGACCAGACAGTGGTGAAGCCAAATGTTGAGCTGTAAACATGCATACAATTTATAAGTGTTTTCCTGCCATTGAGACGTCATGGTAAACACGCCAGTTCGTGCCACATAAAATAGTTAGATAAACTATATTTCTAACACATTCATGAAAGTTCTTCAGTATCATATACCTAAAACCAAGCAGATCCCAATGGACATTGTAGTTTGAATAGGTTTCATCCCTGGAATTCACCTTTAAATTGACTTTCATATATTTTAAATTTTATTTCATTTGCTCTAATTTAAACTTCAGTTGTTTTAATTTATACTTCCGTTGTTTTAATTTGAAATTCAGTTATTTTTATTCAAATTAATTTCTTATAATTTGAAATTCATATATTTTAATTTGAAATTTAATTGTTTTAATTTGAGAGTGAAGAGGTGTAGCAATACCAATAATACTAATAAGATTAGTTATCATCACCATAATAATAATAATAAAATGAGTTTTTTTTATAATCAATATGGTATACAGTAACCTATACTTAATAGTATTTTATAGAGGTGCTAACCCAAGCCTAAAGCATGCAGAAGTGTCAGTGTCGTTGAAGAACAAGGTACCTAAAAAATCGAAATGGTTCGATGTCATAATTGTGTTGTCTCACTCCCAGAGTGCACCCATTAAAAGACTACCTATTAACCCGGCAAAAGCATTAGACCTTCCGAAAGTGTCTGCTAGGCAAATGCGATAGGCCTTCTGGAAGTGAGCCCATAGAAAAAAAAAAAAAAAATCCCAGTACCAGTGAAATGGAAGCAATATGTTATTAAGTGGTCTGTCTACTTAACCAATAAATGTCGAGCGTCCTCTATAGAGGTTTTTGTGGTGCAATGTGAGCGTCCTCAATAGAGCCAGAGCATAAAAAAAAACTTTCAAAACACCCCAGTGGCACTCAAAACAAAGCAATATGTGATTAGGTGAGATAATTCCCCTCCATTACTATCTACCACACCTCCATATATGACAATTTTCGTCAGAATAGAACCAAATACTTTCACATTGCAGGACCTTTCAAAAACATAGGCTTCACCATTTAAAGGTTAAAACCACCTACTGACTTCCCTTAACATTCGTCTTTCCCCTCCCTCTCCTGCTCCCCTTTCTCCCTCTACTTCCCCCCTCCTCATATATCCAATATTTTCCCTCCCCCCACTTCCTATAAATCGTCTCCCGCCTCAAATACATTTAGTCACCCTCCTGTTCGCTCCCCCTATCCCCCCTCTTTCCTCATAAAGGCACGAGACCAATCTGGACCCACCAGTATCTCTCGAGATTCCCTATAGAGAGCACATTTATATCGCGTTTCCTCCCGTCTCCTCCCCCACCACTCCTGTCACAAATATACGGTTTCACACAGAATATTTCGTATTTACACCTTTTTCTGGTTGTTCAATGTTCACATGTTCTTTATACAAGTAAAATATATGCATATAATATTGCTTTATATGGTAAATAAAGCAAATTATGTCAGAATTGAAGCTAATTCATTCGCATATGTGGCACTTTAACTCATAAGCTGCGCAGCTATGGTATTTGAAAGTGCCTGCCATGCGAAGGTATTTGATTCATTCCTGACTAAAATCGTCAATTTACCATATATATAATTAATACTTATCCATTTTTTTTTTTTTTCTATATTCCAACTTACTTCCTCTCGGGCATAGGCTGAGAGCCTTAACATTCACCGCTTTACAATGAACAGTGAAGTCTGTGAGGTCTTGTTCCAGTCTAGGGAGTGAGACATGTGAAGCACGTAGAGTACAACGAGCACCTGCCATCTTGCCTTCACATGAGGCACGGTGCTCACTCATGGCCCGAAACGACCCCATCTCTGAAGCCACCTCGTTCCTGTGCTTCACTGTCTCACCCCCTACACTCGGACTCTCACACTTACACACACACAACGCCACCTGTTGAGCAGATAAATCACCAGGCATTGCACCCCTATAGCATATTTTGAATATGGGAATATTCATACAGTGCTATTTAATCAGGGAACAATGAGAGTATTTTATTGATGTTTCGGTGGGCTTGTGGTAATGCACTGATACCAGGTACAGCACAAATTCCATCCCAATAATATCTTCCCATTGATACATCGGGATTTGAACCCGGGACCTTTGGATTACCAGGCCAGTGGCAAGACCACTCCACCACACCTCCCCTATGCGCCTATTTTACTCTTAATATGAACATACCAACATTGGAAAGCATTAAAACAAGCGGTAACAGCAATTCTCCCTACCAATAAATGCCTACAGTGGCTGATAGAGGCGCTGAACGCAATGTTTATCGTGGTGCATTGTGGGAAATTGGCGACATCTCTTTCAACAATTCTTTATTATAAGCATTTAGTCAACATTTCTGTAGCTGACGCATACTTAGGTCTATGCATACTGTTGTTTTATATATTTTTAAATTACCCATATTCATAAATAGCATATTTACAATACAAAGTCAGCAAGTATTTTCGCGCCTATTTTGTATGATAATTAATCAGCTTATAGTTATGTTTGTAGTCATTATCAGCTGCATATGGACTTTCCTTGTATTACTATACTATATAAGCACTTAGTGTAGTTGTATACTGTAAAATAATAACATGTAGAATCACAAAAAATCAAGATAAACTGTGCATATCCTAGGTGTTGGGTATTGATGATATCGACAGTCGTAGCTCTGGCACTACTTTGGAAGCGTCCACCAGAGGGTCGGATATACACTTCTCCATCCTCCCCCCTCTCTCCCAGCCGTCCTCGCACGAAAATACTCGATAAATATCGGGAATAATATGGAAAATACCGGATAATTGAGGAAGGGGGGGGGGGGGGGGCACATGTGTAGGAGTGGTAGAAAGTAATGGAGGGGAAATATCTCACCTAATCACAAATTGTTTGTGTTTTGAGTGCCACTGGGATATTTTGAAAGTTTTTTTTAGTCCTTGGATCTTAATAGTCTGGCCGCATTCGCCCAGTAGAACAGATCTTAAGAGTCTGGCCGCAGCCCTGGGTTAAAATACATCAATGGCGCGCTTCTCGGATTAATAAATTGCCCACATAAAAACATACACCGTTGACCACTCTACTTGCAGCATGCCATTTGAGAAATAAATGTTGAAACTCTGAAACTGGAAGTAAAGCCACATCAAAAAAATATTAAATTGTGAATGAAAAATTGACACTTAACAAAAAGAAAGAGCATACATCTATAGATGCAACAGTAAAAATGACAATTGTGGGAATGCAAATTTGGTGGTGGGTGACAGTCTGTGCAGGCGTAACTAGTGCATTAACAGTGGGGCCAAGATCACCTTCCTCTCGTGATGGTAGTTGGAGTGAGAGGAGATCGCATGGAGGGGACAGAGGTTCGACCTCTTCCTGTGACGGAATGATCTCTGCCTCGGCTCTCCTGCAGGAACTCCGAACCATCACTGACTTGGTGTTTAGGTCTCAGGCCACAGGTAGGTTTAACCCGTTCAGTACCAGCGACGGCAGAGAGCCGTCAGTAGATAAATCACTCCCCAGTCCCAGCGACGGCTGCCAGCCGTCAGTAACATACGATCATTGTAACTGCCAGTATCAGGCAGTACCTGGTACCACAACGTTTGAGCACTGTTCTAAGACCTTGGCAACACTTCTCAGCTTATATCCAAGCCCCCACATGCTGGGAGAGGCAGTACTCCTCCATCTTTTGAGGTGGGAGGTTTTTATATCTTGCCTCAGAAGCCATTTTGGCCACATTGCTTGGGACTGGGGGGTATATTGATGCTAGTACCCTAAGGTACAGTAGGTGTTAATACATGCTCATATTGTCTCTCAGTCTGTCCCAATTCTGTGATTTTGCGTTACTGTGGCCCATATTCTTAGACAAACCCCATTATTGCCGGTGGTATTTACTATACTGTTGTATTTCTAGCCAGTCAGTATGATATGCTAGTTGTTGTATTAGCAATGCATTACTGTAATAATGTTCCAAAACTAACTTATCGTACTGACTGGCTAGGAATGCGACAAAAATACAGTAATTACCACTAACAATTATTAGGATTTGTCTAGGAATACGAGCCTATGTATTAACAATCAAGTATGTCTAGCAAGAAATTCGACAGCACGTTATGTATTTATTAACTTGTGTTGAAATGAAGTATATGGTGGACATATAAGGTAAAGTACTCGGTTCTGGCATGATGTCATGTAGTAGATGAAGTTACGTTTTAGCATTATGGTAATACAATAATAGTACGATGTAGGGTGTGATGAGTGATGGTGTAGTATGATAAGTGATGTGATGATATGGTGTGTGTGATGAGTAGCCTAATGGTGTAGTGTGATGACATGTTGAATGATGTGATATGTGTAATATATTAGTGTGAGGAGTGAGGTTATGATGCACTAGGAGGAGTGCTTATAACATGAAGGTATGATAAATAGTAGTCAACGATACACATAACGTCTGGAGGCCTACTTCAAATACACCAAGTAAATAAAAGGTATAAATAGTACCGGTATATAAACTCGTTAGGTATATTGAGAGTGATTTAATGTAATAGCCATATAATAGAAGGGCTTATTACTACTGTTAAGTCAGTAAAAATAGGTTAGCCTAAACTGAACAAGATGCGGAAATACACTTAGACTACTGCAGACTAAGTGAGGTACTTTTATTTGTCTCGTGGTAACGTGTCTGCCTCGTAACCCAATGGTTGAGATCGAGTAAGACCGGAGCTCCATAACCATCCTTACGGGAAAGGTGTAAAAACCAAATCCTACACTACCAAAAAAAGGCTACCTTTATATGGGTACATCATTATAGACACATCATAGACCCTGTTCATACCTTCCTTAACCCGAGGAATGCATCAATCATGTTTCTGAAAGGTCTGCCAGTGCGGGAAGTTTAAATGTCAATTTGGAAAAAAAATCATATATTTACCATTATGGTCTTTGAAAGGGGTGCAGTCAGAGTGTGTAAGGTGAGGTTGACTGGTCAGGCTATGGAGAATGTCAGCTCATTTACGTATTTGGGCAGTGAATTGAGTAAAAGATGGGAGTGTGGATGAAGAAGTGTGGGAGAGGGTGCAACAGGGGAAGAGGGTTGTAGGGTGGTCAGCATGGAAGTAAAGAAGCCCTTGCATGATGGTGTGGTAATCCCGACAATGACATACGGGAGTGAAGCATGGACGTTGTTGGAGAGACACAAACCAAGAGTGAGAGGGATGGAAATGAGTTATTTGAGAAGTGCGTGCAGAGTTACATGGAAGGATAGACAGACAAATGATGAAGTGCAAGAGTGGTGTATTGATGTGGATGTAGATGTGCTGTAAAGTGTGAAAAGGAACACCTTGAGACATTTCGGCCATGTGGAACGTATGTGAAGCGATAGAATGACTAAGAGAGTGTTAGAGAGTAAATTGGAGGGACAGAGAGGTAGAGGTAAACCGAGAGAGAGGTGGAAGGATGGAGTTAAGAAGTATATGCGTGAAAGTGGTGCTGGATGAGAGGAGGGGCATCAACTGATGGGACAGAGGTGCATGGGGGCGATTCGTTTGTGTCCACCCCTTCGGGGATTACAACGTCCAGCAATAGATAGAGAAATAGATAGAATTACAAATACTTTAAAACCGGGCCAACAATGTGCTGAGGTAGTAAAGAATGCAAATAAGATTATTGGATTCATTGGTAGATCTTTCGAATACAAATCCGAAGATGATATTATCACCTTATATAATTCATTGGTTCAACCTCATCTAGAATACTGCATTCAATTTTGGTCTCCTTACTATCAAAAGGATATAGAAAAACTTGAAAGAGTAGCCTACAGTGAAGAATAACACATATGATTCCCAGACTAAAAAAAAAAAGCCATATGAAGAACAGCTAGAAGAATTAAAGCTTTTCAACTTGACTAACGCAGACTTTGATGGGATGTAATTCAAGCACTAAAGATAATTAAAGGTATCAATAATATGGATGCATACAAATACTTCACATTCGATTATTCAAATTACACACAAGGGAATGGCTGCAAAATCACCCATAAGCCCTCTTTCACTCCCGTGAATCAAAACATTTATTTGTCAGCCAGGTAGTAAATGTATGGAATGGCCTGCCTAGCAATATTATAGATTGTGGCACTGTTGAAACCTTCAAAAATCGGTTAGACACATATCTCACTTTTAATCTCCGACTGACTGCGTTGACAGACGAATAACAAGACATGCCCACATTACCTCTTTTGATAGAATATATTAAGATAGATCTATTTTCTTATTTTCCTGTTGAGTACCATGTCAGTTTATCCATTCTGCATGGAAAACATAGATCCTGTCCTTTCTAAGCCATCTTTTCTCTCCTAGATCTAGTCTAGGTAGTTAAGTTTAGATACAAGCAGCCTCATAAGGACAAGTAAAAATGTTGTTGCTTGTTTTCCTTTTTACATTAACCCAGGGTTACCAGAGGGCAGGATCCAGTGGTACCGGTGTACCCCATCAGAACCAGCCGCAGGGAAGCACCCCGTGTGCATAGCCTACATGGCACTACAGCTGGCCTGGTATTATTATGCAGGATTCGAAACTGCATAATAAATCGTAGGCTTGTCCATATTTCTATAACTGTCTTGATAGCGTAAAGCATAGTATGCGGAATTTTGATGTGAGTATCCTGGGTTGAGTCCTTGGAGTGCCACATGTATTTGTTGATTTCATTAATTGAGTTTAGATGTGAAGTTGGTTGGTGTAAAAAACATAATAATTATACACATATTGACAGGGCAGTCTCCTGGAGCGTTACCAACAGGCCCCTATACTGTTAGGCGAAGAGTCACAGAGTGGAGTGTTAAGCCACTTTCACACATTCATGATGTTGGTCCCGATGAGCCCCGATTTGAATATCGGGACACAACGTGGTGCAATCCCCAACGTGTGTCGGGGTCATCGGGGAGCGGCGTGTTACCCACGGTGCGGGACGTGACAAATCGGGCTTGGCCACCAAAGTTTTGGATTTGTTCAAAAATTTTGCACGATGGACTTTTGGCGTGGTACCATCGAGTACAGTACATCGTGTTGTTGACATTTGGACGGCGTGTTGAGCACCGGGTGTCATCGGTATACACGTGTTGGCATCTGGGTTCATCGGGAACATTAACGGGTTGTTTTTAATCCCCAAAAAGCAAAACAAAATATATAATGTTTTGGTCATGCTGCCTAAGCCAAACTGCAGCTGAATCCATGCAATAGTTTCGGATATACCGGCGTTTGAATGCAAATTATTAGCGCCGTGGCGAAATTACCCCGCGGCGAAATTACCCCGCCTTACCCTATCTATTTTTTATCGGTAAAAATGGGGAGGGAAAGTACGGGCGGGCGGACTGAACAGTAATCTGTGCTTGGACCTACGGTGAAATTTCACATATTATTATTATTATTATTTTTTTTTTTTGAAATCTTATATAATAACCTTTCCTCTTGACGTTCATAAAAAATTGAAATAAAAAAAAAACACAATTATTATGGGTGAAAACCAACTGAGAGCGAATATTTTAGTGCGGTTAGGATTCTAAAAAAAGCGAAAAACTATTGTTATAGATTTATTTCTATAAAGTCCAATATTGATGATAGCATATTCTAAACACCGCCATCATGCTCAGCGGAAAAAATAGCTGTGATTTAGTATGAAAATAAAAATAACGATTAAAAAACGATATACCCATACCGGCATATCTCACATAGTTTATAATATAACAGTGCGTTTAATCTCCACAGGCAAGGGTCTAAACATAGCTACAATAAAATATAAAAGACGTCGACGGTACAGAAGGGGTTAATGCGGCCCTACAATATTGTATGGTGTCAAACATGGCCCGCCAGAGCAAATAAGTTTGACACCCCTGGTGTAGAGTGACGTGCAGGTACCATATCCGCACAAGATAGGTTTATATCAATACATTTTACCTTCCACAATTAGAGAAAATATGATTCATCACGAAGTGTAGCCTACCTGTGGAGATTAAACGCACTGTTATATTATAAACTATATGAGATATACCGGTACCGGTATATCGTTTTTTTTTATCGTTATTTTTATTTTCATACTAAATCACAGCTATTTTTTCCGCTGAACATGATGGTGGTAACTCCCCTGTAGCCAGGTAACATAGGGTGATAGCCAGGTGCATACCAGGTGGGACGGTTTTCCTCCAAAATGTGTCGTGCTTCTCCACCAGTGGGCCAACATGTTCAAGCAGCTCTCCGAACATGGCTTTATCCACCCGCAGGAAATTTTCGTAGGAGGTGGTGTCTTCCACAGCCAACTCCTTCAGCAGGTTGTCATATTGGCCGTACTGCCCTCGCCTCAACAGCCACTTCCGGGTCCAGACCTGCCTTCTCCGTATCCTGGGTGGCACCTGGGCATCCTGCACATCCTGCAAGGCTCTGTACAGGGCAACATCTAATCTTGCCTGATGTGCTGCCAGATCTACCTGCAGCTGCAGGACCTTGAGTTCATCCATGGTGTAGGGTAGGGCGAGTGGTGCTGACGTGTGGCCGTGGCTTGGGTGGTGTGTAGAGTGAGGTACAGAGGTACCAGAACCGGCCCCTTTATATCGAATTGTGTCTGTCACCCCGTCTGTCGTTGTGGCGTCGTGTTCGCCGTGTCACACACGCAAACACCATCGTAAGTCCATCCCCCCTCGTCGTCTTCCCCTCGAGCCACGTCGGGGTACGGTTTTGACCGGTCGGGGTATGGTTTTGACCGGAATTTGGACCGTTAGGGCATTGACGTGGCGTCCTCGTGTTGCAACCGTGGTACCATCTGGCCCGTCGTAGCCACGACGTGTCACCGTCGAGGCTTTGTCGTAAAACGCGTACATCGTGTCACTGTCTCTGCCGATGTACCAATTTGTGTACCTCGGGGTACATTGGGACCAACATCGTGAATGTGTGAAAGTGGCTTTAGTCTGGGGAAACACTGTGCACTGTACCCTCTGGATCCTTTCGGCCAGGTCAGCACCAAGGCTGATCTGGGAGGGGGAGTTTAACATTCTATAATGCTTTGAACTTAATCGTCTTTTGATTATGTATAGCACACAATGAGCATTAACAGAAGTGGGATTTCAACTCCATTGAAGGTACTTAAATTATAGAACAGAAACGTATACACGCTTTATGTAAGTTAATCAAAAAGACAAGCGGTACTGGAGGTAAATAATTTACAATACAAGTAATGATAATGACAAATGATACAATTTAGAATACAATTATTACATATATAGAACCTGCAGAGATAGGGACTGTTGGGGGGGGGGGGGGATTTGGTGAGTGTTTAGTGTATAACACACGAGCGTTATCAATAAGTAGCTACGTTAACCCACTGAACCCCAGCGACGACAACGTGTCATCGGCAATGTATGTAACGCTAAACCCCAGCGACGACAACGTGTCGTCACTGGTACTCCGGTCCCAATTACTCCGGTCCTATGGCACCTAGAGGGCTCAGATTTGTATGGGAACTGTGTAAGTATCCCACGCAACCTTGGCGATGGTTGAAAACTCTCAAAGTCCAACCGCGTGCGCGTGAGCGCGCATAAACATGTTTTTTTGGGTGTTTTTGCCTTCAATTTTTTACTCTTCTAAAATCCGTTTTCGGGTGCTCCGTAGGACCAATTTTTGACCTTTTTGATCGTTTTTTTTGTGGTTTTTCCTTCATTCCTAACCCATTCGCTATTGTTTCTGGAATAAAAAAAAAAATCAAATCCTGCCGGTCCCTGGTGGTACATTTATTTATAACTAGCTGGGGCTCTGTGGGTTAACTGAGAATAAATATATCTTGTTTGACACTGGCGGAATCACCTAGCGGAAGTAAAGATATAAGTATGTCAGGTTGAAGGGCAAGGATAGCGTGTAGATTGTTTTTATCTTTATGCTCGTCTTTTCACAGTCTGGGCATGGGGGTAAACCCCAGTAGCATGTATGGGAGGCTCGGCCAACTCTTTTGCACCAATTTCTCGACCTTTTCAATCCGCCAACTGCGTTGCGCAGAATGACTCCCTCGAGTGTAACTTTTGAGGGAGAGTGGCCAGCTTTGTTGCACTACTCTTTATGTGAACTATGGGTGCCAACTGTGTTACATGACCTTGTTCTACTTCTCAATTCGACAACTGTATTGCACAAAATGACTTCCCCATGTTTAGCTTTTGGGGGCAAGTGGCCAACTGTGTTACACCACTCTTTACGAAGGGTTACATTGTCCTGAGGAGATGAACTGCCAAACAATTGGTAACTACCTAAGTCACCTAAGTATGGTTTGCCACTCTGCTAGTGGCACCGAGCAGCAGACTTCCCTTTTTTGTGGTTTGAAACTTGGTGCAGCAGACTGTTTGAAGGGGCAAAGCGCTCTCCTGTGAAGATGGGACGTTCGTCTGGCACTTTTTGCAGTTCAAAATCGAGGGCTTTCTTGAAGCTGTCTAACGTGACACCCCTCATGTCTCTTACTCACTGCGGGAGTTTATTGAAGAGACGTGATCCTCTGTGTGATAATCAACCCTCTCGTAGCAAGCCCATAGCACTCCGATTTTTCATCCTGGGGATATCGCATTCCCAGCCTCTCCTATCACTGAACTTCATGACTATCGGGGTGTGTAGATTTGGTACTAAACCCTCTGCAATTTTCCATGTGTATATTATTAATTAACAATCCCTTCTATGCTCCAACGAATACAGCTTTAGTGATCTTAAATGCTCCCAATACTGTAACTGTTTTACTGAGTTTATATGTGAGGTGAAGTTCCTTTGTACACTCTCTATGTCTGTCAAATATTTCATCTGCTTTATATGGGGATGATAATACGTTACAGAATTCTAGCTACGGCAGTACCAGGGATATGAAGAGCATTATCATTGGCATTTCACCGCATATTTTAAATGTACGTAGAATCAAACCTGTTAGCCGGTTTGCAGCTGCAACTTTGACCTGGTTAGCTTCTCTGAACCCAATATTTTCAGACATTAGCATCGTAAGGTCTTTCATACTGTCTTCACGTTCTATTGTGTGGTTGGATTCTGTTATTTAATTTGTATTCTATTTAACGACATGTATCTCTGTATCGTATTAATTGGAATTTTTCTTCATTAAACTGCATGTTGTTTTCCCTGGTCCAATGGAATACCCCATTTATGTTCTCCTGCAGCCTGCCCGTGTCTTCCTGTGTGTTTACTATCATACTTAGTTTTGTGTCATCAGCAGAGGAAGATACTGTACTATGTCTTATGTTAGCATCAGCAGTATGTCATTAATAAGAATGAGGACAAGACTGTTCCTTGGGAAACTGAGCTTTTGACATCCGAAGGCTCAGATATGACTTGATTTACTGCTACTGATTGTTTCTGGTTCGTGAGGAAGTTGTATATCCACCTTCCGATTTTGCCTGTTATCCCTTTTGCTTTAAGTTTGTGTGCGATTATACCATTATCACATATATCAAATGCGTTAGCAAAATCGGTGTAAATGACATCCACGTTTTTCTATTCTTTTAGGGATTTAAGAATGTTGTCATAATTGTTCCAACAGTTGTCAGAAACATGATCTTCCTGCTTAGAACTCATGTTGACCAGTGTTGTGAAGTTCATTTGTATCCATAAATACTGAGATTTTGCCTTGCAGGACTCGGTCGAAAATGTTAATGATGTGGGAAGTTAGAGCTACCAGGCAATAGTTTTTTGGTTGTGCTTTACTCCCTCCTTTATGCAGAGGGGCAATTATTGCGTTTTTCAAGATATCAGGTATTTCTCCAGTGTCTAGCATCCTTCTTCACATCATAGCCAGAGGTTTTGAGAAGTTTTCCCTGCATTTGTTTATTAGTTAGTTACTTAAAATAGAACTTCAGAGACTATCAACCCTTTTGGATTATTAAGCCAGCACACTGTAAGTCAAGAATAGCATCAGGACTAGAGCCCCTTTCCGAGAACTCTATAGTCCACGAGTCCGGGCCAGGTGCCGAGAAGGATGGCATATTGGCAATGGCCTCTTCTATGTCTTTTGGCCCAAAATCAATATCCAGAATCTGAGGAGTTTCCGTGGGGGGGGGGGGGGATATTCATGAAAAATAAATTTTGGTCTCTTAAGGCTTTTTGTGTTGTACGGCATTAAGGCTGTTTCATACTTTCATCCTTTTTGTCCCCTGTGAATGACCCATCCACTTTACTTAGTGTGTCGATGTTTGATGTAGTTTTAACAATTTTTTTGGCATATGAAAAGAAGTAGCTTACTTGGAAGTTTCTTTTATACCTGCACTAACTTTGCTCTCCTCTTCTATTTGTTTTTAGTTCATAGGAGATTTTTAATCTTTGTTCAATTTCCACAATTTCTATATCTATTTTGACCAATTTGTCTGTCCTGTAGACTTTGTTGTGTGCGTCATTGTGTTAGTCATTTTCTTCTTTTGTACAGCTTCCTTCTTTCCTATTCTTATTTGCTTCTTCGTTTTAGTTTGCCTTTCCGGTATATGGTAGCTACAGATTTGGGTTATGGTTTCTGTTATTGGGATTTCAGATTTTCTGGGAGGAAGGACACCTTGTGCCAGTTGGGCGGGGTCACCAGTGCCACTTGATAAGTGGGCGGTGCCACTATCTGATGGACGGGGTGACATATAGCTCTAGAGGGGGTTGATTCTCCCACGCTGTTAACAAAACGGGATACCCGTTGAAGGAAACTTTTCATGGATAACTTGCATAGTTTTCTCCGGATCACCATCACTGATTCTAGCCATCACCATCACTTATTCTAATCTCCTATGTGGTGGAGAGTGCTCTTGAGATATGGAAGATTGTTGTTGAGATGTGGGCATCAAACATTCACTGCCAGTGAGCTGCCGTTAGGCAACTTGGACTATAGAAAGAGGAAGTCCTGCCGCAGCCACAATGCTGCCCCACCATGTGAACATTGTGGCTGACTCTGGCGTGGTGCCAAAACAGTGCCAAGATAAGACTAGTAGAGTCCCCTGTAGCGTCTATCTGCTTCTTGCCAGCTTCGGCAGTGCTATTCCAAGGCAGCGCCAATAGCAAAGCTTTATTATATAGTAATGAATGTTGGTCAACTCTAGCGTCACCCCCTTATTAGTCACCTCATACGACCCGCAGTAGGATGCGTGGGGCATATTATTTTTTCCTCCACCATACATGAAGGTCTCCCTACTCCCTGGGGGCGGGTTGCCTATGTGAATTCGCACCAACTCAGTTATTTTATGTATGGAAGTAAAAATAGTGTGATTGACTTACAAGGATAATTTGCTATTACTTTACCAGGATTTTTACTGGGTTTATTTATAATACTATAAGTGGATTCGACCTCAACTGGGCAAGAAATAAAGCTATTACAAGGCATGCAGCAGGACAAGTACATCACAGAGTAACATTTAAATGGTAGTTTATTAACACGCCAATATAATAGAATGGCCTTCAATATTTGGCTAATACACACATACTGTAGAATATATATAAATGAATACATACAATATTGGTGATATTCCATAAAATAGCAAGAATCAAGTTAAACAAACGAGAATCATAACAGTCTATACATAAATTATATTACTCTTTTGGCAGAGCCACAGTTCAAATCAATAGTTGAAGATCGGACATATTAAAGGTACAAGCTCGGCTCACAGAGAACGGTAGTTACAGGGTCACTTAACGCCTTATTAGTGGGGCCCGACTTAAGGCGGTGTGCAATTTTGAGCACATAATTGGCTCTGAGAGAAAGACGAGTGGTGGGAGGAGCGTAGGTTGACTCTGACCGTCCGGCACGGCTCCCGCGCCGCGACTAACCTCCCCTCCTCACACATCCACACCCACTACCTCGCTAGACAGGGAATTATGTAAGGAAATTACCGTATTTTAGGGATTTTTCCTTCGTGTTGCACGATCGTTGCAAGAGAACCCGTGGTCGTAGAAGGATGGTTCTGGTGCCATTGGAAAGCTCAATTATCGCCCTTTCGCGGATACATAATTGTATTACGCTCTGGCTCTTGTTTATGCATGAAAAAGAGCACGGAAAATAGGCTAGTTTAGGGTAAAACCACCCGCTTGGCAGGTAGTAGAAGTTACCGACCTAGCCTCTCGTGGAGTGTTAAAGAAAGAAAGGGCGTCAAATTAGCTTTGTGTTTATGTGGTACTGGTTTGGCCTTGCAAAATATTACCATAGACTATCACCTAAGAAAGGGATGGTGTACAGACTATTAATCAAAGTCAAGATAGAATGTGTGGTTTGTGTCCTCATACAAAGAGGCCTACATAATGAGAAGGAAGGTGTATAAAACAGCCTTCAATCAAGCTAACACTTTTTTCTTAGTGAGGGTTTTGGCATCTAATTCTGGGGATGGCGGTTTGGTCCTGGCCTGGATTTCGCGGTGCAGTAGACGGCTACCAGGTAGAGGTCCTTGGGCTATGGGCAGGCACTTTAGGTTCCGGCACACAGTTGGGGGCTGTTATTAGGGAGGAAAGCACCGAAGGTGGGTTTAGGAAACTGTCTGGCCGAGCTCAACACAGCTTTCTAAATGCCACTCCTGTATAAACAACCGCTGGCCGAGCTCAATCGAGTACTGGGGTAGAATAGTATTGTCCCGTGTATAATAAGATTGTGGGCCTATACACCTCACATATTATACTGTGGTTAGCCTGACGAGCAGGACTTTCTGTTTGCTTATCTCTGAATGCCTGGCCAAGTTCAACACATTCAGGTTACACAACCAATGTGGTATCCGCACTACTTAAATTACTGACTGGCCGAGCTCAACAAAGTAATTATGGGTAGTTTGGAGAGGGGAAAGATGGTTACTTCAACTGAAGGCCTGTACTCAACCAGCTGTAGCCTAGTGGAAAGGGTCTGTACGCCTTTCCAACCTTGCCTGATCTCCAGAGATTTGGCTGAGGTAGTCTCAGCTTTGCTTGAGTGGTCACTGATGGTCTGTTTGAGGGGAAGAGCGGCACCTTGAGTATTGACCTCATTTTCTTCGTCGTGATAGGACCCCGGCCACGCGAGCACAATCCGGGTCAGCGGCTTGTGTGTCAGAGGGGCCTGGGGTAGAGTGCACTTAGGTCTTTCTTGGACGGAGGCTATGCACATCTTCTCTCTTCTCTTCTTCCTGCGTTTCTTCCTCATTTATTGTCCTTCTTCTCCTCACATTTTAGCTATAAAACCGTTCATGGATCATATTATTTAACTACTGAATAAGAAAATACATTTCTAAGTCACTGACACTGGTTTTCCTTCCAAACATAAAATGACTGAGTGTGTACAAATTCACGAGACCAATTGGACAGTAATAGCATGTCATATTGATATCTCGATTATTGAGTTGTGACTTAATTTCAATGATGAAATACACCGTCAATTGTGAAGACAAACTATAAATATAAAGCAGAGATAGTGCATTTCATATTCTGCAATCAAGTGTCAGTTAATTGGCTCTTAGGGGACAAAAATTATCGCTTGGCTAAGATATAGACAGTCTATAGTCTATTCACTATAATAGCCAGAAATGTTGACCATTAACTTATTTTTTAATATAAAAAGAACTAGAGCAATCGAATTGAAATTTCTACTAATTGAGTAAGTCAACCAGTATTATAGTAGGTGTAGAAGTTTACAGTTCATTCGATCTAGCCATCTTTGAGTTACAAAAGTTTAGTGGTTATTATTTTTGGTCAAATGTTTGTGAATTGACTGTAGAATGGTGAAGTGAGTTAATTCTGCCCTCCACAGTTCCTCCACCTCCACCCCTGCCCCCGCCTGTGGTCCATGACTGCTCCACCCTCAGGCACGCTGGTATCAAGGTATTACACACATTTTTTACTTTGGAAATAACAAAACGAACAGTATTATAATGTTAGAGACAGTTCATATGTGCTATCGGAATTAAGTCATAAATTCACTTAATTTCATATTTGTAACCGAACTCAAAAATATCCGACTAAAAAGTATCCCTTTATGTTCCACTTCGCAAATATCCCCTTTCTAATTTATCATTATATAACCTACATATCACCATCGCAAACTATAGGCCTACCAACATCCAAGCTTCACTATAGAATTAACTTACCTTCCACAGTACCATCCCACTTCACTATAGTCTCCATACCCTCCATCCACACCAACCTCCACACGTAACTATTGTCTCCATATATTCCATCCACACCAACCTCCACACATCACTATAGTCTCCATCCACACCAACCTCCACACATCACTATAGTCTTCATACTCTCCATCCACACCAACCTCCACATATCACTATAGTCTCCATACCCTCTATCCACACCAACCTCCACACATCACTATAGTCTCCATCCACACCAACCTCCACACATCACTATAGTCTCCATACACTTCATCCAAACCAACCTCCACACATCACTATAGTCTCCATCCACACCAACCTCCACACTTCACTATAGTCTCCATACACTTCATCCACACCAACCTCCACACATCACTATAGTCTCCATCCACACCAACCTCCACATGTCACTAGTCTCCATACCCTCCCTCCACACCAACCTCCACATGTCACTATAGTCTCCATCCACACCAACCTCCACACATCACTATAGTCTCCATCCATACCAACCTCCACACATCACTATAGTCTCCATCCATACCAACCTTCACACATCACTAGTCTCCATTCATACCAACCTCCACACATCACTATAGTCTCCATCCACACCAACCTCCACACATCACTAGTCTCCATCGACACCAGCCTCCACACATCACTATAGTCTCCATCCATACCAACCTACACACATCACTATAGTCTCCATCCACACCAACCTCCACACATCACTACAGTCTTCATCCACACCAACCTCCACACATCACTATAGTCTCCATCCATACCAACCTACACACATCACTAGTCTCCATCCACACCAACCTCCACACATCACTATAGTCTCCATCCACACCAACCTCCACACATCACTATAGTCTCCATCCATACCAACCTCCACACATCACTATAGTCTCCATCCACACCAACCTCCACACATCACTATAGTCTCCATCCACACCAACCTCCACACTTCACTATAGTCTCCATCCATACCAACCTCCACACATCACTATAGTCTCCATCCATACCAACCTCCACACATCACTATAGTCTCCATCCACACCAACCTACACACATCACTATAGTCTCCATCCACACCAAGCTCCACACATCACTATAGTCTCCATCCACACCAACCTCCACACATCACTATAGTCTCCATCCACACCAACCTCCACATTTCACTATAGTCTCCATACCCTCCCTCCACACCAACCTCCACACATCACTATAGTCTCCATCCACACCAACCTCCACACATCACTGTAGTCTCCATCCATACCAACTTCCACACATCACTATAGTCTCCATCCATACCAACCTCCATACCTCACTATAGTCTCCATCCACACCAACCTACACACATCACTATAGTCTCCATCCACACCAACCTCCACACATCACTATAGTCTCCATCCATACCAACCTACACACATCACTATAGTCTCCATCCATACCAACCTCCACACATCACTATAGTCTCCATCCACACCAACCTCCACACATCACTATAGTCTCCATCCATACCAACCTACACACATCACTATTGTCTCCATCCATACCAACCTCCACACATCACTATAGTCTCCATCCATACCAACCTACACACATCACTATAGTCTCCATCAATACCAACCTACGCACACCACTATAGTCTCCATCCATACCAACCTCCACACATCACTATAGTCTCCATCCACACCAACCTACACACATCACTATAGTCTCCATCCACACCAACCTACACACATCACTATAGTCTCCATCCATACCAACCTCCACACATCACTATAGTCTCCATCCATACCAACCTCCACACATCACTATAGTCTCCATCCATACCAACCTCCACACATCACTATAGTCTCCATCCATGCCAACCTCCACACATCACTATAGTCTCCATCCATACCAACCTCCACATGTCACTATAGTCTCCATCCACACCAACCTACACACATCACTATAGTCTCCATCCACACCAACCTCCACACATCACTATAGTCTCCATCCATTCCAACCTCCACACATCACTATAGTCTCCATCCACACCAACCTCCACATGTCACTATAGTCTCCATCCACACCAACCTCCACACTTCACTATAGTCTCCATACCCTCCCTCCACACCAACCTCCACACATCACTATAGTCTCCATCCATACCAACTTACACACATCACTATAGTCTCCATCCATACCAACCTACACACATCACTAGTCTCCATCCACACCAACCTCCACACATCACTACAGTCTCCATCCATACCAACCTACACACATCACTATAGTCTCCATCCATACCAACCTACACACATCACTATAGTCTCCATCCATACCAACCTACACACATCACTATAGTCTCCATCCATACCAACCTACACACATCACTAGTCTCCATACCCTCCATCCACACCAACCTACACACATCACGATAGTCTCCATACCCTCCATCCACACCAACCTTCACACATCACTATAATCTCCATACCCTCCATCCACACCACCCTTCACACATCACTATAGTCTCCATCCACACCAACCTCCACACATCACTATAGTCTCCATACCCTCCATCCACACCAACCTTCACACATCACTATAGTCTCCATCCACACCAACCTCCACACATCACTATAGTCTCCATACCCTCCATCCACACCAACCTTGACACATCACTATAGTCTCCATCCACACCAACCTCCACACATCACTATAGGTTCCAAACACTCCATCCACACTAACTTCCACACATCACTATAGTTTCTATCTACACCAACCTCCAAACATATGTATAGTACCCATACATTTCATCCACATTAGCCTTCAAACGTCCTTATAGTATCTACACATTTCATCCATACTCAGTAACACATTTCACTATAATCTTCACACATTTCATCCACCCTAGCTATAATCTTCACTATAATCTTCACATATCTTAACCACATGAGCCTTCAAAAGTCACGACAACCTCCATACATTTCATCCACTCTATCGTTCAAACTCAATTACAATTTAACAATCTTCCACAATTATAATCCAGTCTCCTAACCACTAATATATTGCTCGTATATTATAACTGTCATCCGAAAATAACAGACACACAGGATATTATAGTCACTCACAAAGTAAATATCGTAATTTTTAAAGGGACGTTGTCAATATCGACTGGTCCCTTGTAACACTAAAGACTATTCACTATATATTGGCCAGAAATTGTGACGCCTAAACACATCAATTATTAAAAATCAACTTGAACAAAGGAGCTGAAGAAATATTTCTGCTATTTAGGAATAATCGACCAAAAAACAATTGTGGGCATTTACAGTCCATTTGCTCTAGACTCTTTTGTTGAGTTACAAGAGATTAAGGGTGAAGATTTGTGGCCTATGGTTATAGTGAAAATACTGTATATTAGATATGATTTCCAAGTGTAGTAAAATCGTCTGGGGATAACTGCCTAGGCAAACTCTTTCGTATCTGTCTTTCCTCTAACTTTTTCCCTTCTTGCTGGAAGTTTTCGCTTATTCAACCTGTCCCAAAGAAGGGTGACCATTCCCAACCCTCCAATTATCGTCCAATTGCTCTCATTTCTTGCATCTCTAAAGTTTGCTTAAACTATTCTTAACTCAAAATTTCTTAGGCATTTATCTTCCCACAATCTACTTTCAGATCGCCAGTACGGTTTCCCTAAGGGCCGCTCTACTGGTGATCTTCTTGCGTATCTTACTAACTCTTGGTCATCCTCCTTTCGGGACATCGGTGAGACTTTTTCTACTGCGCTAGACATATCAAAAGCCTTCGATAAGAGTCTGGCACAAATCTCTAATTTCCAAACTACCCTACTTTGGTTTCTATCCCTCTATTTGTGCCTTTGTGCCTTTGTGCCTTTGTCTCTGATTTCCTTTCAGACCGCTCCATAGTTGCAGTTGTGGACGGCCATTGCTCACTTCCTCAACCTATCAACTCTGGTGTTCCTCAGGGTTCTGTCCTGTCTCCAATTCTCTTTCATTAACCCATTGGCTGCGGCGACCGTTCTGGAACGCCATGGCAATTTATAGCAATTTACAGGCTCTTAAAGCCTCTTGAAGCCTGTGGAGACGAGTGCTAGTGAGCGGGAGCATGACAGGCCCTCATCCGCTTCCCAGCCAGGCGGCCGGGGCACGGAGGAGGTTCAGCCATGTCTCGCTAGACATATGCCGCGTTGCCAAAGGCAAATGTAGCGCGACATTGCTCATTATTATCGAATATTTGCCAATGTCTATGGTAGCGCTGCAGGTTAAACCCGAACGCTACGAAGCCCGTTCTGGTGTCATTTTGAAGCTATTTTCTTCTAGTTTTTGGCTGAATACATTTAATTTCATTCAGACACTTGCTTAATCATTTAGAAGTGCCTGAATGAACCCTAATATAGTGGAAATATGCCCACATTGTAAGTGTTAATGATCTACTTAAGTGCCCCTCTAGTCCTATTCACTCACATGCGGACGACTCTACCTTACACTATTTAACTAGTTTTTCACATCAACTCAGCATGCAAGCACTCCAAAACAAACGTGACAAGGTCATAGAACGCCTATCTTCTGATCTATCTATTATTTCTGATTGGGGCAGAGAAAATCTTGTTACTTTCAATGCCTCCAAGACCCAATTTCTCCCTCTCTCTCTCTCCATCACAATCTTCCACAAGACTATCAACTATTCTTCAACAATACACAAGACTTTCAACTAGCCTATTCTTCAACAATACACAATTCAACCCTTCATCTACTCTCAATATTCGAGGTGTATGTTTTTCATCCAACCTTTCTTGGAAATATCATATTACCACTCTTGCTAAAACAGCTTCCCAAAAGTTAGATGTGCTCAACCAACTCTGTTGGTTCCTCACCCCCGCACAGCTTCTTGCTCTGTATCGGGGCACAGTGCGCCACTGTACTGTGTATTGCTCGCATGTGCGGGGAGGCTCCACCCATACCGCACTTCTCAAACAAGTAGAATCAAAAGCATTTCGCCTCATCAACTCACTTCCTCTTACTAGTTCCCTACAATCTCTTTCTACATGCCACAATGTTGCATCACTTTCACTCTTCTATTACTATTACAACAATCTTTTCAGAGCTCTCTCAGTGCATACCCCCTCCCTTGTGGCGAGTGCGAGGCACCCTCCTTTCCACACAGTCCCACTCCTATTCTGTCCAGCTCTCCAACCCATGAATTGGAAATTTTTCCCTGTCTTTCTTCTACTCAACAAGTGAACAATGAAACTCTCTCCCTCAATCAATTTTTTCTTCATCCTATGACTTAAACTGCTTCAAACTTTGTGTGTCCAGGCATTTGACTCCAACGTCCCTTGCATTTGGCTCTGTCACTCTTTTGGCTTTGGGGGAAACATTCGTTACAGGCAACCTGCCTTTTGTCTCCTTCATACACATCGATAAAAACAAAAATGGAGGAAGGCATTATCTGATCGAAAGGGCTAAGCGTATAACACATCGACATGATTAAATTTATGTCTAACATACTGTATAAACCTGAAACCTATATCTCTGTTCATAGGGCAGTGGTGTGTACAAGCTCTTCCCCTTTATCTTCACCGTCTACTGCGACATGATCACACAAGGAGGGGGGTGGACAGTCATACAACGCAGGTCAGAACATCATATACAGTATAATTGTGGTGAGGAATACTTGAATATCTATTAATGCTAAAATTATGACTGTGAACATCAACTAGTAAACTCCAGTAATTCGATCTTTGTGACTCAAGCAGTTTCTCAAAATAGTTCACCAGTGAATCATAATTGAGGTTACAAAAGTTGTCCTGAAAGTCATGTCCATGACTGTGCATTAATCTATCAGTGAAAAACACTGATAATACCAAATAAATGTAAAGACGTGATGTATAACTGGAAACATAACGCCGTAATGGTGTCCGATATATATATATATATATATATATATATATATATATATATATATACAGTATATACTGTATATAGTTAGAGACATACAATAGAATTATAGAGGACAAGATAGGGGTGTTCATGTGGGTGACATGAAAGATGTGCTGAAGCTCAGTGATAGCGAAACAAAACTCGAAACAATGGTTTCTTATGAGATATATTTTATTTCAGAAAATATATAGGCAAGCACTGGTTTGGTAACAAATTTGCAAATGTGCTACGGAGTGCTATAGTAGCATAACAACAAAACGACAGATAGCTTCAAGATATAATTAGATAGACACATATACAGTAGACGTGGTGGGCTGGGTGTGAAAGGGATCTTGTGTGGGCCAATCGGCTTTCTACAGAAACCTGTTTTTTTATGTGCTAATGGTCTCTGGTAAATTGCAGTTTATTTGCTTTAAGTCAGCCAATTAGTTCAGTTAAACTGAACTAAAATGCATGCAGTCCAATAGCTTTACTAGCTTCACAACTTCTTTATCAAATTCGTGATGCAGGCAACCACAAGAGAACTCGATGGATTTCGCTCGAGGTTGGTCGGAGTATCGTGAAGGGTTCGGCGACCAGAGGGAGGTGTGGCTGGGTCTGGAGGCCCTACACCAGCTCACACACTCTGGGCCCCACAGGTACCAGCTCAGAGTGGATATGATCGACTACCAACTTGGCCCCAGATACGCCCTCTACCAGGTAATGTTCACTTCAGTTCACTGGGGACTCAAAGAGGGCTCTTCTCGGGTAGTGTAATGAGCGGGAGTATATACTGTATAGGGGAAAGGTCAATGCATAGTACAACAAAGCACACATACTGCACATGTAGCCTACATATGACAAATTGTTCCAGGAGAACCATTGAGGTCATCTTAATGTTAATTTCTTCCTATACAACCAGGCGAGGGTATAATATTGGGTTTTAGGAACACCTAGTGTCTTTTTGTCATTCATATATTTCCAGATTATATGCCTGTGTTTTCAGTACTAATTAACAATGTCATATACCATATACCACTGTATAGTCAGTAAAAGTAGGTTAACCTAAACAGAACCAGATGCGGAAATAACTTGAGCCGACCAGGCCAAGTGAGATATCTTTCTTGGTCTAAACTAAAGCCTAGTTCACACTAGCCGTTTTTCGTGCTGTTTTTCGGTCCGTATAAAAAATTGTGACATCAGAGTGACGTCACTTACAGACATGCGGGCCGTATGTAGTGTAAACCGGGAAGCCGTCTACCAAAATGCGGACCGCTCAAATAGATGGTTTCGCTTCATCTTTTTCGTGTACTGACAGGAAGTACGATCCGTACTTTGAACATTGAAGTGAAATGTGTGTAATATTTTTGTGCCAATTTCCATTACATTATAGTTAATATCCCATAACTATATACGCTATATGTATAATTTTAATGGCAAGGCAAATATTAAGGCAGTTTAATACGTTAACCTATTGATCGTGTACCTGGCAGCCGACGCGGCACCACCAAACTTACCAAAGTTAACACGTTGTACTGCTTCGCGCGCCTCCAGATAGAGACAATAAACACCTAGAATCCTAGATTATAACTACAGAACAACATGTTTCTCCAATAAAATCTCGATTCCCTTCTACAGTGCATATAATTAGGTACCTTTGCCCACATAAGTTGTTTCTAATCGTGATCTGATGTATGAAAGTAAATTATATAGTAGGCCTATACGAATGAATTGCGAGTGCGGTTTCTTTTAATTATCAGTTTACTAATAATATGAATTAACCACTATACACTCGTAATTCAATGATGCGCAATATATTTCCATTAACATGGTCACGGTGAGGAACAGAACTTATATAAGTATGTGGGCAACTGCAGGCTACGTGATGGCCTGGTTTTGATATATTTTCCTAGTTAATATGCATTGAATTACGGTGGTGGTTCATCTTCGTTCAAAATTAAGAAATAAACACCAAGAAAGATTCTTTCTCAGTCCATGTTGACGATCGTGTAGTAGGTGTTTACCTAACGCCAGAGAAGTACGTTCCGCACCCCAGAGTCAGGCCCGCGCTCTGGAATGTGGCCCGCATTTCCTTTCAACTTTACTTTTCCGCGTCCGATTTTCGTATGTGACGTCACAGGCCTGAAAACGGACCCGCAAAAGACGGCTCGTGTTAACTGGGCTTTAACTGGTAGAGTGTCTTCCTCATAGCCCAAGGGTCCAGGGTTCAATCCCGGATCCTGGCATTTTTCAGGAGGCTATTTCAGCATCTAATGAAGTTTAGGTGTGTTGGTAAAATTGTTAAGATGGTTGAGAGTAAGATCGGAGCTCCATAAATCCTCTTTCGGGTATGGTGTAAAAACCTACTCCTATACCACAATTACCTATTCATGATAAAAAAATATCTACTTGTTATTTTCACGAGAAATATTTGCTTATATGCTGGAAGTTAAAATGAATTGATATTATGTCATTCTTACTAGTTTTTCCTTCCAATCTGCTTGCAGGTATTCAGTGTTGGCAGTGAGCGAGATGGGTACCGCCTCCTTGTGTCCAACTACTCCGGTGATGCTGGGGATGCTCTCTCTAGATTCCACTCCGGCCAACGCTTCTCTACCTATGACAGGGACCAGGTAGGGGGTGATGTAAGGTGTGATGAGTGATGGTATAAGCTATGAGGAGTGGTGATGTAAGGTGTGATGAGTGACGGTGTAAACTGTGAGGAGTGGTGATGTAAGATGTGATGAGTGATGGTATAAGCTATGAGGAGTGGTGATGTAAGGTGTGATGAGTGACGGTGTAAACTGTGAGGAATGGTGATGTAAGGTGTGATGAGTGATGGTATAAGCTATGAGGAGTGGTGATGTAAGGTGTGATGAGTGACGGTGTAAACTGTGAGGAATGGTGATGTAAGGTGTGATGAGTGATGGTATAAGCTATGAGGAGTGGTGATGTAAGGTGTGATGAGTGGTGATGTAAGGTGTTATGAGTGATGGTGTTAGGTGTAATTAGTGATGATGTGAATGATGGTGTAAGGTGTTATGAGTGATGTTGTGAATGTTGTGTAAGGTATGATGAATGATATGGTGTAAGGTGTGATGAGTGGTGATCTAAGGTGTGGTGAATAATGTTGTGAATGATGGTGTAAGGTGTGATGAATTATAATGTAAGGTGTGATGAATGATGGTGTAAGGTGTGATGAGTGGAGATGTAAACTGTGAGGAGTGGTGATGTGAATGATGGTGTAAGGTGTGATGAATGATGGTGTAAGGGGTTATGAGTGATATGGTCCAACTTCACTACTGCTTCATCCATTCCACCATTAAAATCTCCGACTGGCAATCTTGTAAGTGACCCACAAGGTAAAGCTAACCTTCTTGCGGATATTTTCTCCACCAACTCAACCTTAGATGAAATAAATCAAGATGTCCCTGTACTTAATTTTAATTCGCCTGAAATTCCCTCACTTAACCCGGGAGCTGCGGGGAGACTCTTAAGAGTTCCCCCGGCGCACTGCGGGAAGACTCTTAAGAGTCAGAGAAAATAAAAATCAACTTTTGACATCGAAAAAAAAAAAATTTTTTATATTTTTTTTTTTTTATTTTTTTATTTTTTTTTGGCCCCTGGGCCATGCAAAATCTCAGTCCTCTACCTCCCCTCCTTCCCCACTTTCCTCCTCTCCTTCAGTTATCACCTATTTTCCCTGTTATTCCCTTATTCTGAGGTATATTTTCGTGCTAACATTAGAAATCCGATTGGAGGGTGTGGTCATCACTGATAGCAAGCGAGTGCAAGAGAGAGAGAGAGAGTATCGATCGACTGTGTCTCAGTGGCCTTGGGGGAAATTGGCGGGAAAGCAGATTGCCTCACCCATACATTATACAACTCGCGGGCTATATCTCCGAATCTGACCATCCAAACGCTGTTTTCACTCGTTTTATTGTTGTTTCAGGTTAATACCTTTATAATCAACCCATAATAGGCGCATATGGATAAATATTAATGCTATTAATGGCACAATGAATATTTTAGTGACGGAAACACCTCAAATACGTCAGCACAGGGGGACGTTTCCAATTACCCCCATGCGCACTTCAGAGGTTAAGATCCACACCAGACATGTCAAAACTATTTTGCAGAATCTCTCAGTAGATAAGGCTCCTGGTCCAGATGAAATTCCTCCAATAGTACTTAAGAATTGCTCCTTGGTGCTCGCTCCTGTATTGGCAAAAAATTTCCGTCTGTGTACTCATACCTCATGCTTCCCAGTACCCTGGAAAGAAGCAAATATCCATCCAGTTCCTAAAAAAGGTGCCTCTTCAGATCCATCAAACTACAGACCAATAGCTATAACTTCCACTCTTGGCAAAGTCTTTGAAATTATATTAAATAATCACATAATTAAGCATCTGGAGAATAATAAATTAATCAGTGATAGGCAATATGGTTTTAGACGATGTCGATCAACTGCAGACATTCTTTGCCTTCTTACGCATCAAATCAACCAAGCTACAGACCAACATGGTGAAACACATACAATAGCACTGGATATATCAAAGGCATTTGATAGAGTCTGGCATCAATCCTTATTGTCGAAGATGTCACACTACGGCCTTGCATCATTAGTTCCACTAATTTCTTCTTATCTTCATAACAGAAAAATATGTGTAATGGTAGATGGCCTTTATTCTCAATTTCACTCAATAAATGCTGGTGTTCCCCAGGGATCAGTTTTGGCCCCAACTCTGTTCCTCATTCATATCAATGATCTCATATCTACCACTCATAATCCAATACATTCCTACGCAGATGACTCAACACTCCACAGTTCCTTCACATTTACCAATTCTTTCACCCAACCCGATCTTATAAATTCAAAAATAAACACTGCAATTTCTCTGAACCAGGACCTTTCTAGAATTAATGAATGGGGACAAGAGAATCTAGTTTCCTTTAATGCACAGAAAACCAAGTACATTCAATTTTCTAACCGACAGAATCTCATTGACTCCCATATATTTTTTAATGATATAAATATTCCCACTTCCCCTAGTATTGACATTCTCGGTGTAACATTAACTACTAACTTGAGCTGGACACATTATGTTAGAAGCATTGCTAAGAATGCCTCTAAAAAACTGGGACTCCTGTACAGAGTTCGAGAATTCTTCACTGACGAGCAGTTGGCCGTAATATATAAAAGTCATGTGCGTTCTCAGATGGATTACTGTTCACCTCTGTGGGGTGGAAGTGGAGTGGTTGCATTGAGGCAGTTGGACAAAATTCAAAATAAAGCTATTAGATTAATCAATAACCCTGCAATCACACAGGACCTTCCTACATTATCCATACGAAGAAACGTTGCATCCCTTGCATTATTCTACAGATATTTTCACAGCAATTGTTCCGAGGAACTTGCTTCAATTGTGCCGCCTCTCCACATCTTTCCCCGTAGAACTAGGGCAGCTGGGAGCGCCCATGAATTTACACTTTCTCCTCCACAATGCAGAACTTCTGCTTATCAGAATTCATTTATCCCCAGAGCTACTACTCTTTGGAATTCACTTCCCTCGAATTGCTTTCCACAAACTTACAATCTACAAATGTTTAAATCCAGTTGTTACAAACATTTTATGAATGGAGGATGCCTTTAGGCACATGGACCTTTTTGTTTTATCTGTGTTTTTCCTTCCTCCGTTCATTGTCTCTTAAAAAAAAAAAAAATAAATAAAAATAAAAAAATGGTGTAAAGTGTGATGAGTGATGGTGTAAGGTGTGAGTGAATGGTGGTGTAATATGTGAGGTAGTAATTGATGATGTAAGGTGTGATGAGTGATGGGTGATGTGAATGATGGTGTACGTGAGGTGTGATGGGTGATGTGCATGATGGTGTACGTAAGGTGTGATGAGTGATGGTGTGATGGGTGATGTGAATGATGGTGTACGTGAGGGGTGATGTGAATGATGGTGTACGTGAGGTGTGATGAGTGATGGTGTGATGGGTGATGTGAATGATGGTGTACGTGAGGAGTGATGAGTGATGGGTAATGTGAATGATGGTGTACGTGAGGTGTGATGGGTGATGTGAATGATGATGTACGTGAGGAGTGATGAGTGATAGTGTGATGGGTGATGTGAATGATGGTGTACGTGAGGTGTGATGAATGATGGGTGATGTGAATGATGGTGTACGTGAGGTGTGATGAGTGATGGTGTGATGGGTGATGTGAATGATGGTGTACGTGCGGTGTGATGAGTGATGGTGTGATGGGTGATGTGAATGATGGTGTACGTGAGGTGTGATGGGTGATGTGAATGATGATGTACGTGAGGAGTGATGAGTGATAGTGTGATGGGTGATGTGAATGATGGTGTACGTGAGGTGTGATGAGTGATGGGTGATGTGAATGATGATGTACGTGAGGAGTGATGAGTGATAGTGTGATGGGTGATGTGAATGATGGTGTACGTGAGGTGTGATGAGTGATGGGTGATGTTAATGATGGTGTACGTGAGGTGTGATGAATGATGGGTGAGGTGAATGATGGTGTACGTGAGGTGTGATGGGTGATGGTGTGATGGGATATGTGAATGATGGTGTACGTGAGGTGTGATGGGTGATGTGAATGATGGTGTACGTGAGGTGTGATGGGTGATGTGAATGATGGTGTACGTGAGGTGTGATGAATGATGGTGTGATGGGTGATGTGATTGATGGTGTAAGGTGTGATGAGTGATGGTGTGATGGGTGAAGTGAATGATGGTGTATGTGAGGTGTGATGAATGATGGTGTGATGGGTGATGTGAATGGTGTACGTGAGGTGTGATGAGTGATGGTGTGATGGGTGATGTGAATGATGGTGTACATGAGGTGTGATGAGTGATGGTGTGATGAGTGATGTGAATGATGGTGTACATGAGGTGTGATGAGTGATGGGTGATGTGAATGATGGTGTACGTGAGGTGTGATGAGTGATGGTGTGATGAGTGATGTGAATGATGGTGTACGTGAAGTGTGATGAGTGATGGTGTGATGGGTGATGTGACTGATGGTGTATGTGAGGTGTGATTGGTGATGTAATTGATGGTGTACGTGAGGTGTGATGGGTGATGTGACTGATGGTGTATGTGATGAGTGATGGTGTGATGTGAATGATGGTGTACATGAGGTGTGATGAGTGATGGTGTGATGGGTGATGTGAATGATGGTGTATGTGAGGTGTGATGATTGATGGTGTGATGGGTGATGTGATTGATGGTGTAAGGTGTGATGAGTGATGGTGTGATGTGAATGATGGTGTACGTGAGATGTGATGAGTGATGGTGTGATGGGTGATGTGAATGATGGTGTACGTGAGGTGTGATGAGTGATGGTGTGATGGGTGATGTGAATGATGGTGTATGTGAGGTGTGATGAATGATGGTGTGATGGGTGATGTTGTGAATGATGGTGTACATGAGGTGTGATGAATGATATTGTGATGGATGATGTGACTGATGGAGTGAGGTGTGATGAGTTTGGGTGTGAATGGTGGTGTGAGGTATGATGAATGATGGTGTGATGAGTGATGGTGTGATGAGTGATGGTGTGAATGATGGTGTGATGAGTGATGGTGTGAATGATGAGTGATGGTATGAATGATGGTGTAATATGCAATGTTGTGAATGATGGTGTGATGAGCGATGGTGTGATGAGTGATGGTGTAAATGATGGTGTGATGAGCAATGTTGTGAATGATGGTGTGATGAATAATGGTGTGATGAGTGATGTTGTGAATGATGGTGTGATGAGCAATAATGTTGTGAAATGATGGTGTGATGAGTGATGGTGTGAATGATGGTGTGATGAGCAATGTTGTGAATGATGGTGTGATGAATGATGGTGTGATGAGTGATGTTGTGAATGATAGTGTGATGAGTGATGTTGTGAATGATGGTGTGCATGATGGTGTGATGAGTGATGTTGTGAATGATGGTGTGATGAGTGATGGTGTGAATGATGGTGTGAGGTGTGATGTTGTGAATGATGGTGTGATGAACGATGATGTGATGAATGATGGTGTGATGAGTGATGGTGTGAATGATGGTGTGATGAGCGATGGTGTGATGAGTGATGGTGTGAATGATGGTGTGATGAGTGATGGTGTGATGAGTGATGAGTGATGGTGTGAATGATGGTGTGATGAATGATGATGTGATGAGTGATGGTGTGAATGATGGTGTGATGAGTGATGGTGTGAATGATGGTGATGAATGATGGTGTGATGAGTGATATTGTTAATAATGGTGTGATGAGTGATGTTGTGAATGATGGTGTGGATGATGGTGTGATGAGTGATGTTGTGAATGATGGTGTGAATGATGGTGTGAGGTGTGGTGTTGTGAATGATGGTGTGATGAGTGATGGTGTGAATGATGGTGTGATGAGTGATGATGTGAATGATGGTGTGATGAATGATGGTGTGATGAATGATGGTGTGATAAGTGATGGTGTGATGAATGATGGTGTGATGAGTGGTGTGAATGATGGTGTGATGAGCGATGGAGTGATGAGTGTTGGTGAGAATGATGGTGTGAGGTATGATGAGTGATGGTGTGATTAGTGATGGTGTGAATAATGGTGTGATGAGTGATGGTGTGAATGATGGTGTGATGAGCGATGGAGTGATGAGTGATGGTGTGAATGATGGTGTGATGAGTGATGGTGTGAATGATGGTGTGATGAGTGATGATGTGATGAGTTATGGTATGAATAATGGTGTGATGAGTGATGGTGTGAATGATGGTGTATGAGTGATGGTGATGAATAATGGTGTGATGAGTGATATGTTGTGAATGATGGTGTGAGGTGTGATGAGCGATGGTGTGAATGATGGTGTGATAAATGATGGTGTGATGAGTGATGGTGTGATGAGCGATGGAGTGATGAGGGATGGTGTGATGAGTAATAGTGTGATGAGTGATGGTGTGAATGATGGTGTGATGAGCGATGGAGTGATGGTGTGAATGATGGTGTGATGAGCGATGGAGTGATGAGTGATGGTGTGATGAGTGATGATGTGAATGATGGTGTGATGAGTGACGGAGTGATGAATGATGGTGTGATGAGTGATGGTATGAATAATGGTGTGATGAGTGATGGTGTGAATGATGGTGTATGAGTGATGGTGATGAATGATGGTGTGATGAATGATGGGGTGATGAGTGATGGTGTGATGAGTGATGGTACGAATAATGGTGTGATGAGTGATATGTTGTGGATGATGGTGTGAGGTGTGATGAGCGATGGTGCGAATGGTCGAGCTAGGTGTGATGAGTGATGGTGTGAATGATGGTGTGAAGTATGATGAGTGACGTTGTGAATGATAGTGTATGATGGTGTGAATGGTGGTGTGAGGTGTGATGAGTGATGGTGGTGTGAACTAGGAGTATGGCGGTCTGTGGATTTTGCCCAGAAGTTAATAGTTTCTATGGACAAATGAAAGTACAGGTACTGACAAAATTTCATGTAAATCCGTCGCTTGGCTTTTGAGAAATCCTGTTTATAAATAGGTAGAGACGCAACGGACAAACTAACAAACGGACAGCTACGATTACATTTTCTCCGCAAACTACATTGCGCAGATAATAAATAATGTCACGTTGTGATAGTTCCACTGTGTAAATCTTCTACAATCCCCCAGGACTTGTCGAGGAACCGGAGTTGTGCGGATGAGAAGGAAGGAGGCTGGTGGTTCCACGCCTGTTATGCTGCCCATCCCAATGGTCGACATCCAGCACGCCCACCTCGCAGGTTACAACAACCATAGTCTTTAATACATTTAATACTATGGCATAATCTCATTATTATTCTGGCCAACACTAGGCGTATATATTCACCTTAGGCATGACCTCTAGAAATTAAAGGTGAAAGAATATTGCGCTTATCTTTTGACTTCCACAGGTCCTTCCTAAGCTACATAAATTAATCTAATAATAGCCAGCATAAAATACAGAAAAGGGTCATCGAACTGAAGAGTTAACATAGGTATAACTTCTTAGCTCTCCCTCTGGGGTGAATGAAATAGACTATATTCCCCAGTACTGTACAGAGGGAGTTACACGATCACATTTCCGACAAGCATGGTCTTAAATCTTCTAAATTATACTGTAGCTCTGTAAGATTTCACCCATCTGAAATTATCTGTCATCTGTCTAGTTGTCCATGCCAGTGCAAAACGCATTGGAATGTTGCCGGCCGAAAATTGAATACTGTGTGTAAATGAAGAAAAGCAAAGGAATATTAAAGTTGAATAACAAATATGTATTTAAAAGGAGTTTCCCCAAGAAGGTGTGTGCAAGGCAAGTAAAGTTAAATTCTCAAGGGGGACATGGTAGCGGGGCAAAATTGGGAGGCAAAATTGATAAAATATCGTAAACCTACTGTATATTCTTACTGCAAAAACGGATTGTTCAAGAGTAATTGAAGTTGGGTTTATTATTGCAAATATTTAAGATAGAGTGTGGTTTGTTACATTTTATTCTTGGAACCTAGGAGGGGTCTCTGAAAGACAGACTTATAGTAACTAATGCGTCTGTCCAGGGGTGGTCCGGCCGGGCGTCGTGTGTAAGGCAATCGTCTCGTCTGAACTGCGGGTAAGTAGGTTGCTCCTTCTCTGGGCTACTTCTGTAAAGTCAGTGAAAATAGGCTAGCCTAAACAGACCTCAGATGCGGAAATACCCTGAGCCGAACAGGCCAAGTGGGATATCTCTATTGGTCTAACTGGTAAGGTGCCTGCCTCACACCCAAGGGTCGAGAGTTCGTGCCCCCACCAGGGCATGATATTTTCGTTAGGCTATTTCCGCATTTAACGAAGTTTAGGTGTGCTGGTTAAATTGTTCAGATGGTTGAGAGTAAGATCGGAGCTCCATAAATCCTCTTTCGGGTATGGTGTAAAAACCGATCCCCACAGGACAAGGAAGAGGATAGGAGAGAGCAGGGAGTGTTGTGAGACTCGATTGGGTTGGGTTGTGGAGTTGCCAGCCGCCCAAGCGAGTTGCCAACTGGGCAGTTTGTAGGTGCGTGTAGCATCGCTCAGTGAAGTTGACTCACCATTCCCGTTCATCTCTCTGACGGACTCTCGGTCGATTCGGCTCAAGCTTGTTCCTCTCTGTTCGTTCCTCTCTGTTCGGAGCTTTCGCTTCCCGGAAGGTGAAGTAGTGTAAAGTCAGTGAAAATAGGCTAGCCTAAACAGACCTCAGATGCGGAAATACCCTGAGCCGAACAGGCCAAGTGGGATATCTCTATTGGTCTAACTGGTAAGGTGCCTGCCTCACACCCAAGGGTCGAGAGTTCGTGCCCCCACCAGGGCATGATATTTTCGTGAGGCTATTTTCGCATTCAACGAAGTTTAGGTGTGCTGGTTAAATTGTTCAGATGGTTGAGAGTAAGATCGGAGCTCCATAAATCCTCTTTCGGGTATGGTGTAAAAACCGATCCCCACACTTCTGTTGACTGCAGTGGTGGGGGTGATGGAGTTTCTCCAGTATCTGCCAAAATAATCAGGCATAACCTGAATAGGCTTCTCAAAATGGGGGTTAATTAACTGCAACCGGAAATTAACGGAGCTACTGCCATCAGTGCTGAGATACTCAGGCGTGACCCGAATGAACTACTCAAATTGGGGGTTTGGTGACTGTAACCAAGAGTGACGGATTTGCTCACGTCTTGGCTGATGTGCTAAGGCCTACCCAAAGGAGTTACTCAAAGAGGGGGTTGGGTAACTGCAACCAACAGGTTTGACGGAGCTCCTCACGTCAGTGCCGAAATACTTGTAACCAGAGTGACAGATCGAGTTGCTCACATCTGTTGGCCGAAATACTCAGACCTTAACCTCACTATTTTACCAGAGAGGGAGCTGTTTGTGTTAAGCAGGTGAGCTGATGTCGGAGTCCTCCCCGAACAAGTATTTCAGTTTAGTTCTCCTCTTGCTAGTTCGCCGACTCCGAGCTAAAACCTCCCTCTCCCCAGGTGAGTAGCAGTTGTGTCTGTCTAGCACTGGGGTCAGCGAAACCGGCAAAATGAAAGAGAGCGGGAGCGGAGCATGTGGGCCAGCCTTCTGACTCCCTTGGGACCTTGAGGGCATGGTTTGGCCCGCCGGGGCGTTTTTTGTGGAGGGGGGTCCGGAGGCAGAGCCTAGGTCACAGAGGATGGGGCAAGTGATCTTGTGTCCATATACAGTAGGTTGGTATTTTCGGGGTGTACTCCTTTATAGTGGCAATTCTAAGTGTCTCATGGTTTTCAAGTTTCGGCATAACAATATTATTTTAAATAATTATTATAAATAAATCTTAAACATACTGAAATATGAAATGAAGAAGTGTATAAATTATATTAATCAGACAAGAGATTATGCTAGGTAATGACGAGAAGGGTGTAGTACAATTTGTTATGCCACGTTTTTCAAGGAATAATGTCCTTAACCTGTCCAATCCCAGCGACGGCTACTAGCCATCAGTAGATAAGTCACTCCACAGTCCCAGCGACGGCTAGTAGCCGTCAGTAATGTAATTTCCTTGTAACTGCCTGTATCAGGATGTACCTGGTACCACCACCATTTGAGCACTGCTATCGATATGGCAACACTTCTCAGCTTATAAGAGACCCTTTGAAGGCTGGGGGAGCCAGTCTTTCTTCATCTCTTGAGGTGGAAGGTTGTTCTATCTTGCCATTTTGGCCACATTGCTTGGGACTGGGGGGGGACTTTTATTACTGTATCCTACGGTACAGTAAGGGTTAAGTAAATATACTAAATACTCAAATCAAGATAAATAATAAGTTACTGCGACAATAGAGCCGTGGCTCTGAATTTATAGACAGGAAGGACAATATTAAGTTTAAAACAAATAACTAGTTAATGCAAATGGATTAACAAAATAAATCAACAAGTGACAAGGATGGAAGCAAACTCCATCAAGGTTAATTAAACAACAAGTCAATTATAAGTGACTGAAAAGTATTTAACTCTGCGACGAGACTTTCACTATTTGATCTGTACCTAAAATGATAATGAAAGAATAGACTCAGGTCTGCGCGAAGTATTCTTTATGTACGAGTAAGGTGCATGTATTTATAACAGGAAATGTTATATATATATTTCCCACGCGAGGAATTCGAGGAAGTATGTATATAATTTCCTACACGATAGAGTGTGTAATGTTTCCCTACGATCGAGATAGCAATAATTAAGCAAAGAAGGGAAAAGATGAAAGCTCTACGATATTACGTTAAGTTTGAGTAGAATCTTGGCATACCTGGATCTAGACCCTCACGATAATCATCATTACCATTACGAAACTTAGAAAGGCACTTAAAGGGATTAGAGGTTTAGAGAAGCACTGGTAGAGCGAATTTGAGTGCGGAAGGGTGTGTGTAGTCATGGGGCAGTATCCTTCCAAGTTGTAGGGACGTAACGTTGCGCTTGGAGTCATTGGCCCTCAGGTAACTATTCACACGTCAGGGCTAGGTTCGGGCCCAAACAATTCCAACAACCGCTTGGCAAGATTCCTTCGTGGCTTCGACTTAGTACGACTTCTGTTACACCTACTCACACTAGACCTATGTGATAAATCTAAAGTATCCCCCTGCACTTGGTTGGAACAAAGTCTTTCCAGGTGTAGTATGACAATTAAAGTAAAAAATATCCTGAGTCTCAATAGAGTGTGGTAGAACAAAGTCAGGCTTAGTAGGTTTTGGCAGACTTGTTTGCACAGCACTAAGTTCACTTAGAGAAATCACTGGACTGGTAGATCGGGGTCTGTTAGCACCGTGACAACTCTGGAACTTATCAGTTACTTGTAACTTTGCTAGTGACTCAATCTCGGACCAACATAAGGAAGTGTCGCCACAGACTGTCCGATTACCGATACAACTAAGTCGTTGGTAAGGATCATATGTAGAGATAAAAGTTTTCTCACTTAGCTCAGAATTAGTAACTCTCCTTTCTAACCTAAGAGTATTTAGGAAGGATTCATATATTGAATGCAAGCCAGTAGGCTGAATGCTTGATTCTGATTTGGTCAGTGCGAATAGTGTTTCTTTTGTCTGCGTTGTTCTGGATAGGTGCTTCCAGGGCAACAAGGGCACGCTAGGTATTTTGGCTTTGTTTTCAATCAGGGAGCAAGGTGCACTGGTGGTAATTTGTATTTCCGGTGCACTTATCGAATGGGGACACTGATTTGAAATTTGAATTGGTGGAACAGGGGTGGAAATTAAGGTTAGAACTTAGGGACAATTTCTCCACTTTTGGCCTGTTCGTTTCACTTGGCTGTTTTGGTACACGAGTGGTTGGAATTGGGTTTAGGTAATTTTCTATTGTGCACTGGTTTGGATCACTGTTGGTGTTGAAGTTTGGTGATGCAGGGTGTTGTGGTTTCTGTTGGATTTTCTTGCGAAGTGTGGGGTTCTTTGCAGGGGGCAACTCCATGTGTTCGTTACCTTTTCGTACTTTCGGTCGTGTTGCAGGTTGCAGATCGAGTGTAGGGTGGTTGCTACTGGTGCACTGGTTGGAGGCAGCTGCGTGGTGAGAAGTTGGTTGTTCAGGCGTTGTTGGTTGATGTGGAAAGTCTATGTGAAGTGGCATGAATAGTTCCCCCTCGAGGACGCATTTTCTTTGGTGCTGGGCGCTGACTCGGTTCTCCTGCTGGAATGTGGCTGAGTTGGTTTGCAGGCGTTTATGCTAGCAATCCTACCTGGTTGTTCCTCTGGGTTTTTGGATGCCGGAAACAGTTTGAGAAATCTCGGCTGCAATATTCCCTCTCCTCGCATCTTACAATTTATTATGGGTTAATGCATCGCCCTTCTTACAACTTCCTTATAGCTCTCCCGCAGTCTTAAGAATCACTATAAAATCACTGTAACTGACACTAAACACATAGTAGAGTTTACTTGTGAATGGAGGACTTTCAAACCTTGAACCACCAGATGTCACCTACAATCACTTTGCCATGTTAACAGGTACTCCCCCCCCCCCCCCTCCCCCTTTACTTGTTATTCATGAGTCCATTAATCTAAAGTACTGTATATTGCTTATATAAGGCATAAATATGTATAGGGGCAACTGGAGGATGGTATCTTCAATCACCTTCACCTTCATCTACTATGTCCGATCCCCAATGGTCTCAAAATATGATGAGGTTGAGGGGCAGGGATGTAGTCCTCCAGTCATTCTCATGCAATTTAATGTACAGTATACAGTACTTGTGGACTCACAACCCTGAAAATAAGACAACCCCTCGTAGCTTGAAAATCCCCCTAGGCATATATCATAATTTATAGAATAGGGCTGGTGTGCCCAGTTAATTGTTACTAACTTGTAATAAATAGGCCAAACACAAGGATAATCTCTTGAATCTCACAGGTACTTTTAACCTCTGAAGTGCGCATGGGGGTAATTGGAAACGTCCCCCTGTGCTGACGTATTTGAGGTGTTTCCGTCACTAAAATATTCATTGTGCCATTAATAGCATTAATACTTATCCATATGCGCCTATTAGGGGTTGATTATAAAGGTATTAACCTGAAACAACAATAAAACGAGTGAAAACAGCGTTTGGATGGTCAAAATCGGAGATATAGCCCGCGAGTTGTATAATGTATGGGTGAGGCAATCTGCTTTCCCGCCAATTTCCCCCAAGGCCACTGAGACACAGTCGATCGATACTCTCTCTCTCTCTCTTGCACTCGCTTGCTATCAGTGATGACCACACCCTCCAATCGGATTTCTAATGTTAGCACGAAAATATACCTCAGAATAAGGGAATAACAGGGAAAATAGGTGATAACTGAAGGAGAGGAGGAAAGTGGGGAAGGAGGGGAGGTAGAGGACTGAGATTTTGCATGGCCCAGGGGCCAAAAAAAAAAAATATAATTTTTTTTTTTTTTTTCGATGTCAAAAGTTGATTTTTGTTTTCTCTGACTCTTAAGAGTCTCCCCGCAGTGCGCCGGGGGAACTCTTAAGAGTCTCCCCGCAGCTCCCGGGTTAAGGTGAATATGGGTGTCTGGAATGAAAAATCGTCCTCTGATTTTAAATGTCAGCACAAACAACCCTTATAATAGCACATCATAACCTCGCTGAACTTGAATATGCATACAAATCTAGATATAATACCGAAAATACTCTTCAATATCGCTGATAAAGATATTGCGGATACAAATAATTATGAATTTGTTCTCATTAAACAAAATTAATTATGCACAAGCACACTAAAACAACAGTACACAATATAACTACCAAATATTCTGAAGCAACTGTTACGACCGGGACTACGAATAAAACAAGGGCACTCAATGATTGGACTAGTAATAGGGCACTATGCAACAACGGTACGCTAGATCCAAACCCTCGAACTTATATGCCGGCGAACAAAACACCTATACCCTCCAGAGTTAATCTGCGATAGCGGGGTATCCTTAACTGGGCATAAATGTAGCCTACTCTACTTCAGGCTAACCCACACTGGTATAGCCTGATAACAAACAAGATGCAAGTTACGTTAAAATGCATAAAAAGGAATCTATGGAAAGATCAATTAAGTCACTGCAAGATTTAATACAATAAAAAGATGTTTCAATACAGTTACTCTAAACAACAATAAACTCTTCACTCCTATCTGAAAGAAAGTGAAGTATAGTCCTACAGCATAGACCTGGAAACTTCTGAAGAAAGTCTGATGCTCATAAGATGCTCGTATCTTAAACTATATAAAGGCAGGAGGCAGGACACAGGACACCACATGTGTAAATCGAATACACTAAAAGATAGGACATATAATGTTAACTGACACGAGAATACTATAAATGCGCAACGGTAGCAATGCTCGACACTAAAAGAAGTACTTCCTCATCAACGAAACAGTCTGCTATGGTTGTGCGGCTCAACAACAACCTAGACTAATAAATGCTGTGAATAATAATGCGTACATATCAAAGAGCTTATATTAAATACTAACAAGTGTCTACTCGATTAATAATGTCTAGCTGGGATACTCTAGGTAAGGAACTGGGGTTGAGCAAGACAGGCTCGTAACCTAGCGATGTCCTTAAGACTGCATCCTTTAAGTTACGTTAATTGACTAGGGTGCTCTCTCGATAGATCCAGATCACAAGTATCTGGTTCTATCCTGGCGACCCTCTAAAGACAAGCAAAGAGGCAGAAAAGTGTGGAACTGGTACAAGCCAAAACCCTCAGTCAACACAATGCTGCACTCGCAAAGGACGCAACCGAAAAGACAACCCAGGCTACCACAGGACCGGTCGAAGTCGTGTAGGTATAAGCAAACCGTACACACATCGGAGACGACTACAGTTACCTTATCCCAGTCTAGCATTAAATAAAAGAGCAGAAACACTAAATCAAGAATGGAGACACACAAAGTTCTTAACCTATACTAACTAAGAACCCTCAAACCTATTCTAAGTACATGTAAATATCTCTGAGGACGGCGCATGCAATACAATGGGCCGGCTATGAAAACCGTATGCAGAACCCAAAGGGAGTGCTGTGCAGTTAATAAAGGTGAGAGTATGGAAAGAGAGAATCGAGTGAGAGAAACAGTGGTAAAGGGGGTGATCGGGAGAGAGTATGCAAGGGGATGTTAGAAGCACGCGCGCCAAGCCTGTCCTAACGAGGACAGCTCCTGGGTACCCTCACGGAGGAGGTAAGCTACACAGGAGCCCGCAAAGGCGCGATGGTCGGCCAATCACGGGCCGAGACGTCACAAGACAGCAGGTGTCACGTGACACAGCAGGACACGCCGTCCAATAGCGAGTGAGAGGCAGGAATGCACCCGCACCCACAGACACTCACTACCTTCTCGCTCTGAAAGTCTTTCTCATTCCCACGCTGGTACTATCATCACTACTGTTGATATAAAATATAACCCGTTGTCACAGACGAAAACAAAGACCACCACTGGACTGTCTGTGACAATGTGATTACTAGGAAAGAAAGAACAACATTCTCTGATAACTGTAGCCCATTTCGATGTCCCTGGCGAACGCTAGTGGCTAACGAGAGGCGATTCTGCCAACGCTGGTAAACGTCACACCCCGCCCAAGATATGGGACGCTCAACATTAGGAGAGCACCATATCTGACAAGGCAGAATGCCGACAAGACCCGCCACACCTAGCCACTCCACCAGAAATGAAATGCAAAGCTCAATTCTTACATAAAACAACATATTAACATAAAGAAAATCTTACAACCCCTCCCAAACACAATAGTATAATTTAGCCTGCTATGGTCCCTGAGCGAGCTTCACAGAGCCCAGCCTACTAAGTGAAAGACAGGTTCAACTTAGGACTTTAGCTATAACATTGGCAACTTACAATTAACTATCAAAAAGAAAGTTTTTATGTGATTTTTTTATTTAATTTTAATGTTGTTTTTGACGGCTGCTCTACAGGGACAAGCCTGGTTTTTCTCCACTCAAACACACACTGACTGAACGGCGAGGGTGCTCCTTAAGACATTCCCTCCTGTGACAAACAATCAGCCACAACATTATCAGTGCCCTTAACATGCCACACATCCAACTTGTGTTCCGGCAGCAAAACAACACCTGACACTGATAAACTGCCCAGTTCATCACAAGATTGGCACTTCTCTTCGCTCTCTCCGGCAACGGGGCCTGCCAATAACTTTTCATTAGTTCTACCTTCATGATGAGCGAGGCAGCCCCGATGCGGTCTATGGTGTCGTCAACTGTGGGTAATGGATAGGCGTCTGTCAGGGATAATGAACCCACACTCTTGCAGTCAACATACACACGGATCTTGCCACTTAACACAGGTTGCAAAGTTACTGGCAATGACCACTCATGATATCCCTTATCCCTCAGACCCTTTTTCCACACGTAGTCCAGCTCTGCTTTCATGACAGACTGTTGAGCAGGATTTATACGGTAGGGAACTAACTTGAGCCTTGCACTGTCTCCAGCCTCCATGTCGGATTCTACCCCGTACATCAGGCCTGGAGAAGCAACAAACATGCGGATGTACTGCCACAGCCTAGTAAACAACTTCTCTTGGCACTCAGGAACAAGAGGTTGCAACTTATCTCGAAGAACAACATGCCTAGTGCCCTCCCACAACCCAGCCGAGACCGCAGCTTCTAAACTATAGTCTCCCTCCTTCTCCACCTTCGTCCCTAGGACAGCCAGATCATGAGAGGGACAATCAGTACCACCTGTGCAGTCACTCCCATAGTTCATAATTGCTAAGGCTTCCCCGCCGATACCGTACATGCGCACCCCCGCATTCCTTGCGACTACATCTGCCTGCGCAGCATCACCGCCTTCAGCGACATGGCCAGATACAGTCGGTCTATGGTAGGGCTGTTGCATATTACTAGAGCAGCATTGGGAGGCTATGCGACGACCGGGCGCATCCACTCCACAGCCAACCTCACCAATCTGCTCAATGTCCTCATTCTGACCACCACCCTTGGCAGCCATGGGTCGACCCTGACCTGACAACCATGCCAAAGCCTCGTCGCCCACCTTGAACCACTGAAACAACGAGGCCAACGGCTGACTAACACTCAAGTGACCTGCCAGCGGAACCTCGTGCACCGCATGAGTTGTGAGGCCTCGGTGCTCGGCACAAACAGTGGGGTATGAACCGAGCAGGTGCTGGAGCGCTGCACACTGCTGCTCAGGCAGGTACTCTAGCGCTTCCACAGCCACCTGACTCGTGTCCCCCGCCCACTGCTCCGCCGAGACATGACAATCCCAACTCTCCTCCACCTGTGCCCCACTGCCCCCCTCTCCTTCTCCACCTTGGCCGCTGCAGACCAACACAGGGACAGTAGGCTGCTCAGGTGGTTGCCTCACAAACTCCTTCGCCAGGTTCACATGAAATGCTTCCCCGTCCTCGAGTTCAATAGCTCCGTTCCCACAATTCTCCTCCACCTGGGAACTACTCTGTCGCGGAGTGCCATCACGCCCTACCATGTCACTAGGGGGGACAGGTTCTGGGGCCACTCCGGAGATCATCTTTGGTGCTAATACTGAGTCGCCAAGAAGAGCCGCTGGATCAAAACTCACAAAACTTCTCCCAACTTTAGCTTTCTCCTTCCGACCGTTCCTCCACTGGTCTAGAGACTGAGGAATAGGCTGTGACACCTTAGATGCACGAGATCGGGTGACAACACACGCCATCTGCTGTAATTAACACCTCTCGACCAACTCCTGCCCCTCGCTACTCACGTCGGCCGCCCTCTCGGCAACGACTAAGGGTGGAACCTCAGAAGTAGGCACCGCAAAGTCGTTGCCGAGAAGAAGGTCGACGCCCTCTACTGGCAGTTTCTCTACGATTCCAACATCTATCTCTCGTGTCACACCATCAACCTCCAGCTCCACTCGAACCAACGGGTATGACCGTGTAGCATTAATACCCTGCACCACAACTACCCGTGCCGCGTTTATAGGTTGGCCTGTAAAGTTTTTCATCAGAGTCTGGGATGCACCTGTATCACGCAACAACTCCAACCCATGCTTGCAACCAGCCCAACTCACACAGCCACGCCCTCTATGGTCGCAAAAAGCATCACGGAGAGGTTTCGAGCCTTCCGGACACTCCTTCACTGGCTGTGCCCCCGCATCTGACATATCACCCCGGGTAAATGCAGAAGACCTCAGAGACACCCCAATGTTGCTAGCCAAAGACACGACTGCTGTAGGTTGGTTACTAGGGCAGGAACGTGCAAAATGCCCCTTATTATGACACTTAAAACACTCGACTTCCCCTGAGGTGGGGAAGGGCCCTGACCTTTCTTAAACGTGACGGTTTTTGGTTTGTGATCAAAATTAGTATCATTGCTCTTACTTTCGTTATTAAATGTTGCATCACTGACTCGGGGGGGTGGAGTGTTGCGCTCCTTGTTAACTGCATCGGTCCGTTGTGCAGACCCGCACCCACGAATCAGCGATAGTCTCAGGTCAGCCAACTCAGCTGCCTTTTGTAGAGTTTTACGTTGTTTCTCTTTGAGGTTCAAAGTCAGGTCGCCGCCTGTGCATTTAAAAAATTGCTCTAGAAGGAATAACTGCTCAAGCTCTTCGAACGTCGTCACCTTCTCTGACCTCAGCCAATTTCTCAAAGCATCAGACAGTTCCCGGGCATGTTCTAGAAAAGTGCACTCACGACCCTTCGTAACACCCCGAAACTTCAACCTATATGTCTCTGGTTGTAACTCGTACGCCCACAGAACAGCTTCCTTCAATACCTCATAATCGATGCAAGACTCCAAGGGCAACGCATCATATGCCTTGAGTCCTTTGCCAACCAACCTAGAGGAAACAAGGGCTGCCCACTTAACCTCGGGCCATTGGTGCTCCCGGCACTTCTTCTCAAAACGCAGGAAAAACTCGGTGACACCTGACTCGTCAAATGCAGGGACTAACTTAAGAAGGTGCGATAAAGACTGATCAAGACCTCGATTCCCGGAACCGAGACGCTGCCCTGTCGACTCCACCCGAGACTTCTCAAGCTCTATGTCTGCACAGTACATGGCCTTTCTCTCCTCAGCCTGAATCCTGAGCTCAGCCTCTCGCTGCCGCTGCTCGAGCTCAAGTTTGGCGAGCTCGAGCCGAAACAACATCTCGGCAGACAAACCCTGAGGAGGGGGTGCTACTATTGGGGACCCACCCCGTGAATCACCTAGAGGCATACCCAACCGCCAGCGGGCATCGGCCTGCGGGAACGTACCCGGCTCCGGAGCCCGAGGGGGCGCCATGGTAGGAGTCGAGTGGAATGGGGGCTGGGCCGAAGGTGCCCCAGCTCCCGCTCCACCCTAAGCCCCACGCACCCCACCGAGCACACAGGTAACCAGCTCACTTCTCAACAAACCGCTAGTACCGGGAAACCCTAAGACCATGGCTACACACTGCAGTCCGTACCGGTCTAGCCCCGACACCCGATCCGCCGACACAGGCTCCTCCAAAAAAATTTGAGCATCCTCCTCACTGTTCACCACCCGAGCGCCCCTAGACAACTCCACCTTCTCCAGCTCCTCGCCTGCTTCCTGTACTGTGTCCTCACTGTGCACTGATCCGTCGTTCGACATAGTGTCCACCGGAAATCCTCAACGTTTATAAAAAAAAAAAAAGTACCTAAACTCTCATGTAGCACTATTCACTCAAAAAATGCTTGAAGACAACTCAAGTGCTATACTACGTTGCCAAAAAAAATTCCAACGTGTCCAAAATATTCCTCAAAAACAAATGTCCAAAAATCCTGCAATTATTTCTTAGTTCACTAAATCCTAGACTAAGGTCGCCATTTGTTATGACGACTAAGATAAGATACTAGGCAAGGTCGCCATTTGTTATGACGACTAAGATAAGATACTAGGCAAGGTCGCCATTTGTTACGACTGGGACTACGAATAAAACAAGGGCACTCAATGATTGGACTAGTAATAGGGCACTATGCAACAACGGTACGCTAGATCCAAACCCTCGAACTTATATGCCGGCAAACAAAACACCTATACCCTCCAGAGTTAATCTGCGATAGCGGGGTATCCTTAACTGGGCATAAATGTACTCTACTTCAGGCTAACCCACACTGGTATAGCCTGATAACAAACAAGATGCAAGTTACGTTAAAATGCATAAAAAGGAATCTATGGAAAGATCAATTAAGTCACTGCAAGATTTAATACAATAAAAAGATGCTTCAATACAGTTACTCTAAACAACAATAAACTCTTCACTCCTATCTGAAAGAATGTGAAGTATAGTCCTACAGCATAGACCTGGAAACTTCTGAAGAAAGTCTGATGCTCATAAGATGCTCGTATCTTAAACTATATAAAGGCAGGAGGCAGGACACCACACGTGTAAATCGAATACACTAAAATATAGGACATATAATGTTAACTGACACGAGAATACTATAAATGCGCAACGGTAGCAATGCTCGACACTAAAAGAAGTACTTCCTCATCAACGAAACAGTCTGCTATGGTTGTGCGGCTCAACAACAACCTAGACTAATAAATGCTGTGAATAATAATGCGTACATATCAAAGAGCTTATATTAAATACTAACAAGTGTCTACTCGATTAATAATGTCTAGCTGGGATACTCTAGGTAAGGAACTGGGGTTGAGGAAGACAGGCTCGTAGCCTAGCGATGTCCTTAAGACTGCATCCTTTAAGTTACGTTAATTGACTAGGGTGCTCTCTCGATAGATCCAGATCACAAGTATCTGGTTCTATCCTGGCGACCCTCTAAAGACAAGCAAAGAGGCAGCAAAGTGTGGAACTGGTACAGGCCAAAACCCTCAGTCAACACAATACTGCACTCGCAAAGGATGCAACCGAAAAGACAACCCAGGCTACCACAGGACCGGTCGAAGTCGTGTAGGTATAAGCAAACCGTACACACATCGGAGACAACGACTACAGTTACCTTATCCCAGTCTAGCATTAAATAAAAGAGAAGAAACACTAAATCAATAATGGAGACACACAAAGTTCTTAACCTATACTAACTAAGAACCCTCAAACCTATTCTAAGTACATGTAAATATCTCTGAGGACGGTGCATGCAATACAATGGGCCGGCTGTGAAAACCGTATGCAGAACCCAAGGGGAGTGCTGTGCAGTTAATAAAGGTGAGAGTATGGAAAGAGAGAATCGAGTGAGAGAAACAGTGGTAAAGGGGGTGATCGGGAGAGAGTATGTAAGGGGATGTTAGAAGCACGCGCGCCAAGCCTGTCCTTACGAGGACAGCTCCTGGGGACCCTCACGGAGGAGGTAAGCTACACAGGAGCCCACAAAGGCGCGATGGTCGGCCAATCACGGGCCGAGACGTCACAAGACAGCAGGTGTCACGTGACACAGCAGGACACGCCGTCCAATAGCGAGCGAGAGGCAGGAATGCACCCGCACCCACAGACACTCACTACCTTCTCGCTCTGAAAGCCTTTCTCATTCCCACGCTGGTACTATCATCACTACTGTTGATATAAAATATAACCCGTTGTCACAGACGAAAACAAAGACCACCACTGGACTGTCTGTGACAATGCGATTACTAGGAAAGAAAGAACAACATTCTCTGATAACTGTAGCCCATTTCGATGTCCCTGGCGAATGCTAGTGGCTAACGAGAGGCGATTCTGCCAACGCTGGTAGACGTCACACAACATATACCATCATACACAGCTTACACAAATCAGGGATATTTCTCAACAAATTTTTCTATCTCTTGATCTCAGATTATTCCTCTAAAGCTCTGATTTAATTTAACCCTTTCAGTACGAGGGAAGTTATTTATATTTTGGTTATCATCGGATGATTTTACCCTATTTAGGAAGAAATAATGGATTACTAGAAGCCCTTCCTAAGCAACATAAAATAGTATTATAATAGCCAGAATACAAGGAATAATGGCGTCATCCATACTAAAGTGGTTAATGTTATCTCTGTTATCAGCCACCATGCTCTCCTCTCATGATAACTGATAGCAACATCATCTCAGCACATTCTATTGCAAGCAACTGCGTAGTATATTATTACAGTATTATTTTGTTTGTTCTATGTGGATGAGGGAGACAAAAGGCAAAACTGCCTGTGACGAGTGCCTCCCCCAGAGTTAAAAGAGTTTACGTTTATGTAGTGGGACTCGCAGAGGGCCGCTCTCGGGCGGAATGACATGCAGGGGTTGTGCATGGGGACTAGTGGTTGGGGACAGGATCAGGAAATAATAATAATAATAATAATAATAATATGCTGGTAATTTATTTGTTCGAGCGCCAATTCTCCAAGTGGATTCACAAGGATCAGGATTAGGGATGTAATGACTGGTGATCCTATTTCTAAAAGAATCAAGAGTGGGGCTATTAACTACATGAAATGGGAGGTGATTCCACTCTTGGATGCTGCGGGGATAAAATGATTGTCTAAATATGTCCGTGCTTTCCTGATAGGTGTGGTATTTTAGGTTGTGGCTGCATCTCGTAAATTGTATACTTGTAGGGTGTAAATATATATCTTTGTCTATGTCTACTAAGTTGTTAGTGATTTTATATAACATCTGTTGTCTGTAGGGTGTAAATATATATTTTGTCTGTAGGGTGTAAATATATATCTTTGTCTATGTCTACTAAGTTGTTAGTGATTTTATATAACATCTGTTGTCTGTGTATTTGTCTTCTTGTTGCAAGTGGGTCTAATCTAATGTCTTGTTTGAGCAAAGTGACAGATGTAGTGTGTCTGTAATCACGTCTGATCCATCTTGCAGCTTTGTTTTGTATGGCCTCTAGTTTATTCATGTTATTGTGAGTGTGTGGCTCCCAGACGGTGTCGCAGTATTCCAAGTGTGGCCGAACAAGTGTTTTAAATGCTAGAATTTTGATGTTTGCGTTACACTTTGTGAGATTCCTGCGCAGGAAGCCCAGGGCCATATTCGCCTTTGCTCTGATACTACTAACGTGAGTGGTCCACCTCATGTGACAGGGCCAAAATCAAGGAATGTTCGAGCCAAAATGTCTGGACACACAGAGTTTGAAACAATTTAAGTAATAGGATGAGGGAAAGATGGATTCAGGGAGAGAGTTCCATAGCTCAGCTGTTGAATAGAATAATGATTGGGAGTAACGTTTCACTCTTGAGTTGGAGAGGTGTACAGAGTAGGGGTGGGATTGTGTTGCAAGATGGGTACTACGTACCCTACGTAGAGAAGGTGGTATGCACTGAGAGAGCTCTGAGGAATACTGATTATATTGTAGTAGCGATATAATACCGAGAGAGATGCAACATTGCGGCGAAGAGAGAAAGATTGCAGAGAGTCGGTGAGTGGACGGGAATTAATGATACCAAAGGCTTTCCTTTCTACTTTGTCTAGAAGTGCTGTGTGAGAGAATCCTCCCCACACATGTGAACAATACTCAATACAAGGATGCACTGTGCCCCTGTACAGAGCAAGAAGCTGAGCAGGGGTAAAGAACCCCTTGAGACAGTTGAGCACACCCAGCTTTAGCAAAACTGGTAATATGGTCCTTCCAAGAGAGAGCAGGAGAAAAAGAGACACCAAGAATATTGAGAGAAGATCAAGGGTAGATTTTTGTATTGTTGAAGAATAAGGAATAGTCCTCTGGGAGTTCACGGCGGGTAGATAGATGGAGAAATTGGGTCTTGGAAGCAATAGAGGTAACAAGGTTTTCTCTGCCCCAATTGGAGATGGTAGTTAGATCAGAGGATAAGTGTTCTATGGCTTCATTACATTTGTTTTTGAGGGATTGCTGGCTGGGGCATTCTGGGAAACTAATGGAATAGTGTAGGGTAAATTCGTCTGCATATGAATGGATAGAACTGGAGGTACAGTTGAGAAGATAATTTATGAAAATTAGAAAGAGAATAGGAGATAGGACAGATCCCTGAGGAACACCGGAGTTGATAGGATGAGGAAGTGAACGATGGCCGTCCATAACCGCAGCTATGGAACGACCGGAAAGGAAATGAGAGACAAAGGCACAGATGGAGGGATAGAAATCGAAAGAGGGTAATTTAGACATTAGAGATTTGTGCCATATTCTATCGAAGGCCTTCGATATGTCTAACGCAATAGAAAAGGTCTCACCGAAGTCCCGAAAGGAGGATGACCAAGAGTTAGTAAGATACGAAAGAAGATCACCAGTAGAGTGACCCTTAAGGAAGCCATACTGGCAATCTGAGAGTAGATTATGAGAAGATAAATGCTTAAGAAATTTGGAAGTAAGAATAGTTTCAAAAATTTAGAGATACAAGAGATGAGAGTAATTGGACGATAGTAGGAAGGTTAAGAGTGGTCACCCTTCTTTGGGACAGGTTGAATGAGAGCAAATTTCCAGCAAGAAGGGAAGACGTTAGAGGAGAGACAGAGACGAAAGAGTTTGCCTAGACAGGGAGTCAGCACGGAAGCAGAGTTTTTTAGTACAACAGGAGGAACACCATCCGGACCGTACGCCTTCTTAGTATCAAACCTAGAGAGGGTAGAAAGTACATCTTTAGAAGAGATTAGGATATTAGGCATAAGTAAGAGAGAGGCGGGTGGAGAGGGAGGAATAGCACTGGAATCATCCAAGGTTGAGTTTCTAGCGAAAGTTTGAGCGAAGAGTTCAGCTTTGTCAGAGGAAGAAGTGATGGTTGAGCCATCAGAGTGGAAAAAGGGAGGGAAAGACGAGGAAGAAAAATTGTTGGAGAGGTTTTTGGCTAGATGCCAGAAAGCTTGGGAAGAACTAGAGTTGGATAGTTCAGTGCAATTATTTAAATTATTGATGAAAGAGTGTTTGGCAAGTCGAAGAACAGATTTAGCTTGATTCCGGGCAGAAACATAGGAAGAATGAGATTCTTGAGTTTTAAGGCGTCGGTACCGCCTTATTCCTCCTTATTGCGAACAGCAGTAGAAAAAGCATGAGTAAACCAAGATTTTTTTGCATTAGGCTGAGAGAAAGAAGATGGAATGTATGCCTCCATGCCTGATAGGATTACCTCGGTAATGGGTTCAGCACTCTCCAAGGGTCCCCGGCCACGGAAGCAAAAATAATTCCATGGGAAATCAAAGTAGTACTGCCGGAGAGCCTCCCAGTCGGCAGCGCCAAAATGCCACAAGCGCCGCCGGCTGGGAGGATCGGGTGGCCGTACTGGAGAGATAGGACAGGTGACAGAGATAATAAGTTTATGGTCGGAGGAGCCCAAAGGAGAGAAAAGATCGACAATATAAGAAGAAGGGTTAGAAGATAGAAGCAAGTCAAGAATGTTGGGCCGATCTCCGAAGCGATCCGGGATACGGGTGGGTTGCTGAACTAACTGCTCTAGGTCATTTAGGATAGAAAAGATGTAGGCTTGTTCACCAGGTTGGTCAGTAGTGTCAGAGGAGAGCCATTGGCGGTGGTGAATGTTGAAATCTCCTAAGATGGAGATTTCTGAGAAAGGAGAAATGGATAGAAAACTAGAGGAAAGGCCGCAAATGTTGCAAATGTTGATAGTAAGAGGGACAGGCCGTGGTCCAGAGCATTTAGAAGGGTCGTCAGGGGAAGGTCGGACGGGCGTGAAGCATTTATGCCAACCCCCCCCCACCCCCCACCCCCCCTCCTGGGGACTCCGAGGCTGGGCGTATGTTCATCATATTATTATTATTATTTTATTTTTTTATGTGAAAGAATGAAGTGTGGTGTGCATGTTTAGTGTAGTGAAGTGGATAGGAGGAGGAGGTGTTTGTGAGAGCTAGCTGGATTACTCTCAGTGTAAGTGAGGCACAAAGGAAATCAGTAAGAGAGGCCAAGCAAATGAAACAGGAGTTCCAGCAACTCCTTATCAAATGCCTATAACCTCTCCTGGGTCTAGTCCTGCTCGATTGGTGCCTACAATCTCCCCCACAGTATAGTCACTTCAGTAAAATATATGCGACAATGACTGCATGCATGCTGTTATCTATTTCCAAATATTCTTGCACTCCCATATGAATTATACTGAGAGCACGTTGGTCTACTGCATCAAAATTTTAATTCTCCCTGAAAAGCTGCTGTCCTATTTTTCTGAAGTTCTGCTTGAAAATCTGTCATTCTCTGCCTGTCTGTTTGAAAACCTATTTATCCATCCACCTACATTTACTTATATTTCCCTTTCCCCAACAGGAATGGCAGCACCAATGAGATGCGGTGGTGGTCCTCACGGGAACAGGTGCTACTTCTCACCCACATAGAGATGAAGATTCGTCGACATCCCCAAGATGGTGCCGAGAGTTATCCCAATATTGAAGGCGAATTAGAAATCGACAGCGAAAACCAAAACAATGACCAAGGCACCGAGAGAGACCCCACTGACGAAGGCGAAGGAGAATTTGGCATGGAAACCAACCGTAATGCCGACCGAGACGAAGCTGAATCAGGGAAAGAGGACAAATGTGAGGACGAGATCGAGACAGAGGACGACTATGCCAACGAGAACGATGACGGTTGGGGGAGTTTGGAGGACTATGGCAGCGATAATGAGACCGGGGTGATGATTGTGATTGACTATGGGGAAGAAATTGAAGCAGAATCAGAGGATAGTAATAAGGACAATGAGGATGGTGATTGGTGAAGTGGTTGATCTCAAAGCAGAGGATGACAGCGAGAACCAACGCCAAGGATTTGACCTCGAGGGCGACCCGGGGTACAATGTCGAGGTCCACAGAGACGACAGTTAGATTTATGGTTAAAGAATCGGTGACAGATGTTGCTCCTATCATATGTATGTAATTTGTCAAAGAAAGCTTCATGAAATGGTGGCAAGAGAAAGAATGGATGCATCGTGAAAATCCATTTGGGTACTTCTTGTATTAGTTAAAACATTATAACCGAGATGCAGGCTTATACTACTTTCAATCAAAATGAATTATTCATGTGTTAGGTCATAGACTACAGTAGATCTGGACTGGACACGAAAATGGAACTTTGCAGTAAGGGACCCAAAATCAGAGAACGAACCCCCAAGTTCGAACCTCGAAACCGCGAAAATGTGACATTTTCGCGGTTTCGAGGTTCGAATTTGGGGAGTCCAGATCTACTGTAGTCTATGGTTTAGTATATGATCACACAAATAATAATTATACAAAGTAAGAAATAGAATTAAAAAAATACATTCTGCCTTTGAATTAAATGTTAACATAAATATTAAAAAAGATACCTTATTATAATACCATAGTTATTTTATAGATACCCTAATAGATATCTTAAATATATATTCCAGCTTAGGAATGTTCTCGTAGTTCAGGGTAAATGTTAGAAAGTAACCTATTTCTAACTCTTTGAAGCTAAAGCTGCATTTTCTAGCACCCCCACTATCTTCGATAGACTCCGAAAGGTGTCATATTACACCTTTAAGCAGGGGCGTTTCTAGCTATATGCGAACTATGCAGTTGCATAGGGCCCCCGAAGCCACCAGGGGGCCCCTAAGGCAAGCTATTATTGTTAATTATTGTAATTTTTTTAGAAATAAAGATTAATTTTTGTTTAATTAAAAATTATTGGAAGTGCCATAAAGTGAGTAATGTATGTAGGTTAATGTATATATAAAAGAAACTACCGAAACTGTACTCGTTTCTCCATGATTAGAAATTCAGAATCTCCTGAAATTACCTCCACATATCTGGCAACAATAGTAGACGTGTCAGAAATAACGCCCATGCCGCCATGCGGTTGATGCGGCCCTAAGTCAGTGAGGACTGAGGCGTGGAAAAAAAAATAAAAAAAAATAAAAAATAAATAAACGTTCACAGAGCAAAGGTAACTCATTCATGGTGTGGATTTAAGGTGTAGCATATTTAATGATATTTTATAAAGAGTGTATTTCACCTGCGTCAACCAAGTAAACCATGTGAGAAAGCTCCTGCAGTCTGCCACAATGCAGCTTGATGTGGCAGTTGACCTCCTCATGAAGGCAAAAACCTCACTGACAAGTGACTAGATACAGAGATACTGGCTTTGCTGCAGCTCAGGCCTCTGCAAAAGATATATATGATGCCATGAATGTGGAGGCTGTGCTTAAAGAGAAGAGGCTTATAGAAGCACAAGGAAACAGTTTGCCTATGAAGCCCCAGACGAGCCTATCAGAGATGCCATGAAGAGGTTAGAAATATAATGTTTTAATGTGGTTGTGGACACCACCATTGAGTCATTAAAGGAAAGGTTTGAAACCCTGGGTGAAGAGAGAGCCAGATTTGGAGTGCTGCTTAACATAAACAAATTGGATGGTGAGGCATTATCCAACCAGCGCGACGAGCTTTGCAACACATTAAGCACTGAGGATGAAAAAGACATTGATGGAAAGGAACTGGCTCTTGAAATATCAGCAACTTGCCAAGCCTGCCTTCGGATAACATGACTGCACTGGAGTTTCTTTCCTACATCCACAACAATCAGCTGAAGGAACTGTACCCCAATCTATGGATTGCTCTGCGAATTTCCTGCACTCTACCTGTGACCGTGGCCTAAGCAGAGAGGAGCTTTTCAAAGCTAAAGCTCATTAAGACCTACCTGCGGTCATCCATGGGACAGGATCGCCTCAGTGGACTTGCCATAATCAGCATCAATCAAGAGAATGGCAAGCAGCTATCATACAACGATATAATCAACGACTTTGCTTCTAAAAAAGTCAGAAAGCAGAAGTTTTGAAGATGATGAAGACATGAGACATGCAGATCTCTGTTACTGAGGGGATACCAGCCTCCACCTGCTCACAAAAAAAAAACCCAGACCCAAAATGGTCACGAAGGGGGCTTAGTGTTACATGTATTATGTATATAGTTCCACATTAACTGCAGTATACATATTAATTATTGGTTTGTTATGTGTTTAATTAACATTTCCTAACATTTAAAATTTAAATTTTAAGTAAAATGCGGCATCTGTCTCATTTATGCGCATTTCGGAAACCCCCTACCATAGTTTCGCAAAATAGGGGCCCCCAAACAACAATTCGCATAGGGCCCCCAAAAGGCTAGAAACGCCACTGCCTTTAACCCGGGAACTACGGGGAGACTCTTAAGAGTTCCCCCGGCGGACTGCGGGGAGACTCTTAAGAGTCAGAGAAAAATAAAATAAACTTTTTGACATCGGAAAAAAAAAAAAAAAAAAAAAAAAAAAAAAAAAATTGGCCCCTGGGCCATGCAAAATCTCAGTCCTCTACCTCCCCTCCTTCCCCACTTTCCTCCTCTCCTTCAGTTATCACCTATTTTCCCTGTTATTCCCTTATTCTGAGGTATATTTTCGTGCTAACATTAGAAATCTGGTTGCAGGGTGTGGTCATCACTGATAGCAAGCGAATGCAAGAGAGAGAGAGAGAGTATCGATCGACTGTGTCTCAGTGGCCTTGGGGGAAATTGGCGGGAAAGCAGCTTGCCTCACCCATACTTTATACAACTCGCGGGCTATATCTCCGATTTTGACCATCCAAACGCTGTTTTCACTCGTTTTATTGTTGTTTCAGGTTAATACCTTTATAATCAACCCATAATAGGCGCATATGGATAAGTATTAATGCTATTAATGGTACAATGAATATTTTAGTGACTGAAACACCTCAAATACATGCGCACAGGGAGAGGTGTCTAATTACCCCCATGCGCACTTCAGAGGTTAAGGGTGTCAAATGTCAAACCAACTCAATTCTGCTGCTACGCTGGCTCGAGGAAGTGAAGAAGTCAATCCGATTTGGGTTGGATAATTTGTTTTGGGCTTTAAGTATATTGTATATCTGAAAGCAAGTCATCATATTTCATTGGCAAGTGTACAAAAAATCTATCTAGTCTTAAAATAGCCCAAACATACACCAAAGCAAAGTCATTCATGATCATTCGAAATTGGGCTTTTGTGTATTTATCCCAAAACAAGTGAGTTTTGATACTTATGAGAATGTGAAAATTATATACATGTTCTAATATATTACTAGCAACTCCGGCTGTGCCGGTCCTTAGGGAAAGTTTTACTAGTGGTCTGTGACGGTCCTTCCGGAAGCTGGGATTTCAAATGCGTACAAAAACGTACGCATTGATCTAGGCGGCTACAACTCTCGATACCACCACAATACACACTCCGTTTTTTCCCACAGTCAGTTATCAAGCATTTGTCATGGAGCCCTCAGGTCCCTCTCCAGCGCGATGACACGATAGTGGCTGTAGGAGAAAGAGTGTGGCTACCAGAAAGCCCTCTTACCTCTACTTTTACTCACAGATGTTCTTCTGCAACAAAGAAGGCACGTAAGGCACGTGCAAAGGGTGGTGCACGTACCAAAAGATCGGTGGCCTTTCATGACACCACCACCATCACCAACCAGACTACCACCTACCACGACCACCATAACCAACCAACACTACCTCTATTATTTAGTAGTGCTTCTCTCCGTCAATGACGTGAGAGCCTAATTATATGTTAGGGCTCCCCGGGTACCCTAGGGGCACCCGGAGAATGCCTAACGCAACCCGAATACATAAAAAGAACATCCTAGGGGGATACCCCTTACATAGTTACTAGGGAACGTCATCAAAACAGATACCACATAGAAAATAAAAAAATAAAGATAGCATAAGGATCTACGAATTCATAGCGCACCGTTATACAGGCAGGCTTACCATGCGTGTGCCTTCTAGCTCCTACTCGAGCTTGATTCTTCCTCTTATTCGGGTTGCGGTCGACCCGAACGGACGTGTTTATATTGCTCCCTGTAACTATCCCATGTCTCTCCGTCTAGCCTTGCCTGCTGCTCTTCTAGTAAGTTGATGTTATATTCTAACATAGAAGGCACCTAAATATAATATTTTAATGAGCGTAATATACTTACAGGTTGCATGATTCGGGTCTGGCCGCAGCTGTCTGATGACTAACAGGATGCCATCACCTTTTCAGGCCATCTTGTTTATATTTTCCATTTTTCCCTTGTGTTATTCATTATTTAGGCTTTTCTAACTTTGCTCGTTAGTTTTGCCTCCTGTATATAGTTCAGATTTTGTGACTAGGATAATTAGTCTTTGTTTTACCTTGTACAGCGTCTGGACTCGGCCGTTCGTACTGTTACGTTCGGCAGTGTGTATGACCCTGTTATATAGAACTTTTTTTTTTATATAAATTAATATTTTGTGTCATGCCCCAGCCAGGGTTCAAACCCAGGCCAGTAGTGCAGCACTCCAGCATCTACACCACTAGACCACCGAGGAGCTTAAAAGTAGTGGCTTATTTGGAATTATATCCCATCCACCACCACCCGCTCCGACTCATGATCACGTAGCTAGATACCATACACACAAACACTTCACACACAAACCCTAGCAACTAAGTACTAGAGAAGGATACTTGTAATCTGGGGCACATTGAAAGCCTCACTGAATAAACAAGTAGAGCCCAAATAAATTGATATTTTGTGTCATGCCCCAGCCAGGGTTCGAACACAGGCCAGTAGTGCAGCACTCCAGCACCTACACCACTAGACCACCGAGGAGCTTAAAAGTAGTGGCTTCATTTGGAATTATATCGCATCCACCACCACCCGCTCCGACTTGTGATCACGTAGCTAGATACCATACACACAAACACCTCACACCCAAACACTAGCAACTAAGTACTAGAAAAGGATACTTGCAATCTGGGGCACATTGAAGGCCTCATTGAATAAACAAGTAGAGCCCCAGTAAATTAATATTTTGTGTCACGCCCCAGCCAGGGTTCGAACCCAGGCCAGTAGTGCAGCACTCCAGCACCTACACCACTAGACCACCGGGGAGCTTAAAAGTAGTGACTTCATTTGGAATTATATCCCATCCACCACCACCCGCTCCGACTTGTGATCACGTAGCTAGATACCATACACACAAACACCTCACACCCAAACACTAGCAACTAAGTACTAGAAAAGGATACTTGCAATCTGGGGCACATTGAAGGCCTCATTGAATAAACAAGTAGAGCCCCAGTAAATTAATATTTTGTGTCATGCCCCAGCCAGGGTTCGAACCCAGGCCAGTAGTGCAGCACTCCAGCACCTACACCACTAGACCACCGGGGAGCTTAAAAGTAGTGGCTTCATTTGGAATTATATCCCATCCATCACCACCCGCTTCGACTTGTGATCACGTAGCTAGATATCATACACACAAACACCTCACACACAAACACTAGCAACTAAGTACAGTTGGGTCCCCATGTATGAGTGTTCGATCTATGCGATTCGCGACCTATACGAGCTACCAAAAATACTAATTTAATAATTCCAAACTGTGCGAATACCGTTCGAAGTGTGCGAGCGCCGAAATAAAGGTAAGCAAATCCGTGGACAAACCCAAATGTACGAGTTCTTCCCAGCTGTGCGAGATACATCATGCGCAGTGACATCACAGCCAGCTTCTGCTCCGCTTGGGTACCGGGTGGGACGGGATAGTCAGCCATATTTTTTGCCCCCGCTCTGCGTGCATGCATAGCTCCGTGAGGAATTCGTATATCTTGAGCGGCTGAGCCTCCCTAGCCCCTTTTGACCATGCCATATTGTTATGAATATGTGTCAGTTAGTGTTGTTTTTGATAGGTAATATGAAGTTGAACCCCTAAACTCGGGACCATCCATCCACCAAATTTATTATTTCCCATAAGATACATGTTTTGATTTATATGAGTTCGGTTTATGCGACCTCGTTCATCCACCAAATTCTTTCATAGTCCGGGACCCTGCTGTACTAGAGAAGGATACTTGTAATCTGGGGCACATTGAAGGCCTCACTGAATATACAAGTAGAGCCCTAATAAATTAATATTTTGTGTCGTGCCCCAGCCAGGGTTCGAACCCAGGCCAGTGGTGCAGTACTCCAGCACGTACACCACTAGACCACCGAAGAGCTTAAAAGTAGTGGCTTCATTTGGAAATATATCCCATCCACCACCACCCGCTCCGACTCGTGATCACGTAGCTAGATACCATATACACAAACACCTCACACACAAACACTAGCAACTAAGTACTAGAGAAGGGTCAGAAGTGGAATCAGAATCATCAAAGGGGTCACACAGTAAATATATAACAGCCGATGATCTTGATTACATATTACACAGGGTAATGCGACAATACAATGTTCCTAAACAATCTCAGGATACTCCCACAGCTACGCCGGGAGCTCCCCCGATGGGTTCAGTTATGCGGCCACTAGAGCTAGCCAGAGTTGTTGTGCCACCTAATATGTCACTTCCGCCTCTTAACGTAAATCATGCGACCACCTCGGCGAGTGGCACTGCAGTGCCCGCCTCCATAATAATTACCAATGTTCGTGTCATCACAGACATTACTCCCCCTCCTCTTGATAAACTTCCCCATAGGAGAGGCCCTATTGTATGGTCCCGACTGCTCGTGGATTCAAGTCATGGCAAAAAACCAGAGCATTGCACAAACAACCATATCGGGGGAGATCCCAGTTCCTAGTGAGTGGGTAATTGAGATGAGTAAGAGTAAGAAGTTGAGGGCCAAAGATAAACAGGGTCAACTATTGGATGTAACTATCAAAGCTATACCTAATGTTTATTCGTATGAATTTTTTGTATATTCACCTACCCCGGTATTACCTCCTGCCTCCTCTGCACGACTCTTTGTGGATTGGACGAAGACTGACGGCGTAAACGATATAAAATCTCTCTAAACGCTAACGCCGGAGTTGGATACAACTCCAGTTCTAGATCAGTCTAACAATCCAGTCCTGCAGGTAGGGCAGGTAGGTCTAGGCCCGTGGGAGGCTGAGGCGCAACAGTTCGCAGCAACAATAACGTCAAAATCCTCCCATCAAATCCCTCAAGACAACCACATATGGTTTTCAATGCTAATAAATCAAGCCAGAGGGGTTCCGCCTGCTCTTTTTTAATTCCTTTCTGCCCCTAAACTTTGGGACTTGCAGGAACCCTTTTCTACCCCCTACCCTAGTGGAGGTAAGTCACAACCTAGTGGTGCTAAGCCCTTTCAGGGCCCCATATCTCCCCCGGCACAAGGAAGTACTCCTCTCAAGCCAAAACAGGGAAAACAAACAGGCAAGTGGTATAATAAGAATAAGTCACAACACAGGGATCGACATTTGCCAAAGCCAGTCAGCCGTCTAACCCTACCACTCCACCATCAAAAAAATAGTAATTCAAACTCTCTCTCTCCCGGGGCCTATCGAGGGCGAGTTGGATTCGAGGGTAGTTCCACCAGACAGACCCAGTCAGGTAACTGGGTCATTTCGGACGTGTCACCGGGCCTGGCCCCGGCGAACTTGGGCAAGGACAGTGGTACGCAAGGGCATCACCTGGCGGTGGCTCCGGCGACCTCGTTTACGTCAAACTCTAGAAGTCAATCATGTTTCTTTAGAGGTGGAATCACTAGTCCAGGAAATGATCACCAAGCATATCATTGACCCGGTCAATCCAACTTGCCCTGTTTTCACGTCAAGACTTTTTCTCGTACCAAAGAGGGACAGTGTTCAGATGAGACCAGTCGTAGACCTATCTTGTTTGAACACAAACATTCACAACACACCCTTCAGGATGCTCACTGTGAATAACATCAGGCTAACACTTCCGCCGCAAAGTTGGATGTGCTCGTTAGACCTGACAGACGCCTATTGGCATGTCCCGGTAAACAAAAGGTTCCAAAAATTTCTCGCCTTGAGGATCAGGCAAGAGACTTATGTCTTTCAGAGAATGCCATTCAGGTTGAACCTTGCACCGAGAATATTCACAAAATTAGTCTGGTGGGCCCTCATGCCAATGTTAAATCAGGGGATCAAGGTGTTGTGGTACCTAGACGACTGGCTGGTAGTGGCGAAGTCAGAGAGTTTATGCAAAATCCATGTCAATCACATTATAAATCATGTACAATCCCTAGGGTTCAAGGTCAACTTGGTAAAGTCACATCTTGTTCCCACACGGGTAATTCAGTGGATAGGGCTGGTATGGGACACAGCCTATCTTACTCTCAGTCAGAGTATGGACAACCGCAACAGATTTCGAAAGAAATTGTTTATGTTTCTCCACAGTCTGAACACCACGAGAAGGGCATGGGAATCCCTGGTCAGCTCTCTCAATTGGATTCAACTAACTGTAAAGTTGGGCCGATTGAAAGTAAAGAGATTAATCTTGGAAGGCAACAAATATTTCCCGCTATTGCCGGCGGGAAAATTGTGGAAAATTCCTCCATTAATTCATAACTTACTGTCGGTCTGGCCGAGGAGAGAAATATTGCACTCAATAATGACGTGGACTTCTCTCCCACCTACGGTATGCGTAGACACAGATGCTTCAGGGACAATAGGCTGGGGTTATCAGTTGAGCCTAGGCCAACAGGGTCACTGTCTTTGGTCCCAAACCGAGAATTTTCATATCAACGAGCATGAGCTCTTAGTCCCTTTGTTTTTCCTTCAAACTCACGGCTCCTCCTTGTGGGGAAAATCAGTAGCGTTTCGAATGGACAATTTGAATGCGGTGTCCTGCATTCAAAAGCAAGGGTCAACGAGGTCTCAGAAGTTGCTAAAGTTGTCAGAAGAGTTTTTGTTCTGGCCGAAGAGCTGAACATTCATCTCCATGCATCATACCTTCCAGGCGTAGCGAACGTCTGGGCGGACGCTCTGTCCCGGCGACAGAGCACCAAAGTAGAATGGGCAATCAAGCAAAACATCTTCAACCAGATGATTGCAGAGCCATACCGTCCACAAGTGGATCTATTCGCGTCCGAGGAGAACCACAGGCTTCCTCTCTACCTAACCCGCCGGGGAATGACTTCGGCGGGGGGTCCAGACGCATTGTTGGAGGACTAGAACAGGTGGAATTCCATCTATCTTTTTCCGCCTCCCGACTCTTCACTCATGTCAGGTAGTTCACAAACTATGGGGTTACCGGGGCTTAGTCTCGATTATCGCGCCTCTATGGCCGGCTCAGGTGTGGTACCACCAGTTGAAAATGTGGTGCGAGAACCCGGTGTCGCTCCCGATCTCGTACTTCCACTTGGAGACAATTGGCAACCTTGAAACCTCGCTGACTTTTGCCTTTTGGACATTCAGAATGCCAAATGGTTAACTCCGTATGGAGAGAGCGTTACTAATAAATTCCTTAATCAGTAAACAGTGCAATCCCGTTATCCGCACTCCAAGTATCCGCGATCCTTGCTATTCGCGGACACCCCTAAATATCCCATTACTCGTCATCCGCGCAAAAAAACCCCCCAGCAAAATACCAGCTATTCACGGATTTGAATCGGGCGGGTCGATGCGCATCCCGATTCTTGTTTTGGTCGGCCATCTTGCATTCTTGCGTGACGTCAACACAGCGTCCCAGCTGAGGCAGCAACTCACAGCCCAGTGTTGGAAAAGTTGAAAACCACCTGTTTACAAGCTTTTTTCTGCACGAACCTCTATCTCCCGCATTTATTAGGGCCTTTACAGCATTCAGTGATAGTGACAGTGGGCCTGGTGGTAATCATGATGGCAATAAATGCCCGGGACCATCAAAACAGAGAGCAAGCGTACCGACGCTGTCGGACAAAAGCGGGCAAATTATGCCGATGCGTAAGGCTAGGCTAGGCCTAATGACTGATTTCAAATAAAGTTTATCTGGTAAGTTATCTCCTCATGATATGTATTTATAAGTATTCTCCTCAAATGATATGCATTTATTGGATATATTTAGGGGGGAAATGGGTAATTTATGGGTGACTGGACAATTGTGGATCAAAGTGTGGTACCGTTACTGACGGTACTGGTACCACACTTTGTTCCACATTCGTCCAGGTCCGTCACTGTATCTGTTTAATCATTTGGTCCATATTAATGTCATAAAGTAGGTAAAAATAATGGTTTGAGGGTCCAAGATGGCCGAGACTGGTATGACCTAAGCCTATATCCCATTGAAACCTATGTTAAACACTGCCCACGTATCCGCGAAACCACGTATTCACGGAAGGGGGCTGGTACAACCTAGGCGCGAATATCGGGAATGCACTGTACTATGTCTACCAGGAGACAATATCAATCGCATTGGAAGTCTTTCACAACCTGGATAGTAGAAACGGCGCAAACTGATGCATCACTAGCTTTGGTTTTCAAGTACTTAGACTATTTGTTTGAACAAAAATGCCTTTCCGTAGTTACACTGAAGAATCATCTGTCCGCTATTAGAACCCCCTTTTATGACCTAACAGGTCTATCTATACCGCAGGCGGAGGAGAAAGGGTTCATGAGGGCATGTTTCAAGCTTCGCCCACCACACAGCAGGGAGCCTTATGGGTCAATAGTACAGGTCACGTCACGAGAGAAAATTGGCTTCTTTACTCGTAGATGTAATTCATGAAAGTAATCCTGGTGTCGTGGGAAGGGCCCACGACATCAGGAAATGGGCAGTCTCGTTACGCTTTTTGCATAATTATTCAATTGGTGACATAGCTAACACTAAGTTCTGGGCTTCCAATCATACTTTCATGACGCGATACCTGTCTGTGATTTTGGATAAACCAAAATTTACCTGTGTGGCCTTGCGCCTGAGGGTCTAGTTGGTTTATGTGCTACTAAAGTTAAGTTTAATCTTAATGGTGAAAAGGAGGGGGGTGCTGGAGAGCTCAGGACCCCTAGACCCTCCGCCGGACTATGTGATAAGTTCACGAGCTGTGATACTTGATAAGTCAAGCTGGTTCTGGTTATACAGCTCAAAATTTCATTTGTGTAAGATATCTGTAATAGTTGCAACTATAGGATATTAACCCTTAACTGGCGGCGCCCGGCTATTGTCGAGTGAAATAAATGTGGCCTATGTGGTGGGGCCCAGCTATTGTCGAGTGCAATTTTGAGCACGTAATGTGCTCTGAGAGAGAGCTGAGCGGTGGGAGGAGCGTAGATTACCTCCTGACCGCTCGCCACGGTGGCCGTGGAGCTACTGAGATGTACTCCTTTGTACTCCACCCTCTCTCACTCGTTTCACACGTAATAATGTAAGAAAATTACCGTATTTTAGCGATTTTGCCCTTCGGTTGCACGATCGTTGCAAGACAACCAGTGATCGTAGAAGGATGGTTCGGGTGTCATTGGAAAGCTCAATTTACGCCCTTTCAGGGATACATACTTGTATTATGCTCTGGGTCTTGTTTATGCATGAAAAAGAGCACGGAAACAACCCCATTTATGGTAAAAAAAAAACGCTGGGCGGTACATAGAAATTACCGCCTAGGCCGCTCGTTGAGTGTTAAGTATAAATTGTACAAATTATATAGTATGTACAAATTAATTTTAAGGACATAAGATATAATCAAATGATTTATTTGTGCCTTATACAATGTTGGACAAGAATAAAAGAATGTTCTTGGATTTTTTTTTTTTTTATTGAATCTCAATGTGATATTCTTTAACAGATGTACAGTTAACTCGATTAATTCGCGGAGACATACTCCCAGAGCTTGGAATTTAATGTCTGGTAACACTGAATATTTGTGGTCTGCCAAACGTACGATTCTTTATCTGCCACCCCATCCTTACACAATACAAATGAGATCTAGAATGTATTCGTGAACTGTACTCTCTCTCTCTCTCTTTTAAAAGGTGTAAATATGCTTTGTTTTTATTAACCCTTTCTGTACTGGCCATGTCTTTTTCATTTTATTTCAACTATATTTAGATAATTTTATGAATCTTAGGAAGGATTTTTGGTAGGTAAAAGGATTAATTGAGATAGTCTGTAGCCTTTTAATTGGTAGACGTCCTTCCTAAGCTGAATAAAGTCGTCTAATATTTGCCAGAATATAATGAAAAAGGATGTCACCGTTACTGAATAGGTTAATGTTATTTTACTGAAATTTAGAGCATCTACATTATGTTCGATTCACGGTTCCAAAAAATGTTGTCTCATGAACTCAATTCCTCTTACTATTTCCCTACAATATCTTTCTACACGCCGCAATGTTGAATCTCTCTAACTCATCTATCTCTATTACAACAATCAGTGTTCTCTCAGTGCATACCCTCTCTCTCAAGCGGCGAGTGCAAGGCACCCGCCATTCAACAGTCCCATTCCTATTCTGTCCAGCTCTCCTACCCAAGAATTGGCAAATTTTCTCAGTCTTTCTTCTACTCAACAAGTGAACGTTGGAACTCTCTCCCTCAATCAATCTTTTCTTCATCGTATTAGTTGAACTGCTTTCAACTTGGTGTGTGCAGGTATTTTGACCCCAACGTCCCAAGAATTTGGCTCTGTCACACTCTTGGCTTTAGGAAGACATTCGTTACAGGTCACCTGCCTTTTTTCTCCTTTTTACACATAGGACAAACATGTGTGTGCTAGTGTGTGTGTTAACCTGCTGAGCCCCAGCTAGTTATTAATAAATATACCACCAGGGCCCAGCAGGTTTTGATTTTTTTTTTATTCCAGAAACAATAGCGAATGGGTTAGGAATGAAGGAAAAAAAAAAATTGTCAAAAAGTGCAAAAAATGGTCCTACAGAGCCCCCGAAAACGGATTTTACAAGAGTAAAAAATTTAAGGCAATTTCCCCCAAAAAACATGTTTTTGCGTGTTCACGCGCACGCGGTTGGACTTTGAGAGTTTTCAACCATCGGCATGGGTGCGTGGGATACTTACACAGTTCCCATACAAATCTGAGCCCTCTAGGTGCCATAGGACCGGAGTAATTGGGACCGGAGTGACACTGACGCAAACGTTGCGTCGCTGGGTTCTGGTGATCGAACATTGCCGACGCAACACGTGCGATGCTGGGATCCAGCGGGTTAATAGTGCTACTTGTATTGTATGTGGTAGTGACATTTGTGTGGATGTGTGTTTGGGGGTGGATAGTAACTGTGTGTGATTCGTTTATGTGTGCGTTTGTTTTAGTATGTGTGTGTAAAGATGTGCAAGTTTGTGTAGTGGTTGTGTTGGCAGTGGTTGTGTTGACAGTGGTCGTGTTGACAGTGGTCGTGTTGGCAGTGGTTGTGCTGGCAGTGGTTGTGTTGGCAGTGGTTGTGTTGGCAGTGGTTGTGTTGACAGTGGTCGTGTTGACAGTGGTTGTGTTGGCAGTGGTTGTGTTGCCAATGGTTGAGTTGGCAGTGGTTGTGTTGACAGTGGTTGTGTTGACAGTGGTTGTGTTGACAGTGGTTGTGTTGACAGTGGTTGTGTTGGCAGTGGTTGTGTTGACAGTGGTTATGTTGGCAGTGGTTGTGTTGGCAGTGGTTGTGTTGACAGTGGTTGTGTTGGCAGTGGTCGTGTTGGCAGTGGTCGTGTTGACAGTGGTCGTGTTGGCAGTGGTTGTGTTGGCAGTGGTTGTGTTGACAGTGGTCGTGTTGGCAGTGGTCGTGTTGGCAGTGGTTGTGTTGACAGTGGTCGTGTTGACAGTGGTCGTGTTGACAGTGGTCGTGTTGACAGTGGTCGTGTTGGCAGTGGTCGTGTTGACAGTGGTCGTGTTGACAGTGGTCGTGTTGGCAGTGGTCGTGTTGGCAGTGGTCGTGTTGACAGTGGTCGTGTTGACAGTGGTCGTGTTGACAGTGGTCGTGTTGGCAGTGGTTGTGTTGGCAGTGGTCGTGTTGGCAGTGGTCGTGTTGGCAGTGGTCGTGTTGGCAGTGGTCGTGTTGGCAGTGGTCGTGTTGGCAGTGGTCGTGTTGGCAGTGGTCGTGTTGACAGTGGTCGTGTTGGCAGTGGTCGTGTTGGCAGTGGTCGTGTTGGCAGTGGTCGTGTTGGCAGTGGTCGTGTTGGCAGTGGTTGTGTTGGCAGTGGTTGTGTTGACAGTGGTTGTGTTGACAGTGGTTGTGTTGACAGTGGTTGTGTTGGTAGTAGTTGTGTTGACAGTGGTTTTGTTGACAGTGGTTGTGTTGGCAGTGGTAGATGTCTTGGTAGCGGATATGATAGAGCTTGAGGGTAATTCTATACGATTGTGATGATTGTATGGTTTCTTTTCTTCGACTCTATTGTCGTTTCATGACCGAGATATCGCCAATAGTGTATGCAATAACTTGCAGAAATATCGTTGAATGGTTGCATGGAGTCATCCTTTGTCGGAGTGGCTGACGTTCAAATTTGATTGGTGTCGGATGTTGTCTGCCTATGTTGCCGACATGTCGCCGGCATTTCGCCAAATTGCAAGACATGTTGCGGAAATTGGGCAAAGTCGGGCATGTGGGAAAGCCCCTTATGGCACCTAGGCACGGTAAGGAAGAATAGCCGAAGCAGCTTTCAAATATAGGAATCTGGTGTTATCTAACCCCTTACGTTACCCTTTTGGTGCATTAAGAGTTTGTCTTCTCTCACACACTGGTTACCTTTAACTTTAAAGCTGTGTAACAATCATCCCCGTTTTTTATGACGGCAATTTGTCATATAAACAAAGCCAGACACCGTCAAATTGTACAAAAAAATCACATCTGCCCTCGCCGCATCTATATAAATCTATATCAAATGTTAACATGTATGCTTACTGTCTATTTATGCTTCCGGTTCCACATACACACACACACAGACGTGACGTGTGTATATATATATATATAATATATATATATATATATATATATACTGTATATATATATATATATATATATATATATATATATATATCACAAATACATGTGAACTAATAATGTTTGCAATACTCTCAGTCGGGATCGAACCTCCGACATTCAGAACGGGTGGACAAACTGTTAATCCACTACACCAAGGTGTGCTAAAGTAATCTTAACCATTTCCTGTATATATTAAGAAGGGAAATCCTACTTGGAGAATCTATTGCATTTCATGCACATGTCGCAGGATCTATATTCCAGGACACAATACAGGGATATTTACAAAATTATCCATTTAATTCGGGTTACAGAGATTTCATTTTTATTCTCGCCCAGCCAAACACGAGTCATTAACATAAAGTATATCTCACAAATACACGTGAGCTAATAAATACTTAAATACTTCCAGCCGGGATCGAACCTCCGACATTCAGAAACGAGTGTCCAACCAGAGTTGCGTGGATAATCTTATATAAATCACTGTATGGTAACCTGGTATATGAATCCTAGCTGCGACTTTTGCATGAATGTAAATACATTCTCCAAGTAGGTTTTCCCTTCTCCTTAACCCTCTCCGACATATGACGCGAGTTTGAGCCTATTGGGGATACTTTAAAGCCTTTGTTACCATCAGGGGTATTTAGAAACCTTTAGTTTAGTTACTTCAACCTCAGCAGTTGTCTTTGAGTTAGCTGTGGGCAGAAAACTAATTGTGGAGAGGTAATTATAAGAGTGAGAAAACTCTATTTCTTATTGCTAATCTGGCAACCTCTGCGTCATAAATGCGTGAAAGGGTTAATATATATATAGGAACAGGTTAAGATTAATTTATCACGCCGTGGTGTAGTGGATCGAAATCGTTCTGAATGTCTGTCGGAGGTTCGATCCCGGCTGGGAGTATTTAAACATATATATATATATATACAGTATATATATATATATATATAACTTTCATTACTAAAATGAAAGTTATATTCCTGTTTTCACATCATGAATAATATCGTAGATTTCGTGCGAGCTAATACCACTTCACTACGAGGAACCAGACAAACAGACACAAATTTAATGATGGATAGACCGACAGGCACATGGCCTGTATTAATGAAACACTTATATATGATATATACACATTTTAACTTTGTGTTATGTCAAAGGCTGGAGTAGCAGCCACATTTACCATATATACAGTACATAGCAAAACGCATTATGATAATAGTTTATCAAGTTAGACTGCTTCCCAACCACTGGCAATAGTGAAGTTTGCTTAATTGGCTACCTATTGACGCAAACAGTATACCCCATAGAAAATATTAATGGATAACAAAATGATAAATTGGCAAAGCTCTTATTTTTAAAGTCACCCGCCATTAAAAAATAGAAGTAAACGATTACTTAATGAAAATTGATTGAACACAATATTCTAGAAAGTTCGGGGAAAAAATATTTACAACGCCAACATTTGGTAGAGAGAGATCTGTGTTTTGCCAGACTCAAATATGCTGGTATTTGGTAACACAGATTTTGTAGCAATATTTAATAAATGGACAACACAAATGTTATTTATTTCAAACGTGCCTCATATTTAATAACAGTCGCATAGTTAAAACAAAAATCGACGTTAAACATGACCTTGGAACATTATCTACAGAATTGTAATCAGTGAAATTTACGTTACAATATATTTGATTAACGTTTTTCACAAGAACAGTGAATGTCTTCTTTTATTGCCTAATATAATGTATGTTTCACCATAACTGAACCTCTATTTTAAATTAAATACTCATAACTTAATTGGCCAATGTTCATATAGTATTAATTACCCTCTGTATAGTTTGTTAGTGGTTTAGATATTGTCACGAATGTCCCCCTCCAGACTTGAGATATCAGGCATATCATCAATGATGGAGGGGCCACTAATAAATTATAGATTTGAGTCCCGGAGGGAAGAATGAAAAACTAATATTTAGTAGTGGCTCTGAAATCATTGACGATGTAGGGCCCTCCCTTCCATCCCCTTCCCATTCGTTGATGTTTTGAGTATAATCTTGATATATCATTGAAGGAGGAATGGCGTCGCTTGATTCTACCCGAGACGCTGAGTCTCGGGTAGAATCCACAAAAGACATCCACGAGTTGGAAAACCTTAACACCTTACGAGCGGCCTAGGCGGTAATTTATATGTACCGCCCAGCGGGGTGTTTTTACCCTAAATAGGGTTGTTTACGTGATCATTTTCATGCCTAAATAAGACCCAGAGCGTAAAACAAGTATCTATCCCTGAAAGGGCATAAACAGAGCTTTCCAATGACACCCCAACCATCCTTGTACGACCGCTGGTTCTCTTGCAACGATCGTGCAACACGAGTGCAAAAACCATGTAATTAGGTAGTTTCCCTACATAATTCTCTGTGTAGCGAGGGCGAGAGGGTGGAGGAGGGTGGGATTCATGTCAGTAGGTCCGCCGCGGTGGTCTGGAGCAGTCATACGCTTGCTACGCTCCTCCCACCACTCATCTCTCTCTCTCAGCAACATTACGTGGTGAAAATGGCACACGACATAAGTTGTGAACCGCCACTTAGTCCATATTTATTTCACACGACATAAGTTGCGCGCCGCCAAAGAAGGGTTAATATATCAAAATTTAAGTAAATTTTATTTTTTAATTTTTTAAGAAGTTTTCTCGTAGTGAGTACCCAATCATAAAGACAATTCCATAAGAGAATTTGGGTTACACTTATGATGAAGTACTCTTTCCCCTGCGGAGGGTGTTTCAAATAGGCTGACCGCGGGTGCATGAAAGAGGACTATTATACTAAATTTAATAGGCATATCTTCAATGATTTCGGAGCCACTACTAAATATTAGGTTTTCATTCTTCACTCCGGGACTCAAACCTATATTTTTAACATTAGAATTGCTCCCTCTCAAAGATCAAGTAGATCTACTTCCCCGCCTAGTGCTAGAAAGTCTTCCCACAAAAAACGTAAACACTCCTCAAGCCCTAAACTGAAGAGGACCAAAAGACTTAATCTTGATACCTCTCCTAGATCTCATACAAGTACTGCTGAAACCATCACTTTATCAGCTAGTCCTCTTACTGAGTCAGCATTTCTCTTCCCCCCTGTGCCTAGAGAGCCTCCCACGATGTCTCTAGACCAGATTCATTTCTCATTACCAGAGTTTGAGGTAGAGCCACTTATTTGACATAGTGATCACCCTGTGAGCCCTGCGGTTATCACAGTTTTCGCAGATGTCCACCACTCAGGAGACTCACCACAGAAACCATAAATCCCTCTAGTCCCCTTCACGAGGAGGGATACTTCTGAACTTGTGACACCAGACTCTATTATGCCAGTGCGCTTTGACCCTATTAGTGAGTTGGTTCATGATCCAAGTGTTATTAGTGAGGCTCCTATTACTGAGGTTGATATTCATGATACTCCAAGGGTAGAGTCCAACCCTGATCAAGTGTATGATCAGAGTCAGGAGATGATGGCTGACGATGTGTACGATTACTACCAAGACTCCTGGAACCAAGAGCAACTGTTTGAAGAGCAGCCTCCTACTCAATCACATTCTTCTGAAGGGGCTGAGTCCTCTATACCTATACAACATGTAAATGACTTAACCCGGGAACTGCGGGAAGACTCTTAAGAGTTCCCCCGGCGGACTGCGGGAAGACTCTTAAGAGTCAGAAAAAAAAAAAAATCAATTTTAAACATAACAAAAAATGGCCCTTGGGCCATGCAAAATATCAGTCCTCTACCTCCCCTCCTTCCCCACTTTCCTCCCCTCCTTCAGTTATCACCTATTTTCCCTGTTATTCCCTTATTCTGAGGTATATTTTCGTGCTAACATTAGCGAGTTGCAAGCAGGGCATTGTCATCACTATTAGCAAGCGAGTGCAAGAGAGAGAGAGAGAGTATCGATCGACAGTGTCTCAGTGGCCTTGGGGGAAATTGGCGGGAAAGCAGGTTGCCTCACCCATACATTATGCAACTCCCGGCCTGTATCGCCGATTTTGACCATCCAAACGCTGTTTTCACTCGTTTTATTGCTGTAACAGGTTAATACCTTTATAATCAACCTATAATAGGCGCATATGGATAAGTATTAATGCTATTTATGGTAAAATGAATATTTTAGTGATGGAAACAGCTCAAATACATGCGCACAGGCAGACGTTTCTAATTACCCCCATGCGCAGTTCAGAGGTAAGGGGACCGCCCAGTTTTTGGGGGTGAAAATCGATGGAATTTGACATGTTAAGCTGAACCCAGAAACATCAATGTACGTTAGTCATTCGTCAGTGTGGCAATTCCCAAGGCAAAATAACAATGGGAAATTGATCTAAATCGATGTTATTTCAAACTTTCGCGGGTGCCGTAGCACCCCGCAACATGACAAATATGGGGGGGCAGGGGGGGGGGGGGGACGGTCGTGGTATGTCTGTGTATCGAAAAAAGGACTAGGTGCTAAATATTAATGGAAAGCTTATATATGAATATATGAATATATATGAATATATAAACTTACACATAAATGCTTAAAACCAAAATAGAGAACATTTATATTACGTTATATGTATTTAGACTGGAGTGAAGACATCACATAACTTTACAAGCCTTTTTCTCGAAATGTAAGTTTTCGACCTTTGATCGACAATTACTCAGTAACTACTGATTACATAAGGATGGTACTTACACCGTTGGAAAGCGTGTGAAATGCTCTATAAATCTCTTGCGCCGTTTTTTTGTTTTGCATTTCCGATTCATTGCGACACAGCCCCTTGGCATAGGTAGCTGACCACGGAGTAAAATATAATTACCTAATTTCCGAGTCACCTAATTCCGCAATTAGATAAAAAATAAAAAACAAATAAGCTGAGAGAGTTGTAAAACCACCTGTCCTGAGTTGTCTGATCACTGAAAAGATTATACAGTGCTTGGGTTTCAAGCCTATCAGTGTTAGAATTGTTATTGTATTTTTGAACTAATTTCCACCCTAATTTAGGAATTAATTGACCTAGAAAGAAAAAAAAAATCCTCCTTACATCATCCTCTATAAGTGTGCGAAATCTCATTGAATCGGACGAAGTTCAGTGTCACCCCCCTAGTAAATACCGGGCGGTCCCCTTAATGAAAGAGTCCCTGAAAGTATCAACAGATAATCTTGATACATTATTAGATGCAGGTTATGAGTGAGTTCCGTACCAATCCATCATCTGTTCTTGCTACTCCATCTATTACAACTGTATCCTTAGCTGTAACGCCTGTCCAATCAAGGCTTCAATCTCCGACCCTGCCCACACCTTCTGCTGGTTCTGTTGCTCAGCAGTCTTCCCTTATCCCAACATCTGTTTTCATGTCTCAGATAACCCCTACAGCTTTAAAGAAGGACCCTGAGGTCCTCAATAGGCCATTACCTTTGTTTCATGGTCTTCCCAGACAGTGGCAACGTATTCCGTACCAATCAGCTGTCAATGTGGAGACCGGATCTCCCAACACCTTCCCTGTACCACAAGACTGGTCCATAGAAATCAACGAACAACATCAGCTCAGAGCTAAAGACGGTGAGGGCAGGGTCCTAGATGTAGTTGTATCTCCCTTTCCATCAAATCTAGATGCGAGGTGTTTTGTTTATAAATTAGCCCCAGCAGTACCTTCAGGTAAGACATTAAACCCTTGGTCAGATTTTAAGAAGTACGATGGACATCTATCTATCTATCTATCTATTGCCCGACGCCGTGATCCCCGAAGGGGTGGCCACGAACGAACCGCCTCCATGCATTTCTGTCCCCAGTCAGTCGACGCCCCTCCCCCCAACCAGCACCGCCTTCGTTCATATACTTTCTCACTCCATTCTTCCACCTCTCCTTCAGTCTACCTCTCCCTCTCTGTCCCTCCACCTCACTCTCGTACACCCTCTTAGTCATTCTCTCGCTTTCCATACGTTCCATATGGCCGAACTGCTCTTAACCTCTGAAGTGCGCATGGGGGTAATTAGACACCTCTGCCTGTGTGCATGTATTTGAGCTGTTTCCATCACTAAAATATTCATTTTACCATAAATAGCATTAATACTTATCCATATGCGCCTATTATAGGTTGATTATAAAGGTATTAACCTGTTACAACAATAAAACAAGTGAAAACAGCGTTTGAATGGTCAAAATCGGCGATACAGGGCGGGAGTTACATAATGTATGGGTGAGGCAACCTCCTTTCCCAGATCTGGAAAATAATGGGTAAGCCTTCCAAATAACCTATTGACGATACATTAAAGCTTTACCAAGAGGTCCCATACATATTACAACTTTAAAGTCTGATGTCTGATGACACACACACTCCCTGGAGTCAATCCAACGTAGAACGGTGAAAATATTATATAACCGAACAAAATAAGTTTGCATTCATTAGAAAAACATAGATTTAGAGAAGATAAGGTAGAGGTGTTTGAACCATAGGTTAGAGTCCTTGGAATACCACATATATTTATTAGTTTCATTGATTTCATTAATTAAGTTTATTTGTAAGTTAATTGGTGGGTTGGTGATAAAATATGAATTGATGACAAATTTAATATGAATTGATGACAAATTTAATATCAATAATATTGCAAAAATGTGTTCTATCTATCTATCTATTGCCTGACGCCGTGATCCCCGAAGGGGTGGCCACGAACGAACCGCCCCCATGCACCTCTGTCCCCAGTCAGTCGACGCCCCTCCCCCCAACCAGCACCACCTTCGTTCATGTACTTCCTCACTCCATCCTTCCACCTCATATTCGGTCTACCTCTCCCCCTCTGTCCCTCCACCTCGCTCTCATACACCCTCTTAGTCATTCTCTCGCTTTCCATACGTTCCATATGGCCGAACCATCTCAAGTTGTTCCTTTTCACACTTTCCAGCACATCTACCTCCACACCACACCTCCTTCTTACTTCCTCATTAGTCTGTCTATCCCGATGGACATGAGGACGATGGACATGAGGCCATTAAAATGCTATTTTTTTTATGTTAACAGGATGTGTTACAAAATTTAGTGAGTCACAATTGTCTATGTTGTCAGTTTTCAATCTAGGTTATGGACCATGGACAAAGTGGGTGACTGAAGCTAATAAGTTTGCCTTGGGTTTCTCGGACTTGGCTCCAAACAAAATTCCTAAAGAGGACCACCATTTTGTGTCAATACATGTTTTGCAATCTGACTCCATCTCCGCAGAGTTTTGGGAATTTCTGAGGGGCCCTAAAATTGTCTGCCAGACCCTTTCAGATCCTTTATTGTCTACCCCAACCCAAAGCATGCTAGACAAAGACTTTTGACTGAGACAAAAAGCTCATAGATTCATCTCCAATTTGGTGGTAAATGAACAACTAGCTAATTGTATGCAGGAAGTTGCAGACTCCTAATTCACAAGCTACACTAACGTATATCTGCAAAATTTCATTGACTAACTCTCTCATGGTGGTTGGAGATCTTCGCACTGCATTCTTTGAAGCAGCTATGGCAAGGCAGGAGATAAGGATCTACTTTGCTTGCTATCTCCCTAAGGAAATTAAGACAATAATATTACAGTCTCCTCTCTATTCAAACAGGTTCTTAACACCTAACACATGGGCAAAAGTCCATACTCTACTGTTACAATCTGCCATGACAACGTTTAGATCTAACTTTGTCAAAATGAGAGCTCCGAGATAGTCCCGCGGATGTCAATCCAGAGGCCGTACTCACTCTACACCTTCCTTGCCACAATTTTCTAGAGGTAACTTTCAGTCGCCCTTTTGGGGGTGTGGAAGCACCAGAAGTAGACCCTTCTCCCAGCAATCTAGGAGAAGAGGCTCCCACCAGTCAGCCTTGACCCCACGACAACAGTATGCCTCCAGGCCTACTCATAGTCAACAAGGGGGTCACTCTCACAACAAACTCATACCTCTCACCAGTCTTATCAATACTCAAATAGACAACAACACCAACGACAACACCAACAATAACAAGGACAAGTTAAAAATTATCAAGGTCCAAAAAACTAATTCACAAGTCTGCCCATGCCAGTTGGTTGTCAGTTCACCAGACAGGATCCTTCAGGGCCAGGTACCCTGCTTGGCCTCAGGGTACCTGGGCCAGACGGATGTCAAGGAAGGACTATTTTGGGGGTGGAAACGGCGTCCCTACCTATGACCGAGTTCCAACAACATTATTGTATCTCACAATGTAAACCTGCTAATCAAAGAGATGTTAGAACAAAATATACTAGTTCCTGTTTCCCAACAATCAAAAGTATTCCTTTCTCACCTTTTTCTAGTGCCCAAGAGGGACAGTACAAATTAAGATGAGTAATAGACTTGTAATTGCTCAACAAATATATAATTAATTACACATTCATGCTAACAATAAATCAAATTAGTCTAACTCTAAAGCCCAATGTGTGGCTGACGACTTTAGACCTCAAAGATGCATACTGGCACGTACCAATAGCGAGGAGGTTCCAGAAATTTCTGGCCATCCCATACATGAATTCCTCAGTTATGTTCAGCCTCCTACCCTTCGGCCTGAACCTAGCTCCAAGGATTTTTACCAAACTTGTGAAGCATGCTCTTTTTCCCCTCAGTCAACAAGGCATACACATACTGTTCTATCTAGACAACTGGGTAGTGTTGAGAGAGTCCCCACATTTATGTATAGACCACACAATGCAAGTAATCCAACATGTTACCGATCTAGGATTCAGAGTGAATCTAGAGAAATCAACTTTCATCCCGACTCAGAGAACAGAATGGGTAGGCCTCATTTGGGACACTCGTTCTCTTACTATTCAACAGAGTCAATCAAATGCACGACGCCTTCAAAGGAAACTGTTCAAGGAGCTGCATGCCAAAACTATTACAAGGAGACTGTGGGAATAACTGATCGGCTCAATAAACTGGGTTCAGTTGGCAGTCCCACTGGGAAGGTTATGCGACTCAAATGTTTGATATGGCTCGGCAACAAGTTCTTCCCTATCACTCATCCACACCTTCTACTCCCTAATCCCCCACAAGTTCTCAGACTACTGAACTTTTGGGTGAAAAAAGAGATAAGACACTCAGTAACACACTGGTCACCATCAATTTGGGTGGACACGGACGCAGCAGGATCCCTGGGATGGGGATATCAGTCGTCCGAGGGCCATAAGAATCAAAGCATGTGGATGACTCTAGACGCGTTTCACATAAATGCCAAAGAATTGGCAGTCCCCCTATTTTTTCTGAGGACCCACTCCCTGCAACACAGAGCCATAGCGTTCCGCATAGACAACACTGCGGCGGTATCATGTATAAACAAGAAGGGCTTGACAAGATCTCTAACTCTCTAGAGACTATCATAGAAGTTGTTTTTCCTAGCTCTGAAGTACAAACTCTCTATTAACCCGGGAACTGCGGGGAGACTCTTAAGGGTTCCCCCGGCGGACTGCGGGAAGACTCTTAAGAGTAAGGCTTTTAAAAAATCAATTTAAAACACCCCAAAATATATATATATATATATATTTTTTGTTTTGCCCCTTGGCCATGCCAAATATCACTCCTCCACCTCCCCTCCTTCCTCATCTCCTTCAGTTATAGCCTATATTCCCTGTTATTCCCTTATTCTGTGGTCTACTTTCGTGCTAACATTAGCGAGTTGCAAGCAGGGCATTGTCATCACTGTTACCAAGCGAGTGCAAGAGAGAGAGAGAGAGAGTATCGATCGACAGTCTCTCTCCAGACATGGGGAAAAGTGGAGGGGAGGGAAGTTGCCTCAACCATACATTATGTAACTCCCGGCCTGTATCGCCGATTTTGACCATCCAAACGCTGTTTCCACTTGTTTTATTGTTGTAACAGGTTAATACCTTTATAATCAACCTATAATAGGCGCATATGGATAAGTATTAATGCTATTTATGGTAAAATAACGATGTTAGTGATGGGAACAGCTCAAATACGTCAGCACAGGAGTGTGGTAGGCCACGTACCTCCTGGGAAAGGCAAACCTTTGGGCAGCTGCCTTGTCCCAGGGCAGGAGTACATTAGTGGAATGGACACTCAAACAGAGCGCATTTGACACTCATTCTCCCATATCATCCACAGATAGATCTTTTTGCCTCTATACATTCGACGAAGCTCCCACTGTTTCTGACCAGATGGCAAGGTGGACCAGATGCGTTCTCGGTAGAGTGGAACAGGTGGTGGTCCTTGATCTAGCCGTTCCCTCCACCCGACACGACTCTAATGTGCAAAGTTATTCATCAACTTTGATTATTTCAAGGTCATGTCTGTCTGATAGCACCAGTTTGGCCCACACAGATTTGGTTCAACCAGCTATCTCTGTGGTGTCCGAATCCCATTCCCATTCCAATCTCTCATTTCCACTTAGATCAGATTGGAAACCTTCAGACTTCTTTAAATTTCAGCTTGTGGACATTCAGAAGGCAAAGTGGCTAGCACCTTATGATACGGAAATGCTATATAAACTATCTTACCAGTATACAGTGTCAACACTTCGTAAGTATGAATATCATTGGAAAAGTTTCACCATTTGGGTGGTGGAATCAAATCAACAGGTGGCATCAGTTGGTCTTATTTTAAAGTACTTGAATAATCTGTTTGACGATAGACGCTTGTCAGTTAACACCTTACGTAATCACTTAACAGCCATTAAAGAACCTTTCTTTGATTTGACTGGCCTCTGACTTCCTGCGAAGGACGAGGCTTGCTTCATTAAAGCTAGTTTTCGTCTTTGAGCCCCTGCGAGGCAACTCCTCCCTCAATGGTGTCTTAATAAGGTCCTATCTATGCTAAAATCAAGACCATATTCTGTTAATCCATCCAATGAGAAACTTTTACACAAATGCGTCTTCTTAATATCCCTTGCTACACATCATAGGGTTTCTAAATTGGCTGTTATGGCTAGATCCTCCAACTGCCTACAGTTTCAACCTGATAACCGAGCAGTCACTATTGCCCCTGCTTCAGATTTTATTGCCAAAAATGAACATAAAGACTATATTTGTTCACCCTTTACTATTGAGGCTTTAAAGAACGGAAACAACCATCATTCCTTATGCTCAGTGTTAGCTTTATTCAATTATGTCAAGGCAACTTCACCTTTAGACCCCTCTCATTTATGGATCTCTCCTAGTGACAAGTCAAGATTGACTAAACGATATTTAGCCTCTATTTTGGTTGATGTTATTAAATCTGTAGAGCCTGGCACAGTAGCCAGAGCTCATAATGTTTGTAAGTGGGCGACCACGGTCCGCTTTTAAATAACTATTTTATTAATGATATTAAGCAAACTAAAGTCTGGGCTTCTCATCATAACTTTTTATCCCGTTACCTATCTGTTCACTTGGAGAAACCCACTGAACCATGTGTAACTTTAAGACTACCTCATCAACTCTGATTGATTGTTTTTGAAATGTTACAATACCATAGGCCTACATTGTTAATTTTTAAAATTGCTATAAGGCCGATTTACTTAGAAGTGAGGATCACCAGTTTTAGTGTTCTGTCACATGTATTGATTGTTTCTGGAATGTTACAATACCATGCGTTGTTAATTTTAATGGCGACAAGGCTAATTTAATTTTGAGTGAGGTTCACCAGTATTGGTGTTTGGTATCATATATGATATATTTCCAAAAGAGGGTGGGGGGGGGGGGGGGAATCTCGGCTGGAGAACCTAACCCTGAAAGGTTAATATATATGAAAAGTAGATTAAGGACTGTATTGTACATAGATTACCCTACAAGGTTATAAGAAAATCGAAGACAATTTTTAGTTTTCAGTATTTCCATGTTATATGATGTTTCATGTACAGTATGCGAAGCCTAATCGACCTTATACCTCCTCAAATATCCAGGTAGATGTCCTTCTCAAGCTGAAAAGGGTTGACCAGAATATTCTAATGCTATAATCTACACGAAAGCAGGCAGAAAACCGCAGCAGAAGCAGTTCATTCAAACTCCGATGGAGGCGCTGCGCAAAACTGACGTTTACGCTAACTCGGATAATGCTTGTTTCTCAGTATACCAAATATATAGTTTCGTTCTTTTTTGCACTTTTCTACTCGGCACTATCCCCCAAGTAAAAATTAACGGCCAAAGTCATTTTTCGAGACCCTTCGAAAATGCGATATTTCGACAGGTACTGTGGACTTTTTGAGCGGTCAAATTACGACCGACGAAATTGAGTTGCATAAACCCTAGGATTGCTCAGGCTGAGCGTAGTTCAGAAGCAAAAATATTTTTTAATTCTAAGCATATTTGCACCTAGGGCAGGGCTTACAAGTTTGGCAATTTCGACAATTGTGCCGTACATTTGCTAACAAAATGCGTATGCGAAGCCTAATCTACATTATACCTCCTCAAATATCCAGGTAGATGTCCTTCTCAAGCTGAAACGGTTTGACATGAGTATTCTAATGCTATAATCTACACGAAAGCAGGCAGAAAACCGCAGCAGAAGCAATTCATTCGAACTCCGATGGAGGCGCTGCCCAAACTGACGCTTACGCTAACTCGGATAGTGCTTGTTTCTCAGTATACCAAATATATATTTTCGTTCTTTTTTGCACTTATCTACTCGGCACTATCCCCCAAGTAAAAATTAACGGCCAAAGTAATTTTTCGAGACCCTTCAAAAATGCGATATTTCGACATGTACAGTACTTTGGACTTTTTGAGCGGACAAATCACGACCGACAAAATTGAGTTGCATACACCCTAGGATTGCTAAGGCTGAGCATAGGTCAGAAGCAAATATTGTTTTTTATTCTAAGCACATTTGCACCTAGGGCAGGGCTTACAAGATTGGCATTTTCGACAATTGTGCCGTACATTTGCTAACAAAATGCGTATGCGAAGCCTAATCGACCTTATACCTCCTCAAATATCCAGGTAGTTGTCCTTCTCAAGCTGAAAAGGGTTGACCAGAGTATTCAAATGCTATAATCTAAACGAAAGCAGGCAGAAAACCGCAGCAGAAGCGGTTCATTCAAACTCCGATGGTGGCGCTGCGCAAAACAGACGTTTACGATAACTCGGATAATGCTTGTTTCTCGGTATACCTAATATATATTTTCGTTCTTTTTTGCACTTATCTACACGGCACTATCCCCCAAGTAAAAATTAACGGCCAAAGAAATTTTACGAGACCCTTCGTAAATGCGATATTTCGACAGGTATATACTTTTTGAGCGCTCAAATCGCGACCGACGAAATTGAGTTTCATACACCCTAGGATTGCTCAGGCTGAGGGTAGTTCAGTAGCAAATATTTTTGTTAATTCTAAGCACATTTGCACCTAGCGCTGGGCTTACAAGATTGGCATTTTCGACAATTGTGCCATACATTTGCTAACAAAATGCGTATGCGAAGCCTAATCGACCTTATACCTCCTCAAATATCCAGGTAGTTGTCCTTCTCAAGCTGAAAAGGGTTGACCGGAGTATTCAAATGCTATAATTTAAACGAAAGCAGGCAGAAAACTGCAGCAGAAGCGGTTCATTCAAACTCCGATGCAGGCGCTGCGCAAAACTGACGTTTACGCTAACTCCGATAATGCTTGTTTCTCAGTATACCAAATATATATTTTTGTTCTTTTTTGCACTTATCTACTCGGCACTATCCCCCAAGTAAAAATTAACGGCCAAAGAAATTTTACGAGACCCTTCGTAAATGCGATATTTCGACAGGTATATACTTTTTGAGCGCTCAAATCGCGACCGACGAAATTGAGTTTCATACACCCTAGGATTGCTCAGGCTGAGGGTAGTTCAGTAGCAAATATTTGTTTTAATTCTAAGCACATTTGCACCTAGCGCTGGGCTTACAAGATTGGCATTTTCGACAATTGTGCCATACATTTGCTAACAAAATGCGTATGCGAAGCCTAATCGACCTTATACCTCCTCAAATATCCAGGTAGTTGTCCTTCTCAAGCTGAAAATGGTTGACCAGAGTATTCAAATGCTATAATCTAAACGAAAGCAGGCAGAAAACCGCAGCAGAAGCGGTTCATTCAAACTCCGATGCAGGCGCTGCGCAAAACTGACGTTTACGCTAACTCCGATAATGCTTGTTTCTCAGTATACCAAATATATATTTTTGTTCTTTTTTGCACTTATCTACTCGGCACTATCCCCGAAGTTAAAACTAACGGCCAAAGTAATTTTTCGAGACCCTTCAATAATGTGATATTTCAACAGGTACGGACCTGTGAACTTTTTGAGCGTTCAAATCACAACCGACGATATTAAGTTGCATACACCTTAGGATTGCTCAGGGTGAGCTTAGTTCAGAAGCAAAAATATTTTTTATTCTAAGCACATTTGCACCTAGGGCAGGGCTTACAAGTTTGGCATTTTCGACAATTGTGCCATACATTTGCTAACAAAATGCGTATGCGAAGCCTAATCGACCTTATACCTCCTCAAATATCCAGGTAGATGTCCTTCTCAAGCTTAAACGGGTTGACCAAAGTATTCTAATCCTATAATCTACACGAAAGCAGGCAGAAAACCGCAGCAGAAGCGATTCATTCAAACTCCGATGGAGGCGCTGCCCAAACTGGCGCTTACGCTAACTCGGATAGTGCTTGTTTCTCAGTATACCAAATATATATTTTCGTTCTTTTTTGCACTTATCTACTCGGCACTATCCTACAAGTAAAAATTAACGGCCAAAGTAATTTTTCGAGACCCTTCAAAAATGCGATATTTCGACAGGTATATACTTTTTGAGCGCTCAAATCGCGACCGACGAAATTGAGTTTCATACACCCTAGGATTGCTCAGGCTGAGGGTAGTTCAGTAGCAAATATTTTTTTTAATTCTAAGCACATTTGCACCTAGCGCTGGGCTTACAAGATTGGCATTTTCGACAATTGTGCCATACATTTGCTAACAAAATGCGTATGCGAAGCCTAATCGACCTTATACCTCCTCAAATATCCAGGTAGTTGTCCTTCTCAAGCTGAAAAGGGTTGACCAGAGTATTCAAATGCTATAATCTAAACGAAAGCAGGCAGAAAACCGCAGCAGAAGCGGTTCATTCAAACTCCGATGCAGGCGCTGCGCAAAACTGACGTTTACGCTAACTCCGATAATGCTTGTTTCTCAGTATACCAAATATATTTTTGTTCTTTTTTGCACTTATCTACTCGGCACTATCCCCGAAGTTAAAACTAACGGCCAAAGTAATTTTTCGAGACCCTTCAATAATGTGATATTTCAACAGGTACGGACCTGTGAACTTTTTGAGCGTTCAAATCACAACCGACGATATTAAGTTGCATACACCTTAGGATTGCTCAGGGTGAGCTTAGTTCAGAAGCAAAAATATTTTTTATTCTAAGCACATTTGCACCTAGGGCAGGGCTTACAAGTTTGGCATTTTCGACAATTGTGCCATACATTTGCTAACAAAATGCGTATGCGAAGCCTAATCGACCTTATACCTCCTCAAATATCCAGGTAGATGTCCTTCTCAAGCTTAAACGGGTTGACCAAAGTATTCTAATCCTATAATCTACACGAAAGCAGGCAGAAAACCGCAGCAGAAGCGATTCATTCAAACTCCGATGGAGGCGCTGCCCAAACTGGCGCTTACGCTAACTCGGATAGTGCTTGTTTCTCAGTATACCAAATATATATTTTCGTTCTTTTTTGCACTTATCTACTCGGCACTATCCTACAAGTAAAAATTAACGGCCAAAGTAATTTTTCGAGACCCTTCAAAAATGCGATATTTCGACATGTACGGACCTGTGGACTTTTTGAGCGGTCAAATCACGACCGACGAAATTGAGTTGCATACACCCTAGGATTGCTCAGGCTGAGCGTAGTTCAGAAGCAAAAATATTTTTTAATTCTAAGCATATTTGCACCTAGGGCTGGGCTTACAAGTTTGGCATTTTCGCGACAATTGTGCCGTACATTTGCTAACAAAATGCGTATGCGAAGCCTAATCTACATTATACCTCCTCAAATATCCAGGTAGATGTCCTTCTCAAGCTGAAACGGTTTGACATGAGTATTCTAATGCTATAATATACACGAAAGCAGGCAGAAAACCGCAGCAGAAGCGATTCATTCGAACTCCGATGGAGGCGCTGCCCAAACTGACGCTTACGCTAACTCGGATAGTGCTTGTTTCTCAGTATACCAAATATATATTTTTGTTCTTTTTTGCACTTATCTACTCGGCACTATCCCCCAAGTAAAAATTAACGGCCAAAGTAATTTTTCGAGACCCTTCAAAAATTCGATATTTCGACATATACAGTACTTTGGACTTTTTGAGCGGTCAAATCACGACCGACAAAATTGAGTTGCATACACCCTAGGATTGCTAAGGCTGAGCATAGGTCAGAAGCAAATATATTTTTTTATTCTAAGCACATTTGCATCTAGGGCAGGGCTTACAAGATTGGCATTTTCGACAATTGTGCCGTACATTTGCTAACAAAATGCGTATGCGAAGCCTAATCGACCTTATACCTCCTCAAATATCCAGGTAGTTGTCCTTCTCAAGCTGAAAAGGGTTGACCAGAGTATTCAAATGCTATAATCTAAACGAAAGCAGGCAGAAAACCGCAGCAGAAGCGGTTCATTCAAACTCCGATAGTGGCGCTGCGCAAAACTGACGTTTACGCTAACTCGGATAATGCTTGTTTCTCGGTATACCTAACATATATTTTCGTTCATTTTTGCACTTATCTACACGGCACTATCCCCCAAGTAAAAATTAACGGCCAAAGAAATTTTACGAGACCCTTCGTAAATACGATATTTCGACAGGTACTGTATATACTTTTTGAGCGCTCAAATCGCGACCGACGAAATTGAGTTTCATACACCCTAGGATTGCTCAGGCTGAGGGTAGTTCAGTAGCAAATATTTTTTTTAATTCTAAGCACATTTGCACCTAGCGCTGGGCTTACAAGATTGGCATTTTCGACAATTGTGCCGTACATTTGCTAACAAAATGCGTAAGCGAAGCCTAATCGACCTTATACCTCTTCAAATATCCAGGTAGTTGTCCTTCTCAAGCTGAAAAGGGTTGACCAGAGTATTCAAATGCTATAATCTAAACGAAAGCAGGCAGAAAACCGCAGCAGAAGCGGTTCATTCAAACTCCGATGCAGGCGCTGCGCAAAACTGACGTTTACGCTAACTCCGATAATGCTTGTTTCTCAGTATACCAAATATATATTTTTGTTCTTTTTTGCACTTATCTACTCGGCACTATCCCCGAAGTTAAAACTAATGGCCAAAGTAATTTTTCGAGACCCTTCAATAATGTGATATTTCAACAGGTACGGACCTGTGAACTTTTTGAGCGTTCAAATCATGACAGACGATATTAAGTTGCATACACCTTAGGATTGCTCAGGGTGAGCTTAGTTCAGAAGCAAAAATATGTTTTATTCTAAGCACATTTGCACCTAGGGCAGGGCTTACAAGTTTGGCATTTTCGACAATTGTGCCGTACATTTGCTAACAAAATGCGTATACGAAGCCTAATCGACCTTATACCTCCTCAAATATCCAGGTAGTTGTCCTTCTCAAGCTGAAAAGGGTTGACCAGAGTATTCAAATGCTATAATCTAAACGAAAGCAGGCAGAAAACCGCAGCAGAAGCGGTTCATTCAAACTCCGATGGTGGCGCTGCGCAAAACTGACGTTTACGATAACTCTGATAATGCTTGTTTCTCGGTATACCTAATATATATTTTCGTTCTTTTTTGCACTTATCTACACGGCACTATCCCCCAAGTAAAAATTAACGGCCAAAGAAATTTTACGAGACCCTTCGTAAATGCGATATTTCGACAGGTATATACTTTTTGAGCGCTCAAATCGCGACCGACGAAATTGAGTTTCATACACCCTAGGATTGCTCAGGCTGAGGGTAGTTCAGTAGCAAATATTTTTTAATTCAAAGCACATTTGCACCTAGGGCTGGGCTTACAAGATTGGCATTTTCGACAATTGTGCCGTACATTTGCTAACAAAATGCGTAAGCGAAGCCTAATCGACCTTATACCTCCTCAAATATCCAGGTAGTTGTCCTTCTCAAGCTGAAAAGGGTTGACCAGAGTATTCAAATGCTATAATCTAAACGAAAGCAGGCAGAAAACCGCAGCAGAAGCGGTTCATTCAAACTCCGATGCAGGCGCTGCGCAAAACTGACGTTTACGCTAACTCCGATAATGCTTGTTTCTCAGTATACCAAATATATATTTTTGTTCTTTTTTGCACTTATCTACTCGGCACTATCCCCGAAGTTAAAACTAATGGCCAAAGTAATTTTTCGAGACCCTTCAATAATGTGATATTTCAACAGGTACGACGGACCTGTGAACTTTTTGAGCGTTCAAATCATGACTGACGATATTAAGTTGCATACACCTTAGGATTGCTCAGGGTGAGCTTAGTTCAGAAGCAAAAATATTTTTTATTCTAAGCACATTTGCACCTAGGGCAGGGCTTACAAGTTTGGCATTTTCGACAATTGTGCCGTACATTTGCTAACAAAATGCGTATACGAAGCCTAATCGACCTTATACCTCCTCAAATATCCAGGTAGTTGTCCTTCTCAAGCTGAAAAGGGTTGACCAGAGTATTCAAATGCTATAATCTAAACGAAAGCAGGCAGAAAACCGCAGCAGAAGCGGTTCATTCAAACTCCGATGGTGGCGCTGCGCAAAACTGACGTTTACGATAACTCTGATAATGCTTGTTTCTCGGTATACCTAATATATATTTTCGTTCTTTTTTGCACTTATCTACACGGCACTATCCCCCAAGTAAAAATTAACGGCCAAAGAAATTTTACGAGACCCTTCGTAAATGCGATATTTCGACAGGTATATACTTTTTGAGCGCTCAAATCGCGACCGACGAAATTGAGTTTCATACACCCTAGGATTGCTCAGGCTGAGGGTAGTTCAGTAGCAAATATATTTTTTAATTCTAAGCACATTTGCACCTAGGGCTGGGCTTACAAGATTGGCATTTTCGACAATTGTGCCGTACATTTGCTAACAAAATGCGTAAGCGAAGCCTAATCGACCTTATACCTCCTCAAATATCCAGGTAGTTGTCCTTCTCAAGCTGAAAAGGGTTGACCAGAGTATTCAAATGCTATAATCTAAACGAAAGCAGGCAGAAAACCGCAGCAGAAGCGGTTCATTCAAACTCCGATGCAGGCGCTGCGCAAAACTGACGTTTACGCTAACTCCGATAATGCTTGTTTCTCAGTATACCAAATATACATTTTTGTTCTTTTTTGCACTTATCTACTCGGCACTATCCCCGAAGTTAAAACTAATGGCCAAAGTAATTTTTCGAGACCCTTCAATAATGTGATATTTCAACAGGTACGACGGACCTGTGAACTTTTTGAGCGTTCAAATCATGACTGACGATATTAAGTTGCATACACCTTAGGATTGCTCAGGGTGAGCTTAGTTCAGAAGCAAAAATATTTTTTATTCTAAGCACATTTGCACCTAGGGCAGGGCTTACAAGTTTGGCATTTTCGACAATTGTGCCGTACATTTGCTAACAAAATGCCTATACGAAGCCTAATCGACCTTATACCTCCTCAAATATCCAGGTAGTTGTCCTTCTCAAGCTGAAAAGGGTTGACCAGAGTATTCAAATGCTATAATCTAAACGAAAGCAGGCAGAAAACCGCAGCAGAAGCGGTTCATTCAAACTCCGATGGTGGCGCTGCGCAAAACTGACGTTTACGATAACTCTGATAATGCTTGTTTCTCGGTATACCTAATATATATTTTGGTTCTTTTTTGCACTTATCTACACGGCACTATCCCCCAAGTAAAAATTAAGGGCCAAAGAAATTTTACGAGACCCTTCGTAAATGCGATATTTCGACAGGTATATACTTTTTGAGCGCTCAAATCGCGACCGACGAAATTGAGTTTCATACACCCTAGGATTGCTCAGGCTGAGGGTAGTTCAGTAGCAAATATATTTTTTAATTCTAAGCACATTTGCACCTAGGGCTGGGCTTACAAGATTGGCATTTTCGACAATTGTGCCGTACATTTGCTAACAAAATGCGTAAGCGAAGCCTAATCGACCTTATACCTCCTCAAATATCCAGGTAGTTGTCCTTCTCAAGCTGAAAAGGGTTGACCAGAGTATTCAAATGCTATAATCTAAACGAAAGCAGGCAGAAAACCGCAGCAGAAGCGGTTCATTCAAACTCCGATGCAGGCGCTGCGCAAAACTGACGTTTACGCTAACTCCGATAATGCTTGTTTCTCAGTATACCAAATATATATTTTTGTTCTTTTTTGCACTTATCTACTCGGCACTATCCCCGAAGTTAAAACTAACGGCCAAAGTAATTTTTCGAGACCCTTCAATAATGTGATATTTCAACAGGTACGGACCTGTGAACTTTTTGAGCGTTCAAATCATGACTGACGATATTAAGTTGCATACACCTTAGGATTGCTCAGGGTGAGCTTAGTTCAGAAGCAAAAATATTTTTTATTCTAAGCACATTTGCACCTAGGGCAGAGCTTACAAGTTTGGCATTTTCGACAATTGTGCCGTACATTTGCTAACAAAATGCGTATACGAAGCCTAATCGACCTTATACCTCCTCAAATATCCAGGTAGTTGTCCTTCTCAAGCTGAAAAGGGTTGATCAGAGTATTCAAATGCTATAATCTAAACGAAAGCAGGCAGAAAACCGCAGCAGAAGCGGTTCATTCAAACTCCGATGGTGGCGCTGCGCAAAACTGACGTTTACGATAACTCTGATAATGCTTGTTTCTCGGTATACCTAATATATATTTTCGTTCTTTTTTGCACTTATCTACACGGCACTATCCTACAAGTAAAAATTAACGGCCAAAGAAATTTTACGAGACCCTTCGTAAATGCGATATTTCGACAGGTATATACTTTTTGAGCGCTCAAATCGCGACCGACGAAATTGAGTTTCATACACCCTAGGATTGCTCAGGCTGAGGGTAGTTCAGTAGCAAATATATTTTTTAATTCTAAGCACATTTGCACCTAGGGCTGGGCTTACAAGATTGGCACTTTCGACAATTGTGCCGTACATTTGCTAACAAAATGCGTATGCGAAGCCTCATCGATCTTATACCTCTTCAAATATCCAGGTAGATGTCCTTCTCAAGCTTAAACGGGTTGACCAGAGTATTCTAATCCTATAATCTACACGAAAGCAGGCAGAAAACCGCAGCAGAAGCGATTCATTTGAACTCCGATGGAGGCGCTGCCCAAACTGACGTTTACGCTAACTCGGATAATGCTTGTTTCTCGGTATACCTAATATATATTTTCGTTTTTTTTTGTACTTATTTACTCGGCACTAGCCTATCCCCCAATTAAAAATTAACGGCCAAAGTAATTTTACGAGACCCTTCGTAAATGCGATATTTCGACAGGTACGGACCTGTGGACTTTTTGAGCGCTCAAATCGCGACCGACGAAGTTGAGTTTCATACACCCTAGGATTGCTCAGGCTGAGGGTAGTTCAGTAGCAAAAATATTTTTAAAAGCTAAGCACATTTTCACCTAGGGCAGGGCTTACAAGATTGGCATTTTCGACAATTGTGCCGTACATTTGCTAACAAAATGCGTATGCGAAGCCTAATCGACCTTATACCTCCTCAAATATCCAGGTAGATGTCCTTCTCAAGCTTAAACGGGTTGACCAAAGTATTCTAATCCTATAATCTACACGAAAGCAGGCAGAAAACCGCAGCAGAAGCGATTCATTCGAACTCCGATGGAGGCGCTGCCCAAACTGGCGCTTACGCTAACTCGGATAGTGCTTGTTTCTCAGTATACCAAATATATATTTTCGTTCTTTTTTGCACTTATCTACTCGGCACTATCCTCCAAGTAAAAATTAACGGCCAAAGTAATTTTTCGAGACCCTTCAAATATTTGATATTTTGACATGTACTTTGGACTTTTTGAGCGGTCAAATCACGACCGACGAAATTGAGTTGCATACACCCTAGGATTGCTAAGGCTAAGCATAGTTCAAAGCAAATATTTTTTTTTATTTTAAGCACATTTGCACCTAGAGCAGGGCTTAAAAGATTGGCATTTTCGACAATTGTGCCGTACATTTGCTAACAAAATGCGTATGCGAAGCCTAATCGATCTTATACCTCTTCAAATATCCAGGTAGATGTCCTTCTCAAGCTTAAACGGGTTGACCAGAGTATTCTAATCCTATAATCTACACGAAAGCAGGCAGAAAACCGCAGCAGAAGCGATTCATTTGAACTCCGATGGAGGCGCTGCCCAAACTGACGCTTACGCTAACTCGGATAATGCTTGTTTCTCGGTATACCTAATATATATTTTCGTTTTTTTTTGTACTTATTTACTCGGCACTAGCCTATCCCCCAAGTAAAAATTAACGGCCAAAGTAATTTTACGAGACCCTTCGTAAATGCGATATTTCGACAGGTACGGAACTGTGGACTTTTTGAGCGCTCAAATCGCGACCGACGAAATTGAGTTTCATACACCCTAGGATTGCTAAGGCTGAGCATAGGTCGGAAGCAAATATATTTTTTTATTCTAAGCACATTTGCACCTAGGGCAGGGCTTACAAGATTGGCATTTTCGACAATTGTGCCGTACATTTGCTAACAAAATGCGTATGCGAAGCCTAATCGACCTTATACCTCCTCAAATATCCGGGTAGTTGTCCTTCTCAAGCTGAAAAGGGTTGACCAGAGTATTCAAATGCTATAATCTAAACGAAAGCAGGCAGAAAACCGCAGCAGAAGCGGTTCATTCAAACTCCGAAGGTGGCGCTGCGCAAAACTGACGTTTACGATAACTCGGATAATGCTTGTTTCTCGGTATACCTAATATATATTTTCGTTCTTTTTTGCACTTATCTACACGGCACTATCCCCCAAGTAAAAATTAACGGCCAAAGAAATTTTACGAGACCCTTCGTAAATGCGATATTTCGACAGGTATATACTTTTTGAGCGCTCAAATCGTGACCGACGAAATTGAGTTTCATACACCCTAGGATTGCTCAGGCTGAGGGTACTTCAGTAGCAAATATATTTTTTAATTCTAAGCACATTTGCACCTAGGGCTGGGCTTACAAGATTGGCATTTTCGACAATTGTGCCGTACATTTGCTAACAAAATGCGTATGCGAATCCTAATCGACCTTATACCTCCTCAAATATCCAGGTAGTTGTCCTTCTCAAATTGAAAAGGGTTGACCAGAGTATTCAAATGCTATAATCTACACGAAAGCAGGCAGAAAACCGCAGCAGAAGCGATTCATTCGAACTCCGATGGAGGCGCTGCCCAAACTGATGCTTACGCTAACTCGGATAATGCTTGTTTCTCGGTATACCTAATATATATTTTCGGTTTTTTTTGTACTTATTTACTCGGCACTATCCCCCAAGTAAAAATTAACGGCCAAAGTAATTTTACGAGACCCTTCGTAAATGCGATATTTCGACAGGTACGGACCTGTGGACTTTTTGAGCGCTCAAATCGCGACCGACGTTGAGTGTCATACACCCTAGGATTGCTCAGGCTGAGGGTAGTTCAGTAGCAAAATTATTTTTTAAATCTAAGCACATTTGCACCTAGGGCAGGGCTTACAAGATTGGCATTTTCGACAATTGTGCCGTACATTTGCTAACAAAATGCGTATGCGAAGCCTAATCGACCTTATACCTCCTCAAATATCCAGGTAGTTGTCCTTCTCAAGCTGAAAAGGGTTGACCAGAGTATTCAAATGCTATAATCTAAACGAAAGCAGGCAGAAAACCGCAGCAGAAGCGGTTCATTCAAACTCCGATGCAGGCGCTGCGCAAAACTGACGTTTACGCTAACTCCGATAATGCTGGTTTCTCATTATACCAAATATATATTTTTGTTCTTTTTTGCACTTATCTACTCGGCACTATCCCCGAAGTTAAAACTAACGGCCAAAGTAATTTTTCGAGACCCTTCAATAATGTGATATTTCAACAGGTACGGACCTGTGGACTTTTTGAGCGTTCAAATCACGACCGACGATATTAAGTTGCATACACCCTAGGATTGCTCAGGGTGAGCTTAGTTCAGAAGCAAATTTTTTTTTTTATTCTAAGCACATTTGCACGTAGGGCAGGGCTTACAAGTTTGGCATTTTCGACAATTGTGCCGTACATTTGCTAACAAAATGCGTATGCGAAGCCTAATCGACCTTATACCTCCTCAAATATCCAGGTAGTTGTCCTTCTCAAGTTGAAAAGGGTTGACCAGAGTATTCAAATGCTATAATCTACACGAAAGCAGGCAGAAAACTGCAGCAGAAGCGATTTATTCAAACTCTGATGGTGGCGCTGCGCAAAACTGACTTTTACGCTAACTCGGAAAATGCTTGCTTCTCGGTATACATAATATATATTTTCGTTATTTTTTGCATTTATCTACTCGGCACTATCCCCCAAGTAAAAATTAACGGCCAAAGTAATTTTACGAGACCCTTCGTAAATGCGATATTTCGACAGGTCGCGTCGAAAAGTCGCGTCAACTTTTTGAGTGCTCAAATCGCGACCGACGAAATTGAGTGTCATACACCCTAAGATTGCTCAGGCTGAGGGTAGTTCAGTAGCAAAAATATATTTTAATTCTAAGCACATTTGCACCTAGGGCAGGCTTAAAAGATTGGCATTTTCGACAATTGTGCCGTACATTTGCTAACAAAATGCGTATGCGAAGCCTAATTGTCCTTATACCTCCTCAAATATCAAGGTAGTTGTCCTTCTCAAGTTGAAAAGGGTTGACCAGAGTATTCTAATGCTATAATCTATACGAAAGCAGGCAGAAAACCGCAGCAGAAGCGATTCATTCAAACTCCGATGGTGGCTCTGCGCAAAACTGACGTTTACGCTAACTCGGATAATGCTTGTTTCTCGGTATACCTAATATATATTTTCGTTCTTTTTTGCACTTATCTATTCGGCACTATCCCCCAAGTAAAAATTAACGGCCAAAGTAATTTTACGAGACCGTTCGTAAATGCGATATTTCAACAGGTACGGGACTTTTTGAGCGCTCAAATCGCGACCAACGAAATTGAGTTTCATACACCCTAGGATTGCTCAGGCTGAGCATAGTTCAGTAGCAAAAATATTTTGTAATTCTAAACAAATTTGCACCTAGGGCAGGGCTTACAAGATTGGCATTTTCGACAATTGTGCCGTACATTTGCTAACAAAATACGTATGCGAAGCCTAATCGCCCTTATACCTCCTCAAATATCCAGGTAGTTGTCCTTCTCAAGTTGAAAAGGGTTGACCAGAGTATTCAAATGCTATAATCTACACGAAAGCAGGCAGAAAACTGCAGCAGAAGCGATTTATTCAAACTCTGTTGGTGGCGCTGCGCAAAACTGACTTTTACGCTAACTCGGATAATGCTTGCTTCTCGGTATACATAATATATTTTCGTTATTTTTTGCATTTATCTACTCGGCACTATCCCCCAAGTAAAAATTCACGGCCAAAGTAATTTTACGAGACTCTTCGTAAATGCGATATTTCGACAGGTACGGACCTGTCGACTTTTTGAGCGCTCAAATCGCGACCGACGAAATTGAGTTTCATACACCCTAAGATTGCTCAGGCTGAGGGTAGTTCAGTAGCAAAAATATATTTAATTCTAAGCATATTTACACCTAGGGCAGGGCTTAAAAGATTGGCATTTTCGACAATTGTGCCGTACATTTGCTAACAAAATGCGTATGCGAAGCCTAATCGACCTTATACCTCCTCAAATATCTAGGTAGTTGTCCTTCTCAAGCTGAAAAGGGTTGACCAGAGTATTCAAATGCTATAATCTAAACGAAAGCAGGCAGAAAACCGCAGCAGAAGCGATTCATTCGAACTCCGATGGAGGCGCTGCCCAAACTGACGCTTACGCTAACTCGGATAATGCTTGTTTCTCGGTATACCTAATATATATTTTCGTTTTTTTTTGTACTTATTTACTCGGCACTATCCCCCAAGTAAAAATTAACGGCCAAAGTAATTTTACGAGACCCTTCGTAAATGCGATATTTCGACAGGTACGGACCTGTGGACTTTTTGAGCGCTCAAATCGCGACCGACGTTGAGTGTCATACACCCTAGGATTGCTCAGGCTGAGGGTAGTTCAGTAGCAAAAATATTTTTTAAATCTAAGCACATTTGCACCTAGGGCAGGGCTTACAAGATTGGCATTTTCGACAATTGTGCCGTACATTTGCTAACAAAATGCGTATGCGAAGCCTAATCGACCTTATACCTCCTCAAATATCCAGGTAGTTGTCCTTCTCAAGCTGAAAAGGGTTGACCAGAGTATTCAAATGCTATAATCTAAACGAAAGCAGGCAGAAAACCGCAGCAGAAGCGGTTCATTCAAACTCCGATACAGGCGCTGCGCAAAACTGACGTTTACGCTAACTCCGATAATGCTTGTTTCTCAGTATACCAAATATATATTTTTGTTCTTTTTTGCACTTATCTACTCGGCACTATCCCCGAAGTTAAAACTAACGGCCAAAGTAATTTTTCGAGACCCTTCAATAATGTGATATTTCAACAGGTACGGACCTGTGGACTTTTTGAGCGTTCAAATCACGACCGACGATATTAAGTTGCATACACCTTAGGATTGCTCAGGGTGAGCTTAGTTCAGAAGCAAAAATATTTTTTATTCTAAGCACATTTGCACCTAGGGCAGGGCTTACAAGTTTGGCATTTTCGACAATTGTGCCGTACATTTGCTAACAAAATGCGTATGCGAAGCCTAATCGACCTTATACCTCCTCAAATATCCAGGTAGATGTCCTTCTCAAGCTTAAACGGGTTGACCAAAGTATTCTAATCCTATAATCTACACGAAAGCAGGCAGAAAACCGCAGCAGAAGCGATTCATTCAAACTCCGATGGAGGCGCTGCCCAAACTGGCGCTTACGCTAACTCGGATAGTGCTTGTTTCTCAGTATACCAAATATATATTTTCGTTCTTTTTTGCACTTATCTACTCGGCACTATCCTACAAGTAAATATTAACGGCCAAAGTAATTTTTCGAGACCCTTCAAAAATGCGATATTTCGACATGTACGGACCTGTGGACTTTTTGAGCGGTCAAATCACAACCGACGAAATTGAGTTGCATACACCCTAGGATTGCTAAGGCTGAGCATAGGTCAGAAGCAAATATATTTTTTTATTCTAAGCACATTTGCACCTAGGGCAGGGCTTACAAGATTGGCATTTTCGACAATTGTGCCGTACATTTGCTAACAAAATGCGTATGCGAAGCCTAATCGACCGTATACCTCCTCAAATATCCAGGTAGTTGTCCTTCTCAAGTTGAAAAGGGTTGACCAGAGTATTCAAATGCTATAATCTACACGAAAGCAGGCAGAAAACTGCAGCAGAAGCGATTTATTCAAACTCTGATGGTGGCGCTGCGCAAAACTGACTTTTACGCTATCTCGGATAATGCTTGCTTCTCGGTATACATAATATATATTTTCGTTATTTTTTGCATTTATCTACTCGGAACTATTCCCCAAGTAAAAATTAACAGCCAAAGTAATTTTACAAGACGCTTCGTAAATGCGATATTTCGACATGTACGGACCTGTGGACTTTTTGAGCCCTCAAATCACGACCGACGAAATTGAGTTTCATACAACCTAGGATTGCTCAGGCTGAGCGTAGTTCAGTAGCAAAACTATTTTTTAATTCTAAGCACATTTGCACCTAGGGCAGGGCTAACAAGTTTGGCATTTTCGACAATTGTGCCGTACATTTGCTAACAATATGCGTATGCGAAGCCTAATCGACCTTATACCTCTTCAAATATCCAGGTAGTTGTCCTTCTCAAGCTGACATGGGTTGACCAGAGTATTCAAATGCTATAATCTACACGAAAGCAGGCAGCAAATCGCAGCAGAAGCGATTCATTCAAACTCTGATGGTGGCGCTGCGCAAAACTGACGTTTACGCTAACTCGGATAATGCTTGTTTCTCGGTATACCTAATATATATTTTCGTTCTTTTTTGCACTTATCTACTCGGCACTATCCCCCAAGTAAAAATTAACGGCACAAAGTCAATTTACGAGACCCTTCGTAAATGTGATATTTCGACCTGTGGACTTTTTGAGCGCTCAAATCGCGACCGACGAAATTGAGTTTCATACACCCTAGGATTGCTCAGGCTGAGGGTAGTTCAGTAGCAAAAATATTTTGTAACTCTAAGCACATTTGCACCTAGGGCAGGGCTTACAAGATTGGCATTTTTGACAATTGTGTCGTACATTTGCTAACAAAATGCGTATGCGAAGCCTAATCGACCTTATACCTCCTCAAACATCCAGGTAGTTGTCCTTCTCAAGCTGAAAATGGTTGATCAGAGTATTCAAATGCTATAATCTACACGAAAGCAGGCAGAAAACTGCAGCAGAAGCGATTCCTTGAAACTCCGATGGTGGCACTTCGCAAAACTGACGTTTACGCTAACTCGGATAATGCTTGCTTCTCGGTATACATAATATACATTTTAGTTATTTTTTGCATTTATCTACTCGGAACTATCCCCCAAGTAAAAATTAACGGCCAAAGTAATTTTACGAGACCCTTCGTAAATGCGATATTTCGACAGGTATGGACCTGTCGACTTTTTGAGCGCTCAAATCGCGACCGACGAAATTGAGTTTCATATACCCTAAGATTGCTCAGGCTGATGTAGTTCAGTAGCAAATATATATTTTAATTCTAAGCACATTTGCACCTAGGGCAGGGCTTAAAAGATTGGCATTTTCGACAATTGTGCCGTACATTTGCTAACAAAATGCATATGCGAAGCCTAATCGACCTTATACCTCCTCAAATATCCAGGTAGTTGTCCTTCTCAAGCTGAAAAGGGTTGATCAGAGTATTCAAATGCTATAATCTAAACGAAAGCAGGCAGAAAACCGCAGCAGAAGCGGTTCATTCAAACTCCGATGCAGGCGCTGCGCAGAACTGACGTTTACGCTAACTCCGATAATGCTTGTTTCTCAGTATACCAAATATATATTTTTGTTCTTTTTTGCACTTATCTACTCGGCACTATCCCCGAAGTTAAAACTAAAGGCCAAAGTAATTTTTCGAGACCCTTCAATAATGTGATATTTCAACAGGTACGGACCTGTGAACTTTTTGAGCGTTCAAATCACAACCGACGATATTAAGTTGCATACACCTTAGGATTGCTCAGGGTGAGCTTAGTTCAGAAGCAAAAATATTTTTTATTCTAAGCACATTTGCACCTAGGGCAGGGCTTACAAGTTTGGCATTTTCGACAATTGTGCCGTACATTTGCTAACAAAATGTGTATGCGAAGCCTAATCGACCTTATACCTCCTCAAATATCCAGGTAGATGTCCTTCTCAAGCTTAAACGGGTTGACCAAAGTATTCTAATCCTATAATCTACACGAAAGCAGGCAGAAAACCGCAGCAGAAGCGATTCATTCAAACTCCGATGGAGGCGCTGCCCACTGGCGCTTACGCTAACTCGGATAGTGCTTGTTTCTCAGTATACCAAATATATATTTTCGTTCTTTTTTGCACTTATCTACTCGGCACTATCCTACAAGTAAAAATTAACGGCCAAAGTAATTTTTCGAGACCCTTCAAAAATGCGATATTTCGACATGTACGGACCTGTGGACTTTTTGAGCGGTCAAATCACGACCGACGAAATTGAGTTGCATACACCCTAGGATTGCTAAGGCTGAGCATAGGTCGGAAGCAAATATATTTTTTTATTCTAAGCACATTTGCACCTAGGGCAGGGCTTACAAGATTGGCATTTTCGACAATTGTGCCGTACATTTGCTAACAAAATGCGTATGCGAAGCCTAATCGACCTTATACCTCCTCAAATATCCGGGTAGTTGTCCTTCTCAAGCTGAAAAGGGTTGACCAGAGTATTCAAATGCTATAATCTAAACGAAAGCAGGCAGAAAACCGCAGCAGAAGCGGTTCATTCAAACTCCGAAGGTGGCGCTGCGCAAAACTGACGTTTACGATAACTCGGATAATGCTTGTTTCTCGGTATACCTAATATATATTTTCGTTCTTTTTTGCACTTATCTACACGGCACTATCCCCCAAGTAAAAATTAACGGCCAAAGAAATTTTACGAGACCCTTCGTAAATGCGATATTTCGACAGGTATATACTTTTTGAGCGCTCAAATCGTGACCGACGAAATTGAGTTTCATACACCCTAGGATTGCTCAGGCTGAGGGTACTTCAGTAGCAAATATATTTTTTAATTCTAAGCACATTTGCACCTAGGGCTGGGCTTACAAGATTGGCATTTTCGACAATTGTGCCGTACATTTGCTAACAAAATGCGTATGCGAATCCTAATCGACCTTATACCTCCTCAAATATCCAGGTAGTTGTCCTTCTCAAATTGAAAAGGGTTGACCAGAGTATTCAAATGCTATAATCTACACGAAAGCAGGCAGAAAACCGCAGCAGAAGCGATTCATTCGAACTCCGATGGAGGCGCTGCCCAAACTGATGCTTACGCTAACTCGGATAATGCTTGTTTCTCGGTATACCTAATATATATTTTCGTTTTTTTTTGTACTTATTTACTCGGCACTATCCCCCAAGTAAAAATTAACGGCCAAAGTAATTTTACGAGACCCTTCGTAAATGCGATATTTCGACAGGTACGGACCTGTGGACTTTTTGAGCGCTCAAATCGCGACCGACGTTGAGTGTCATACACCCTAGGATTGCTCAGGCTGAGGGTAGTTCAGTAGCAAAATTATTTTTTAAATCTAAGCACATTTGCACCTAGGGCAGGGCTTACAAGATTGGCATTTTCGACAATTGTGCCGTACATTTGCTAACAAAATGCGTATGCGAAGCCTAATCGACCTTATACCTCCTCAAATATCCAGGTAGTTGTCCTTCTCAAGCTGAAAAGGGTTGACCAGAGTATTCAAATGCTATAATCTAAACGAAAGCAGGCAGAAAACCGCAGCAGAAGCGGTTCATTCAAACTCCGATGCAGGCGCTGCGCAAAACTGACGTTTACGCTAACTCCGATAATGCTGGTTTCTCAGTATACCAAATATATATTTTTGTTCTTTTTTGCACTTATCTACTCGGCACTATCCCCGAAGTTAAAACTAACGGCCAAAGTAATTTTTCGAGACCCTTCAATAATGTGATATTTCAACAGGTACGGACCTGTGGACTTTTTGAGCGTTCAAATCACGACCGACGATATTAAGTTGCATACACCCTAGGATTGCTCAGGGTGAGCTTAGTTCAGAAGCAAATTTTTTTTTTTATTCTAAGCACATTTGCACGTAGGGCAGGGCTTACAAGTTTGGCATTTTCGACAATTGTGCCGTACATTTGCTAACAAAATGCGTATGCGAAGCCTAATCGACCTTATACCTCCTCAAATATCCAGGTAGTTGTCCTTCTCAAGTTGAAAAGGGTTGACCAGAGTATTCAAATGCTATAATCTACACGAAAGCAGGCAGAAAACTGCAGTAGAAGCGATTTATTCAAACTCTGATGGTGGCGCTGCGCAAAACTGACTTTTACGCTAACTCGGAAAATGCTTGCTTCTCGGTATACATAATATATATTTTCGTTATTTTTTGCATTTATCTACTCGGCACTATCCCCCAAGTAAAAATTAACGGCCAAAGTAATTTTACGAGACCCATCGTAAATGCGATATTTCGACAGGTCGCGTCGAAAAGTCGCGTCAACTTTTTGAGTGCTCAAATCGCGACCAACGAAATTGAGTGTCATACACCCTAAGATTGCTCAGGCTGAGGGTAGTTCAGTAGCAAAAATATATTTTAATTCTAAGCACATTTGCACCTAGGGCAGGCTTAAAAGATTGGCATTTTCGACAATTGTGCCGTACATTTGCTAACAAAATGCGTATGCGAAGCCTAATTGTCCTTATACCTCCTCAAATATCCAGGTAGTTGTCCTTCTCAAGCTGAAAAGGGTTGACCAGAGTATTCAAATGCTATAATCTAAACGAAAGCAGGCAGAAAACCGCAGCAGAAGCGGTTCATTCAAACTCCGATGGTGGCGCTGCGCAAAACTGACGTTTACGCTAACTCGGATAATGCTTGTTTCTCGGTATACCTAATATATATTTTCGTTCTTTTTTGCACTTATCTACTCGGCACTATCCCCCAAGTAAAAATTAACGGCCAAAATAATTTTACAAGACCCTTCGTAAATGCGATATTTCAACAGGTACGGGACTTTTTGAGCGCTCAAATCGCGACCAACGAAATTGAGTTTCATACACCCTAGGATTGCTCAGGCTGAGCATAGTTCAGTAGCAAAAATATTTTGTAATTCTAAACAAATTTGCACCTAGGGCAGGGCTTACAAGATTGGCATTTTCGACAATTGTGCCGTACATTTGCTAACAAAATACGTATGCGAAGCCTAATCGCCCTTATACCTCCTTAAATATCCAGGTAGTTGTCCTTCTCAAGTTGAAAAGGGTTGACCAGAGTATTCAAATGCTATAATCTACACGAAAGCAGGCAGAAAACTGCAGCAGAAGCGATTTATTCAAACTCTGTTGGTGGCGCTGCGCAAAACTGACTTTTACGCTAACTCGGATAATGCTTGCTTCTCGGTATACATAATATATATTTTCGTTATTTTTTGCATTTATCTACTCGGCACTATCCCCCAAGTAAAAATTCACGGCCAAAGTAATTTTACGAGACTCTTCGTAAATGCGATATTTCGACAGGTACGGACCTGTCGACTTTTTGAGCGCTCAAATCGCGACCGACGAAATTGAGTTTCATACACCCTAAGATTGCTCAGGCTGAGGGTAGTTCAGTAGCAAAAATATATTTTAATTCTAAGCATATTTACACCTAGGGCAGGGCTTAAAAGATTGGCATTTTCGACAATTGTGCCGTACATTTGCTAACAAAATGCGTATGCGAAGCCTAATCGACCTTATACCTCCTCAAATATCTAGGTAGTTGTCCTTCTCAAGCTGAAAAGGGTTGACCAGAGTATTCAAATGCTATAATCTAAACGAAAGCAGGCAGAAAACCGCAGCAGAAGCGATTCATTCGAACTCCGATGGAGGCGCTGCCCAAACTGACGCTTACGCTAACTCGGATAATGCTTGTTTCTCGGTATACCAAATATATATTTTCGTTTTTTTTTGTACTTATTTACTCGGCACTATCCCCCAAGTAAAAATTAACGGCCAAAGTAATTTTACGAGACCCTTCGTAAATGCGATATTTCGACAGGTACGGACCTGTGGACTTTTTGAGCGCTCAAATCGCGACCGACGTTGAGTGTCATACACCCTAGGATTGCTCAGGCTGAGGGTAGTTCAGTAGCAAAAATATTTTTTAAATCTAAGCACATTTGCACCTAGGGCAGGGCTTACAAGATTGGCATTTTCGACAATTGTGCCGTACATTTGCTAACAAAATGCGTATGCGAAGCCTAATCGACCTTATACCTCCTCAAATATCTAGGTAGTTGTCCTTCTCAAGCTGAAAAGGGTTGACCAGAGTATTCAAATGCTATAATCTAAACGAAAGCAGGCAGAAAACCGCAGCAGAAGCGGTTCATTCAAACTCCGATGGTGGCGCTGCGCAAAACTGACGTTTACGCTAACTCGGATAATGCTTGTTTCTCGGTATACCTAATATATATTTTCGTTCTTTTTTGCACTTATCTACTCGGCACTATCCCCCAAGTAAAAATTAACGGCCAAAGTAATTTTACAAGACCCTTCGTAAATGCGATATTTCAACAGGTACGGGACTTTTTGAGCGCTCAAATCGCGACCAACGAAATTGAGTTTCATACACCCTAGGATTGCTCAGGCTGAGCATAGTTCAGTAGCAAAAATATTTTGTAATTCTAAACAAATTTGCACCTAGGGCAGGGCTTACAAGATTGGCATTTTCGACAATTGTGCCGTACATTTGCTAACAAAATACGTATGCGAAGCCTAATCGCCCTTATACCTCCTTAAATATCCAGGTAGTTGTCCTTCTCAAGTTGAAAAGGGTTGACCAGAGTATTCAAATGCTATAATCTACACGAAAGCAGGCAGAAAACTGCAGCAGAAGCGATTTATTCAAACTCTGTTGGTGGCGCTGCGCAAAACTGACTTTTACGCTAACTCGGATAATGCTTGCTTCTCGGTATACATAATATATATTTTCGTTATTTTTTGCATTTATCTACTCGGCACTATCCCCCAAGTAAAAATTCACGGCCAAAGTAATTTTACGAGACTCTTCGTAAATGCGATATTTCGACAGGTACGGACCTGTCGACTTTTTGAGCGCTCAAATCGCGACCGACGAAATTGAGTTTCATACACCCTAAGATTGCTCAGGCTGAGGGTAGTTCAGTAGCAAAAATATATTTTAATTCTAAGCATATTTACACCTAGGGCAGGGCTTAAAAGATTGGCATTTTCGACAATTGTGCCGTACATTTGCTAACAAAATGCGTATGCGAAGCCTAATCGACCTTATACCTCCTCAAATATCTAGGTAGTTGTCCTTCTCAAGCTGAAAAGGGTTGACCAGAGTATTCAAATGCTATAATCTAAACGAAAGCAGGCAGAAAACCGCAGCAGAAGCGATTCATTCGAACTCCGATGGAGGCGCTGCCCAAACTGACGCTTACGCTAACTCGGATAATGCTTGTTTCTCGGTATACCAAATATATATTTTCGTTTTTTTTTGTACTTATTTACTCGGCACTATCCCCCAAGTAAAAATTAACGGCCAAAGTAATTTTACGAGACCCTTCGTAAATGCGATATTTCGACAGGTACGGACCTGTGGACTTTTTGAGCGCTCAAATCGCGACCGACGTTGAGTGTCATACACCCTAGGATTGCTCAGGCTGAGGGTAGTTCAGTAGCAAAAATATTTTTTAAATCTAAGCACATTTGCACCTAGGGCAGGGCTTACAAGATTGGCATTTTCGACAATTGTGCCGTACATTTGCTAACAAAATGCGTATGCGAAGCCTAATCGACCTTATACCTCCTCAAATATCCAGGTAGTTGTCCTTCTCAAGCTGAAAAGGGTTGACCAGAGTATTCAAATGCTATAATCTAAACGAAAGCAGGCAGAAAACCGCAGCAGAAGCGGTTCATTCAAACTCCGATGCAGGCGCTGCGCAAAACTGACGTTTACGCTAACTCCGATAATGCTTGTTTCTCAGTATACCAAATATATATTTTTGTTCTTTTTTGCACTTATCTACTCGGCACTATCCTACAAGTAAATATTAACGGCCAAAGTAATTTTTCGAGACCCTTCAAAAATGCGATATTTCGACATGTACGGACCTGTGGACTTTTTGAGCGGTCAAATCACGACCGACGAAATTGAGTTGCATACACCCTAGGATTGCTAAGGCTGAGCATAGGTCAGAAGCAAATATTTGTTTTTATTCTAAGCACATTTGCACCTAGGGCAGGGCTTACAAGATTGGCATTTTCGACAATTGTGCCGTACATTTGCTAACAAAATGCGTATGCGAAGCCTAATCGACCGTATACCTCCTCAAATATCCAGGTAGTTGTCCTTCTCAAGTTGAAAAGGGTTGACCAGAGTATTCAAATGCTATAATCTACACGAAAGCAGGAAGAAAACTGCAGCAGAAGCGATTTATTCAAACTCTGATGGTGGCGCTGCGCAAAACTGACTTTTACGCTATCTCGGATAATGCTTGCTTCTCGGTATACATAATATATTTTCGTTATTTTTTGCATTTATCTACTCGGAACTATTCCCCAAGTAAAAATTAACAGCCAAAGTAATTTTACAAGACGCTTCGTAAATGCGATATTTCGACATGTACGGACCTGTGGACTTTTTGAGCCCTCAAATCACGACCGACGAAATTGAGTTTCATACAACCTAGGATTGCTCAGGCTGAGCGTAGTTCAGTAGCAAAACTATTTTTAATTCTAAGCACATTTGCACCTAGGGCAGGGCTAACAAGTTTGGCATTTTCGACAATTGTGCCGTACATTTGCTAACAATATGCGTATGCGAAGCCTAATCGACCTTATACCTCTTCAAATATCCAGGTAGTTGTCCTTCTCAAGCTGACATGGGTTGACCAGAGTATTCAAATGCTATAATCTACACGAAAGCAGGCAGCAAATCGCAGCAGAAGCGATTCATTCAAACTCTGATGGTGGCGCTGCGCAAAACTGACGTTTACGCTAACTCGGATAATGCTTGTTTCTCGGTATACCTAATATATATTTTCGTTCTTTTTTGCACTTATCTACTCGGCACTATCCCCCAAGTAAAAATTAACGGCACAAAGTCAATTTACGAGACCCTTCGTAAATGTGATATTTCGACCTGTGGACTTTTTGAGCGCTCAAATCGCGACCGACGAAATTGAGTTTCATACACCCTAGGATTGCTCAGGCTGAGGGTAGTTCAGTAGCAAAAATATTTTGTAACTCTAAGCACATTTGCACCTAGGGCAGGGCTTACAAGATTGGCATTTTTGACAATTGTGTCGTACATTTGCTAACAAAATGCGTATGCGAAGCCTAATCGACCTTATACCTCCTCAAACATCCAGGTACAGTAGGGTCTCACATAAAACGAGTTTATGGTCGATAAACGAGGGCGTTTTATGCGATTTCGTTTTATGTGAACACAGCATTTTGGTGGCGCAATATCGTCAATGTTCACTGTAAGCGAAAATTTTCGTACAAAGCGAACGATATTTCGTACAAAGCGAACTATATTTCGTACAAAGCGAACGACATTTCATACAAAGCGACGATATTTCGTACAAAGCGAACGACATTTCATACAAAGCGACGATATTTCGTACAAAGCGAATTTTAGGTCGGTCGTTTTAATCGAGACTCGTTTTATGCGAACACGTTTTATGCGGGACCCTACTGTAGTTGTCCTTCTCAAGCTGAAAATGGTTGATCAGAGTATTCAAATGCTATAATCTACACGAAAGCAGGCAGAAAACTGCAGCAGAAGCGATTCCTTGAAACTCCGATGGTGGCACTTCGCAAAACTGACGTTTACGCTAACTCGGATAATGCTTGCTTCTCGGTATACATAATATACATTTTAGTTATTTTTTGCATTTATCTACTCGGAACTATCCCCCAAGTAAAAATTAACGGCCAAAGTAATTTTACGAGACCCTTCGTAAATGCGATATTTCGACAGGTATGGACCTGTCGACTTTTTGAGCGCTCAAATCGCGACCGACGAAATTGAGTTTCATATACCCTAAGATTGCTCAGGCTGAGGTAGTTCAGTAGCAAATATATATTTTAATTCTAAGCACATTTGCACCTAGGGCAGGGCTTAAAAGATTGGCATTTTCGACAATTGTGCCGTACATTTGCTAACAAAATGCATATGCGAAGCCTAATCGACCTTATACCTCCTCAAATATCCAGGTAGTTGGCCTTCTCAAGTTGAAAAGGGTTGACCAGAGTATTCAAATGCTATAATCTACATGAAAGCAGGCAGAAAACCGCAGCAGAAGCGATTTATTCAAACTCTGATGGTGGCGCTGCGCAAAACTGACTTTTACGCTAACTCGGATAATGCTTGCTTCTCGGTATACATAATATATATTTTCGTTATTTTTTGAACTTATCTACTCGGCACTATCCCCCAAGTAAAAATTAACGGCCAAAGTAATTTTACGAGACCCTTCGTAAATGCGATATTTCAACAGGAACGGGACTTTTTGAGCGCTCAAATCGCGACCAACGAAATTGAGTTTCATACACCCTAGGATTGCTGAGGCTGAGCGTAGTTCAGAAGCAAAAATATTTTGTAATTCTAAGCACATTTGCACCTAGGGCAGGGCTTACAAGATTGGCATTTTCGACAATTGTGCCGTACATTTGATAACAAAATGCGTATGCGAAGCCTAATCGACCTTATACCTCCTCAAATATCCAGGTACAGTAGTTGTCTTCTCAAGCTGAAAAGGGTTGACCAGAGTATTCAAATGCTATAATCTACACAAAAGCAGGCAGAAAACCGCAGCAGAAGCGATTCATTCAAACTCCGATGGTGGCGCTGCGCAAAACTGACGTTTACGCTAACTCGGATAATGCTTGTTTCTCGGTATACCTAATATATATTTTCGTTCTTTTTTGCACTTATCTACTCGGCACTATCCCCCAAGTAAAAATTAATGGCCAAAGTAATTTTACGAGACCCTTCGTAAATGCGAGATTTCAACAGGTACGAGACTTTTTGAGCGCTCAAATCGCGACCAACGAAATTGAGTTTCATACACCCTAGGATTGCTCAGGCTGAGCGTAGTTCAGTAGCAAAAATATTTTGTAATTCTAAGCACATTTGCACCTAGGGCAGGGCTTACAAGATTGGCATTTTCAACAATTGTGCCGTACATTTGCTAACAAAATACGTATGCGAAGCGTAATCGACCTTATACCTCCTCAAATATCCATATACAGTAAACTTCCGTTAATCCGAAGGGCAGCGGACCGGCCCTCGTTCGGATTAGTGGATTTTTCAGATTATCGGACTTTACCCCTATGAACCTGTGTATGACGAAAACATTGAGGCATTAGGCCACCCTAATGACACAATGGTGCACACACACATATCATATGTTCATGAAATCACTTCAAAAGTTTACCATTGTCATTGTAGCCTATTACCTACTTCAAAACATTCAGATTAATGGTCAAAGGAATCTGCTGATATAAATGTAAACACCATATGTTGTTGTTGTTGATGTGTTGGAGGGAAGGTAGCAACTGAACGTCACTAATAAACCCTAGCGAGGACAGTTTTGTCAGGACTGCCTTTAGAGTCGTGGAATTCTCCCCGACTTTTTAAGGAAATTAATTGTGCATTGTAACACTCTCTGCCTTTTCTCTGGGGTCACGTCTATTGCTCCTAGTAGTACGGGGATGGTTATGTTATTAATATTCATCCTGTTTAAGGTGTCTTTAAGGATTGTTCTCATTGAGTGAAATCTTGGGCAATGCAGAAGAAAATGAGTGATGGTGTCTTCGGTGTTTCTGCACCAAGGGCAGTGTGGATCCGGGGCCAATTTCAATCTGTGTAGATGTTTGTTCAACCCGGAATGACCGATTCTGAGGCGCGTAATTACGACATCGATGTTCCTAGTTTGGGATCGTGTCCATGGATGGGGTGATGAGTCGGTTCTGAAGAGGCCTAAGTGCTTTTCAGGGAGGAGGTTTGAAAGCTCTGTGTCCCATTCTTGTCTTGCCCTTGTTCTGCTCACTGCTGATAGTGTGTGGATGTCATGGGGTAGAAGCTCGATGGAGGTTAGCTGGTGTCCTAGTTTGGCTGCCTCTATATCCGCATCGTCGTCTTCTTCTTCTTCCGTCTACTAGCGAGTTTGTCTTGCTCTTGAAGATCAGATCAGATGTGGTTCGGGAAGTAATGCCTTAACCCGGCAAGCGCGATAGGCCTCACGGAAGGCTTCCTATAGGGAACGCGATAGGCCTCACGGAAGCAAGACCATAAAAAAAGACTTCCAAAAAAAAAAAAGGGCCTATCAAAACAAAGGAATTTGTCTCTAGGTGAGATAATTCCCCTCCAGTACTCATCCATGTAAATCTCACCCACCCCCCTCCCTCCCCTCCTCAATTATCACCTATTTTTCCTCTTATTATCATCATTTATCGGTTATTTTTCTCTCCCGCGATAATGTAGCATAAGTGGGTTGCAGAAAAGATCGTTATGTAACACCCAGACACCGGCCCACACCGCCCCACTCGTCTCAGTTATCTCACAGACAGCGAGAGAGGAGGGTTGCCTGTGGCTCTCTCTCGCCTGAGATTATGACCGGGTGGCCAATATCTTCGTTTTTCACCACCCAAATGCTTTTCCCACTTATTTTAGCACTCTTGAAGGTTCATATATACATCATATATGTAAAATAAAAGCATACCGAAAACAAATAATGCTCTATTTATTAGTGGCCCCTCCATCATTGACGAACATGCCTATTACATAAGGCATCCTCTTCAAACACTAATCCGCCGTAGTTTGAATCTACCGCGCAGAGCATTTAAAAACTGAGGAGCCTTCATCATGAGCGCACGCGACCTCACTCATGGCTTCAGTCATTATGAATTGGGTTCTCACTACGAAAAAACTTCGTAAAAAAAATAAAAAAAATAAAAATAAGAATAACTATCTAATAAGCTTTCCATCATATCGTGGATGTACTTGTGTGGATCTTTGACCAGACGCTACTGCAGGCGTCATTCTTCCTTCTCTGCTCTGCGCTCAGCCTGCCCGGACCTGTCTCCCCACGCTCCGCGGGTTCCGCATTTGTTGCGTCCCTAGTAAGTTTTTTCTCATTTGTTTACTCCGGGATGTATCGAGTAAGGTTAGGATATGCGTAGCAGGAGTGTCCTGGGCTGGTTGCCCGCAGTGCAGTGTATTTTGGGTCGTATGTTTGGGGCATCTATTTCGGATGTACCCTCGTGGTCCTGTTGTGGACAGGTGAACTTTTTCACAGTTAGCTAGCTTTGTGATGCAGGCGGCTTTCATTACACGTTATTGCTTCCTTTTATCTTTCTGATGAGGTAGCGTATTTTTGCTGTCGTTCCCAGCGTATTTTTCTTCACTTAGTGAAGTTTTTTCTGGGTCCCGAGTCAGTTCTTCCCTTTGCCGGAAGTGTTTGCTACAGTGGTGTGTTGGCGGTGGTTCCTGTTGTGATATAATTCAGTGCTTTTTGTTTATATTCCGACATGTTACTGTTATCCGTCTGCCTAGGCCTAGCCAGCCTCTCGTAGCTTTATCACATATACAAGTGTTATTGATTTATTTTCTAAATATGTACTACTGTGTCATGTGTATCCTGGTTTAGTTGTGTTTTGGCTATTTCCACGGACTATTTATGTGTCCTGGGTTAGTTGTGTATTGGCTATTTCCACGGACTATGTTGGGCCCGGCGTTAGTTGTGTTTTGGCTACGCCTCGGTCCGGTGGTGCATTCAGATGGTATCTGAACGAGGTGGGGGTTTTTCCGGCGGATTTTTCTCGGTTTCACCTTGATAACCCCGGCTGGTTGCCGAGTTTTGGCCACGCGTGGTTTTAAAACAGGCTTGTTTCCCCGGCGAGTGTGTGTCTGTGGCTCCCCAGGACTGCGTCTCTGGGGTGCCTGTTGCAGGCTCCTTATGTTTCCCGGCGGGTTGGCAGTACCCATCTAACAGTGTTCATACGGACACGTGTTGTTTGTAGTTTTTTCGGTTTTGCAAAACCAATATAAAAAACTATGCTGTTGTTGTTTTTCCTCCCCGGTGATCTTTTACTAAGAAGTTGGGTTAGGAACAATTGGTGTTAACTTTTAAACTTTAAATCACCTGGCGGGTGTAACCTGGAAGGGTGGGATGCCCGAATTTGCAAAATTCAGTTTAGTTGACCAGACAATTGAGGGATGCATTGTGTATCACCTCCTTCAACATACGGCGGTTTAGGGCACAATTGGGGTTAACGTTTAAAAAAAAAACTATTATTCACACCCGGCGGGTGCTCCTTGGAAGGATGGGCATAACGAATTTACAATTCAGTTAGTTAACCAGACAATTGAGGGATACGTTTTGTATCGCCGCCTTCGACATACGGCGATCTAAAAAGAGACTTCGGGAGAAGTTAGATCTCGTATATTTGTCAGGCTTCCCAGTTTTTGATCTACGAGATCATCCGGGGGCCGGCGTCTTTTTTAGGGGGGTGTTTTCCAAAATTGCATCTTGAAACAAACACCACCGGAAAGACTTAATCAGTTATAAACGCCATGCTGGTCTTTATATATTATGGCAGAGGGTATTCGTAAATCTTTTGGACATATTAAGATATTCTGAAATATTTTACTTAGGAAACCCCACCGCGTAGCGAGCTGTAGTCGTTGAGTATTACATCTCGTTACCCGGCGGGTTCTTGAACACTTGTGTGCGTACATGTTTGGGTTAACCTTATGAGCATTAATTCCTGGAAATTTTCTTTTTTTCCAGAGCTGGGTCCCGGCGGGTCTAGGCAGAACCTGGAGTAAGTATCCCACCAGTCTCTGTCATGGCTACCTTTGCCCCGGTTTTTGCTTTATGCATTACGCTCTCCTGTTCAGGTATCCCTATTTTTGCGTACACCCTTTGTTTAAAAAGTGTTAAAATGTCTCGTTTGGTGTGGGTTACCCTTCCGGCGTTTTTTCTCGTTGCTCCGAGAACACCGTGTTTGTTTACCGAGTTTGAGTCAGGATGGCTCAAAATAGGTAAGTTACCCCGACGAGTTTGGTCGCTTGAGGGCTCATAAGAAACTGCGTTTTTTTTTATATTGCATATCAAACCCGGCGGGTGGTTATATTAACGGATTTGCGATTCGAGATAATTTGCCAAACAATTGATGGATACAATAGGGTATCACGGCCTTCAAGACGGCGATCTATGAGGGCTTCTGGGAGAAGCCGGATTAGAGATTAAGATAGGCTTAGACTTTTTATGGGATAAAAAGATGCCTGAATCTTACCAGTGTTTCAAGTGTAAAGGGATACTTGTAAGACTTCATCTTTATTAAAGATATGCTTCATCTTTATGAGGATTAAGGAGTTATGCTTAATTCTTTTTGGACAGGTAAAAGATATGCTGAAATCTTTAATAGGCCATTGAAACAATGCCGTTTGTTTGTTTAGTCTTTCCCTCCCGGCGACCTTTTTACAAAGAGGTCTGGGGCAGGTACAATTGGTTTGACATTGCATGTCAAACCCGGCGGTTGTACCTTTGGGTGGTTATATTAACTGATTTGCAATTCGCAATATTTGTATTTCCTCCCCGGCAATCTTTTATAAAGAAGTGGGGTTAGGAACAATTGGGGTTAACTTTTAAAACTTTAAATCACCCGGCGGGTGCAACCTGGAAGGGTGGGATGCCCGAATTTGCAAAATTCAGTTTAGTTGACCCGACAATTGAGGGATGCATTGTGTATCGCCTCCTTCAACATACGGCGCTTTAGGGCACAATTGGGGTTAACGTTTTTTCAACTAATATTCACCCGGTGGGTGCTCCTTGGAGGAATGGGAATAACGAATTTACAATTCAGTTAGTTAACCAGACAATTGAGGGATACGTTTTGTATCACCGCCTTCATCATACGGCGATCTAAAACGATACTTCGGGAGAAGTTAGATCTCGTATATTTGTCAGGCTTCCCAGTTTTTGATCTACGAGATAATTCGGGGGCCGGCGTCTTTTTTAGGTGGGGTTTTTCCAAAATTGAATCTTGAAACAAACACCACCGGAAAGACTTAATCAGTTATAAACACCATGCTGGTCTTTATATATTATGTCAAGAGGGTATTCATAAATCTTTTGGACAAATTAAGGTATTCTGAAATCTTTTACTTAGGAAACCCCACCGCGTAGCAGGCTGTAGTCGTTGAGTATTACGTCTCGTTACACGGCGGGTTATTTAACACTTGTGTGCGAACATGTTTGGGTTAACCTTATGAGCATTAATTCCTGGAAATTTGCTTTTTCCAGAGCTGGGCCCCGGCGGGTCTATGCAGCCCCTGGAGTTAGTATCCCACCAGTCTCTGTCATGGTTACCTTTGTCCCGGTTTTTGGCTTTATGCATTACGCCCTCCTGTTCAGGTATCCCTATTTTTGCACACACCCTTTGTATAAAAGGTGCTTAAATGTCTCGTTTGGTGAGGGTTACCTTTCCGGCGTTTTTTCTCGTTGCTCCGAGAACACCGTTTTTGTTTACCTAGTTTTAGTCAGGATGGCTCAATATAGGTAAGTTACCCCGACGAGTTTGGTCGCTTGAGGGCTCATAAGAAACTGCGTTTTCTGTGGTCGAGCCTGGGATCAGGCCTCCTGTGTGAGTCATTGCTTTATGCATTACGCCCTCCTGTCATGTATAGTTTAGTGTGGGTTACCTTTCCGGCGTTTTTCTCGTTGCTCCGAGGACACCGTTTTTGTTTACCGAGTTTTAGTCAGGATGGCTAAAATAGGTAAGTTACCCCGACGAGTTTGGTCGCTTAAGGGCTCATCAGAAACTGCGTTTTCTATGATTGAGCCTGGGATCAGGCTTCCTGGGTTATACCCGTCGAGGGGGGCTCCACACAGTTTTCTAGGTGATCAGGCTGACACCTGTTGGACTTAGTTTTCTCTACTTTTCAAAGCCATTGAAACATTGCTGTCTGTTTGTTTGGTCTTTACCTCCCGGCGACTGGGGCAGGTATAATTGGTTTGACATTGCATATAATACCCGGCGGTTGTACCTTTGAGTGGTTATATTAACGGTTTTGCGATTCAAGATAATTTGCCAAACAATTGAAAGTGTAAAGGGATACTTGAAAGACTTCATCTTTAATAAAGATATGCTTCATCTTTATGAGGATTAAGAAGTTATGCTTAATTCTTTTGGACAGGTAAAAGATATGCTGAAATCCTTAATAAGCCATTGAAACAATGCCGTTTGTTTGTTTAGTCTTTCCCTCCCGGCGACCTTTTTACAAAGAGGTCTGGGGCAGGTACAATTGGTTTGACATTGCATATAAAACCCGGCGGTTGTACCGTTGGGTGGTTATATTAACTGATTTGCAATTCGCGATATTTTGCCAAACAATTGATTGATACAATAGGGTGTCACGGCCTTCAAGACAGCGATCTATGAGGGCTTCTGGGAGAAGCCAGATTAGAGATTAAGATAGGCTTAGACTTTTTATAGGATAACAAGATGCCGGAATCTTACTAGTGTTTCAAGTGTAAAGGGATACTGGCAAGACTTCATCTTTAATAAAGATATGCTTCATCTTTATTAGGGTTCAGAAGATATGCTTAAATCTTCTGGACGGGTAAAGATATGCTGAAATCTTTAATTTGAAACTAAAGGGACAATGAAAAGTAGTGATGGAGTGCTACGGTTCGTTGACCGGCGGTTTTGAGGCACATATTTTGTACCATTTATTGGGTGTAACCCTATGAGCATTAATCCCTGGAAAGTTCTCTTTCCAGGGCGGAGTACCGGTGTTGCACCAGGTGACCAGGTAGTTCACGGGGGCGGGGTAGTTTTCCCCGTTTCTGTCGTGTCGGCACTTGAACCTCTCATTGCGGTATGTTCAACGCCGTTAAGCTCAGGTAGCCCTATCTTATTTCTATTTGTTTATGAAATAATTTAATAGCTGAATCATAATAAACATATATATTTTCTATGATTATATTATGATAATATTATGTTTATTGATAGTAATTTATTTTAATACACTTAAATATAAATTACCTTAATTAGTATACTTTATGATTTTGCTCCCCAGCTCTACTTTCAATGTGTTAACGAGCTATGGGAGCTTTTAATTATCATAAACCTTTACGGGACTCGGACGAGGGCTCCCATTCAGGGAGTATACCGAGCTCGCAAGCGAGGGACAGCCACAGCCAAGGTGTATGGCGATACTCACAGTCATACCTCACCCGCCGGCCGATAACGCCGGCGGACGAACCTGACGCTCTGATGACGGACGAGAACAGGTTGAGTTCCATTTATCTATTTTCCGCCGCCAGACGCGTCTCTAATGTGCCACGTAGTCCACAAACTACAGGATTAGCGAGGCGTTGTCTCGCTAATCGCGCCCCTGTGGTCGGCGCAGTGGGGTACCAGCATTTGAACACGTGGTGCCCGCACCCAGTGTCACTCCTGGTCGGGTTGTTCCACTTAGAACACAGTTGGCAACCTAGAAACCTCGCGGACTTGTTCATTTTGGACAGTCAGGAGGCCAAGTGGCTAGCACCATCTGGTAGCGACGTGACCAAGATATTCACGAATCAATATACCCAGTCTACAAAGCGACAGTTTCCATCGCATTGGCAAGCTTTTACGTCTCGGATTCTTCGAACAACACGAACTGTGCCACCGGTGGCGTGGGTTGTTTATTATTTAATTTATCTGTTCATGCAGAAACATTTATCTGAAAGTGATTTATGTGGGCAGGTTTTAAACTCCGCCCACCTTCCCCGTCGGCTCAGGCCTACATGGTCTCTGGACAAAGCATCGTCGCATTAGTTTTTAATTATTTATATTATCTGTTTGAGCAGAAACGTTTATCTGTGGTAACGTTAAAAAATCACTTAACTGCGATTAGAGTGCCCTTTTTAGACCTTACAGGTCTCTCCATACCGGTAGCGGAGGAAACAGGTTTTATGAGGGCATGTTTTAAACTCCGCCCGCCTCCCCGTCAGCTCATGCCTACTTGGTCTCTGGACAAGGCATTGTCTTTACTTCACTCTCGTCTGTACCAAAATACTGCAGATTTTGCATTACTCTTTAAAAAAGGCTGTATTCCTTTTGGCTTTGGCCACCGGGAACAGAGTGTCTGAGCTGGCGGCGATGTGCAACACACCTAATTGCCTTAGGTTTGGTAGACTTAATGAATGTATTCACATTGCACCTTCCCCGGGATTTGTAGCCAAGACTAAGCACAGTGCACACGTGCTTTCTGAGTTCACGGTGCCGGCGTTAAAAAGGGGAAAGGTGCACCATTTCTATGGCCAGTGCAGGCTCTAACCAAATATTTGAGAGTGGCTCCTCTAACCCCCAAAGTGCTTTGTGGGTAGCGAGTACGGGTAAACGCTTACTGAAACGGAGATTAGCTTCTCTTCTGGTCGAAGTCATTAAAGAGAGTAATCCCGGCGTTGTGGGTAGGGCCCACGATTTACGCAAATGGGCAGCCTCTTTACGTTTCCTGAAGAACTTTTCAGTAGAAGATCTTTCGCCACACAGTTGTGGGCGTCTAATCATACGTTTTTGACTAGATACTTGTCAGTTGCTCTAGACAAACCTTCCTTACCATGTATAGCTTTAAGGCAGAGGGTCTAGGTGGCCCTTCAGTCACTTTTGTTTACTTTCAAGGAAAAAGGGGGGGGGGGGGGGTGCAGTCAGTGTAACATAGGACACCCTAGACCCCGCCAGAATGTAAGAGCTGTGATACAATTTATGGATAATGTGATATGAAACTTTCTCTGCGAGAAATTGTGCTAGTACAATGTTAGTACAAACAACGGGGTTGTTATAGTAGTTTTAGCTGTGAAAGCAATTTAGTATTAAACAGTGGAGATCTTTTGCAAATTATTTCCACGAATATTATGGGGTTTATTATGTGCACATGTAAACCTATAACTTGTTATTTTTGTCACCACTCGTTGAGTGGGGTGCCTTTGTAACTACAGATCTGTTCACAGAATCTCCAGAGTTACCCTTTTTTGTCAAGCAGGCTTCTTTGAAGCACGCACCTGCTTGAACCCCTTTTTTGTATAATATATGGGCTGCGCCGTATTTATATATATTTTCAAAGTAAGAATACTATGAGGTTGTTTGATTATCTGCTTTTCTAGAGTTATGATATGATTACGAATATCCCCCTCCAGTCTTAGAAATCAGGCATGTTCGTCAATGATGGAGGGGCCACTAATAAATTATAGGTTTGACTCCTGTAAGGAGATAAAGAAAACCTAATATTTAGTAGTGGCCCCGTAATCATTGACGACTGGGGCCCTCCCGACCATCCCCTTCCCATTCGTTGATGTATTAAGGATTTTGGTTTACTTGATATGTCAGTGAAGGAAGAATGACGCCTGAATCAGCGTCTGGTCAAAGATCCTCACAAGTACATCCACGATATGATGGAAAGCTTATTGGATAGTTATTCTTATTTTTTATTTTATTTTTTTTTTTTTACGAAGTTTTTTCGTAGTGAGAACCCAATTCATAATGACTGAAGCCATGAGTGAGGTCGCGTGCGCTCATGATGAAGGCTCCTCAGATTTTAAATGATCTGCGCGGTAGATTCAAACTACGGCGGATTAGTGTTTGAAGAGGATGCCTTATGTAATAGGCATGTTCGTCAATGATTACGGGGCCACTACTAAATATTAGGTTTTCTTTATCTCCTTACAGGAGTCAAACCTATAATGTAAACAATAAAACTTAAAATCTTTATATGGTTCTTTTTCTCTACCTATGGTAGTTAGTTAGTGGTTTAGATATTGTCACAAATGTCCCCCTCCAGACTTGAGATATCGGGCATATCGTCAATGATGGAGGGGCCACTAATAAATTTATAGGTTTGAGTGCCGGAGGGAAGAATGAAAACCTTTTATTTAGTAGTGGCCCCGAAATCATTGACGATGTAGGGCCCTCCCTTCCATCCCCTTCCCATTCGTTAATGTCTTAATGTTTAATGTTTAATCTTGATATGTCATTGAAGGAGGAATGGCGTCGCTGGGTTCAGCGTCTCGGGTAGAATCCACAAAAGACATCCACGAGTTGGAAAGCCTTAATATAACAATTATTAATTTAATTTTTATTTTTTACAAAGTTTTTTCGTAGTGAGTACCCAATCATAAAGACGATTCCATAAGAGAATTAGCGTTACACTTATGATGTTTAGTACTCTTTCCCCTGCGACGGGTGTTTCAAACAGGCTGACCGCGGGCATTTGAAAGAGTTATTATTTACCTCGGCAGATGTGCAGCCCCTGTAGTATACACCATGCCGCTGTGCATAGGTATTTACACTCTTTCCTTACTAAAATCGTTATTTTACCATAAATATCATTAATACTTATCCATATGCGCCTATTTTACGTTTAATATGAAGATAGTAACATGTTACAACAATAAAACAAGTGGGAAAAGTGTTTGGATGGTCAAAATTGCGAATTGAAAGCGAGAATTTCATTCATCAAGTGTGAGCCAGCCGGCAACACATCCTCCTCTCTCGAGGCCTGCAGAGAGACTGAGGCCTCTCTCTCTATCTCTCGCTCTTTCCCACGCATATACACACAGATGACCACGCCCTGCAAAGCAACTCGCTAATGTTAGCACGAAAATATACCAAAGAATAAGGGAATAACAGGGAAAATAGGTGATAATTGAAGGGGGGGGGGGGGGAAAGGAGGGGATGTGGAGGAGTGATATGTGGCATGGCCGAGGGGCAAAAATAAAAAAAAAAAAAAAAAATCAAGTGCTACTGGGGTGTTTTAAATGGGTTTTTTTAGGCCTAGGATCTTAAGAGTCTCCCCGCAGTCGCCCAGTAAAACCTTTTAACCTAAGAAGTGCGCATGGGGGGTATGAGACACCACACTCCTGTGCTGACGTATTTGAGCTGTTCCCATCACTAACATCGTTATTTTACCATAAATAGCATTAATACTTATCCATATGCGCCTATTATAGGTTGATTATAAAGGTATTAACCTGTTACATCAATAAAACAAGTGGAAACAGCGTTTGGATGGTCAAAATCGGCGATACAGGCCGGGAGTTACATAATGTATGGCTGAGGCAACCTCCCTGCCCTCCTCCCCTCCCCTTGTCTGGAGAGACACTGTTACGCAATAGTCTCTCTCTCGCTCTTTCCCACGCTTGGTAACAGTGATGACAACGCCCTGCTACCAACTCGCTAATGTTAGCACGAAAATAGACCACAGAATAAGGGAATAACAGGGAAAATAGGTGATTACTGAAGGAGGGGAGGTGGAGGAGTGATATTTGGCATGGTCCAGGGGGAAAAAAAAAAAAAAATGGGGAGTTTTAAATGGATTTTTTTCCCCTTACTCTTAAGTCTTCCCGCAGTCCGCCGGGGGAACTCTTAAGAGTCTCCCGGCAGTTCCCGGGTTAAGAGTCTCCCCATAGCTGCCGGATTAATAGGCATATCGTCAATGATTTCGGGGCCACTACTAAATATTATGTTTTCATTCTTCCCTCTGGGACTCAAACCTATAATAGTTGCATGCGCACATGCATTTCCTACATGCTGATGTAGTTTTCGTAGCGATTTGGAAAGTCGCCAATATGGCCATACCTTCGCCTGGCACAATGGTGTACGTTACCATGGTAATGCGTTCGCCGGGTTAATGGCTAATACCTAGTCAAAGCGGGAAAAGAGGGACTTCGTCTAAGAGCCCAGACTACTTTAGCCTTTCTCCCATAGACACTGGACCTTGCAGTTAGCGATTTTGCGTTTAGCGGTGGTTTTGCCAGATTAATAGGATTTCTACTGGCAAGGGTCCACTGTATATTATAAACTGGTAACTTACATGAAGCAAATCCCCAAACAATTTCAAGGAAATAACAAACACACACTGCAAGAGTAAATTATTTAATAATAGATATCAACATATGTACAGGTACAGTATATAACATTAACTTTACCACCAGGATAAAACCTTAATATTACATTCAATAGCTATGGCACTTATTTACTGACAAATCTACATCTTCTAGAATTGGCATGGCAGTACCATATATATTAGGCTGCAATAATTATTGAATATTTTGGAGGATGGCATAAGGATTGACTTGAGGTATACCTTAGACAAATATATACACTGTTGACCACTTTCTTACTTTCAGAATAGTTGAATCAATCCTCTTTCTTAACTTCTGAAGTTCTAACGTAAAGTAGCTCTGTAAATGCCCCTATAATACACACTACAGTAAGGAAGGGTTTGAAGAATGCCCAATAAGGCAAATTTTGTTCTCTGTAGGCCGAGCAGTACACTGTCTCAAACATATTTGACTAAGATCATTATTACATAGTCCACTTTCGAATTTCAAGTTATTAGGAACTTCAATATTTTGAAGTAAAAATAAAAAAATAAAACAAAATTCATACACAAATTTAAAGATCAATTACTACACACAAAGTGCGTTTCCGCTTTTAACGTCCTAATAGCGGCATTCCAGACAGCCCTGGTTCAGAGCTGCCTCACTTGTCAGGTTTTTTCAATTCAAGATCAGAGATCTTTCTTGGTCTGCCCCTTGGTGCAGCTCCCTCCTTGTTCATGGACGTGCATCATTCACCCAAATTAGTTCATGCATCCTCTCCACATGTTCAAACCCAAACCATCTGAGCCTGCTAGTATGCATCTCATCACTGATACTCTTGATACCTAACCTGTTGATATCATCCGCTTTGCCAGACCACGCTTCAGAAGCATATGGCATTGCACTTGTAACACATGAAATGTACACCTTCACCTTCAATGGGAGAGGGAGTCTTCTCATGGTAATTAGTTGCAACAGATCTCTCATTGCAACAGATCTCTCAACTTTCCCCAGCCGCATCTTATTCTGGCGATAGTGGCAGCCTCAGCCCCACCACCGGCAGAGATGGTATCTCCCAAGTAGCAAAACTTGTCCACCATCTCCAGTTCCTCGTTGCCAAAGTTAACACTCTCGATCCGGCCATTGAGCACATGCTCACCTTTACATACTAGGCATACAAATTTCTCAACTTCGGACTTCTTCCTCGGTAGAGGTCCCTTTGTCCTAGAGCAGTGCTTCAGACTGCTTCTTCCCGTGGTGTACCCAGCAGCAACAGACGCTACACTGAATTGAGTTCGCGCCCACCCCTTTTCTGCACACTGCGCATGGTTATACACTAGAGATGGAACGAATATTAATTTTCCATATTTGCGAATGAGAATACTGTATTTAGTTGTAAAATTCGGGAATGCGAATTGCGAATATTTCAATAAAATAGTCAATATCTGGTACTAAATACGAAATCAGTGAGGAAATATGATGGCATATTCTTTATTGACATGATATTATATTGGATATGTCTGAAACTGCAATAGTGTGACGGTTCAACTGTCCAGGTCCAGTACACGTTCGTTTACCGGGCAGTGATGCCATTTTTAGCTATTTTTCCTCTAAATCTAGCATATTTAAACAGCAATCTAACGGAAGATTTTTTACACTTTTTTTCTATTAACCAAATTTCGTATCAACCACCAATCACATTTAAAAATATGAAATTTATTATATAACAACAATAATAATTGTCCCTGTTGGGCTTTCAAATCCAAACTAATGGGATATATGGAATATATCCCAGTTTAAGGGTTTAGAGAGATCAGAGAAATTAATTTAACCGGAGTGTAAATGACAACACTGTCGCTTAATCATCTAGAGATAAAATATAAGGTAATTTATGTATTCACTGTATTTAGTACATTTTCGAATAATTTGGTACTTTTCACTGGTTCGATCTGGTACTATTAACCCCTTCTCTACCGGCGACATATTTTTAATTGCATTCTAGCTATATTTAGACAATTTTGTGCAGTTTAAGAAGGAACTGTGGTAGTAAAATGAGTTAAGTGAGATAGTTAGAAGCCAGTTAATTGCTTGAGGCCCTTTTTAAACTGAATTAAGTCGTCTTATCGTAGCCAGAATAAAGTTACTAAGACGTCGCCGGTACAGAAAGGCTTAAATAAAGTTAAGTAGCAACACTGCTCAGTCCTCCTTCATTCTACTCTAGCGCCCCAACGCACATCTACACTTTTATTTATTCGTTTGTGTTAACCCATACCATACCGTAGGATACAGTAATAAAAGCCCCTGCAGTCCCAAGCACTGGCAAAAATGGCAGGAGAGACCACCTTTTCACCTCAAGAGATGGAGCAAGACGGGCCCAGTCACCCTTCAAAAAACGGGTCTTATATAAGCTGAGAAGTGTTGCCAGACCGGTAGCAGTGCTTAAACAGTCATGTTACCAACTACAGTACAGGGTTGTACAGGCAGTTACAAGGAAAGTACTGGGACTGGGGAGTTACTTATCTACTGACGAATATACTCGGGCCTGGGACTGTAAGGGTTAACATTAAAATTTAATATTTTATATGTTTTTAAATTTTCCATTGGTTTGGTGAAAGTATTCGCATATTCGCAGATAGCTATGAATGGAAATGTGATTACGAATGCGAATATTTAGAGGCAAGTAAATTGTTCCATAAATTTAATCTTTTTAGGGTCAATTATTGTGACTGTATTCTAAAATTTGACATCAATAATTTTAATCAAGCATTTTTAACTTGAAGTTTCTTGTATAACCTCTGCTTACTTTTTGTCTGTCTGTATTTATTGTTTATCTTTTTCTTTTTCTATTATTATTATTATTAATATTTTAATATTGATGATTTTTTAAATTTATTGTTCTTGTTAAAAGAGTACTCTTTGTTTAAATCTGTTGTTACTTCATATTTTGTAATTATTTGTCTTTATATTATATGTATTCATTGTCGATAGTATCAATTGCTTACTTTTGCGATTTCCTTAGTTTATTTGTGCTATAAATGTAGGTTATTTGTAGGGTAGTTATTGATAGGGGTCACTTGAGGCATGCTATGCTTACAGGTACCTACCCGATAGCACTATCGTTAGTGAGTGCTGTACTGTATTTTATATATTATTTTGTAATAGTATAGATATCTTATCAATATTTGTATTTTGTACTATTTTAATGTCTTGTCATGTTGCAAATTTGATTTTAAATAATATTTTGACATTTAACATATAGTTTCTTTATTCATGCAGAGTTTAGTAAAATTTGCCAGAACGTCCCGGACTTCCCAAACTTGACTACTTCCTTTAACGTGACGATAGTGCGTTGTTATATGTGCGATTAGTTTGCTTGGGAAACAGATTAACTTGCTCATGTAGTAATGTACACCCTATGTGGTGGATTGTGTTCTTTTATTTAATAATTTTCATTTTAGTAAACGTTGTTTCCACATAGCGATTTTGATAATTTAATTTGACTTTATATTGTCCTTGTCACAATTTTGGTTTGTTTAGTTTGCAAGTTTTACATTTTAATTGAAAACATAGCGAATATTCGCACATGCGAATGCGAATATTCAGTCCATCTCTATTATACACCACTTTTTTCTACCTTTCCAAGTCCTAATCTACTGTGTAAAACTTTGGTTTTATTTATATTTACTCTTAATCCTTTTAATATGTGGATTTGAAATTACTAGGAATTATTACTGTTGGTTTTATGTACAGTAAGCTACTTAAATACTACAGACATATCTATCCTTGTATTCCTGTAATTTATTGATGGCTACAGCTTGAACTTCCTGATAACCTGAAATCTACCAGGCATAAAAGCAACATAATTTTTCTTCCAAAACTTATGTGAATTAACATGGATCGTTGAGAACAATATAAATAACTGATTGGTACAAAATGCTTGCCCAGAGATAATCAAATTAATCAATCAATCCATACCAATTGTGATTTATCTTTAGGCAAGCTTTTCATACCATAAATTTGATATGGTGTTCAATGTTATCAACATTCCAGTATTGTTGTTGCTGTTTCCTAGGCTGCCTGGCGGAAAAGCTCCGAGTCCCTAAGGAAGGCCATGGCCACGATCGGGCTTTCCCACAGGGCTCTCAAGGAGTGTAGATTATGTTGTTGGCGTAAGTGATTGTGTAGAATGCAGTCTTCTATGATGTGTTTAATAGTATGGGGTGCTGTGTTGCATCCTGGGCAGGCATTGACGACGGAGTCATCCAGTCTCTTCTGATAGTTCAGAAGAGCTGGATGGTGCCCACATCTCAGCCTGGCCAGGTGGACCCTGTCCTCATTCCAGTGTTGATCAAATCAGTTACAAAAGAAAAAATATACTGGTATTAAATTGGTTAGTGACTATAAATCTGGTGGCCACAGCTAGACCTTGAGCAAGTGTAACAGGTACCCAGTCAACACAACTGTCCAGGTTAGTAATTGAGGAGCTACAAATAGGGGTCCTAGTCTCATCAACAAAATGCCAGAGAACATGAGAAACCTGATGGACATGCCATGAATAACCACTGTGCCTGATCATTCTTGCTTTGCAGAGTTAAATGTTCACTCAAATAGTCTGGTCCAAGCACCGATAGCAAGTAAACTCTGAGGGAGCAGCTCTTGCCAAGGCCGATGACAGGCAGCCAAACCTCTACAAGTATATGTATCACAGCTCAAATCCACTATGGTAAAATTTGGTAACGTATATAATACAGTCACCTCTGGGAACCAAGTTAGTGATATATTGTCCACAATATTATGGCTAATACGTGAAGATAAGCTATACGGCAGAGCACGGCTTAAGGGATATCCCTCCCAATTTCAAGCTTGGCTTACCAATATATTCTCAAAGGTGACAGATTTAACTTCATGGTCAAATTAATTGAACTATTAATCAAGATTTGTGTCAATTTCCTAAGGTGTAGAGACCGAAACTAAGAGAAGAAATACTTGCTGTCTTTTACACTGGTGATATCAAACTCTCCTTTCCTGGGAACTCTCTGTAAAATATTATTGAGCTTCATCTTGGCAGTGTCCAGAGCTGAACCATCATGGGCAAACTCTCTGGGGAACAAATACATATACTACATTATGAGTCACTAAATAAAGTACTGGCATTACACAATTATTAAAAACATACTTTATGCTACAACTTTGTAATTAATTTCTGATATACAGTACTCCAAATTGATGATGAATTAAATTATCTTTGGTACATAATTATAAATATCACTTTCAACTCATTATATCAGAGGACGTAAATTCCACTCAATATAATATAACCATTGAGTGAAAAGAGAGATGAGAGGGAAATGAGATGAATGGGATGAGAGGGAAGTGAGATGAATGGGATGAGAGGGAACTGAGATGAATGGAATGAAAAGGAAGTGAGATGAATGGGATGAGAGGAAAGTGAGATGAATAGGATGAGAAGGAAGTGAGATGAATGTAATGAAAAGGAAGTGAGATGAATGGGATGAGAGGGAAGTGTGATGAATAGGATGAGAAGGAAGTAAGATGAATGGGATGAGAGAGAAGTGAGGTGAATGGGATGAGAGGGAAGTGAGATGAATGGGATGAGAAGGAAGTGAGATGAATGGGATGAGAGGAAAATGAGATGAATGGGATGAGAGGGAAGTGAGATGAATGGGATGAGAGGGAAGTGAGATGAATGGGATGAAAAGGAAGTGAAATGAATGGGATGAGAGGGAAGTGAGATGAATGGGATGAGAAGGAAGTGAGATGAATGGGATGAGAGGGAAGTGAGATGAATGGGATGAGAGGGAAGTGAGATGAATGGGATGAGAGAAGCAAGATGAATGGGATGAGAGGGAAGTGAGATAAATGGGATGAGAGGGAAGTGAGATTAATGGGATGAGAGGGAAGTGAGATAAATGGGATGAGAGGGAAGTGAGATTAATGGGATGAGAGGGAAGTGAGATTAATGGGATGAGAAGGAAGTGAGATTAATGGGATGAGAGGGAAGTGTAATGAAATGTGTGAGTAGTAGGGGTTGTAGGTTGAGGGTAAATTGTTGATTGTAGAGTTGGTAATACTGCCACCAGCCCCCGAGCTAATAACCATATACAATGGGTTACAGTCAAAGGCACTTGTTATAGAGATGACTACTTTATTCTACAGGGACACAGGAAATTTTAGATGGAAATATAAGATGTTTGTCTTGTATAATATATTGTCATAGATGTTGCAGATTTTACCTTGACTCTTGTATTGGGTCTCGAGCTCAAGTCTGGCTCTGGCTATGAAATTCACCATTTATATTAACCCGTCCAATACCAGTAACGACTGGGAGCCGTCGGTAGATAAGTCACTTCCCAGTCCCAGCGACGGCTGAGAGCCGTCAGTAATGTACTTTCCTTGTAACTGCCTGTATCAGGCAGTGCCTCGTACCACGACCGCTTGAGTACTGCTCTCGATATGGCAACACTTCTCAGCTTATATCCTAGCCTCTGCTGGCTGGGAGAGCCAGTATTCCTTCATCTCTTGAGGTGGAATGTTGTTCTATCCTGCCATTTTGGCCACATTGCTTGGGACTGGGGGGGACTTTTATTACTGTACCCTATGGTACAGCAGGGGTTAACTTGGTCCCTCACCCCTATTTAGGGTAGAGTCTAGTGGTTTGTTAGTGTATTTAGAGGTTGACCAATAACAGGTTAGTGTACACAGAGGGTGATCAATAATTGGTTAGTGTACTCATAGTTTGACATCGCTAGTCTCGAGAACATTTGTGTTGTTGTTGTTGTTCCCTAAGCTGCTTGGCCGAACAGCCCCGAGTCCCTGAGGAAGGCCATGGCCACGATCGGGCTTTCCCACAGAGCTCTCATTGAGTGTAGATTGTGTTGTTGGCGTATGAAATTTGTGTTGAATCAACTGGTAAAATTGATGATATATGGGATATAGTACTCATGCAAATTGCTTAGTTGACTAGGTCAAAAGGGTTAATTGTGACGAGGACCAGATGAAAGGTGAGAGGGATGAGAGATTTACTCCACTAGTTATCAACTCTGCGTAAGCAGAGTGGTATCGCCCCCCGTATAGTGGTACATGCTAACCAAAATGTCTGTCTGTCCGAGAACTCCTCCTAGACCGTTTGACGGATTTTCACCAAACTTCAAACGAGCCTTTGGTGAGTGAATTGGACGGTAATTAAAAAAATATTTTTTGAATTTGTGAAATAGTTATGATCTTAGGTCCTAAAAATTGTTTTGCCCCCCCCCCCCCCCCCCCCTTCAGGACCCCCACCACCCACCCTGTACCTATTCCCTGTGTGTGTGTGTCATCACAGAAAGCCACACATCATACACATATCTCAGATGTGATGATAATAGTGAGACGTATGTCTGTCTTTCCGAAAACTCCTAGACCGTTCGACGGATTTTCACACAAACTTCTAACGAACATTCGGTGCGTGAATGCGACGGTCAGTCAAAAAATATTTTTTGAATGTCCCCCCCCCCCCCCCAACCCAGCAATGATGGCGTTCTTAGTGTGTGAGCCCCGAAGGGGCTCACACACTAAAAACGCATTCATTCTGGGGGCGAAAACATCTCGCTACGTATTTGCTAGGTTAAGTTAGTTTAGCTGGCATTAGAAGCAGTGTTGCCATACGTACGATAACTATTGTACATGTACGAGGATTTTACCCCTGGTACGATGTACGATAGTGTTTCTCATTATCGTACATTTTGTACGATAATTTTACGATTTCAACAAAAACACTATTATTATATGAATTAAACCGAGATGCAACATACATTGGGAGATAGTTCAAGACATTTTTGAACATCCAAATAAATCTCTTAGATAATCACATTGTTTCATACACATATTAATAAATTAATAAAGGGATTAAGGAATTAATCATAATTGGAAAGGGAACTATATAACACATCTGAGACAACCGAGGATTAGGAAGAATAGTTCATAATGATTAAGAACAATAGGTCTACTAGATAAAGTTTTGTAATCGTTTCTTAGGAAGAACTTATTCATTTATATTAAAGTAATAATAGTAGACCTGTAAACCATTATTAGCCTACATTGTTATCTCTTATCTTTATGTTGAATATATTTTGGGCATTACGAATTAAATTAATAAATGCTTAACAACATTCCCTGTATATATTTACAGTATAAGTATATATATATATATATATATATATATATATATATATATATATATATATATATATATATATATATATATATATATATACTGTATATATATACTGTATATATTAGTGTGTACAATAATTTTGGTGCAAATTCCATAATTTTGTGGTCACAATACGATAATTCAGCATTTAGAATCTGGCAACACTGATTAGAAGTGATGGTAGTAATAGGGGGATTGATGGTGATAGTAGTGATGATGGTGATAATAGTAGTGATGATGGTTGTGGTTGTGTTGATGATGATGACAGTAGTGATGATGATGACAGTAGTAGATTATGATGGTGACAGTAGTAGATATGATGGTGACAGTAGTAGATATGATGGTGACAGTACTAGTAGTAGTGATGATGGTCATAATAATAGTGATGATGGTGACAAGTAATGATGATAGTTGTAGTGATAATAATGACAGTAGTGATGATGGTAGTGACGATGGTGTGAGTATTAAGCGGGTATCACACGGGCACTAATCTGGCCAACCAACTGGAATCTGGACTATCTGTTGCCGAGATTGTGTTGCTCCGCGTCAATCGGAGCAACCAACTGCCGTCGGTCGTTAGCGAAAACCGTTGGCCAAGTCGCCAACCTGTATTCAAATAAATCTGTTAGCATTGCTATTTACCGATATATTATGCTATGCTAAGCAATTTAGTCTTCACTTTAACGAAATAATGCCTAGTCTGTCGAAGTACACAGCGTATATAAATATATCTAGTACGAACGTTCGGGAATATATGATTAAATTCGTCACATCAGGAAAGACGGCAAACATTGCCACAACTGTCGGGGTATATTGTCTTATTTAAAATTATAAATGCTTTATTTTGTATTTGTGACCTTGGAGACATGTTATGGTGATATATAGTGATACTATACTATTATATACTTATAGCATTGGGTACAAATTAGTCTAGAGAAGATGAATATGCATAGCGTTATTCTATTAAAATGTGCAATTAGTAGTCTACCAAACATTTCATCGCCGAATGCACACTGTAACCATCATCTTATATACCCGGTAGTTCATATGTGCATTTGTTATGTAGACAGAACCGAGTAATTGTTAGGCTATGTCTTATATATGTTCACAATATACCATATATTACATAATAATTATAAGGCATTGATATTTTATAAGCATTCCCTCTGTAAGGAGTGACTAATATCGCATTATTAGGCCTATTATTCCCTGCCTTTGAGTTATTAGCATGTGTGTTTTCATGTAGTCCCTCTGGTAGACCTATTAACCATAATACGCTCTTGATCGACCAGTAGTAAAAGGATTATTACAAAATAATATAGTTGGGCAGGGCGCGATCAGTTAAACTCCATGAGTAGGCTATGCGAGCCTCTCGCAAAAAAAAAGAAAAAAAAAAAAAAAGCATGTCTACGTTGCCGAGAACTCTATTTTGTAATGCCATAGTTATCAATGTATTCATATTGGTAAATAGTGTTAGGTGGTCATTCTAATAAACTAGTTTACTCATCCACGGCCTTGACTATTGAATTATGTACACACCTTATAAAATGTAGTACATAGGCTAAGGAACTGTAGATGCGCAATCCTTCAATTTTTCAAACTCTGAATACTAACCTCCCGTAAGCGATATTTAACATTTAAATATTACATTTCCTCTATAATTTCATTTATTAGATATGATTATGTATAGTTATTACAATTACATAAAAAAGTATTGCGTATTTTAAGCAGGTTTTGAAGCTAGGAGAATACTGTGTCGTCTGCAGTTGGTTGGTGATCGTATGATGGGGAGGCGTTGAATGTATCTCTAAAACATGACGTCACTCACCATCTGCGCATGCGTGAGAATCTAGGCCTCGCATCGGAAATGTACAACTAATATATTGGATTAGATTAGATTAACCTAACTTAACTTAACCTAACCTAACCTAACCCTAAAATATAACAAAAAATACCAAAATAACAAATAAAACGAAATAAAACCAAAAAAAATATACCAAATACGAGTGGGATCGATCGCTTGTTTCCTCAGTGACGGGCGGGAGTTCTACCGAGTGAGCTATGGAGCGATCTGGGTGGAATGGTTTGAAGGATATATTTAAACGCCACGGAGGTGAGGGGCGGGGCCAAGGGGTCCTAGATTCTCACGCATGCGCAGATGGTGAGTGACGTCATGTTTTAGAGCTACATTCAACGCCTTCCGTATGATGCCGTGTGCTAATTATTACCAACGTCGATCGTCCCTATGCAAGTTGGTTGGTCAATTGGTTGGTCGGATTAGTGCTCGTGTGATACCCGCTTTAGTGATGATGGTGAAAGTTGTAGTGATGATGACAATAGTTGTGATAATGAAGATCATAGTAATGGTGATGATGGCAGTAGTACTGATGATGGTGACAGTAGTAATGGTGATTGTAAGATGGTGGTGATGATAGTAGTAATGATGGTTGATAGTTGTAGTATCAATGATGATAGTAGTGATTAAGATGGTAGTGACAATGGTGACAGTAGTAGTGATGGTGAGAGTAGTAATAATGATGATCATAGTAATGGTGATGATGACAGTAGTCATGATGATTGTGTCAGTTGTAGTGATGATGGCAGTAGTAGTGATGATTGTGATTGATGATGGTAACCCATCGCAGAGTTGGGTATGCCGCTTTGATTTTGGGCAAAACGGCACATCTACTTTATATGAATACAGTTATGCAGGAGTAATTAGAGGAAATGTATGAATGACATGTTACAAAAGAATGAGTGGGAAGGAAGATTTGAGAGGGATGAGTGGGAAGTGAGATGAGAGGGATGAGTGGGAAGTGAGATGAGAGGGATGAGTGGGAAGTGACATGAGAGGGATGAGTGGGAAGTGAATGAGGGTAGTGAGATGAGTGGGAAGTGAGATGAGAGGGATGAGTGGGAAGTGAGATGAGAGGGATGAGTGGGTAGTGAGATGAGAAGGATGAGTGGGAAGTGAGATGAGAGGGATGAGTGGGTAGTGATATGAGAGGGATGAGTGGGTAGTGATATGAGAGGAATGAGTGGGTAGAGGGATGAGTGGGAAGTGAGATGAGAGAGATGAGTGGGAAGTGAGATGAGAGGGATGAGTGGGTAGTGATATGAGAGGGATGAGTGGGAAGTGAGATGAGAGGGATAAGTGGATAGTGAGATGAGAGGGATGAGTGGGTAGTGAGATGAGAGGGATGAGTGGGTAGTGGGATGAGTGGGAAGTGAGATGAGAGGGATGAGTGGGAAGTGAGATGAGAGGGATGAGTGGGTAGTGAGATGAGAAGGATGAGTGGGAAGTGAGATGAGAGGGATGAGTGGGTAGTGATATGAGAGGGATGAGTGGGTAGTGATATGAGAGGAATGAGTGGGTAGAGGGATGAGTGGGAAGTGAGATGAGAGAGATGAGTGGGAAGTGAGATGAGAGGGATGAGTGGGTAGTGATATGAGAGGGATGAGTGGGAAGTGAGATGAGAGGGATAAGTGGATAGTGAGATGAGAGGGATAAGTGGGTAGAGGGATGAGTGGGTAGTGAGATGAGAGGGATGAGTGGGTAGTGGGATGAGTGGGAAGTGAGATGAGAGGGATGAGTGGGAAGTGAGATGAGTGGGTAGTGAGATGAGAGGGATGAGCAGGTAGTGATGAGAGGGATGAGTGGGTAGTGAGATGAGAGGGATGAGTGGGTAGTGAGATGAGAGGGATGAGTGGGTAGTGAGATGAGAGGGATGAGTGGGTAGTGAGATGAGAGGGATGAGTGGGTAGTGAGAGGAGAGGGATGAGTGGGAGGTGAGATGAGAGGGATGAGTGGTAAGTGAGTTTATGCATCTCTCTCGCTATATTATCGCTACTACAATAATCAGTGTTCCTCAGAGCTCTCTAAGTGTATACCACCTCTACGTAGGGTGCATAACACCCATCTTGCAACACAATCCCACCCCTACTCTGTGCAACTCTCCAACTCAAGAGTGAAACAATACTCCCAATCTTTCTTCTATTCAACAGCTGAGCTCTGGAACTCTCTCCCTGAATCCATCTTTCCCTCATCCTATGACTTAAATTGCTTCAAACTCTGTGTGTCCAGACATTTTGGCTCAAACACTCCTTGATTTTGGCCCTGTCATTCTTTCAACTCTGGGGGAGGCACTCGTCACAGGCAGTTTTGCCTTTTGTCTCCCTCATCCACATAGAAAATAAAAAACATCGTCCCTCTCACATCACTTGCCACTCATCCCTCTCATCTTACTTTAAAAAAAAGGACTATAGCTACTTACTCGTCCAACACTGTAAACTGGTCTTGAAGAAATTCTGATAAGTTTTCCAGAATAGGTTCTTCATGCAGCGCCACAAACTGTTCACGGCAGATCTGGTGAAAACAGTTACAAGCCATACAGTAAAAAGCTACACAAATACTGTATAATAATTATGTATAATAAACAACATAAGCAAGTTATTCAAGTTATTCAGCAAAGAACATAGGTAATACATTAGTAGCAATAAGAATTATGACTGATAAAATGCTGATAAAAAGACCATGTGAGTATATGGACTTTTCAGTGATCAAAGACATTTACATAATCTCTCAAACAAGACATTTACATAATCTCTCAAACAAGACATTTACATAATCTCTCAAACACATGGGACTTGAGTAAAAGCATGTGTGTATAAGTTTGTATTTGGGGATGTTGATAAATATATTTTTTTTTTGTTAAGTACTGTATTAATATGTATTTGGGGAGACACTTATTACAGGCAGCTGTGCCTTTTTGTCTCCTTCATACACAGAGCAGAAAAATTGTGGAGAGGATGGATGACGAAAATTGGGTGAAGAGTTGCTAATCTGAGAAGGTGGAGGGAGCTGGACAGAGGGTAGACTCTGAAAGATGTGGGATCTAGTTCTACGACCTGATCTGAAATAAAAACCAAATACTGAAGTGTAAAGTAGCTCAGAACATTGCTGTCTGCAATGCCACCATTAGGACATGAAACGGTACATGTACAGTCTGTCAAAGATCCAGCTGGCCCACCCTCGCTCTGGGACTCACAGTTTTATCTGGCAATACTTGGTGTAGTAAGGAGGTGTGTCTTACAGGGATTGTGATTGGTAGATCTGATTTCAGCTATATCAGTGTCAGAACATATATTCAACAAGGCAAATGAAACTTATAGCATATGCAAATGTATATATCGCTGTATAAACCAACATCTCACAAACACCTCCTCCTCCTATCCACTTCACTACACTAAACATGCACATTACACTTCATTCCTCCACACCAAAATCAAAACCAAATGATCAATTTTAGCCCAGCCTCGGAGTCCCCAGGGGGGGGGGGGGGGACCATAAATGCTCCCTCACCCGCCCGACCTTCCCCTGACGACCCCACAAAATTACCTGGACCTCGGCCTGTTACTCTTTCTATTAATTTCTGCAACATTCGCGGACTTTCCTCTAATTTTCACTCTGTTGAACACCATCTCTCCTCCTACAAACCTGATCTTCTTTTCCTCACCGAAACTCAGGTGTCTGATGCAACATCCAGCAGCCCCTTCTCTGTATCCTCCTACTTTCTCTATCCTAGTTTCAAAGCCAAAGGCGGATGTTGTGCATATGTGCACAAAAAACTCACTTGCTCTCGTGTTCCAGATTTCGACTCCTCTGAATTCTCAACTTTATGGCTCAAACTTTCCTGTCATTCTCTTACTAAATATTTCTGTGCTGTCTATCTTTCCCCTAACTCTACCAACTTTCCCAAATTCTTTGACTATCTAAACTTTACAGTGGAACACATTCTATCCATTTCTCCTTTCTCAGAAATCTCCATCTTAGGAAATTTCAACGTTCACCACCACCAATGGCTCTCCTCTCACACTACTGACCAACCTGGTGAACAAGCCTATGTCTTTTCTATCCTAAATGACCTAGAGCAGTTAGTTCAGCAACCCACCCGTATCCCGGATCGCCTCGGAGATCGGCCCAACATTCTTGACTTGTTTCTAACTTCTAACCCTTCTTCTTATACTGTCTATCTTTTCTCTCCTTTGGGCTCCTCCGACCATAAACTTATCTTTGTCACCTGTCCTATCTCTCCAGTACGACCACCCGATCCTCCTAGCCGGCGGCGCTTGTGGCACTTTGGCGCTGCCGACTGGGAGGCTCTCCGGCAGTACTTCTTTGATTTCCCATGGAATTATTTCTGCTTCCATGGCCGGGGACCCTCGGAGAGTGCTGAACGCATTACCGAGGTAATCCTATCGGGCATGGAAGCATACATTCCATTCTCTTTCTCTCAGACTAATGCTAAAAAATCTTGGTTTACTCACGCCTGTTCTACTGCTGTCCGCAATAAGGAGGAAGCATTCAAACGGTACTGACGCCTTAAAACTCGAGACTCTCATTCTTCTTATGTTTCTGCCCGGAATCAAGCCAAATCTGTTCTTCGACTTGCCAAGCACACTTCCATCAATAATAAATGTACTGAACTATCCAACTCTAGCTCTTCCCAAGCTTTCTGGCATCTAGCCAAAAACCTCTCCAACAATTTCTCTTCCTCGTCTTTCCCTCCCCTTTCCCACTCTGATGGCACAACCATCACTTCTTCCTCTGACAAAGCTAAACTCTTCGCTCAAACTTTTTCTAGAAACTCCACCTTGGTTGATTCCGGTGCTATACCTCCCTCTCCACCCTCCTCTCTCTTACTTATGCCTAATATCCTAATCTCTTCTAAAGATATACTTTCTACCCTCTCTGGGCTTAATACTAATAAGGCGTACGGTCCGGACGGTGTTCCTCCTGTTGTTCTCAAAAACTGTGCTTCCGTGCTGACTCCCTGCCTAGGCAAACTCTTTCGTCTCTGTCTATCCTCTAACGTCTTCCCTTCATGCTGGAAGTTTGCTCTCATTCAACCTGTCCCAAAGAAGGGTGACCGCTCTCAACCCTCCAACTATTGTCCAATTGCTCTCATCTCTTGTATTTCTAAAGTTTTTGAAACTATTCTTACTTCCAAATTTATTAAGCATTTCTCTTCTCATAATCTGCTCTCAGATCGCCAGTATGGCTTCCTTAAGGGTCGCTCTACTGGTGATCTTCTTTCTAACTCTTGGTCATCCTCATTTTGGGACTTCGGTGAGACTTTTTCTATTGCACTAGACATATCGAAAGCCTTCGATAGAGTCTGGCACAAATCTTTAATTTCTAAACTACCCTCCTTCGGTTTCTATCGCTCCATCTGTGCCTTTGTCTCGAATTTCCTCTCCGGCCGTTCCATAGCTGCGGTTGTGGACGGCCATCATTCACTTCCTCACCCTATAAACTCCGGTGTTCCTCAGGGCTCTGTCCTATCTCCTATTCTCTTTCTAATTTTTATAAATGACCTCAACTGTACCTCAACTCCCATCCATTTATGCGCAGACGACTCAACCTTACACTACTCCATTAGTTTTTCAGAACGTCCAAGCCAGCAATTCCTCAACAACAAACGGAATGAAGCCATAGAACACTTAAATTCTGATCTAACTACTATCTCCAATTTTTGTTTTCAGATTTGGAAAGAGCAGAAAAAAATGCTATTATTTGAGCAAATAAAAATATACGGTCATCACTCACAATTTCGAGATAGGACGGTGTGAAGACAATTGAGCGGGAAATACTTTTATTCCGGAGTCGTTTACACTTCCATATTTCGATTTATTTTTTATTTTTTTTATCATGTAGTATAGTTCTTCCTCTTTCCATTGACATATGATTGAAAGGGAACTGGTGGAGTATAGTTTGGAGGGTTTTGAGTTGTATGAGAGGAATGCTATTAGAGCAGACGTTGGAAGAGGACTGTTTATTTATGTAAGAAAGGAGCTCAAGGTAAATGAGGTGCATATGAGACAGCAGTATTGTGAGTATTTGTGTATTGAAGTAAAATGTGCAAGAGGGTCAATTCTAATTGCCTCTATATATAGAAGCCCAAATAATAGTAGGGAAGAGGATGATAACCTACTGAAAGCAATGGAGGAAATAGATAATAGAGAACAAATATAAGATTTTGATTGGTGATTTCAATTTGCCAAGGATCAACTGGGCAAATTGTACTACTCCAGCGGGACAGTGTAGCCTGGAAAACAAGTTTATAGAGAAAGTGAGAGATTGTTTTTTAACGCAACATATTACAGAGATGACAAGATATAGAGATGGGACATAGGGGAGTGTACTTGATTTGATTTTTAGCAATGAGGAGGATATAGTAGAACATGTCAATGTGGATAGCCCTATAGGTCATAGTGACCATGCCTGTATAAGTTTTAGTTGCAATATTAAAACAGAGAGGGATAATAGAAGCAATAACAAAATATACAGGTATGATAGAGCAGATTATGAGCTGCTGAGGTGTTTGGACATTGACTGGGGGGAATACTTGAACGGTGAAGACGCTGAAGGAATGTGGAGGAAGATTAGAGTCAAACTGCAGAATGCAATATCCAAATATGTACCAGTAAGGGAATATAAGGATAAAACAAAATTGAGGAAAAGAACGAACCCAGAATTACCAATGAAAAGAAAGCTTTGGACATGGATAAGAAGAAAGAAACGATTGTGGGATAGACTAAAAGTGTTAAAAAAGAACAGGGGGTCTAGTATAGAAGCTAAAGAAGTGGATTTGGAACGTAGACAAATAAACAATAAAATAAGGTGGGAAACAAGGAGGGGGGTGAAGGAGAGGGAGAGAGAGATTGCAAAAACCGTGAAGGATAATCCAAAAATATTCTGGAAGTACATTCAGGAAAAGTTAACTAGAAGAGTAGGTATCCCAGAACTGATAGGAGAATTGGATGATAGGAATAGAGCAGAAACTGATAAGGCGAAAGCAGAGGTGCTGGGGAAATACTTTTGGGAGGTACTAACAGTGGAGTCGGATGATGCAGTGCCTACTATTCCCATCAAACAGGCACCGGCACTAGAACTAATAGAGTTTTCCCATGCTAGAATAAGAAGGGCTATAGAAAAAATGAAATAAGCATGTTAAATAATAAGCATGTTACTTATTTCTCATGAGCGCCAATTTTTCCGAAGAATTTACTAGCGCTCGGAAAGAGAAAGAAAAAAGAACAAAATCAATGCATCAAAAGAAAGCTTATATACAACACACATTTAACAATCACTAGCAGTGGCAAAATAGCCTAAACTCTATAGCCATCTGTCATGACACCTCTCTCAAGATCATAGCTTCTCTCAACGAGAAAAGTCTTAAGTTGTCTCTTGAAGCATTCAACAGAACTCAGTTGTCTCATGGACAGCGGCAACCTGTTATACAACCTCGGAGCCATGTAGGAGAATGACCTCTCAAAGAAAGAAGACTGCTGGAAAGCCCTTGGTTCATCAAGACGAAAACGGTCATGCACAACTACACCATGGTGTGCCGGTGGACGCCTGAGCAGCTCCAAAAGGTAACTAGGCTCACCAAATTTGAGAACCTTAAAAGTCACTAAACACAACTTAAATTCTATTCTTACTCTTACTGGCAGCCAGTGCAGTTCTAAGTGAAGAGATGTAGTAGGAGTTCTAGGTGGAACACCAAAAATTAGTCTTGCGGCCCTGTTAAGAACAGACTGAACTTTCTTTAAAATATAATTTGGAAGACCCACCAACAGGGCATTGCAATAATCAACACGAGAGAAGACCAATGAGTGAACCAACGTCAGGAGGCAACGTCTGGTTATAAACGACAGGTTGGAGACAGGACGAAAGTTCAACATGTTTTCAACATCAAGTCCAGGTTTCTTTAGACTAGGTCGGAGTAGTGCATGCTTTTCAGACTGTGGGAAGTTACCTTCAGAGAAGCACTTATTAATTATTTTGGAAATAAACTCAACTGTGTGATCATAGACTCATGGTAGCTTGGAAACATTTATGGGATCCAACGGGCAAAATGTTTTATTGAGGTTTCTTATGTAGGACGAGATCATGTCCACCTCTACTGAGTGAAAGGATGAGAGGACATTATTAGGAATGTGTCGGGGTTGGAGTACAACTGAAAGTTCTTCACCAACAGAAGCATCATCCAGTTCCTGTCTTATGCTAGTTATCTTGCCAGCAAAAAATGCCACAAAGTTGGCAGCCAACTCGGCATCGGGTACAGAAGGTCTTAAGCTGACTCTTGTTTTTCCAAGTAAACTGTTTACAATTGAAGCCAACCTCCTCTGGATGGTCCTGATGTGGCGGCGTCTACGCCGTGGGGCCACCTCCCGAGGCTGCCAACCGCGGATGGCTGCCGACCCTCCACAGCCGAAGACAAAATCAACGACCAGTGGAGGAAAACCGGATGCCGGCCGCGGGGAGCAGTTTCGGGAGCCAAACCGTCACAACCATCCCCTGCCCGGGGCTGTTCGGCCAGGCAGCTTAGGGAACAACAACAACAACAACAACCTCCTCTGGTTGCTACCACATGAGTCAACTTTTCCCTGATAATACACTTTCTTTCCTTGGGGCTGTTCGACCAGGCAGCTTGGGGAACAACAACAACAACAACCATGTAGAGTCTGTTTTATTTTTCCGCCATTCACGTTCAGCTCTTCTACGCGCTCTTCTAAGAAATTTAACTCGAGTGCTATACCAGGGTGAATCATCTCGTACTATGATTTTCTTCTCTACTTCTGGACAGTGATGATCGAACACTAATTTAAGTGCATTTCTATGTACTGTACCTCCACCAGCTCATCTGAAGTAAGGTTGGAAGTATCAATACTTCCCAAGTACTGTTTTACTTCACTGCTAGCCAAATTTTGGTCTGTATTTTTATAATTTCTAAATCTGATTACTTTTTCATGTGTGAGTGGCTTAGGGAAATCAAAGCTGAAAGTAATCAAAGCATGATCAGAGGTATTAGGGTCAGCATTCTCAACATCAACATCCAGAACACCACCACAACCCACAGGAGAGAGAACCAAGTCAAGGGTGTGTCCCAAGATATGAGTTGGGTGGGACACATGGTTTACAAAATTGTTCTGATCAGTCTCTCACACCACACACACACATCACACAGTTTTTCCTACACCGAGAAATGACTCTCCGGCTGTCATTTCTCGAAGACTTCTTCTAGCCGGAGACATTGAGAGCAACCCAGGACCCACGTTCACATACATATGTCCAACTTGCTCAAAACCCATCACTTCGAGTCGCCATACTAAGGGTTCAGTTCTCTGCAATTCATGCGGGAACTGGACCCACTTCACCTGCACAACATTTGCCTCCAAGAAACACTACACAAACACCTGGACCTGTTCCTCATGCCCATCCAACTCCCAGTCAAATCCCTCACCTAAAACCCGTCCACCTCTCCTCCCCAACCCACCTAACCTTCCCATATCATCCACTCCCCCCCCTAAAACCCGTCCACCTCTCCTCCCTAACCCACCTAACTTTCCCATACCATCCACATCCTCAACTCAACACACCACACCCCATCCTAATCCATTCCAACCCCCATCTCCTGCTCCCCAATCCCCACCCCCACCTCACCCATCCCAACCCCCAGCCCCTCCCTCTACCCCCCCCCCCCCATCCCCCCCCCCCCACCCCACCCCATCCTCGTGCAGCAGCACCCAACATACATCGTGCACATAACATTAACATTCTTCAACTGAACATAGATGGCATCAACACAAAGAAACACGAACTCTCACACTTCATCAAACAACACAACATACACATTGCCATCTTACAATAAACAAAACTCCGCACAACACAAAAAACACCCACATTTCATAATTTCACCACCATCAGACAAGACCGGGCTGTCGGCGGGGGCGGTGGACTCATCACCCTGGTACACAAAGAAATATCATACATAGTAACCAGTGTACAAACCAAATTACTCCTCCCCCCAAATGATAACACAACAGAAATACAGTCAATTAAAATACGCACTGGCAACAACTCCAACATAACCATCATAAACACATACATCCCTCCCCAAACATCCCCTACAGTACCAAATGAATACAGACCACACTTACAACACATCACAAACACCCCACACATCATCCTGGGTGGTGACTTCAACGCCAAGACGTCGGCCTGGTTTGTCGACAACCCCGACACAGACAGAGGGCTGGTACTACAATACCAAACCGATAACCTCATCATCCTTAACGACATCCATCAACATACCCATATTCCTCACCAAGCCCTCTATAACCCATCATCTCCAGACATCACCTTTTGCTCCCCAGAACTCGCCCCCACAACATCCTGGAGGGTGGTCAGAACCTTAGGCTCTGACCACCTCCCGATCATTATCACCACCAAAACCAGACTCACCCCAGCTAGCCACAAACACACATACACCAATTATAAAAGAGCTAACTGGGAAGCATTCACAAATGAGACAGAACAACACTTCACAACTCTAAACAGTACACCCATCACTAACATCAACAATGCTGTACACATACTCAATAAAACTATCCAAAACGCTGACAAGAAACACATTCCAAGAGGTAACAGAAAAAGACACAACCCCAACTTCACACCAGAAATTCAAAACCTCATCAGACAACGCGACATACTGAAACACTCCCCAACACCCCACACACAAGACATCACACAACAAATTCAAGCACTCAACACCCAAACTAACAACAAAATACAAGAACAACAAAAACTAAATTGGAATAACTTCCTACAAACACTTGATCACAAAACAAACCCCAAAAAACTATACAAAACACTAAACAGCATCACACTTTCCAACAGCAACACAACACAATCACATGCTGCAATCACAACAACAGACTCTACTCCTTCATGTAAACAACAAGCAAACACTCTCATCAATCACTTTTCACATGTCAGCCACCTAAAACCTCACAAAGACGACCGACGTGTCATCCGACGTAAGAGACAATTCCCCACAGACCCTGACTATACACCCTTCACCAATCACCAGACAAAGCATATCATCAACAATCTCAAGCACTCACCCGCCTGTGGCCTAGACAACATAAGCAACATACACCTCAGACACCTGGGACCACAAGGCATACAAGCACTCACTAACATATCAAACTACAGCTATTCACACAACACAATACCAGACATTTGGAAGCATGGTATCATCATCACATTCCCCAAACCCAACAAAGACCCCACGCTACCCTCCTCGCACCGCCCCATCACACTCCTTTGCACCCCCTCCAAAGTCATGGAACGCCTAGTATTACAACTAATTACACCTGACCTACCCCTAGCTCCAACACAACATGGCTTTAGGCCACTGCACTCCACAAACACTCTTCTCACAGACCTTACACAAAGAGCTTTCGACGGCATCAATTCAGCTAGACCACCACACAGATCACTATTAGCCACACTCGACATTAGTAAAGCCTTCGATGCCATCCCCCGCCACAACCTAACAAACAAAATCTACAACACAAACATGCACAACAACACAAAACGGTGGCTGGCCAACTTCCTAGCAGGCAGATGTGCACACGTATCTTTTGCCGGTCAGTCATCTAAAATCAGAAACTTTCCAAACGGAGTCCCACAAGGATCCGTCCTATCGCCCGCACTCTTCAATCTGTACATGCACGATATAACTACACCCAATACGCCCCAAATAAACTTAGCCTCCTATGCAGATGACATAACACTCACATGCACACACCATGACCCAAAAAGAGCAACAGATCTCCTTCAACCCTATCTCACAGATAGGTCCCAGTCTACAAGTAGACTGGGATGGTATGGACATGTGGAGAGAATGGATGAACAAAATTGGGTGACAAAATGCAGGTCTGTGATTGTGGAGGGAGCTGCACCAAGGGGTGGACCGAGGAAGACCTGGGATCGGACTATACGCGCCGATCTCAAATCCAAGAACTTGACAAGTGAAGCAGCCCTTAACAGGGTTGCCTGGAACGCCGCCATTAGGACAAGAGACTGAAACTGCACTTATGTGTGGAACACTCAGTCTTAAAATTTTATGTATGTATGTATGTATGTATCTCAACACACTACATGGCTGGTGCACTACAAACAGACTTAATCTAGCCCCAGCCAAATCCACCGCAACCCTGCTCACAAGTTGGACAGGAGAACACGAATACATCCCTCAACTCACCATAAACAACACACCCCTAACACATACACACACACCCAAAATCCTAGGAGTAACATATGATACTCATATGACATTCAAACAGCACACCACAAACATTAAAAAGAAACTGACACCCAGACTTAACGCCCTCAGGTCACTTGCTCACACAAAATTTGGACACAACAAAGAAACTACCACCACAGTATATAAACAATACATAAGATCAGTGATGGAATACGCAAGCCCAGCCTGGGCTTCTAACCTAGCTGAAACACATCATAAGACCTTACAGACTATTCAAAACAAAGCCCTGAAGATCATTACAGGCTGCACAGCTACTGCACCCACAGATCACCTACATCAAGAAACCAAAATCCTCAAAGTCAAAGACCATCTGGACATGAGAGGCACTCAATTCCTGGCAGCAGCCTCCACGAACCAAGACCACCCACTAAACTACATGGCAACACACCCACAGACACCAAGAAATATCAAAACAACACCCAGCACACGGTATCACACACAATTATTGTCCTCTCTCCCTCCCTGCCCACCCCGAACCAACTTCCAGAAGCACATCCATACTCATATCTCTCACCGATCCATCCACTCACTCACAGACAACACGCAGCTGCATGCACGACCTCCCGAAATCCATCCTTCCGAATCCTCCCTTCCTCGCGAGGACAGAGTCCACCTGGCCAGGCTGAGATGCGGACACCATCCAGCTCTCCTGAGCTATCAGAAGAGACTGGATGACTCCGTTGTCGACACCTGCCCGGGATGTAACACAGCACCCCATACCATTAAACACATCATAGAAGACTGCATTTCACACAACCACTTACGCCAACAACACAATCTACACTCAATGAGAGCTCTGTGGGAAAGCCCGATCGTGGCCATGGCCTTTCTCAGGGACTCGGGGCTGTTCGGCCAGGCAGCTTAGGGAACAACAACAACAACAACTCAGGAGAGAACGGCTTCAGATGAGGGCTGTCAACCCAGTAATTAAAATCTCCACATATCAAAAGTCTTTGGTTTTAGCAGAAAATTCCTCGAGAAACTGCCCAAACTCTTCCATAAAACCCCTATCTGTGCCACGATGGCCAGGCCTATAGACAACTGCCATTCTTAGAATTTGTTGATGGAGTTTTATTTCCACTTCCAACAGTTCATAATAAAGAGGGGCTGGGTTATGGCTTATTTGCAAGATATTCACCAGAGATGTGGAGTAGACAACTGCCACTCCACCACCCGCATGATCTCCCCTAGGCCTAGGAACATTTATTATGGAATGGGTTTTAGGCAATGCCGCCTGGATAATATTCAGATCTGACTCGAACAACCAGGTCTCAGTGAGACATAATACATCAAGGTTACGTTCATCCAAGATCTCGCAAATATGATCCATTTTGTTACGCAAGGAACGAACATTCAACAGACCCAGTTTCAACCGGCTCCCTTGTACATTTTTCAGTTTTTTTAACCTACAAAATTGGTGTTTTCAATAACTTTATATCTCTGAGCTGTCATTAGAGGACAATTTCTATTTGAGGCGAAATGATTTGGCAGCTCTGTAACTGATGTGGAGCTCATACAATTTATACATTTAGGGGAAGTCTTGTTGGTGCAGTCTTTTGAGTTATGAGTACCGGCACAGAAGTTGCATTTTGGATCCTCATTTTTCCGATAACACCTGTCACTGGTATGGCCAAAGCCCTGGCAATGGTAACATTGTGTTACCCAGAAGCGATCGTATGCACGACATCTCACAAGTCCAACATACACAGAATTGGCATTATCCACAATGGAAGAGCATATTTCAGGTGACATTTTTACTACCGCAGTCTTTGTGTGTGCATCACTCTTTTGCTTGGTAAATAGCAAATTCATAGCTAAGCCATCGTCGACCAGGGACTTTATTCTTGGGTTCTTGTTGAGGATGCTGGGAATGATTTCATTATCCTCAGTGTCATTAACAATGCCTACCAGAGTCATTTTTGGCAGCATCTTCTTTGGTTCGGAGACACTGAAGGCACTGTCCACCCCCAAACACTGATTGATGGCCCTTCCTTGGCTTTCTTGGATGGAAGTCGTACCACCAGTACACCTGAATCAGTTCTAGTTAACTTGTTAACCGGAACCGAAGCCAAAGCAGTATCTGGTGGGCCTACTGGCTCGGAGGATCAGTCTTTTGGCTTCACTGCCAGGACCTGATGGTCCCAGACAGTTTTTTTCTTTCCACCATCTACCACCTCAGTGGTGCGTTTGGTCGGCTCCTTTTTGGTCTCTTCAAATGTTTGCTGAACTATCTTGGCAAACAAGGGAATGTCGGGGGCAGCAACTTTAGTCTCAAGGATATCCATTCTGTCACCAATACTCTCTATCTCCACGGCCACCGCAGCAAGGGCACCCTTCACTTCGTTTACAATGGCAGTCTTCACTTCACCAAAAAGGGCAGCCTTCAGGTCATCCAAGGTCTGCTGACTAATTGCTGCATCCTTAGCAGCCAGGGGGGTGGTATCACAAACAGTGCAATGCCATTTAAATCCAGGTTTCTTCTTTGCAAGTACTGTACAGTACTCTGAGGTCCTCATCATCAACATTTATACAGTTAACGTGAAAATATGTACCACACAAGTAGCAGCCCAGCGATTTGGCCTTGCCCACAACCTTCCCGCAACTGCAACTCTGCTTGCTTACTGCCATTTCAGTGGAAGTAACCAATAATTAAAAAAACCACCCGTTTTTTGTATCTGATTAAAAATAAGAGAAAACCCTAGTTAAAAAGTAGTAAGTCCCCAGGACCGGATGGGATACATCCAAGAATCATAAAGGAAGGAGGTGAGATGTTAGTAGAGCCTTTAAATTGTTTATTTGAGATATCTTTTAATACAGGACAAATCCCAATGGACTGGAGAGAGGCGAACATAACAGCTATTTTTAAGAAGGGAAAGAGAAATGACCCAGGAAATTATAGACCAGTCAGTTTGACAAGTGTTGTGTGTAAACTAATGGAAACGGTAATTAGAGAAGGAATAATGGAGCATATGAAAACCAACCAACTTTTCAGTGGGAGACAGTTCGGATTCTTGCCAGGGAGGTCGACAGTACTACAGCTAATTAAAAGGTGGTAGATGATTGGATGCAAATTCTGGAGGATGGTGATGTTATAGACGTGGTATATTGCGATTTTATGAAGGCCTTCGATAAGGTCCCACATAAAAGGTTAATAGAGAAAGTTAGAAGCTATAATATAGGGGAGAAATGTGTGAAATGGATAGAAGCCTTCCTGTAAGATCGGAGACAGAGGGTACTGGTGAATGGAATAGGCTCGAGGTGGAGGGAAATTACAAGTGGGGTACCTCAGGGATCTGTGTTGGGACCACTACTGTTCGTTGTTGTTGTTCCCTAAGCTGCCTGGCCGAACAGCCCCAAGGCCCCGAGCAAGGCCAAGGCCATAACCGATCACCCCCACACTGTTCGTTATATTTATCAACGACTTACCTGAAGTTATAACTAATGGAAGTGAGATATACCTGTATGTGGATGACACTAAGCTGTATAGAAGAGTGAGGAGTAAGGAAGATATGGGTTTGCTTCAAGGAGATGTGGAGGGCATGAGGGGATGGTCTGAGCATTGGTTAATGCCTTTTCATCCAAAAAAATGCAAGTACATGCGGATTGGGACAAGCAAGATAGACAAGGTAGGATACAGTATGTATGAAGTGATGGAGGAAGTTAATGCAGAAAAGGATATAGGAGTAGTGATAGACAATAAGTTAAATTTCTCAGAACATTTAGCGGAATAGATAAACAAAGCCAATAGAATTGTAGGGCTGATAAGGACATTTGTGTCTCTTGACGAAGAAATATTCAGGAATCTCTATACAGCGCTGGTTAGGCCGCACCTGGAATATGCGAACCAGGTGTGGGCTCCATATATGGTAAAGGATATAGAAGCAGTGGAGAAAGTGCAGAGGAAAGCTAGCAAGCTAGTACTAACATTGAAGAACGCGGGCTATGAGCAGAGGTTGAGGACACTGGGGCTTCCGACACTGGCATATAGGAGAAAGAGACTTTTAAGATAGTGTCAGGAATGTATGATGAGGATGTGTGTGAAGGTATCTTCTTGATGCGGGAGGGAACAAGAACGAGAGGACACACTAAGAAAATTTACAAAGAAAGAAATAGGCTTGAAAATGCAAAGCACTCATTTTGTGATAGTGGTAAATGAGTGGAACGCACTGCCCCAGTATGTAGTCGATTCCGAATCAATAAGGAAGTTTGAAAGTAATCTTGATAAAGCATGGGGAAGACAAGATTTGAAGTTTGATTATAAAGCAAAAATACAGAATAGTAAAAATGTTGCGTCTGCTACCGCCGCCGCCAACACTGTGAACGACCACAGCAGTGCAAGTACTGGCACTGAGCTGGATACACAGGCCTAGTTTGCCTTTTTCCAGAGGATCTACTGTAAGAAACTGTAAGAAAAAATCACAATTAACAGCATTCTGGTGGATGGAAATACAGAAATACACAAGGCTTGGAAAACGGCCCTGGCCAAAATATTTCAGGCAAAACCAAAAGTGTCTCACCATTTCGAACTTTAGAACTTAGCCGGATGCGAGTGTGTTAAGTGATGATCCTGTGGCTGTGAATTTTGGAAATGAGTCATTGGAGCTGGCGAACAAGTTTTGTTACCTAGGAGATACCATCTCTGCCGGTGGTGGGGCTGAGGCTGCCACTGTTGCTAGAATTAGGTGTGGCTGGGGGAAGTTCAGAGAACTGCTGCCAATCCTGACCATGAAAAGAATGCCTCTCCCCCTGAAGGGAAAGGTGTATGCCTCATGTGTTAGAAGTGCAATGACGTATGCCTCAGAAACATGGGCCGTTAAAGTAGAGGATGTCAACAGAATGGAACGTAATGAGATGAGAATAGAGAGATGGATGTGTGGGGCCAGGCTACCGGATAGAATAATAATTGTTGAGCTGAGGAGACGTTTAGGTATAAAGAGTATTAGCGAGGTACAAGTAGACTGGGATGGTATGAACATGTGGAGAGAATGGATGAACAAAATTGGGGGAAAAAAATGCAGGTCTGTGATTGTGGAGGGAGCTGCACCAAGGGGTGGACCGAGGAAGACTTGGGATCGGACTATACGTGCCGATCTCAAATCCAAGAACTTGACAAGTGAAGCAGCCCTTAACAGGGTTGCCTGGAACGCCGCCATTAGGACAAGAGACTGAAACTGCACGTATGTGTGGAACACTCAGTCTTAACATTTTATGTATGTATGTATGTATGTAATAAAAGTAAAGTAATGGTGTGTAATAGGGGTGATCGTAGGGTGAATCTAGATGTGAGGCTGGATGGGGAAATATTGGAACAAGTAGAGTGTTTTAAATATCTAGGAGGAACGATAAGCACGAGTGGAGGTATGGAAATGGAGGTAAAACAGAGAGTGTGTGAAGGAAGGAAGGTTTTCGGAGCAATGGGAAGTACTGTATGTGGAAGACGATAAATCTCGGAATGAAAGTAAAAAGTGCAATGTATCAAGGAATTGTTGTGCCAACAGTGATGTATGGGGCTGAGACATGGGCTCTGAAGAAAAAGGAGAGAAGAAAGCTGGATGTGATGGAGATGAGCTGCTTGAGGAGTATGTGTGGAGTTACTCGTAGAGACGGATTGAGGAATGAAGAGATACGTAGGAGAGTGGGGCAGCAGGAACATTTGTCAGACAGAGTGGACAGAATGGTGCTGAGCTGGTATGGTCATGTTGAACGAATGGAAGATGAAAGGCTTACAAAAAGAATATGTGAGTCAGGTACAAGGGGAGATAGAAGGGCAGGAAGACCCCCATTGAGATGGAGAGACTGTGTAAGAAAGGCTTTGGATGATAGAGGAATGACTATAGATCAGGCAGGGGAAGTGGTGGTGGACAGGAGTGAATGGAGAATGCTTGTGAATAGTTGAGTGAACACGTGGTCATTTGGAGTAAGGGGTCGGGCGCAAGTTCGACTAGATAATAGTCCATCAGGCGCCTGGCCTGGGGAGACGATTAATATGAAGGGTGTGCCTGGAAGTGTGGTGGGAGGGCTTGTGGCTTTGGCTCCGCTGCATGTCTGCCTGCCGAGATCGGAACCTCTCCGGGTGGTCAGGGGCCGGGGGAGTGCTGGAGCGACCTTGGTAACCCTGGTCTCTGGGTCTTCTCCTGGGTGACCTGGATGTGTGTGAGTTTGTGTTTTTTATCAGTTTATTTTTTGTTTTATGTTGTTTTTGTGTTTTCCCTGTTCTTGCTCTGTCTTGAGTCGGCTACCCCCAAAATGGGATTGGGCCTGAGCATATAGATAGATAGATAGACAAAAAATTTATGAATGGAGGATGCCTTTAGGCACATGGACCTTTTTGTTTTATCTGTGTTTTTCCTTCCTCCGTTCTCTTTAAAAAAAAAAAAAAAAGTAGAAAGAGGAGACACTGTGTGTAATGTAAGGATTAATGGAAAACAGCTTGAACTAGTAGAATAGTTTAAATATCTAAGAAAAGGGGAAAATGTGCAAGAGAAGTAGAACACAGAGTAACACAAAGAAGAAAGGTAGCTGGAGCAATGAAAGCCTAGTTTAGGAGCAGAAACTTCAATATGGAAGAAGTGAGTGGATTGCAAGAGGATGTGTTGGTGCCGACATTGATGTATGGATGTGAAACTCTGGTATGGTATAATAGGCCTAATGATAAGTCACAAGTAAGAGCAGTTGAAATGGATTTGCTAAAAAATGTGTGGAGGTCGAAGACTAGACAAAGTAAGAAGTGTGAACATAAAGGAGGCTGCCATGTGGAGTTAAGAATTGGGTAGAGCAAAGGTTGAAGAAAGTGTTCTCAGATAGTATGGTCACATGACAAGAATGCCTGAAGAAACAATAGTCAGTGAAGTGGAAGGAAAAAGAAGGCGTAGAAATCCGAGACAAAGATGGTATAACATGGTGTCAGAATGTGTGTCAAAACGTGAAAAAGGAATGGTAGAAACAAAAGAATTGGCAAATGACGGAATGAATGGAGGAAGTTTCTTAGAGAGAGTACATGAAGGTCTCTGGACCCTTTAAATTACAAACTTGGAAGGTCTTTATCCCAGATGTTGATGTGAAGAGACCTTGTCCGGAAGTATAACATCTGAGATGAAGCCATTGATTTCAGGGGCTGATGAGTGATTGGTGCTTCTGAATGCTTGAATGATTGTGTGCTTGCTGTTTGTGGGCAAATTGTTATATGTGTTCTTCTCCTGTCACCTCTTTTTTCCTTTCTTGTGCCTCTTGCTGGTCCTCCCTACCCCTTGTGGGAGTAAGGGCTGGCTACTGACTGACTGATTTCCATATTTGCACTCCAATTGTTGCACTATGGTGAGGTCAGAGGGTGCTATAGTATCTAGGAGAGCCTACTGATTGTCCTTCCAAACCTTGCTCATATATAATTTCCTTATTTCTCTCCTACAATAGCTAGATTGGCTAGACTCTCCTTTTTCTTAAAGTCGTTGGTAAGGGCATTTTTCCTTCTGTCGTCTTGCTGGCGACAGTTTTGGGAAAACTGCCTACCGTATATACCGGCGTAAAAGACACATTTCTAAGCCTTAACACTTACACTGCGGGCATATTTGGCTATTTAGGGCATATTCAGGCACTCCTGAATGATTAATCAAGCATCTGCATTAAATGAACTGTATTCTGCCGAAAACTAGGCGAAAATAGCTTCAAAATGAGACCAGAACGAGCTTCGTAGGTGGCGGGGTTCACCCGCAGCGTTGCCATAGACATGCGGGAAAACCGCTAATTATTAGCTCTCGCTCGCTCGGCAACACTGTTGTGAGACACCCGCGCGAGACACAGACTCCCTCAGTGAGCGGCTCGCTGCTCTGAGGGTCGGAGGTGGGTCCCTCACGCTCCCGCCCACTGACACTTGATTTCTACGGCTTTTACAGGCTTTTAAAGCCTGGAATTGCTGTAAATTGCCAGGACATTCAGGAACGTCACCCGCAGCCAATGGGTTCAATAAACCCTCCATCGTGGCCATGGCCTTCCTCAGGGACTCGGGGCTGTTCGGCCAGGCAGCTTAGGGAACAACAACAACAATATAAACCCTCCAAAACCATAGATGGTCTTATACAACGAATTTACTTTCAGTGCAAGTGAATTTGGAGCACCGAGATTCATCAGCTGATTTTCCGAGTGACCGAAATCGTCGAAATACGATAATTTGAATATAATTATTATACAGTACAGTATATCTCTTTTATACATAACAGTAGGTTATATACTGTATACTTACCTTAATTCTTTATAATATTTCAAAATAAACTTATGTAAAACGAGTTATAAGTTCAAATGAAAAATCAGTGTACCGGTACCATTACCGTAACATGTGTGTTATTGTTGTGTGGCTATGTCGAGTGTGTTCTTGTGTGGCTATGTCGGCCGTATTGATCGGTCTCGATAGGGAGTCTAAACTCGAGTCATTTCTGTATGCAATAAATGTTATTATAATTATGCTCTATGGAATTGAATTGAATTTTACCAAATAATATTTATAATAGTAAAAGCCAAGGAAAAATCCATTAAACTGTAACTTTATTGAAGGCGGTAGATTGGTGGCCAGCTTAGCAACTTGTAGCCTAACTAAACTAGTTCAACTAAAGATGCGTGGGATTGTTTTTGTATCAATACTGTAAATGGCATTTCATAGTACCAATGGACTTAATTGGATATATTATTGACCCCTGGTATGAAGGTATGTTGCCAACGTAATAATACTGACAAATAAATAGATAAATGACTAATAAATAGATATACTGTACAGTATATTGAAAGAAGTAAGAGGTGAACTTGGTTAACCTAGCCTATCTGACCATAATATGGGTTTAAAAGTAGGCCTGGTCTTATACGGCGAATATATCACTAGAAACTATTTCCTAGAGTGAAAATAACTACTGGTCTTATACCCCGGAGTGTCTTATACGCCGGTATATACGGTACATGTTTACTAGGAGGGGGAGGCCATGTACGCAGCTCTAAAACTCACCATCTGCGCATGCGTGTATATTTATGCCCTGCCCCAAAAAAATAAATATTATATTAGATTAACCTAACCTAACCTAACCTAATATATCCCTCGGAATGGATATATTAGGTTAGGTTAGGTTAATCTAATATAATATTTGTTTTTCGGGGGCAGGGCATAAATTCACAAGCATGCGCAGATGGTGAGTTTTAGAGCTGCGTACATGGCCTCACCTGGAGGGGTGGTGAGTGAAGCTTTCTCCCTCTTTCCTCATTCTCTTTCCCTTCTTTGTAATTTCTCTAATGTTCTCCTCTTTCGTTTAACCATCGGCATAACACTTATAATCTTCATTTACAGAGAAGTAATGATGTAGTAATTGGATCTATTCTATCTATCAATTGCCGGATGCCGTGATCCCCGAAGGGGTGGCCACGAACGAAACAGCCCCATGCATCTGTCCCCAGTCAGTCGACGCCCCTCCTCCCATCCAGCGCAGCACCGCCTTCACTCATATACTTCTTCACGCCATCCTTCCACCTCTCATTTGATCTACATCTCCCTCTCTGTTCTTCCACCTCCTTCTTGTACACTCTCTTAGTCATTCTCAAGCTTCCCATACGTTCCACATGGCCGAACCATCTCAAGGTGTTCCTTTTCACACTTTCCAGCACATCGACATCCACACCACACCTCTCTCTTACTTCCTCATTTGTCTGTCTATCCCTTCATATGACTCCGCACGCACTTCTCAAGTAACTAATTTCCACCCCTCTCACTCTTGGTTTGAGTCTCTTCATCAATGTCCATGCTTTGCTCCCGATAGTCAATTTCGGGATTACCACACTGTAATTGGATACACTAGACAAACAAAATATATGAAGATAAATAAGATTATTATTCCTGGTGGAAGCTTTACCTATCTAATACTGACCTTGCTCATAGTAGGCACAGATGAAGCATGAGTCCAGAAGCAATCATGGACAGAGACGAAGGTGATGCCGGCATGCTGACAGTGGAGAGATGTCAGCATCATGTGGGAGGAGTCCAGGGAGTGGATAAAGTTCGGGGGGAATGCATTTCTTTGTTTCATCACATTTGGCTTCCTGCAATATGAAATCAAGTGGATAAGATTTGGTGAAAAGGTATTTTTCTGCTTTACCATTTCTAATGCAAGGGGGTCTTTTGGGATCCCCGTTGTTTTGCTCCTTTAGTTTTGCAATTTTAAAGAGCATAGCTCACGGGGTCAGCTATCCTCATTATCATAAATGTTAGTGTACAATATACCTCTTATGTGCAATAATAGCAGTCTGAGTTTCTTATACTGTACATGTCTATCTATCTATCTATTTATCTATCTATTGCCGGACGCCTTACTCCCCTTAATGGGGGTGGCCATATACACACACACACATATATATATATATATATATATATATATATATATATATATATATATATATATACAGTATATATATATATATATACCGTACTGTATATATATATATATATATATAAAATAGTCCGTGGTTCTACGCGGGTAACGGCGACGTCAGTAGAACAAGCAACAACAACAACAAAAGCGCGGGAATAGGCCTCTCAGTCTTGCCCGATCGATCCGTATATACAAACATTCTCATATTGGACATATTACACTCGATTCATCGCTATCATGCCGAAGATTAAGGCAAAGTCGGACAAAGTGAAAGCCAATAGTGACAAGAAGAAATGCAAAAGAGTGGTTCTGAGCTTGGAACAAAAAACACAAATATCCAAACGAATGGAGAGAGGTGGATGATGCAACAGCATCCACTTCTACAACTGCGGATGAGTGGCAAGCATCCACCCCTTGCTGCCTCTCCCAAAGCATCCACCTCATAAATAAGTTTTAGATATTAAGTGAGAAGCCTAAGAAACTAAAAAGAACAAAAAACAGATTGATATTAGTGTTTCGTTTTGCTACTGTCAAAATTTTGAATGCGCCGCGAAACTCTCCCTCCCGATAAGGCCTAGCCTTCGCATACGCATTACACCGCCGACAACAACAGATGGATGCCTTTTCCAACTTCTACTGTAGGCTACTTATAAATTGGCAGTTGAGAACATTACTATTAAAATGGTATAGTAATGTGTGTTTGTTTATTATATTAAGGCTGATAATACAGATAGCCATTAGGGGGTATTTTCTTGGGGTTTATGGGCATTTATAGGAGTAATGTTCATTCAACCGGACTTTTCAATTCACCGGAGGTTTCAAATCCCCCTGAGTGCCGGTAAATGGAGGTGTTACTGTAATAAACAAGAATGAATGGAGAAAGCTTGTGAATAGATGAGTGAACACGTGGTCATTTGGGGGAAGGGGTCGGGCGCAAGTTGGACTAAATAATAGTCCATCAGGCGCCTGGCCCGGGGAGACAGTTTATATGAAGGGTGCGCCTGGAAGTGTGGTGGGCGGGCTTGTGGTTTTGCTCTGCTGCATGTCTGCCTGCCGAGATCGGAACCTCTCCGGGTGGTCGGGGGCCGGGGGAGTGCTGGAGGGACCTTGGTGAACCTGGTCTCTGAAACTTCTCCCGGATGACCTAGATGTGCGTGAATTTGTATTTTGTTTCTGTGTGTTCATTGTTTTCTGTTGTGTTGTCCCTATTCTGGCTCTGTCTTGAGTCCCCCCCCCCCCCCCTAAACAAAATTAGGAAAAGTGGGGATTGGGCCTGAGTATAATAGTAGGCTATAGTATAGTAGAATAGTAATTTATAGTATACTGCACATGTAAAGTTCCGAGTACAGTAATACCCCCACCCATATCTTGCCTGCCATTATACGAAGCTCGCCATGATACTTGATACGATACCTCACGGATATATACAATAGAACATTTAGTCGAGACAAATACTGCCTTGTGAATGTTAAATATTATTCTTGAGAATATCATATACGTGCAACGCCACTTTCTGGTGCAGATAGCCTCCTCTGTGGTGGAGGGGTGAGAAATTTCCACCACCGTTTTCTCTTGCGAGACGAAGAAGTCGGCTAAAGGGGATCAGGGGCGGGGGGCCTGGTATCCTTCTCTCCTTTAATAAATCTACCAAAAAACGAGACAGAGATAGGGGTAAGGGAACGCGTTCGTGGTCCTGGACCCTTAGAATAGGAGCTTTAAATGTGCAAGGATGTAGTACGAATGAGAAGCGAGAGGACAATGGAAGGTTATTTGAAAGAAGGAAGTATGACGTGCTTGCACTGAATGAAACAAAGATGAAAGGAGAGGGAGAAGTGGATTTTGGAAATGTGAAAGTCTGGAGTAGATGAGGGAGTCCGTGGGAAAGAGGGAGTGGCTATTATTGTGAAGGAGGAGTTGAGAGAGTTTATAAAAGAGTGGAAAGAGGTTTCATCAAGGCTAATGTGAGTGCGAATGCAGTTTAAGGGTGAAAGGTGGGTTTTTGTAAGTGCTTATGGGCCAGGAAGTGAAAGGAAGTTAGACGAGGTGGAGGGTTTTTGGGAGGATTTGAGAGATTGTTTACAAGGGTTTGATGAAAATTAAAATGTTATAGTTTTAGGGGACCTAAATACTAGGGTAGGAAATGAGCCTGTTGAGGGAGTCATCAGTAGTTTTGGTGTGGATGGTGTAAATGAGAGTGGAGAAAGACTGAAAAATGTATGTGGAGATTGCAGATGAGTGTAGGAAATACATTCTTCAAAAAAAGGCATATACACAAGTACACATGGCATAGACTTGTGAGGGGAGAGATTGTAGAAAGGGCTTTGATGGATTATGTGCTGGTGACAAGGGAGAGATTGTGTAGACTGCTGGATGTGAATATGATGAGAGGTGAGGCGGAGGGTATGTCGGATCATTACCTGGTGGAAGGAAAGCTAAGAGTTAGGAGTTACAGGAGAATGAGAGACAAGCGTGAAGTAAGAGAGGTAATAAAAGTTAGTGAAATAGAGAAGAGTGCAAAAGAAAAGGTTATATGAAAAGTGGATGGAAGTGAGAGAGATGGAAGAGAGAGAAGTAGAGGTTGATTGGCAACAGTTTAAGGAAGGAGTGAAAGCAAGTGCAGAGGAAGTGTGCGGTAAAAGGAAAGTAGGAGGCAGAGGAATCAGGAAGGGAAGCGAGTGGTGGAATGATACAGTGAAAAAGGCAGTTGAGAAGAAGAGACAGTGTTTTGAGAGAGTTTTACAGGATGGTAGTGTTGAGGTATGGGAGAGGTCTATCTATCTATCTATTGCCTGACGCCGTGATCCCCGAAGGGGTGGCCACGAACGAACCGCCCCCATGCACCTCTGTCCCCAGTCAGTCGACACCCCTCCCCCCAACCAGCACCACCTTCGTTCATGTACTTCCTCACTCCATCCTTCCACCTCATATTCGGTCTACCTCTCCCCCTCTGTCCCTCCACCTCGCTCTCGTACACCCTCTTAGTCATTCTCTCGCTTTCCATACGTTCCATATGGCCGAACCATCTCAAGTTGTTCCTTTTCACACTTTCCAGCACATCTACCTCCACACCACACCTCCTTCTTACTTCCTCATTAGTCTGTCTATCCCTCCATGTAACTCCGCACGCACTCCTTAAGTAATTCATTTCCACTGCTCTCACTCTTGGTCTGAGTCTCTCAACCAACGTCCATGCTTCGCTTCCGTAAGTCAGTGTCGGGATTACCACACTGTCATGCAAGGACTTCTTCACTTCCATACTGACCACCCTATTTCTTGTTACTGCTTTTAGCGTTCCTACAACCCTCTTCCCCTGTTGTACCCTCTCCCGCACCTCTTCATCCATAGTCCCATCTTTACTCAACACACTGCCCAGATACTTAAAAGAGTTGACGATCTCCATAGCCTGACCGTTCAGCTTCACCTCACACTCTGTGACTTCACCCCTTTCGAAGACCATAACCTTGCTCTTCCCCGTATTTACCTTCAAATTCCGTTTTTCGCACACTGTTCCAAACTCATTTACCAGACCCTGCAACTCCCATTCATTATCACTCATCAGAACTGTATCATCCGCAAACAGCAGTATAGGTAGCTTCCACTCAATTCCCTCCCTTTTCAGCGATACACCAACATCCACTGCTCTTGATAGTATTTCTTTCATAAATCCATCCATATATACAGTAAACAACCACGGGGACATCACACACCCCTGTTTCAAACCAACATTCAGGTCAAAGAACTCGCTCTGCTCACTCTCCACACGTACTGCCGCTTTTGCACCCTCATACATGCTTTTCACTGCTTTCAGCAACTTGCCCTCTACTCCGTATATTCTAAGTACTTTCCACAAACCTTCTCTATCCACTCTGTCATAGGCCTTCTCCAAGTCCATAAAGGCAACATACACCTTTTGTTTCTTCTCCAGATACTTCTCCACAACACAATTCAGGGTAAAAATCTGATCTACACATCCTCTTCCCTTCCTAAAACCTCCCTGCTCGTCGCCTATCCATTTCTCCGTTCTCACTCTCACTCTCTCAATCACTACCCTACTGTATACCTTCCCTACTACGCTTAGAAGACATATTCCTCGGTGGTTACCACACACTCCTCTTTCCCCTTTGCCCTTATATAGGGGGACTATTATGCCAGTCTTCCAGTCATCGGGTGCACTCCCCTTCTCCCATGCTAGTTTGCACATTTTCCATACCCATTCTATCACTATCTCACCACCATACCTCAACATTTCCCCACACACTCCATCTGTTCCTGGTGCTTTCCCCAACTTCACTCTTTTCATGGCTTCCCACACTTCTGACCTCCTGATCCCCACCTCCTCCTCCACTACTTCTCTTCTTCTCCCTCCCATACCATATCCAGCTATGTTTGCTGGCTCTTCATTCCTTTCATTTAGCAACTCACTGAAGTACTCCCTCCATCTTTCGACTCTCTCTTGCTTCTCGGCTAGCATTCTCCCATTCTTATCTTTCACACCCTTACTGTTTCCCTTGCTACCTTCCCTAACTTTCTTGACTTCTTTCCAGAACAGTTTCTTACTCTCCCTCCATTTTACACTCAGATTCCTTCCAAATTCCTCATCTACTCTTGGGTACCTCTCATGGGAGAGGTACAAGGAGAAAAAGAGAGAGGCAAAACGGATAATTAGAGAAGCGAAAAAGATGCAAATGAAAAGGTGGGGTCAAAGGTTGAGTGAGAATTTTGAGGAACGAAAGAAGATGTTCTGGAAGGAGGTAAATAGAGTAAGGAAAGGAGGACAAAAGAGGGAAGAGTCAGTGAAAGATGCAAATGGAGAATTACTAGAGGAACCAGTTGAAGTGAGGAAAAGATATGCCGAGTATTTTGAATCTTTGTTAAATGCAAGAGATGGAAGAGAAGCAGTGATTGAAGCAGTGGTGGATGGAGATAGGTTACCCAGGCCACCCAGGTGGCAGGGAATGAATGAAAGGATTGGGGAAAATGAGGTGAAAGAAGCAGTGAAACAAATGAGAGCGGGAAAAGCAGAAGGTTTGGATGGTATTGCTGTGGAGCGTATAAAGAAGGGTGGAGATGTGATAATAGATTGGTTGGTGAGACTTTTCAATGTGTGCTTTACTGTGTCAATGGTACCAATAAACTGGAAGAGTGCATGTATTGTGCCATTGTACAAGGGGAAGGGAGATCAGCAGGAGTGTTCAAGTTATAGAGGTATTAGTTTATTGTCAGTGTTTGGAAAGCTGTATGGCAGGGTGTTGATAGAGAGGATAATAAAGTGTACAGAAGTTGCAATAGGAGAAGAACAGTGCGGTTTTAGGAGGGCAAGAGGGTGCGTGGATCAGATGTTTGCAGTAAGACAGTTATGCGAGAAGTACTTAGAGAAGCATAAGGAGATATTTCGGGCTTCTATGGATTTGGAAAAAGCGTATGATCGTGTGGATCGTGAAGTAATCTGGAAGGTGTTAAGTATTTATGAAATTGAAGGAAATTTGTTAGAAGCCGTTAAGAGTTTTTATGAAGGGAGCAGAGCATGTGTTAGAGTAGGAAATGGTGAGTTGAGTAAATGGTTTTACCTACGACAGGGTTGTGTAATGTCACCATGGCTGTTTAAATATGTTTATGGATTTTGTGGTGAGGGATGTGAAAAGGAGAACTATGGGAAGAGGATTGGGTTTAGTGGGAAAGAATGGTAGAGATTGGGAGTTAAATCAGTTGCTGTTCGCTGATGACACAGCATTGGTGGCGGATTCTGAGGAGAAACTGCAGCGGGTAGTCAAAGAGTTTGGTGTGGTTTGTGGATGGAGGAAACTGAAGGTGAACGTCAATACAAGTAAAGTAATGGTGTGTAATATGGGAGATCATAGGGTGAATCTAGATGTGAGGCTGGATGGGGAAATATTGGAACAAGTAGAGTGTTATAAATATCTAGGAGGAACGATAAGCAAGAGTGGAGGTATGGAAATGGAGGTAAAACAAAGAGTGTGTGAAGGAAGGAAGGTTTTCAGAGCAATGGGAAGTATGTGGAAGACGAGAAATCTCGGAATGAAAGTTAAAAGTGCAATGTATCAAGGAATTGTTGAGCCAACAGTGATGTATGGGGCTGAGACATGGGCTCTGAAGAAAAAGGAGAAAAGAAAGCTGGATGTGATGGAGATGAGCTGCTTGAGGAGTATGTGTGGAGTTACTCGTAGAGACGGATTGAGGAATGAAGAGATACGTAGGAGAGTGGGGCAGCAGGAACATTTGTCAGCCAGAGTGGACAGAAGGGTGCTGAGCTGGTATGGTCATGTTGAACGAATGGGAGATGAAAGGCTTACAAAAAGAATATGTGAGTCAGATACAAGGGGAGATAGAAGGGCAGGAAGACCCCCATTGAGATGGAGAGACTGTGTAAGAAAAGCTTTGGATGATAGAGGAATGACAATAGATCAGGCAAAGGAAGTGGTAATAAACAGGAATGAATGGAGAATGCTTGTGAATAGATGAGTGAACACGTGGTCATTTGGGGGAAGGGGTCGGGCGCAAGTTAGACTAGATAATAGTCCATCAGGCGCCTGGCCCGGGGAGACGATTAATATGAAGGGTGCGCCTGGAAGTGTGGTGGGCGGGCTTATGGCTTCGGCTCCGCTGCATGTCTGCCTGCTGAGATCGTAACCTCTCCGGGTGGTCGGGGGCCGGGGGAGTGCTGGAGCGACCTTGGTGACCCTGGTCTCTGGGTCTTCTCCTGGGTGATCCTAGATGTGTGTGAATTTGTGTTTTATTCTGCATTTGTTCATTGTTTATGTTGTTTTTGTGTTTTCCCTGTTCTTGCTCTGTCTAGAGTCGGCCACCCCCAAGAAAAAGGAAAAAAAAAATAATAAAATAGAATGAAATAGAATGAAATAGAAAAAAAAAAAAAAAATGGGGATTGGGCCTGAGCATATAGATAGATAGATAGATATATATATATGTTATATATATTTGTTGTTATATTTTGAAATATTTACCAGAGACCCAGGCCAATTTGGGGTCCCTAGCAAAAGATTCCCAGGTCCAAGACCAACCAGAGAGGTTCCGATCTCAGCAGGCAGACACACAGCGAAGCTTTACCACCACAATACCTCCCCTGTGAGGTGGGCGGGCATTGTGTCTACTTTTCCTTCAAGGTGCTGGCGAGATCACCCGATTGGGTGTCACTGCAAGGTGGGGGCATTGGCCTGGGGGGTGATGATGCCCTCCCTCGCTGCCCTCTCAGAAACAGATCTCAACTCACCCTGGCCCCTTCGTGGGCCCGAGTATCTGGAGCGGCTTCGGTCTACCGAACTCAGGACTGTTCGGCCAGACAGTCTGGGGAACAACAACAACTAAACTTACCTCTGTACAAGGGTACTATTACGTACTACTTTTCTCCAGTCCTCTGTTACTCTTTCTTTTTCCCATGCTAATTTACATAACAATAACATGCATTATGTCTACAGCTTCATCTTCCCCATATCTCAGCATTTCACCTGGGATGTTGTTGTTGTTGTTGTTGTTCCCTAAGCTCCCTGGCCGAACAGCCCCGAGTCCCTAAGGAAGGCCATGGCCATGGTCGGGCTTTCCCACAGAGCTCTCAAGGAGTGTAGATTGTGTTGTTGGCGTAAGTGATTGTGTGAAATGCAGTCTTCTATGATATGTTTAATGGTATGGGGTGCTGTGTTACATCCTGGGCAGGTGTCGACGACGGAGTCATCCAGTCTCTTCTGGAGTAGATAACATCCCAGGTGATGGGAGTCCTTGGAGCGGCTTCGGTCGCGCCGGGCAACTACCATCACTTGGGATGTTATCTACTCCAGCACCTTTGCCCAGTTTAAGTCTATTAATTGCTTCTTTTACTTCTCTGCTTTTCTGTCTTTCATCTACCCTGTTTATTCTACCTCTCTCCATTCCCATTGTGAGATCATTGCCTTCCCCCTACTCTTTACAGCTAAACTACTAACATGATCTTTCCCCACATCCACCACACCGTCACTCTCCACCACCTCCCCGTTCATATCCCTCATTCTGCCACCTGAGACACTCTCGGTCTTCCTCCCTCTGGCTTCTTTCACAGCTCTGTAGTATGCTTTCTTGTCACTCAGAAACTGTTCACTAATCTTCTTCCCATATTCCTCATCTGTCTTTCTTTTAGCATACTTTACTCTACTCTACTTACATAATAGTGTACTTGGATTTTGAAGACTTGAGTATTTTGGTATATGGCTGGACAACAGGCAGGCCCAGGGGTGTCACATACTCCAGGTTCTTACCACGAGTCTGAAACACAAAAGATGCGCACATTCTAATGTGTCAGTGACTACAGTATATACTGAAAATACATATACAGTACTGTACATACCATGGTTAACATCCTTTTCAATTATATTGTAATGGTTCAGACAGGGTTGCCATTCAAAAGTTAGACCAAAAGTACAATAGTCCTGCCATAATACTGCCCCTACAAATCAACTAGGCAACAAATCCAATTGTCCCTTTAGCATGATAATAAATACAAATAATTAATATGTAAAACTTGCAAAACAAACAAACCAAAACAGGAATGGCACAATAAAGATTAAAGAACTTATCAAAATCACTGTGGAAATAACAATTAGCATACAGTAAACCCTCGCCATCTCGGACCTCTAGAGGTCGGAAACCCGTACTAGCCGGACTGGCTACGGCCTCTCGGACATGTACTTCCGTATTTCGGACATTTCCGTCATCATTCCGACAGTGTCCGACGTTGTCGGATGACGCTCTCACGTCACCGGGCAATAAGGGTTAATATCCGACAAACAGAAGGGACGTCCGACGCCATATACATCCGGGGCAAATTTTCGTTGCGTGAACTATTAGTTATATGGGATTAATTAGGTTAGGTCCGAACCATCAGGCATATACTGTACCCCTATAATGTTCGTAAACACCAAATAAAGGTCATAATAAATTGTTATAATTAATAAATGATATACAGTAAACCCCCGCTAACTATAAGGGTGGTATTTGTCATTAATATGATAAATTTCACATGGAAAAAAAAATATATATATATATATATCCCCGCGCTGTAGGCCTAATCCCTCCCCTCCCTGTCCCAAGCCTCAACTCCGACCCAGTTACTGTGATGATGTTGATAAGCCTATCTTATTTATTATTTATCTATGTGCTGGAAGGATAATATATTTTTCAATTCCTTCACATTAGAAATTATTCAAAGATTACAAAAAGTCCAAATAAGACATAGTTATGTTAATGTATAAGGGAGTTAGGTAGATAAATTAGAGATAGATAGATAGAAAGAGAGTGTATATCGAGGGAACAAAACAAAAAATCTATCAAACTTAAATCTTCCGTCTCTGCTCGCACGGAGGGGAGGGTTGATATCTTTTGTTGATTATCTTATTTATTATTTATCTATGTACTGGAAGGATATTATATTTTTCAATTCCATGGCATTAGAAATTATTCAAAGATTACAAAAAGTCCAAATAAGACATAGTTATGTTAATGTATAAGGGAGTTAGGTAGATATGCATTAGAGAGATAGATAGATAGAAAGAGAGTTGCAGAGGGCGAGTGAGCGATTTTATGTGGAAAAAAAGCTAAAAATACCCTGGCAAAAAACTTCCGAACCATCGGTAAATCTCGGTAAAAAAAATTGTAAAGTTGAGCCAAAGTGTTTGTTGTGCGGGCAAGGGGTAGTACTATGCAACCTTCGTTAAAGTGAAAATTCGTTGCAAGAGTGTTCGTTGTGCAGGGGTTTACTGTACTGTGTTTTGTATTACAGATTATAGGGTTCGAATACGGTTGTCTTCGTTTTCTAGGTTGACGCGGACGTCTCTCTTGAGGTCGGATTTTTTCCGTAGTCTCCGATTTCATTGTTGTCTCGGACGGACATTGGTAGGGTCGGATTTTATCCTCTGTTAGGTCGGACACAAGCCGGACTCCGGACATCTCGGATTTTCGGTCATCTCGGACTGGGTCTCCCCCCAATTAGTCCGAGATAGCGAGGGTTTACTGTACTAATATTTTGAAATAAGAAACCACAAAAACCACCAGTGAGACTGAAACCAAACCTCTTATAGATCACTCAATTTTTAATCCTCAAACCCACGGGTGACGCCATACAGCGTCAATAGGGTAAATAGGCAGCACCCTGGGTTATTGTTGTTCCCCAGGCTGTCTGACCGAGCAGCTCCAAAGTCCCGAGCAAGGCCAAGGCCATAACCGAGCACCCCTACAGAACCCTCCCTGCTTACCACCAATATAAAGCCCAGAGTCATCTGAGAAGGGTTGGATAGTGCCCACATCGCAGCCTAGCCAGGTGGACTCTGTCCTCTCTGGAAAGGAGGGTTTCTGAGGGATGGACTTCAGGGGGCCATCCATGTAGCCGAGTTTTGTCTTTGAGTGACTGGATGGATCGGTGGGTGATTTGAGTAAGGATATGCTTTTGGAGGCTGGCTCGGGGTGAGCAAGGGGGAGTGAAGACAGTATTTGTTTATGATAACGAGTGCTAGGTGTTGTTTTGACGTTTCTTGCTGTGTTCTGCCATGTAGCCTAGTGTTTTTTTTTTTTTTTTTTTTTTTTTTTTTTTTTTTTTTTTTTTAATATTAGACCACTGAGCTCCATAAAAGAACTCTCATAGGGCTGGCCTGAAGGATTCGATCAAGATATATAACTAAACAAGTCAAGATAGAAAGGGAAGGGCAGTAGGGGAACAAATCAAGGAAGGTGAAGACACGCAGACATTTCTCGCCATTTCACCAGTTCAGCCAGACCACATGAGCTCCACATCAGAGCTCTTATAGGGCAGGGCCGAAGGATGAGGCAAGAACTGCTACACCGCAACACCAACCAAGAAGTGATCAGGGCGAAGAATGAGAGATCAGGTGGAAGGTAGAAAAAATCACATCGAGAAGCAAAAAATGCATTACAGATTGGAATCAAGTCAGTCCAGCCACATCAGCAACCGAAGAGACAAATCAGGTCAGGAGTCTGCCACCTAGCCAGGCCAGGGAGACATGAGATATAGGCTGCCCGAGGACAGCCGAATAAGAATAGAAGGGGAAAAACATTGAATGAGGAAAGAAAAACTACTAAAAATTAGTCAAGCTGAGGACGAAAGCTCGAGGGGAGAGAGAGGGAAACAATCACATCCCACCCCCATCAAGCCCCAGTCGCCGGCCCCGAAGCCCCCCAACCGCGACAAGGAGAGTAGTAACAGGGGGGGCCTAGTGTAGTGAGTGGCGTTGGTTTGTGGAGACTGCAGCGAGAAATTGTGTGCCTCTCATATCAAGGTGATCCTTGAATTTTTCTTACAGTTTCTTACAGTAGATCCTCTGGAAAAAGGCAAACTAGGCCTGTGCATCCAGCTCAGTACCAGTACTTGCACTGCTGCGGTCGTTCACGGTGTTGGCGGCGGCAGAAGCAGACGCAACATTTTTACTATTCTGTATTTTTGTTTTATAATCAAACTTCAAATTTTGTCTTCCCCATGCTTTATCAAGATTACTTTCAAACTCCCTTATTGATTCGGAATCGACTCCACTCATTTACCACTCTATCACAAAATGAGTTCTTTGCCTTCTCAAGCCTATTTCTTTCTTTGTAAATTTTCTTAGTGTCCTCTCATTCTTGTTCCCTCCCGCATCAAGAAGATACCTTCACACACATCCTCATCGTACTTTCCTGACACTATCTTAAAAGTCTCTATCATATCCCCTCTCTTTCTCCTATATGCCAGTGTCGGAAGCCCCAGTGTCCTCAACCTCTGCTCATAGCCCGCGTTCTTCAACGTTGGTACCAGCTTGCTAGCTCTCCCCTGCACTTTCTCCACTGCTTCTATATCCTTTACCATATATGGAGCCCTCACCTGGTTCGCATATTCCAGGTGCGGCCTAACCAGCGCTGTATAGAGATTCCTGAAGATTTCTTCGTCAAGTGACACAAATGTCCTCCTTATCAGCCCTACAATTCTATTGGCTTTGTTTATCTTTTCCGCTAAATGTTCTGAGAAATTTAACTTATTGTCTATCACTACTCCTATATCCTTTTCTGCATTCACTTCCTCCATCGCTTCATACATACTGTATCCTACCTTGTCTATCTTGCTTGTCCCAATCCGCATGTACTTGCATTTTTTTGGATGAAAAGGCATTAACCAATGCTCAGACCATCCCTTCATGCCCTCCACATCTCCTTGAAGCAAACCCACATCTTCCTTACTCCTCACTCTTCTATACAGCTTAGTGTCATCCGCATACAGGTATACCTCACTTCCATTAGTTATAACTTCAGGTAAGTCGTTGATAAATATAACAAACAGCAGTGGTCCCAACACAGATGCCTGAGGTACCCTATTTGTAATTTCCCTCCACCCCAAGCCTATTCCATTCACCAGTACCCTCTGTCTCCGATCTTTCAGGAAGGCTACTATCCATTTCACACATTTCTCCCCTATATTATAGCTTCTAACTTTCTCTATTAACCTTTTATGTGGGACCTTATCGAAGGCCTTCATAAAATCGCAATATACCACGTCTATTACATCACCATCTTCTAGAATTTGCATCCAATCATCTACCACCTTAATTAGCTGTAGTACCGTCGACCTCCCCGGCAAGAATCTGAACTGTCTCCCACTGAAAAGTTGGTTTGACTTCATATGCTCCATTATTCCTTCTCTAAATACCGTTTCCATTAACACACAACACTTGTCAAACTGACTGGTCTATAATTCCCTGGGTCATTTCTCTTTCCCTTCTTAAATATAGCTGTTATGTTCGCCTCTCTCCAGTCCATCGGGATTTGTCCTGTATTAAACGATACCTCAAATAACATTTTCAATGGCTCTACTAACATCTCACCTCCTTCCTTTATGATTCTTGGGTGTATCCCATCCGGTCCCGGTGACTTACTTCTGTTCATTTTTTCTATAGCCCTTCTTATTCTAGCATGGGAAAACTCTATTAGTTCTAGTGCCGGTGCCTGTTTGATGGGAATAGTAGGCACTGCATCATCCGATTCCACTGTTAGTACCCCTCCAAAGTATTTACCCAGCACCTCTGCTTTCTCCTTATCAGTCTCCGCTCTACTCCCATCATCCAACCCCCCCACCAGCTCTGGGATCCCTACTCTTCTTGTTAACTTTTCCTGAATGTACTTCCAGAATATTTTTGGATTATCCTTCACATTTCTAGCAATCTCTCTCTCCCTCTCCTTCACCCCCCTCCTTGTCTCCCACCTTATTTTATTGTTTATTTGTCTGCATTCCAGATCCACTTCTTCAGCTTCTATACTAGACCCCCTGTTCTTTTTTAACAATTTTAGTCTTTCCCACAGATGGAACAGATGAACAGATGGAGTGTGTGGGGAAATGTTGAGGTATGGTGGTGAGATAGTGATAGAATGGGTATTGAAAATGTGCAAACTAGCATGGGAGAAGGGGAGTGCACCCGATGACTGGAAGACTGGCATAATAGTCCCCCTATATAAGGGCAAAGGGGAAAGAGGAGTGTGTGGTAACCACCGAGGAATATGTCTTCTAAGCGTAGTAGGGAAGGTATACAGTAGGGTAGTGATTGAGAGTGAGAGTGAGAACGGAGAAATGAATAGGCGACGAGCAGGGAGGTTTTAGGAAGGGAAGAGGATGTGTAGATCAGATTTTTACCCTGAATTGTGTTGTGGAGAAGTATCTGGAGAAGAAACAAAAGGTGTATGTTGCCTTTATGGACTTGGAGAAGGCCTATGACAGAGTGGATAGAGAAGGTTTGTGGAAAGTACTTAGAATATACGGAGTAGAGGGCAAGTTGCTGAAAGCAGTGAAGAGCATGTATGAGGGTGCAAAGGCGGCAGTACGTGTGGAGAGTGAGCAGAGTGAGTTCTTTGACCTGAATGTTGGTTTGAAACAGGGGTGTGTGATGTCCCCGTGGTTGTTTACTGTATATATGGATGGAGTTATGAAAGAAATACTATCAAGAGCAGTGGATGTTGGTGTATCGCTGAAAAGGGAGGGAATTGAGTGGAAGCTACCTATACTGCTGTTTGCGGATGATACAGTTCTGATGAGTGATAATGAATGGGAGTTGCAGGGTCTGGTAAATGAGTTTGGAACAGTGTGCGAAAAAACGGAATTTGAAGGTAAATACGGGGAAGAGCAAGGTTATGGTCTTCGAAAGGGGTGAAGTCACAGAGTGTGAGGTGAAGCTGAACAGTCAGGCTATGGAGATCGTCAACTCTTTTAAGTATCTGGGCAGTGTGTTGAGTAAAGATGGGACTATGGATGAAGAGGTGCGGGAGAGGGTACAACAGGGGAAGAGGGTTGTAGGAACGCTAAAAGCAGTAACAAGAAATAGGGTGGTCAGTATGGAAGTGAAGAAGTCCTTGCATGACAGTGTGGTAATCCCGACACTGACTTACGGAAGCGAAGCATGGACGTTGGTTGAGAGACTCAGACCAAGAGTGAGAGCAGTGGAAATGAATTACTTAAGGAGTGCGTGCGGAGTTACATGGAGGGATAGACAGACTAATGAGGAAGTAAGAAGGAGGTGTGATGTGGAGGTAGATGTGCTGGAAAGTGTGAAAAGGAACAACTTGAGATGGTTCGGCCATATGGAACGTATGGAAAGCGAGAGAATGACTAAGAGGGTGTATGAGAGCGAGGTGGAGGGACAGAGGGGGAGAGGTAGACCGAATATGAGTGGAAGGATGGAGTGAGGAAGTACATGAACGAAGGTGGTGCTGGTTGGGGGGAGGGGCGTCGACTGACTGGGGACAGAGGTGCATGGGGGCGGTTCGTTCGTGGCCACCCCTTCGGGGATCACGGCGTCAGGCAATAGATAGATAGATAGTCTTTCCCACAATCGTTTCTTTCTTCTAATCAATGTCCAAAGCTTTCTTTTCATTGGCAATTCTGGGTTTGTTCTTTTCCTCAATTTTGTTTTTTCCTTATATTCCCTTACTGGTACACTTTTGGATACAGTATTCTCCAGTTTGACTCAAATTTTCCTCCACATTCCTTCAGCGTCTTCACCGTTCAAGTATTCCCCCCAGTCAATGTCCAAACACCGTCTCAGCAGCTCATAATCTGCTCTATCATACATGTATATTTTTCTATTGCTTCTATTATCCCTCTCTGATTTAATATTGCAACTAAAGCTTATACAGGCATGGTCACTACGACCTATAGGGCTATCCACATTAACATGTTCCACTATATCCTCTTCATTGCTAAAAATCAAATCAAGTACACTCCCCTGCGTCCCATCTCTATATCTTGTCATCTCTGTAATATGTTGCGTTAAAAAACAATCTCTCACTTTCTCTATAAACTTATTTTCCAGGCTACCCTGTCCCGCTGGAGTAGTACAATTTGCCCAGTTGATCCTTGGCAAATTGAAATCTCCAATCAAAATTTTATATTTGTTCTCTCTATTATCTATTTCCTCCATTACTTTCAATAGGTTATCATCCTCTCCCCTACTATTATTTGGGCTTCTATATATAGAGGCAATTAGAATTGATCCTCTTACACATTTTACTTCAATACACAAATACTCGCAATACTGCTGTCTCATATCCACCTCATTAACCTTGAGCTCTTTTCTTACATAAATAAACAGTCCTCTTCCGACCTCTGCTCTAATAGCATTTCTCTCATATAACTCAAAACCCTCCAAACTATATTCCACCAGTTCCCTTTCAATTCTAGCATTTTTTGGTCTTACTTCCTGTAGGGCTATGACATCAGGTTTTTCCTCTTCATCCTGCAACCTACATATCAGTTCTCTTTTCTTGTCCTGGGTAAACACATCCACATTACTAAACATAATCCTTAATCAATCTACCATTCCTTCAGCAATTACACCATCCCGCTCCTCCTGTCCGTACCCTACTCCCCCGTTAGCACTACTGGGTCTGCCACTTTGTCTCCTGTCTCTCCCTGTGACACCTCCACCCCGTTCTCCTCTTCCGTCACAACTCCTATCACATTCTCTTCCCTCCCTGATCTCCCCCTCCCTTCTACTCTTATAAACCACTTCCTTAATTTTCCGTCCCTCACTCTCCAGTAAAAATTTCTCTTATCCTCCTCACCCAACTTTCCATTATTTTCATCAGCCTTTTCTTGTAATTCCTTCATTTTTTTCCTTTGTTCTATACTCAAATCCTTCTTTAGTCTTATGTGTTTCAGTTTTTCATTTGTATTTAGCCTCCAACTAAAATTTGTCACAGTCTCTGCCACTGCCCTAGTTTTAAACTGTACCCTTATAGGTCTCATCTCTCCCCTTTTATATCTACCTATCCTACTGACCTCCTCCACCTGCCCTTCCCATCCATATCTGTCCTCATCCACACCTTTCATGACCTCCTTCACTGTCTCCATATCCCTCACTTTTCTCACTCCATTATCATTCATATGAGTCTCTATATCTCCATACAAGATTACACCCCTATCCCTGTCCATGGCCTCCCTCACGACTCTCCTTGTTCTTCATGACCCCTACAACTGCACTCTCAAAACTTTTTTTGGTCATATTAATTTCTTCCTTTTGCTCTTTCATAATATCCTCCAAATCCTTGAATTTTTGTTTACCTACCACCGTCCATGCAGTTGACTCCTTTATTTCCTTGAAACGTCCTTCGTATTCCTTCAGCTGCTCCTTCAATGCCATATTCTCTGCTCCCAGTTCATCTACCCTTTTCAATACCATCTCTAGGCTATCATTAACTGCCGAAATAGGCCTGCATTCACTTCCTTCGCTAGGCCTATTCCCTTCCCCACCTGTCACACCACACATTACACACAGTGCCTTAACTTTCTCACCAATATCCCCCTTCCATTTCTCCGTATCACTCATCCACTTTTCCAAATCCTTCACAACAATAATAACCTCTTCTAACTTCTTATCTGTGCTCTTAAACCCACGAAAACGTTGTAACCTTTCTTCCGCCTCCGTCATACCCGAAATTCCCTCCGCCATGTTTGTTTACAAACTCAACAACTCACAACACTACCGCTGTCCCGTCACTACACACTCTTATTACACTATATATCACCCCTCCACCACACCAATATATCCTCCAAACACTTCACAAATCCTTCCTCTTCTTGCTAGCCCCGTATGCACTCGATATTCCGTGAATTACTTATCCATTCCCATGAACATATGCCGGAGCCTCAAAAACTTGCGTCCGCCTTCCGCCATTGTGTGCCGCCAACACCAAATTCAACACGAATTTGAGGACTTTGGTTTCCTAGTGTAGGTAGTCTGTAGGTGTGGTAGCTGTGCAGCCAGTGATTATTTTGAGGGCTTTGTTCTGTATAGACAGTAGGGTGTTGTGATGTGTTTCTGAGAGCAGGGCTAGCATATTCCACCACTGAACGTATATACTGTATATTATTTGTATACTGTGATGGTAGTTTCTTTGTTATGTCCAAATGTTGTGTGGGCAAGTGACTTGAGGGTGTTTAGTCTTGGTGGTTTATTATGGTGTGTTTGCTGAATTATTATTGATTATTTTAACCCGCTGAGACCCAGCGTCGCACGTGTTGCGTCGGCAATGTTCGATCACCAGAACCCAGCGACGAAACGTTTGCGTCCTGGCCGGTCCGGTCCTAATTACTCCGGTCCTATGGCACCCCGAGGCCTCAGATTTGTACTGTATGGGAACTGTGTAAGTATCCCACGCACCCATGCCGATGGTTGAAAACTCTCAAAATCCAACCGCGTGCGCGTGAGCGCGCAAAAACATGTTTTTTTACTCTTGTAAAATCTGTTTTCGGGGGCTCTGTAGGACCATTTTTTGCACTTTATGACCAATTTTTTGTTTGTTTTTCCTTCATTCCTAACCCATTCGCTATTGTTTCTGGAATAAAAAAATAAATTTCAATCTGCTGGGCCCTGGTGGTACATTTATTAACCCTTGTCTAGCGGGGTGTTTTGGGCTCATTTGGGCATATTCAGGCCCTCCTGCATGATAAATCAAGGATCTGCATGAAAAAAGAAATTATTTAGCAAAAAACTAGGCGCTAAAAGCTTCAAAATGAGACCAGAACGAGCTACGTAGCACTCGTGGTTCTCTTGCAGTGATGCCACGAACATGGGAGTTTAGCATATATTGGTATATTTTTCCCAGCTATGCTCACTACTGGCTACACTGCCGGCCTCTCGAGAACACAGGGAACATGGGTTAATGGGCGGCGGTAAGCCCTGGGAGTCGGCTGTCTGGCCCGCTGTGCTCCCGGCCATTTGCACTCGATTTTAACCCTTTAAAAGCCTTAATAATGCTCCTAACTTGCTGCAAATTGGTGCACGACTTAAGTCGAGCGCCGCCAATAAGGGGTTAATAACTAGCTGGGGCTCAGCGGGTTAATAATTTTGCTATTCTACACACTGTATACAGTATTTTTTATTTGCCTCTAAACTAAAATTGAGAGGAAAAAAAAAAAAAAATTGACAGACCCACTTCAAGTAATATGCTTGCTCCCCAAGCTAAAGTTATATATATTTCATGGTATAAAAAATATCCCGGCTGAAGGACGGTTTCCCCTAATGTTCGTGTTCACTCTACCTGCATAGTGCAAAATGTTATGTACTGTATTCACAAACTAAAAATTTAAGTTTTTTTTCCAGCCAACAGTAAACTGCATCCCTATGCAGATGAGATCTCGATACTTAATAGAAATATATGAACTGCCATGTCTCTGTATCATAATACCGGTATTATTGAGCTTTCATAATTAATAATACCAGTATATTTGGCTCCAAAATCTTTATAATAGCAAAGTACGGTAATCAAGATGAGGATATGACAATTTACTGTCAGCTAAAAACAAACGGACTATAAATGGATGAAAGCCAAAGTTCCTTCCCACCCTGGCTCTGAGGGAAGTTAGATGCAAAGCTATATTATATTTACAAACTATCGAGTCCATAAAGACCACTCGACACTCGTGGATCAGATAGCGCTGTCATTCCACATAAGGAAAACGGCACACCCGGTGAACCAGGTCTGGATGTCTTGTTATCTACAAAGCAGTGGTGGAGGGTGTGAGGGGGCGGGGACCACCAAGGAGGAAAGGGAGGGATGGTGTGAGTCAGGTCACGACACTATGATGAACAGGGGCTTAAGCATTAAGGAGGGCGAATGGTGCGCACAAAAGAGAGTGAGTTGGAACGAAGTGGTATATAGGGCACGATGACACACCAGGCAATAAAACAGACCAAGTGGTTGGGAAGTGGTTGGAATAAACTATTATGATGGGGCATGCATTGAGGATTTATGTAGCTAGTGCTGGTTTATTGCTTTTCCAAATGCCAAGAAAGAAGGATGTAAATGAATGAATGTGTAAATGTCATATTTTTATCCTCTTGTGTTCTTATACTTCTACTAAGTTGGATGTGGTATGTGTGAAAAAAAAGGACAAAATATATCTAAAATGTTGGGTACCCCAGTAATGACGGTGGCACAGTCGGTGAACCATGTCTGGATGTCTTTGGTGGCGGTAAACATCTTGTCCAGGCACAGGAAGGTCTTCTTGGTGAGGTAGTGGGAGGCTGCCAGCTGCTTGTCTGGGGGGAAGTCATCAAGGGCTGGTAGAGGGGGAGAAAGGAGAGTTTATTAAAGAAGGAACGGAAAAAGACAAAATTTATTTACCCTCAAAAGTAAAGTAGGTCAAAGCTTCAAATTAAACTAACCTGATTAACCTTTAAAAAAAAATTAGACAAATAATAAATTATTATATTTTAGATATCAATAAGAACAGTGATAATCATATATATAAATATATATATATAAATATATATATATATATATAATCTATCTATCTATCTATTGCCTGACGCCGTGATCCCCGAAGGGGTGGCCACGAACGAACCGCCCCCATGCACCTCTGTCCCCAGTCAGTCGACGCCCCTCCCCCCAACCAGCACCGCCTTCGCTCATGTACTTCCTCACTCCATCCTTCCACCTCTCATTCGGTCTACTCCTCCCTCTCTGTCCCTCCACCTCGCTCTCGTACACCCTCTTAGTCATTCTCTCGCTTTCCATACGTTCCATATGGCCGAACTATCTCAAGTTGTTCCTTTTCACACTTTCCAGCACATCTACCTCCACACCACACCTCCTTCTTACTTCCTCATTAGTCTGTCTATCCCTCCATGTAACTCCGCACGCACTTCTTAAGTAATTCATTTCCACTGCTCTCACTCTTGGTCTGAGTCTCTCAACCAACGTCCATGCTTCGCTTCCGTAAGTCAGTGTCGGGATTACCACACTGTCATGCAAGGACTTCTTCACTTCCATACTGACCACCCTATTTCTTGTTACTGCTTTCAGCGTTCCTACAACCCTCTTCCCCTGATGTACCCTCTCCCGCACTTCTTCATCCATAGTCCCATCTTTACTCAACACACTGCCCAGATACTTAGAAGAGTTGACGATCTCCATAGCCTGACCGTTCAGCTTAACCTCACACTCTGTGACTTCACCCCTTTCGATATATATATATACTGTATATAAATATAAGTATATATATATATATATATACTGTATATATTAATTAAAATTTAAAACTTGCAAACTAAACAAATCAAAACTAGGACAAAGACAATATAAAGGCAAAATAACTTATCAAAATCGCTATGTGGAAACAACGCTTACTATAATAAAATTTATGAAATAAAAGAACACAATCCACCACATAGGGTGTACATTACTACATGAGCAAGTTAATCTGTTTCCCAAGCAAACTAATCGCACACATATCACACACTATATATATATATATATATAGTTAGTTAGTTTAGTTATGTAGAGCAGATTAACCAGACCACTGAGCTCCATACGGCACTCTCATAGGTCTGGCCCGAAGGATTAGATCAGATTACTGAAAGGAGCTTAAGGCGACGCCAAAAACGAACGATGGGGGGGAAGGAAATTGACAGAGAATCGGATAAAAGGTCAGTGAATGATTTAGTACCAAAACAAGCCGTACGCAGACGGGCAGTATCTGGGCAGTCAAAGACGTGGCGAACAGTTAGAGGGGAATGACAGGAGGAGCAGGTAGGGGGCGGAGTGCGGGGATTGGACATTAAATAACCGTGAGTCAGCCGGGAATGGCCTATCCTAAGTCTAGTTAGTAAAACTTCCTCACACCTGTGAGACCTGGAAGACGAGGGCCAAGGACGGACAGAAGGTTTGATTGCACAGAGTTTATTATTGCAGGGTAGAGCATCCCAATGAGATTGCCACGTGCAAAGAATAGAAGGCTTGAGTAAGGATAGCCAATCACCTAATGGAAGGTGGGGCTGGCGAGGGATCATTAAAATAGCATCCTTAGCCGCAGCATCGGCGTCTTCATTGCCACGGACACCGATGTGAGCAGGAATCCAACATAACTGGACCTGGAATCCACGTAGGCTCATCTCGTGGAGAGCGTATTTTATGGCTAAAACTATTACGTGGGAGGACGAATAAGCACGGAGCGCTTCGAGGGCACTACGAGAGTCATTGTAAATTATAAAGGGCTGTTGAGGGGTGTCACGTATAATGTCAATAGCGGATTGGATAGCTAATAGTTCAGCAGTAAAGATAGAGGCTTGGCGCGCGAGAAAAAACTGATGGAGCTTAGTAGAGGACACAGCAGCGAGGACCACCCCAGAGTCAGTCTTAGACCCGTCAGTGAAGATGGCAAAATGGGGGCCTTTATGACGTATGTGTTCGAGTGCGTGTTGGCAGTGATGGCTAGGGACAAAAGGATATCTCTTAGAGAGGAAGGAGAGGTGAGTGCAAACAAACATATATATATATATATATATATATATACTGTATATATACTGTATATATATATATATTTACAGTCAGGTCTCGATATACACGGTTTCGTTTGGACACGGTAACCTCAAAAGTTCCAAAGTCGGCCACAAACACAAAAGTCGGGATCATATACGGGTGGCGCCCAAGCCTAGGTATATATTATTATTATGTTTTTGTTTTTTTTTGTTTTTATTTATCTCCCTTATACATACTGTATATATATATAACTGTCTTGTTTGGTCTTTTTTTAATCTATGAATCATTTCTAATACATAGAATTGAAAACAATATTACCCTTGCAACACACAAATAATACAAAAATTACGGCCACAGGCCGTAGCTCAATTGGTAGAGCATTCGCCTGCTAACCGTGAGGTTGACGGTTCGAGCCTCGGGCCAGCCAGTGAGTTATTGGCAGACGTCAGTGCTGTTGGTGAACGGTGCGGTCTAGCAATCTGTGGCAACTATTCACCAAGTCCCTGATTCATCAGGGCACCCACCCTAGCCTTGCTATTCAGCAGGGAGTGTATGGTGGTAAAAACTGCATCTTTGTCTTTTCAGAAACTTAAATCCGTCTCATATAGTTTCGTATGTTATCAATCATTTGCCCCTAACAACTATCTCTCTTTCTATACATTATCTATCTCCTTTATACATTAACATAGTCTATGTCTTATTTAAACTTTTTGTAATCTATGAATAATTTCTAATGCGATGAAATTGAAAACAATATTATCCCCCTGAGTGCCAGGTCCATATATATACGGACTAGGGTCTTGTCACGCCCAGTGCCAGGTCCGTATATATACGGACTCGCCGAAAAAAAATTGTAGCAGCGAAACGACTGCACCTATGGCTTTCATATTTCTACCACATGTACCATACCCTTCTGGCTTCTTGCCACCACCAACACAACCCCCTCCCCCCACCCACTCGCTGACTATCGGTCGCCTCACAAGGAAAAAAAAAGGAAAATCTGTGGCGGCGAAACGACTGCACCAATCGGTTCCATATTTGTGTGACAAGTCCTTTACCCTTCTGCCTTCCCCCCACCACACCCCCAACCGCCTCCCACCAACCACTTCCAGCGTATCCGTACGAAGAAAAGGAAAAAAAAGGAAAATCCGTGGTGGCGAAACTACAGTACCTCACCACTCGGCTTCATATTTGTAACACGAGTCAATTACGCTTCTACCTTCCCCCCACCATCCCCCAAACCACTCTCCCACCACCCTCCTACCTATACGTTCCGATACCATAAAAGTCGATGATTTACTCTGAAAATTTCAACTACATTTGGGACCATCGGGGACCTGGAGCGCGTTCAGTCTAACCAAACGCGCAAACGGGATAGCTCTACTGAACGTGATCGCCTCTGATTCGACGAATCACGTTTGTGATTGTTTGCAATCAGACGGCGATCACGCTAACACTCCGTGGAGGTGACTAGCGAAGCTATCATAACAGTAAGCCTAAATCTCACCTCGACATTATATTATCATAATTAAGCTTAATTAGCCTCCCTCCATGTTATATATGTGTCGCAATATAAATTATAAGGTTGCACACCTATAAAAATCATAGTTATCATGACAATTTTGCTATATATAACATAAAACAAGCAACTTGGAGCGCAACCCTCGCAGCTACTTCGTCTAGACTTCGGTGCAGTAAGCATAGCCTAGCCGGTAACGACTTCGCCTTTAAATCCGTAAGCAAGGATTCGAGGCTCGACAAGTTAATGTTTTTTTTTTTTTTGCAGTTTTTATCTAATTTGTTTCGTTATACCTGTATATTGGTAATGTTACTATGCCAATGATATATTGTACTGGGTTATAACTTGCTGTACAGGTTTTTGAGCGTTTGTCTATATTATTGATTAATTATTATGTTTTGTATGCAGTTTGTATTTAATTGTTATAGTTATATATTAGTAATGTTACTATGCCAATGATAGCCTATATTTTACGGGTTATAGACTAACTTGATGTACAGGTTTTTCGGCGCTTGTCTATATTATTGATTGATTACTCTATTTACTTTATTAAAAACAATTTCTGAGGCATAGTTGCATCGAAGTATGTTAGGTCAGTTAAGCTATGTCTAGTAGGGTAGCCTAACCACGCTATAGTTCAATTTTCAAATGTGATCTAATGGTTAACAAATAATATTAATGAACCTTCCATAAATATAGGCTTGCAAATAGCCTATATACACATAGATCGTCAGAAAAAGAAAGTATGCCTATACTGTACATACATTGCCAGGAAGAGATAATATAGCCTATATAGGCTACTATTTAATTCAGCCTGGCTACATAGCCAATATATATAAACTATAGGCCTATAATTTAGCCTATTCATAGTCCTACATCGCCAGGAAAAGAACGTCTACTTTTTATTTCCCCAATAGACTAACGGAGAATTGTTTGAAAATTACACGGGGAAGAAAGAGCTACCTTTGCCAGATAAGGACCGTAATAACTTTGTCAACATTTCTTAATAAGAATACAAGATATAATAAGCCTTATGGTAGCCTAGCCTACCGTCTGTCTTGAGCTTGAACAAGGCTGCCGACTGTAGCTGACAGTGTGACTACCTTAGCCAATAGTCTATATTAATGGATAATAATATCCAATAATAAAATGTATTGATTGAAATTAATAGACCGAAAAAGCATATGTTACAGGCCTAAAACCTTCGTAGACATCGCCAACAAGATTTGAATTTCGTGCTCATAGCCACTGACCAATCAGCGACGAGAATCAATGTTTGGCTATCAATGTCGTTCAGTCTGCGCGATCATGAACAGGATTGCCTGATAAGGTAGACTGAACGCGCTCCTGATTTCTGGCGAAAATGGACAAGGGGAGTGGTTTTTTTACCATTATCCTTCCTTTCTCACCCAACTTGATAGATTTAGCCCCCCCCCCCCAAAAAAAAAAAAAAAATCCTCTGGCACTGGCAGATGCATAGGGTCAATAATTGTCTGGCACTCTGCGGGATAATTATCCTTCAAACACACAAATAATAAAATGAAAAAGAGTCAATATAAATGTCTCCTGTCTTTTCAGTAACTTGAGTCCGTTTCATGTCTCATAATAGTTTGTATGTTATCGATCACTTCCCCCTCTGCAACTCTCTCTCTCTCTCTCTATCTATCTCTCTCTCTCATGTATCTATCTATAACTCCTTTATACATTAACATAACTATGTCTTATTTGGACTTTTTGTAATCTATGAATCATTTCTAATGCGATGTAATTGAAAACAATATTATCCTTCACACACACAAATAATAAAATGAAAATGAGTCAATAAAAATGTCTCCTCTGTCTTTTCAGTAACTTGAGTCCGTTTCATGTCTCATAATAATTTGTATGTTATCGATCACTTCCCCCTCTGTAACTCTCTCTCTAATGTATCTATCTATAACTCCTTTAAACATCAACATAACTATGTCTTATTTGGACTTTTTGTAATCTATGAATCATTTCTAATGCGATGGAATTGAAAAATATAATATCCTTCCAGCATATAGATATTCAAGAAATAAGATAGTCAACAAAAAATATTCCCCCGTCTTCTCTGCGAGGTTCCGAGCGTCGGGAGATTTTATTTTATTTATTTACAGTATTGTTTTTTTCCCCCACGGTTTATTTTCGCCTTTAAAGTGTGTCTACACAAATTGATTGGGAAATATTGTAACATGTTTTTAATTGACATTTATGTCATATTTGCTGATTATGAGTTGGTGGAAGAAAAAAAATCTTTAATTCCATCATATCGGAAATGATTCACAGATTATATAGAGACCAAATAACATTCACTTGTAAGTGTGTTCAATAGTTTTGCATTATCAATAGGGTTATAACTTCTTCTCTACTTTCTGGTCTATTGAACCATAGCCTAATAAAGAGAGGGGGAGGGAGGGAGCGTCCCCGATAGTGACAACCAATCTGATGATGATAATGATATGATGGACAATATTTCTGTGTTCTCTGGTTTCAATGAGAACGATCAACATGCCTGGGAACCTGGAGGGGCCGATGTGGTAGCTGTAGCACAAGGTTTATCAACATCATCAAAGTAACGGGGTCGGGGTTGAGGCCGGGCAGGGAGTACAGCGCCGGGGATATCTACCTAACGTCAACACGTCTATTCACACAAATAAGTCAGTAACAGGTCCAAAACAGTTCTTATTGATGCTTAATGTATTCTATGTTATGTCATATATGATGTTGGTGGTATAATGTAATATAAGTCGGCTGAAGGTAGGCAAAAGGGGGACTTCGGGCAAGTGGCTGGAACAAATTAATGAATTCCCATAAGGCCTGTTATTTCTAAAACACGGTTTTGATATACACTGTACGTACAGGGTACGAATTAACCGTGTATATCAAGACCTGAATGTGTATATATATATACAGTATATATATATATATACAGTATATATATCTATCTATTTATCTACTGCCTGACGCCGTGATCCCCGAAGGGGTAGCCACGAACGAACCGCCCCCATGTACCTCTGTCCCCAATCCGTCGACGCCCCTCCCCCCAACCAGCACCGCCTTCGTTCAAATACTTCCTCACTCCATCCTTCCACCTCTCTATCGGTCTACCTCTCCCTCTCTGTCCCTCCACCTCGCTCTCGTACACCCTCTTAGTCATTCTCTCGCTTTCCATACATTCCATATGGCCGAACCATCTCAAGTTGTTCCTTTTCACACTTTCCAGCACATCTACCTCCATACCACACCTCCTTCTTACTTCCTCATTAGTCTGTCTATCCCTCCATGTAACTCCGCACGCACTTCTTAAGTAATTCATTTCCACTGCTCTCACTCTTGGTCTGAGTCTCTCAACCAACGTCCATGCTTAGCTTCCGTAAGTCAGTGTCGGGATTACCACACTGTCATGCAAGGACTTCTTCACTTCCATACTGACCACCCTATTTCTTGTTACTGCTTTCAGCATTCCTACAACCCTCTTCCCCTGTTGTACCCTCTCCCGCACTTCTTCATCCATAGTCCCATCTTTACTCAACACACTGCCCAGATACTTAACCCTCTCACCACGGAAGGGCTCTTGAACGCCCATAAAAAAGCATATAACAGCTGCCCGGAAGGGCTCTTGAACGCCCAGTGGTTGAAAGCCTGTGAGCTTCGTGTGCGAGGCGTCGGTCCGACGCATGTAAACAACAGCCGGCTGGACCGACGCCCCGCATCTCCGGCCACAAGAAGGAGAGCGTCGCTTGTTCGTGTGTGCCTGTATGTTGTTGTTAAGTATCGAAAAGTAGTGTAAAGTGGCTGTTTTGGCCATAAAGTTATCTCCAATGAAATCATCATCACAACTCAACCAGTTGACTTAGAGAGCTCTACTTAATGCCATTCTACAGGTAAATAACACAGCTACGCTTGGGGATGCGCGGGAATGCGGGAAGCAGTCAGATTAACACATATACGGTAGCCTAGCCTAGACGTTTTTCGGCCAAAACACCCGGGTTTCGAGGAATATATATATAATACATAGCCGGGGCTGGAGGGTTAAAAGAGTTGACGATCTCCATAGCCTGACCGTTCAGCTTAACCTCACACTCTGTGACTTCACCCCTTTCGATATATATATATAAGACCATAACCTTGCTCTTCCCCGCATTTATATATATACAGTATATATATATATATATACTGTATATATATATATATATATATATAGGGCTGCAGCCCAGTAGGCTGTTGAAAAATAGCTCATTCTCTCTCTATATACTATATAGGGTAAGACAGGGTAATTTCGCCAAAAACCGCGTATTTTGACAAATAGAAACTGCCACAAATGGAATTTTTAATTTTTTAATTTTTTATCTATACATTCAGCCTTTCTGCTATAGATGCCCCCCAAAAAAAATATATATAATGTTCTGGTCATGCTGCCGATTTTTAAAAAAAAGTCACTCGCGGCGAAATTTCCCCGCGACCTATTTTACGCATCATCTAGCTAGTAAACTAGAAAACATTATATGATTAACCCGGCAATGGCGAGGGGGGGGGTATTGAACTAGCTGCCCATGGGCGAGCATATTGGCTCCATTCAGGCCTATAATCGTCATTTTACGATAAATATCGTTATTACTTATTCATATGAGCCTATTTTACCTTCACTATGAAGATAGTAACCTGTAACAACAATAAAACAAGTGAAAATATAATTTTTCTGGTCAAAATCGCGAATATAGATGGACCAGCCCATTCATGAATTATGGAGAAAATTGAGGCAACCCCTCCCTCCACGAGGCCTCAAGCCACACTGAGCCTACTCATACACACACTCGGTTAAGTAACACAACCGCTAGGCACGTAAGCACATCCTCCACACATTTTGCTAATGTTAGCAAAAAAATATACCAACGAATTAGGGAATAACAGGGAAAATAGGTGATAATTGAAGGGGGAGGGGAAAAGGGGGAAGGAGGGGATGTGGAAGAGTGATTTGAGATATAGGGAAAAAAAAAAAAAATTGTTTAGTGCTACAGGGGCCATTTAAATGTTTTTTTTAGGCCTCCCTCATAAGAGCTTTTCCGCCGTCGCCCAGTAAAACCTCTTATGAGCTTTGCCGCCGCTTACGGGTTAAAGGCCAGACAAAACACTAGCGCGCAGGTTAAAGCAATGAAAACATTCACAAACCCAAACTGACACTAAACATGCCTACAGAAAAACGTTGCACGCACAAACACACAACTGAACAGGGCGGGCAGAGATGCAGGTGTGTCACACGTGTAGGCCTAGGCGCCACTGTGTCTAGTGCGGGTGTGGACGTGTCTAGTGCGGGTGTGGACATGTCTAGTGATGGCGTGGAGTTGTGGACATGTAGTGCGGGTGTGGACGTGTTTAGCGCGGTTGTGGACGTATTTATTAGGCCTACGGGTGTGGAAGTATTTAGTGCGTGTGTGGACGTGTCTCGTGTGGGTGCGGCATGTAGGTTGCTAGTACAAAGTACCAGGCAGCAGTTGACGGCTACTGCCAACACTGTGTCACACGCAAACACACATACAAACAAACAAACACACATACAAACCACCCACAAACACCCCCACACACACCCGACCATACCGTCAGACGCGCCGCTAGCCCCGGCTCCAGGTCCCGCGAAACTGCAACAAAACCTAAGCCAAACTAGATCTACAACCTAAGCCAAACTGCAGCCGAATCCATGCAATAGTTTCGGAGATAACGGCGTTTGAATGCAAATTATTAGCACCGCGGCGAAATTACCCCGTCTTACCCTATATATTATAGGTTTGATTCCCGGAGGGAAGTAATGAAAACCTAATATTTAGTAGGGCCCCTTAATCAATTGACGAATTGCTATTAATATAATAGCCTCCCATTCAACACCCGCGTCAGCCATTTGAATCAACCGACGCGGGAGGAAAAGGGAGTACAGTACTCCTCATAAGTGCAACGCGTATTCTCTTATGGAATCGTCCTTATGATTGGGTACCCTACAGAAAAAACTTTGTAGAAAATAAAAAAGAAAAATATAACTTAATATCTGTTATATTATGGCTTTCCATGTGTGGATTTCTTGTGCGCAGCCCCCAGGCGCATGCTCCCTAGAGGCCAAAACTTCCTTCAATAATATATCAAGACTTTACTAGAAATCAACGAATGGGAAGGGGATGGATGGGAGGGCCATGCATCGTCAATTAGACGCGCCACGGAGAAGCTTCTTCGGGTGACCACCAGATGGAGAATGGTCGCTTTGGGGACGAACCACAATATTTTTTAGGTCAAAAAGAAATATACCAAGATTATGCATTATATACTATTAGCAGCTATTAGTATGATTTTTGAAGCAGTTTTCGTGTGTTTAATTTGTAGCATATTCGCTCTTTGTAAATATAAAACTAGATTTCTCTGAATGTCTCAAACCTTTGTACAAAATATATTATCGCTTCAGTTCCTCTATTCAGAGGTTTATGAAGTAAATAATTCATCCAATGTAAGTTTCTTAGAAGTGTTTGACATTATATAGCACTTAAACCTCGCGTAGAGTAGAATATTATAATAGTCCATAAAATAAGACGGCATGCGTGAGAATCTTAGGCCCCTTGGCCCCGCCCCTCACCTCCCTTGGCCCGCCCCGCGTTTAAATAAAGCCTTCAAACCGTTACTGCCAGATCTCCCCATATCCCAATCGGTATAGCTCCCGCCTTCCACTCGGAAAATCAGTGTTCGATCCCACTCGAATTTGGTGTATTTTGTATTTTTTATTTTCTTATATTTTTTATTTTGGTTATTTTGGTTATATTTTAGGGTTAGGTTAGGTTAGGTTAGGTTAGGTTAGGTTAGGTTAGGTTAGGTTAGGTTAGGTTAGGCTAGGTTAGGTTAGGTTAGGTTAATCTAATCTAATCTAATATAATAGTTGTACAGTCATGAGCATAAATACTGCGACACCAACCAGATTATGTTCGCCCTTTCGTCTCCAAAGGTATTGCTAAACTTTATATTCAAACTCACAATGATTTCTTTATTTCATTCTAGCTACCATCAGACGACTTCATTCAGCTCAATATAAACCTCTCGTGATGAAGGAGTCGACGTTATCTGGTTGTTGTCGCAGCATTTATGCTCGTGACTGTACATTTGAGGGGCGGGGCCAAGGACAGGCCTCCAGGGCGTCCCTCCTGCCATATCCTCATATAAATACGCGTCCATACGTTTAGTGAGTTTTAACGATAGTTTAACTTACTGACAGTAGCTTATTCCACTGTAAACAATTCTACTATAACATGTGTTTATTATATAAACTATTTCTATAAGGATTTGGTGCTTAGCAAGTTAACATTCATACTTTGCAAGCAACTTGTGGATTCTAATTTTTTTTTTTTTTTCGCCATGTGTAATGATTATGGGTTATAGTTGATACATATATTAATTGTGTATGCACAATACGGGTTTGACAACCCGTAGGGAAGGAAGGAAAACCTTCTATTTAGGAGTGGTTCCGTAGTCAATGACGAAGAGCCTATACTATATATAGGCCGAGATTCCGGGACCCGTTCGGGATTCCCTGGAGTTATCACAACCGTTGCGTATATAGCATAAAAACAATCCTTGGTTAATACCCATTAAATCTTACCAAGGGCTCGTCATTGAAAATGAATACCACTAGAAATAAAATTTAAAGAAGAATCTATCATTTCAAACCTCCCGGTGCCTCAGCCCTCCAGCTGTGCTGTCGTTATGCTTCCCTTGCATGTGATGCCAGACTTTCTAGCGTGTTTATCTGCCTCAAATGTTATATCAAGTTGGGCATGTGCATGGGAAGGGGAAGGTGGGAGGGAACCTTTGCGTCATTGACTACGGAACCACTCCTAAATAGAAGGTTTTCCTTCCTTCCCTACGGATTGTCAAACCCGTAATTTAGTATTGGTTCCTTCGTCAATGACGAAGAGCCTAGAATATCACGACTGGAGGTGGGACATCAGATGCTCAACGTATCCAGAGAGAACCAATTAACAGATAGGCTGACACCGGGAGAAATTCAAATTACTGTATTAGAGAAAGAAGAGGCGGGTATACTGGGAAGCCTCATAAAGAAGGAAAGATGGAAGAATAGTCATAACTTAAAATGTGTTGAGGAGAACAAGATGTAAAAAAATTTATGAACGGATACTTTAATGTCAAAGCATCTCATACTATAATGCTCCTGAAGCTGTGCAACAAGTTAGCAAGCGCATTTCTTGCTTGCATTGGTATAAAAACCAAAATATGAACTATTTGTTCATACTTTTTCAGTACATACAACTCGTACTTATTCCTTATAGAAGAAAACTCTGTCTTCATATACTTATTTATGTTCTACATCCCCCCCCCCCCTTTTTTTTTTTTTTTTTTTTTTTTTTTATTCCTTTTGGAGATTCCAAAGGAGGAAAGGAGAACCAGACTCATTCAGTAAATACAACTCGTACTATTTACTATAGAAGAAAAATCCTTTGTCTTCGTACTTAGTCATGGTAGTAAAACTCTTTCAGTGTGACGCCTATTGCCTGATAGTGGTTACCGACTATTAGGCCTTCGATTTAAGGTGAAAGATAGGATCGTATTTTTCTCTTAGCCATTTGGCCCGGAAAACGTCCATAATGCAAAAGTTAGAGAAATCTGAAGGCTTCCAGCTTGGTCCAAGAGGAATTGAGAGATTGGAAATTCCACTGGAGACGGGCACTATAGGCTCAGGCGGTTGTATCCCTCTTGTGTGGGCCAAATTGGTGCAAAGTGACACAATAGACCCTTGTCTGATTGTGCATCTGAGGGTCGTGCCTGGGGGAGGGAACAGGTAGATGGACGACCGTGTTCTGTAGTTGACACATACTTTGGCCTATGCATACCTTTGTTATATATATTTAAAATCACCCATAACATATATGTGAAATACAAAGTTAGCAGATATTTGCCTTCCAATTTTGTCAATCAATAATTGATAATTGTTTATAATCAGCTTACAAATATGTTTGTAGTAAGTATCGGCTGCATATGGACCTTCCCTTTATTACTATACTATACAAGAACGTAGTGTAGTCGTATACTGTATAAGAAAATTGTGTAGAATCACACAAACCTTGAGATAAACTGTACATCTATAGGTGTTTGGTATAGTGATGTCTACAGTCGTAGCTCTGGCGCTAGGTCCGAAGCGTCCACCAGAGGTCTCAAGGAATTGGCGGTAGGGAGAATTGACCGCAAAAGCGGCCAGTCCCTGCGCCGGGGTTATTGACCACCGGGTTATAGAGTGAGGGGTCTTTGCTAATGTGTGGAATGCCAAAAGGTCTACTTGTGGATGGGAAGGAAGAGTCGGCTTGGCGAAAGCTTCCTGTTTGAGTGCCCATACCACTGGAGTAGCCTACTCTTGCCCCGGGATAAGGTGTCACCCCAAAGGTTGGCCCTTCCCGGGAGGTAGTAGGCTGAAATGTAGGGGTGAATCCGCTTGCTGAAAGCTTCTTGTGTGAGTGCCCGTTCCACTGACTTGCACTTGCACCGGGATAAGGTGTCCGTAAGAAATCTTTGATCTCTTGTGAAGAACGGAATGTGCCAAAAGGCATCCTTGAGGTTCAACATTATCAGTCACACGTCCTGATGAAGGAGTAGCCGTATCCGAGGCACTGTGAGCATGCAAAATCTGTAATTTTGAGTGAGGAGAGGTCTCTGCCTGGTCTCATCTTTAAGCCGTCTCGTTTGGGAACAAGAAACGTGCGGGATAGGAAAACTGTGGTTCCTTTTAGAACTGGCACTAATACCATCGGCTTTAATCATTCTTTGATTACTTCTATGAAGTTTGGTGAAAGTATCATTGTATTGTTGTGCAGATCACATATGACAAGCAGCAAATCTATGTTCCTCATCCTCCTCAAGGGCACCCGGAGTGAAGGGGTTAGGAATAGCCCCACCTGTCAAGGGTGGGAATCGCTACTGATTCACCGGTTAGGGAACACTAGGACCAATTGACCCTGAGGGGCGAGGCGGTGTGGTGGTCTTTATTCATATAAGGACAGGTTGTAAAGGAACAGTAGGTAGCGTAGAAGGCATTAGCTTAGAGGACAGCCTAACCTGGGGAGTCGGAGACTCTTGTCTCTGACTAAACTTGGACTTAATTGCTGCTAGAACCTTTGTTTGGAACAGGGTCTCCAACTTCGTTGGGACGTGGGCAAAAGAATGTTTAGGAAACTCACGTAGGCATTATGGATAATGTCTGGGACTTAGGATATGTAACCTTTTACATCACTCCAAATATTGAGCAAAACCTAAGGCGCCCCAGCCGCAGTTATGTGGCCAATCAGATTGTGATGTTTCACAAAGGGTGAATAGTTTGTACACTTCTTAGTAGCCCACTAGCTAGCGTACAATCAACACAAGACAGATGGCGTACATACTTCGTACGCCCAAGAAGGGGGAATATGTTGCATCTTGTGAACCCGAACCACTGCACAATGGTCGTGGCGATTACAAGAGAGAGCTGTTGCTCATCAGGCCCAGAATTAATGTTACATAATACTAGAGCAAAGAACAAAATCATGTACCGGCTCGTCATGCATAAGGCCTATGGAATGCCGAGTAGCCTGTTGGCTATATGAATGCAGTAAAAGAAGCTTCCTTATTTCTATTAATATCCTCCAGTTCACTATGAAACCTATCCCTAACTTCCTTGTTCTTCAACAGCCACACTTTCCTTTTGGGTATGTACCCCTTCTTGCGCTTAGGATCTCTGTATAAGCTCATGTCGCACACAAGTAGCTTATGCTGGGGGATACATTCTTCGCTCGGGATGACCTTTACATCTCGAACTAGTTTCCAGTCTCTCCTGTTAACCAAGAAGTAATCTATCTGGCTACTGGAGACCCCAGAGTTATATGTGATCAGATGGCTCTGTCTTTTCTTGAACTTTGTGTTACACACAACCATGTTGAGTGGAACGCAGGACTCCAATATATATTCGCCTTCCAGATTTCTCCTTCCGTAACCATTTCCTCCATGTACCCCCTCGTATCCATCTGCAGATGCTCCCACGTGACCATTCAGGTCCCCCCCCACGATTGTTATTTCATTCTCCGCGAGGCCTGAAATGACACTGACGGTGTCATTCCAGAAGTCCTCTTTTATCTCTTTCTGTAGACCAGCCTGTGGGGCATATGCAGATATCACATTCAGAATTCTTTCACCAACTTTCAACTTCAGAACAATCAGCCTTTCGCTAACTCTCGTAATCTAAAGCACACTTTCCGCCAGCTCTTCAGCCACCAGAACACCCACTCCTCCTTTCGCTTTATCAGTCTCCACTCCCATCCAGTATATCCTATGTAACACTTGCAAACAAACAAACCAAAACAAGAAAAACACAATATAAAGACAAAAGAACTTCTGAAAATCACTCATGGGGGTAAGGGAATAGAATATGCCCCACATGCTTCCTGCGTGTCGTAAGAGGCGACTAAAGAAGTTGGGTCGGTGGGCTTCCGACCCCCAACCCGTGAAAAATACTTATGCAACGAAGAACGAACGAACAACCTCTGATGTGGACGGACCTTATGTTCATGAACCCCGACCGACTACGGACAATCTTAGAATAGCGACATGGAATGTGAGAGGCGTGAATAATGAAACAAAAGAGAGAGAGGTCCTGGAAGTGTTAGTGAATGCCAGGCTGGATGTATGTAGAATGACTGAGACTAAATGGAGGGGTACAGATGTGAGAGAGTGGGAGTGTGGAATGGGTGTGTGTGCTGGAGTGAGTGAGGGAGCAGTGAGAGAAGGTGCGTGTTTGTTTGTAAGTAACAAATGAAAGGAGCGTGTAAGAGACTATGGGTCTGTGGGTTCAAGGATTGTGTAGGCGAGAATGAAAGTTGGAATACAAACGTGGGTGATTGTGTGTGTCTATGCTCCGACAGTGGATAAACCTGTAAGAGAGAAAGAGGAGTTCTGGGTGAATGTGGAGGCGTGCCTGGATAAGTTTGGCAAGAACGAAAGAATATTTCTGATTGGGGATATGAATGGGAAGGTGGGTGACAAAAAAGTTGATGGAGTGGTGGGAGGTACCGTCAGAGGTGAATGGGAATGGTAGTGCACTTGTGGATGTATGTGTGGGGAGGAGGTTGTGGATAGCCAACACCTTCTTCCGACACAGAATGATACACAGGTACATATGGAAAGTGGTGTGGAGGAAGAAGGATAAGGATAAGACAGTGGTGGAATGAAAGGAACCAATTGATTATATACTGTATGTGTGGATGAAAGAAATCTGTGCTGGATGCTAGGGTGTATAGGGGTATTGTAAGGGGTCTGTCTGACCATTCTGTAGTAGTAGCTAAAATTAGGATACAAAAGTGGGTGAGGAGAGCTGGAGGGAAGCGAGAGGAAGGTGGAATGGCGAGGAGGGTGGAGAGGCTACAGGAGGAGGAAATCAGGGAAGAATACAGGAGAGCAGTAGAAAGATGACTAGGTAGGTTTGACCTGGAAGGTATGGAGGAAGTGAAGGAGATGAGCAAAGTGTTTAACCCTCCAGCCCCGGCTATGTATTCCATAGCGAAACCCGGGGGTTTTGGCCGAAAAACGTCTACGCCTAGGCTACTGTATCTTTGTTATTATGACTGCTTCCGCATTCCCGCGCATCCCCAAGCGTAGATGTGTTTCCTACCTGTAGAATGGCGTTAAGTAGAGCTTTCTAAGTCAACTGGTTCAGTTGTGATGACGATTTAAGTGGAGATAACTTTGTGGCCAAATCAGCCACTTTACACTACTTTTGACTAGGGTACGAGTACCAATGGAGACGCATTTCCCAAAGGAGACGCACTTGAAACAAAAAAACTTGCACAGGCATAGGATGAGTAGATAGATGCATGAATGGTGGGCCAAAATATTCTTTAACTATCACCTAATATGCTCACATAGTACCAGCTTATTATTTTCATATGTTATTGTGTGAGATGAGATGAACTAAAAAAAAAAAATGTTTTCGCAAATTCCTTACGAAAACCTAAGGATTTTTTGTTTTAAAGCTAAATTTCTTACAGTTCCCTAATTTGAATCTTGTTTCTATTACTGCAGGTTGATAGTGCATGAGTTGAAGTATAACACTGCATGATCAAAAGGCTTTTACTTGCACGGCTGAAGGGGGGTGAGGGTGCGTCCCCATAGGTCCAGCAAAAATAGTAAAATCCAATGGAGACGCATTTTTTTCAAATTGATGCCAGAAGGTCGTACAGTAGAGTCACGCATCTCACGCATTTCGATCCCACGATTACGCATCCCACGGTACTATCCAATGGCTACCTGAATTCTCATCCCACGAAAAACCACACGATTCCCACGGCTTTGGCGGCGACGGTGGGGTGACGGAGAACGAGAGTGGGGCCACGGAGGGTGGTATCTAACATCCGCCTCCCGTCTATCACCACATCCATCACAATAATCACCTCATCAACTTTTCTAAGTTTTTTGTTTGTGTTTTACTTACCTTTCTTTTCATAGCAGCTTGAAAGCCTGTAAGCTTGTTTTGAAAGGCGTCCGTCCGACGCATGTAAACAACAGCTGGTAAGGCGTCGCTTGTTCGTGTGTGGCTGTGTTATTGTTAAGTAGTGAAAAGTAGTGAAAAGTGGCTGACATCGCCACAAGGTTCTCTCCACGGAAATCGTCATCACAACTGAACCAGTTGACTTAGAGAGCTCTACTCAACGCCATTCTACAGGAACGAAACACATCTACGCTTGGGGATGCGTGGGAATGCGGAAGCAGTCAAAATAACAAAGATACGGTAGCCTAGGTGAGACGTTTTTTCGGCCAAATCCCCCAGGTTTTGGGGATATACCGGTATTATAGAATGCGTAGCCAAGGCTGGAGGGTTAAAGCAACTTACTTTTGATTATTGGCATGTAAAGTGATGGTCAATAGTCGCCCGACGATAGCCTCCAGTACTTTTGTAATTTTCCCCATTACTTTAATACTCTGCATCCCACGAATCCGGTCCCACGGTAATATTTCGGTACCAATAAATCGTGGGATGCGAGATTCTACTGTACACCACACTGGTAACATAGCATACTCTCCTCTATGTCTGGTATAAATAAGGTTGAGTTTCCTTCACCATTGACGAAGCTGCCTTAACTAGAACCCTGGGCCCTATAGAGATGCATTTATAGAGACGCACACGTCTGCTGAAGGTAGCCGGGTTGCGTCTCCTTAGGTCCTTGTAAATGTGTGTTTATTTTGTTAACATTATTAAACATAATAACCTTTTCTTTTATCCTGGGTGAAGGAAACTCGACCCTAATTACACCATACATAGTGGGGAGAACGGCTTTCTACCAGTGAGGTATGGCAACAGTTTGAAAAATGCGTCTCTATTGGACCTCCAGAATTTTTTGCTGGCCCTAAGGAGACGCACCCCTTTTACCCCCTCAGCAATTCAAAATCACATTAAGCATGTTCTTGCCAGCAGTCAAATGTTTGTGTGGGCCCTGTCAGCCTAGTGATGAAAAAATAGACTATATTTCCAGGCCCTCCGCCCATTTCCTATCCCTATTTTCCCCAAATATTCCCGGGTTGGCGACTGGTGCTTGATTTAAACCTCGTATTAGCATGAATGTTACATATATAACTTCCCTGCATCCTCTAAACTGTTTTGTTATTGGCCTACAATGAGCAATTAGCATGTTTAGTAATATTTTATGTCTCTCTAATAATATATATTATAAGGCCTATGTCAGTCCGTTTTATTGATTTAGCATTGTCAACTTACAACCAAAAGTACCATGCTTTCTTTCTGGTACCCATGAGGTAAGTACTTATATCATTTTATGTGTGTTTTTGTGTTTTAAACATACCTGCGTCTCTTTAGGTCCAGGGGCGTCTCCTTATGGTTTTGTGAAAAAATGGAGACGCATCTCTTATTTGTCTTCTCTCTCTTAAAGAATAAGAGATACAAGAAAATTGTTGATTTGCTTTAAAAATATAGCCTTTTTGCTATTTATCCCCCCTACCTCCAATTTTCAATCTGTTATAGGTTGACAGAAGCAACTCGATAACAAAAAATAGTGCCCATTTTTGCGTCTGCATTGGGCATCGTAACCTACTTAACAATAACATACAGGCACACACGAACAAGCGACGCGCTCCTTCTTGTGGTCGGAGATGCGCGGCGTCGGTCCAGCCGGTTTTGTTTACATGCGTCGAACGGACGCCTCGCACACCAAGCTTACAGGCTTTCAAGCTGCCGGAGCCTCAGCACCCTTCCGGGTTCCGCGGGGGTGTTTTTTATGGAGGCCTCAGAGCCCAACCGGGTCTGGAGGGTTAAGGTAGAGATCTGTGCAACAAGTGAGGTGTGTGGAGTAAGGAGAAGAGGGAGGGGAGTGAAGGGTACAGCATGGTGGACAGAAGAGGTAAAAATAGCTGTGGAAGACAAGAAGAAAGTGCATAGAGAGTGGTTGGGTAGTAGAGGGAATGAAGATTTGGAGAGACAGAAACGAGCGAAGTACGTGGAGAAAAAGAGAGTGGTGAAGAGAGTAGTGAAGGAAAGTAAGAGAAGAGTAGATGAGGAATTTGGAAGGAATCTGAGTGTAAAATGGAGGGAGTGTAAGAAACTGTTCTGGAAAGAAGTCAAGAAAGTTAGGGAAGGTAGCAAGGGAAACAGTAAGGGTGTGAAAGATAAGAATGGGCGAGTGCTAGCCAAGAAGCAAGAGAGAGTCGAAAGATGGAGGGAGTACTTCAACGAATTGCTAAATGTAAGGAATGAAGCGCCAGCAAACATAGTTGGATGGGGTATGAGAGGGAGAAGAACATAAGTAGTGGAGGAGGAGGTGGGGATCAGGAGGTCAAAAGTATGTGAAGCCATGAAAAGAGTGAAGTTGGGGAAAGTACCAGGAATAGATGGAGTGTGTGGGGAAATGCTTAGGTATGGTGGTGAGATAGTGATCGAATGGGTATGGAAAATGTGCAAACTAGCATGGGAGAAGGGGAGTGCACCTGATGACTGGAAGACAGGCATAATAGTCCCCCTAGATAAGGGTAAAGGGGAAAGAGGAGTGTGTGGTAACCACCGAGGAATATGTCTTCTAAGCGTAGTAGGGAAGGTGTACAGTAGGGTAGTGATTGAGAGAATGAGAGCGAGAACAAAGAAATGGAAAGGTGACGAGCAGGACGGTTTTAGGAAAGGAAGAGGATGTGTAGATCAGATTTTTACCATGAAATGTGTTGTGGAGAAATATCTGGAGAAGCAACAAAAGCTGTATGTTGCCTTTATGGACTTGGAGAAGGCCTATGACAGAGTGGATAGAGAAGGTATGTGGAAAGTACTTAGAATATACAGAGTAGATGGCAAGTTGCTGAAAGCTGTGAAGAGCATGTATGAGGGTGCAAAGGCAGCAGTATGTGTGTAGAATGAGCAGAGCGAGTTCTTTGATCTGAATGTTGGGTTGAAACAGGGGTGTGTGATGTCCCTGTGGTTGTTTACTGTATATATGGATGGAGTCATGAAAGAAATACTAGGAAGAGCAGTGGATGTTGGTGTATTGCTGATAAGGGAGGGAAACGAGTGGAAGCTACCTGTACTGCTGTTTGCTGATGATACAGTTCTGATGAGCGATAATAAATGTGAGTTGCAGGGTTTGGTAAACATGTTTGGAACAGTGTGCAAAAAACGGAATCTGAAGGTAAATGCAGGGAAGAGCAAGGTTATGGTCTTCGAAAGGGGTGGAGAGTGTGAGGTGAAGTTGAACGGTTAGGCTATGGAGATTGTCAGCTCATTTAAGTATCTGGGCAGTGTGTTGAGTAAAGATGGGACTATAGATGAAGGCGTGCGGGAGAGGGTGCAACAGGGGAAGAAGGTTGTAGGAATGCTGAAAGCATTAACAAGAAATAGGGTGGTCAGTATGGTAGTGAAGAAGTCCTTGCATGACAGTGTGGTAATCCCGACACCGACTTACGGAAGCGAAGCATGGACGTTGGTGGAGAAACTCAGACCAAGAGTGAGAGGGGTGGAAATGAGTTACTTGAGAAATGCCTGCGGAGTTACATAGAGGGATAGACAGACGAATAAGGAAGTAAGGAGGAGGTGTGGTGTGGAGGTAGATGTGCTGGAAAGTGTAAAAAGGAACAACTTGAGATGTTTCTGCCATATGGAATGTATGGGAAGCAAGAGAATGACTAAGAGGGTGTACGAGAGCGAGGTGGAAGGACAGAGAGGGAGAGGTAAACCGAAAGAGAGGTGGAAGGATGGAGTGAAGAAGTATATGGATGAAAGTGGTGCTGGTTGGAACGGGGGCGTCGACTGACTGGGGACAGAGGTGCATGGGGGCGTTTCGTTCGTGGCCACCCCTTCGGGGATCACGGCATCAGGCAATAGATAGATGTACAGTACAGTACTGTTCTTTAAGAAACTTGACTATAGTACAGTACATAGAAATTATAACAAAGGTTTACCATACGAGCCTAAGAAAGTGCCAGAAAGACCTAAACCTATATCAGACATACCTTTGAGCTGTTTCTCTATCTGGAGTCGTGCACCGAACCTGGTGACCCCATACACTGTGGTCATGACTGTCTGCTTGATGACCTTACGTTTGATGTGGCCCTCCAGCACCTGAGCTATCTCCAGCCCATTCTCTGCATCTCGGGCACGCTCCTTCTCAACCAGGGCCGAGATGTCAGAATACACATCCTACACAGACATTACGGTGAATGAGAGACCTTCAAAACTTTCAAACCACCAGTTTATTATGCTTTACCGGCACTGGTAGTGGTGTGGGGGGGGGGTTTCTTATTTCTGAAAATTTGAGTCCATAAATCTATACAGATATTCAAATGCATTATGGCGCTTAGATTATCTAGAGAACAACCTTCCCTGATGACAACCTTACCTTCATCCAATAGGTTTAATTGGGATTAGTTCTAGCAGGTACAATAGATAGGAAGGCTAGGTCAATGCAGGGAAATGATCATCCCCCCAGAAATTCTAAACAAAATAATGTCATGGAATTTGGAATTGTGAACTTTATGCCAAAAACAAGAAAATCCCATACCAATAGTAGTAGTAGTCGTTCCCTAGGCTGCCTGGCCGAACAGCCCCGAGCTCGTAAGGTCAGACAAAGCACATTATCAACAACCTCAAACACTCATCTGCCAGTGGCCCTGACAAAATAAGTAACATACACCTTAGACACCTGGGACCACAAGGCATTCAAGCAATCACCAACATATCAAACTACAGCTATTCACACAACATAATACCCAACATCTGTAAGCATGGTGTCATCATCATAATCCTCAAACCAAACAAAGAGCCCCCACTACCCTCCTCACACCACCCCATCACTCTGCTGTGCACCCTCTCAAAAGTTACTGAACGCCTCATATTACAACTAAACACACCTCACATTCCCTTAGCTACATCACAACACAGCTTTAGGCCACTACACTCCACAAACACCCTTCTTACAGACCTCACACAAAAAGTTTTTGATGGTATCAACTCAGCTAGACCACCACACAGAACACTTCTTGTTACAATTTACATTAGTAAAGCTTTTGATGCAATTCCCTGCCACAACTTTACAAACAAAATTCTTAACACAAACATGCACAATAATACAAAAAGATGGCTAGCCAACTATCTTCCAAGCAGATGTGCCCATGTAAAATTTGATGGCCAGTCATTGAACATTAGAAATTTCACAAACTTAGTCCCTCAGGGTGGATGGGACTCGCTAGCCTTGGTCGGCAACTCATCTAGGGGAGACAACCTTATACAAATCCGGGTGGATGGGACTCATCAGCCTTGGTTGGCAACCTGTCTAGGGGAGTAAACCTGATACAAATCCGTACTGCTTACCTAAGGGTAAGGTAGGTTAGTGGATGGATTAGCCGAACACCACTGTAGAAAAATAGTGCTAACAAGATACACAGAGGGAATCGGAGTCGGACGGATCCTAAATTGAGTGATCAATCCTGTAAGTCCTTCACTAAGCTGGCTCGGGTTGTCCCTCTCACAGGGAATAGGCCCGCTTGGGGGCATTCTGTGTATGGCCACCCTCGTAAGGGGAGTAAGGCGTCCGGCAATAGATAGATAGATAGTGCCTCAGGGATACGTCTTGTCACCAACTCTTTTCAATCTATACATGCACGACCTACCCATACCCCATACACCCCAGATACACACAGCCTCCCAACACTCACGGCATAACACTCACATATACACATCGAGATGCAAACACAGCCGCACAACTCCTCCAACCATACCTCAACACACTACACGACTGGTTCACAGCAAACACTCAAACTAGCCCCACCCAAATATACAGCAACCCTTCTCACAAACTGGACAGTAGAACATAAGACATATCCCTCATTTCACCTTAAACAACATCCCTTTAACACACACACTCACACACACACACAAAATCCTTGGTGTAACATACAATACATCAATGTTATTTAAACAACATATTAAAAGTATCAAAAACAAACTGACACCAAGACTAAACCCCCGCAAGTCATTTGCCCACACAACATTTGGACATAACAAAGAAACTACCACCACAGTATACAAACAATATATACGTTCAGTGATGGAATATGCTAGCCCTGCTTGAGCCTCTGACATATCACAACACCCTACAGATCATACAGAACAAAGCCCTCAAAATAATCACTGGTTCCACAGCTACCAAACCTACAGACCACCAACACCAGGAAACCAAAGTCCTCAAAATCAAGGATCACCTTGACATGAGAGGCACTCAATTTCTCGCCGCAGCTTCCACAAACCACCACCACCACTCGCTACACTACATGGCAGAACAGCCACACACACCAAGAAACATCAAAACAACACCTAGCACTCGTTATCATACACATATACTGTCTTCACTCCCCGCTTGCCCACCCCAAACCAGCCTCCAAAAGCATATCCATACTCAAATCACCCACCGATCCATCCAGTCACTCAAGACAACACTCGGCTATATGCACAGCCCCCTGAAGTCCATCTCACAGAAACCCTCCTTTCCTGTGAGGATAGAGTCCACCTGGCTAGGCTTCAATGTGGGGATCATCCAGTCCTTCTGAGTTATCAGAAGAGGCTGGATGACTCCGTCCAGGACACCTTTCCGAGCTGTAACACAACACCCTATCAAACACATTATGGAAGACTGCATAACACACAACCCCTTCCGCCAGCAACACAACACACACTCCTTGACAACTATGTGGGAAAACCCGATCTCAGCCGTGCTGTTCGGCCAGGCAGCCTAGGGAACGACTACTACTTCCAATACCGGTATCACGATAGATTAATGGGTGTCATATTTGATTTTAAAGTCCTCCAATTAAGTAACAGCCAATGTTGATTATATTAACATCCACATTATATACTGCTGTTTGCGGATGATACAGTTCTGATGAGTGATAATGAATGGGAGTTGCAGGGTCTGGTAAATGAGTTTGGAACAGTGTGCGAAAAACGGAATTTGAAGGTAAATACGGGGAAGAGCAAGGTTATGGTCTTCGAAAGGGGTGAAGTCACAGAGTGTGAGGTGAAGCTGAACGGTCAGGCTATGGAGATCGTCAACTCTTTTAAGTATCTGGGCAGTGTGTTGAGTAAAGATGGGACTATGGATGAAGAGGTGCGGGAGAGGGTACAACAGGGGAAGAGGGTTGTAGGAACGCTAAAAGCAGTAACAAGAAATAGGGTGGTCAGTATGGAAGTGAAGAAGTCCTTGCATGACAGTGTGGTAATCCCGACACTGACTTACGGAAGCGAAGCATGGACGTTGGTTGAGAGACTCAGACCAAGAGTGAGAGCAGTGGAAATGAATTACTTAAGGAGTGCGTGCGGAGTTACATGGAGGGATAGACAGACTAATGAGGAAGTAAGAAGGAGGTGTGGTGTGGAGGTAGATGTGCTGGAAAGTGTGAAAAGGAACAACTTGAGATGGTTCGGCCATATGGAACGTATGGAAAGCGAGAGAATGACTAAGAGGGTGTACGAGAGCGAGGTGGAGGGACAGAGGGGGAGAGGTAGACCGAATATGAGGTGGAAGGATGGAGTGAGGAACTACATGAACGAAGGCGGTGCTGGTTGGGGGGAGGGGCGTCGACTGACTGGGGACAGAGGTGCATGGGGGCGGTTCGTTCGTGGCCACCCCTTCGGGGATCACGGCGTCAGGCAATAGATAGATAGATAGATTATATTTTTGGAGGGAGAAATATAATAACTAAGTACAAAAAGCAAAAATAGTATACTGTACAGTAGTCCCTAGCATAGGATGAGTAATTCGTCCTGTGCATCTATTGACATAGCCAAAATTGTGGAAAACAAACCATTGTTTAACTGGGATACGTATAATAATCTTTAAGGAATGCGATGTATCTTCTGGGAAGCTTTTTTTAGCAAGAGTGGTAATATGATCTTTCCAAGAGAGATAAGAAGAAAGAAAGACACCGAGAATATTAAGAGAAGATGAAGGGTTAATTTGTATGTTGTTGACGAGTAAGTCATAGTTTTCTAGAAGGGGGCAACAAGTAGACAGATGGAGAAATTGAGTTTTGGAAGCATTGAAAGTAACAAGGTTTTCTCTGCCCCAATTAGAGATAGTAGAGAGATCAGAGGATAGGTGCTTTATGGCCCCCTTACGTGAGTTTTGGAGTTCATGCTGTGAGTGATGTTGTGGAAGGCTAGTTGAATAGTGAAATGTAGAGTCGTCAGCATATGAGTGAATGGGGCTGGAAGTGCAGTTGAGGTCATTAATGAATAATAGGAAGAGAATTGGAGATAATACAAATGGACAATAGTTGGAGGGTTGAGAGCGGTCACCCTGCTTTGGGATAGGTTGAATGAGAGCAAACTTCCAGCAAGAAGGGAAGATGTTAGAGAAAAGACAGAGACGAAATAGTTTGCCTAGGCAAGGAGTCAGCACGGAAGCACAGTTTTTGAGCATAACAGACACCAACACACCAACACACCTTCTTAGTATTGAGCCTAGAGAGGGCAGAAAGTACATCTTTAGAAGAGATGAAGATATTACACATAAGTAAGTGAGAGGGGGGTGGAGAGGGAGGAATAAGGTACTATACCTGCGGGGCATAAGAGGGAGCGAGGTTGACTGAGGTAGCCCCAATCTTGTCCCGGCCGAGTGCTGCATAGTGCTGGAGACCGTTGCAGGAACCGTCTTGGTGGATGGGTAGGTGGCTTACAAAAGACGCAGGGTCACCGCTGCGCAAAGCTGCTGCTAACTGTAATTATAAAGTAAAACTTGTAAAATAAACAAACCAAAACTGGGACGACACAAGATAAATGCAAAAGAACTTATCAAAATCGCTATGTGAAAATAACGCTTAATAAAATACAATTTTGAAATAAAAGAACACAATACACCACATAGGGTGTATATCACTACATGAGCAAGTCAATCTGGTTCCCAAGCAAACTGATCGCACATATAACAATGCACCATCGTCATGTTCAAGGAATTAGTCAAAATGGGAAGTCAGGTACAGGTACAGTACACTTAAAAAGACATCCTCCTTTCGGGACTTCGGTGAGACTTTTTCTATTGCACTAGACATATCGAAAGCCTTCGATAGAGTCTGGCATAAATCTTTAATTTCTAAACTACCCTCCTTCGGTTTCTATCCCTCCATCTGTGCCTTTGTCTCTAATTTCCTTTCTGGCCGTTCCATAGCTGCGGTTGTGGACGGCCATTGTTCACTTCCTCACCCTATAAACTCCGGTGTTCCTCAGGGCTCTGTCCTATCTCCTATTCTCTTTCTAATTTTTATAAATGATCTCCTTAACTGTACCTTAATTCCCATCCATTCATACGCAGACGACTCAACCTTACACTACTCCATTAGTTTTTCAGAACGCCCCAGCCAGCAATCCCTCAACGACAAACGTAATGAAGCCATAGAACTCTTAAATTCTGATATAAATACTATTTCCAATTGGGGCAGAGAAAACCTTGTTAACTTTAATGCTTCCAAAACCCAATTTCTCCATCTATCTACCCGTCAGGATCTCCCAGCGGACTATCCCTTATTCTTCAACAATACAAAAATCAACCCTTCATCTTCTCTCAATATTCTTGGTGTCTCTTTTTCTTCTGCTCTCATTTGGAAGGACCATATTACCAGTCTTGCTAAGGCAGCCTCCCAGAAGCTGGGTGTGCTCAACCGCCTTAGGGGGTTCTTTTCCCCTGCACAGCTTCTTGCTCTGTACAGGGGCATAGTGCGCCCTTGTATTGAGTATTGTTCACATGTGTGGGGAGGTTCCTCTCACACCGCTCTCCTAGACAAAGTTGAAAGGAAGGCCTTTCGTATCATTAACTCCCGTCCACTCACCAACTCTCTGCAATCTCTCTCTCTCCGCCGCAATGTTGCATCTCTCTCGCTATTCTATCGCTACTATAATAATCAGTGTTCCTCAGAGCTATCCCAGTGCATACCACCTCCTTTACGTAGGGCACGTGGTACCCGTCTTGCAACTCAATCCCACCCCTACTCTGTGCAACTCTCCAACCCAAGAGTGAAACGTTACTCTCAAACTTTCTTCTACTCAACATCTGAGCTCTGGAACTCTCTCCCAGAATCAGTCTTTCCCTCTTCCTATGACTTAAATTGCTTCAAACTCCGTGTGTCCAGGCATTTTGGCTCGAACGTCCCTTGATTTTGGCCCTGTCACTCTTTCAACTATGGGGGAGGCACTCGCTATAGGCAGTTATGCCTTTTGCCTCCCTCAATCACATAGAAAAAAAAAAAAAAAAAAAAACACAGAGCATAATATCTATGGAAACGCACCAATATAGTCTGAGGAACCATGTGCAAACTGGGGCATTGTTGTTTCAAGGGCTGAGTTGTGTGAGAGAGGGAATACCTGAAAATGTGCATGAACTTGCCTTATTTTAGCCATTTAACCCTTGTCTAGCAGGGTGTTTTGGGCTCATTTGGGCATATTCAGGCCCTTCTGCATGATAAATCAAGCATCTGCATGAAACAAAAATTATTTAGCAAAAAACTAGGCACTAAAAGCTTCAAAATGAGACCAGAACAAGCTACGTAGCACTCGTGGTTCTCTTGCAGTGGTGCCACGAACATGGAAGTTTAGCATATATCGGTATATATTTCCCAGCTATGCTCACTACTGGCTAAACTGCCGGCCTCTCGAGAACACAGGGAACATGAGTTAATGGGCGGCGGTAAGCCCTGGGAGTCGGCTGTCTGGCCCGCTGCTCTCCCGGCCATTTGAACTCGATTTTAACCCTTTAAAAGCCTTAATAATGCTCCTAACTTGCTGCAAATTGGTGCACGACTTTAAGTCGAGCGCCGCTCTTTAACCCTCCAGCCCCGGCTATGTATTATATATATATTCCTCGAAACCCGGGTGTTTTGGCCAAAAAACGTCTAGGCTAGGCTACCATATATTCGTTAATCAGACTGCTTCCCGCATTCCCGCGCATCCCCAAGCGTAGCTGTGTTATTTACCTGTAGAATGGCATTAAGTAGAGCTCTCTAAGTCAACTGGTTGAGCTGTGATGATGATTTCATTGGAGATAACTTTATGGCCAAAACAGCCACTTTACACCACTTTTCGATACTTAACAACAACATACAGGCACACACGAACAAGCGACGCTCTCCTTCTTGTGGCCGGAGATGCGGAGCGTCGGTCCAGCCGGCTGTTGTTTACATGCGTCGGACCGACGCCTCGCACACCAAGCTCACAGGCTTTGACGTCATGGGTGTTTAAGAGCCCTTCCGGGCAGCTCGTGTATGCTTTTTTATGGGCGTTCAAGAGCCCTTCCGGGAACAGAGGGTTAAGGGTTAATCACTTCCAGGGGCATAATGGGAACTATGGAGCATAACTTTAACTTTGTTTGGTGATGGGCTGGTCTATCAGAGTGAGAACTGAGCGATCTCTGCCATACCCATAGCTTACTCTGACTGTTCCTTTTACTTATATATTTTCTAGATCTCAAGTGACGGCGTCTCTTGCGTGGATTGACCTCCTAATCTACCAAGATTGGAAGCCAAAGCGTCACATCTTTCCTTTGCCCCTCAACTTTCTCTTCATAATTGCTGAGGGGCACAGGGCCCTGGGTGGGGCTTTGGTTTCCCGGGCGTTTCCGCGCCCTCCTCAGCTCCCCGCCGTGGAGTGGCTTCGGTCACCCAGGCTTTATTGTGGTCGGTGGGGAGGGTTCTGTGGGGGCGCTCGGTTGTGGCCTTGGCCTTGCTCGGGGCCTTGGGGCTGTTCGGCCAGGCAGCTTGGGGAAAAACAACAACAACAACAACTTTAACTTTGTACTGGTATATTTCACCCATACTATACTGTACAGAGGATTTTGCAGTTTATGTAGCCCTTAATACCCGCCATTTTTGCAAAAATTATTTCCACGGCACGACATGATGTATCACTCATGAAAGCCAGAGGGTAACTGACTTCCGATGGTGGGAGAGGCTGCCTAGCACTTAGGTAGTGTTGCCAATACCTAGCAGTAAAGCCTACAATACATATTAGTGAAGACCGCTCGCTATAAGCAGAGAATACAGCTCAAGTACTGTACACACACACGAACCACCGACGAGACAACACCTCTGCACCCACGCTCCCGAAAATCAGCTGATCTAGCAAGCTGTTTACAGCGCTCGTCAAATAAACTCACCTAAACTTGAGTATAAGGATATTTTGTGTTGTCCTGTATTAAAATGCAGTATTAAAATAATTTGAGATTAAAATCAAGTGAGGATATTTCGAGTGATAAGAATAATTCAAGCGATAGTGAATGCGAGTGGATGTAAACAAATATGGCTGACTTTGATGGATTTGAAGTCGGTGAGAGCGGGGGCATTCTAGGGAAAATTGTATGTGAGCTGAATGAGATTAAAAGGTGGAAGGAGGATATGCAGGAGTGGAAGGTGAGTGTTAGTTCACAGATTGAGGCTCTATGTTCAATATGTGGTGCTCAGGCTGCGGACATCGAGCCTGGACAAGATTTGAGTCGGGCTAGCCTAAAAGAAATTCAAACTCATATGGGGCTACTCCGGGACGAAAATGAAGCTTTAAGATTACAACTTGAAGAATACAAAGGGCAAACCAAGGAAATGAAAACACATGTTGAGGAGATTAAGGAGAAACATAATAAATGGGTTAATGACGAAGGAGGAAGAGTGAAAGAAATGGCAATGAAGGAAATCATGGAGGCAACAAAAGAAACAATCAGAAAGGGAAAATAAAGATCTAGAATCAGTGGTAGTAAAAGCTATGAGGAGAAACGAACAGGTCCTGCGTGAAACAATAGATAGAAATAAAAAAGTGTATTATTGTATTTGGGGATATAGAGGAGCACATTATTGAGAGGAAAGCTAGGGATAAGGAAGAAATTAACAAGGTAAAAACATTAATCAAGCATGTCGATGAAGAAGGAAACAACTGGAGAGATGATATTGAAGAAGTTAGGAGAATGGGTAAATATAGTAAGGGAAACACAAGGCCAATGAGAGTGCAGTTTAGGTCTAGGGTATCAGTGGATGCAATAATGAACATAACATGGAGACTTAACTTGACCAGCAAGTTTAAGAAAATTACAATTAGAAAAGACATGAGTATTGAGGATCGAAACATAAGAAAGGAATTGCAAACCGAGGCAAATGAAAAGAATGGAGAAAGGACGAAAGAAGACGAAAAGAAGTTTTTCTGGAGAGTGTGGGAGGGAAAAGTCAAGAAATGGTATATAAAGCGAAGGGACGAGGTGGGGAGGGAAGGGGAGATGGTGAGGGTGACGGAGGAGAAGGCAGAGAAAGGGGAGGTGGAAATAGTAAGAGAAACAGTCCAAGTGGAGGCAAAGGGAGGGGAGGTGGAAACGGAGCGAGAAACAGTCCAAGTGGAGACAAGAGAAGAGGAGACAAGCTAGGAAATAAATTGGGAGGGGTACGTACAAAAAAGAAAGAAACGAGCAGGGACGAGAAAAATAGGGAAAATACTGGTAACGCTAAGTTCATGTATACAAATATTGATGGGTTAATTTCCAAAAAGATTGAGTTTGACGAATATGTAAAGAGAGAGAGGCCCGGGGTAGTATGTTTGACTGAAACTAAGCTTAACCAGGAGGTAGACACGAATATAATTAGTTGTGCGGGATACAGTACATGGAGAAGAGACAGGTTAGGAAAGTCAGGAGGAGGAGTGTTGATCATGGTAGATAATAAAATTACTGCTAAAGAATTAAAACTTGGTGATAGCATTGCTGAAGTGGTAGCAGTTGAAATTGAGGATAATGATAGGTCAAAATAAGACATTGTATCAATGTATTTACCTCCTAAGACTAAATCTTGGAGCAACGATGAATATAATTAATTAATTTTGGAAACCTTGCGAATGTTAGAAATTATTTGTAAAAGGAAAAATAGGCTTATTCTTGCAGGGGACTTTAATTGCGGGGAGGTGGATTGGGAATGTTTGGATGCGGGTTCAAATGAAAATACTTGGGGTAGTAAATTTCTTGAACTAACAATGGGGTATCTACTAACACAACATGTTACGGAAAATACAAGATTTAGAGGAGGTGATGAACCATCAAGACTTGACTTATTATTCACCAAAGACCCCAAGAAATAAAGAACCTAACATATTTGAGTCCCATGGGAAAAAGCGATAATGCTGTGATTGAATTTGAATTGACAAGTGTAATTTCTGGAAGGCAGAGAGGAGGAACATAGGGAATATAGACTAAATTATAGTAAGGCGGATTATGAATCATTACGAGGATATCTTGCAAATATAGATTGGTCATTTATTGAGCAAGAACAGAATATTCAGGTAAAATACACCATGTTACTAGATATTTACAGGGAGGGGGTAGATAAATATGTACCAACATTTAAGGATAGAAAGCTGGCTAAGGAAAAAAAGTGGTTTAACATGCGATGTCACATTGCCCAGAACAAAAAGGATTCTGCATGGAATAAAGTGAGAAGGAGACACACTGAGGAAAAATGGAATGAGTATAAGAATGTTATTAACAACTATGTCAAGACTATAAGAGAGGAGAAAAAGAACTTTGAAAAAGATATAGTAAACAAATGAAATAAAGAACCCAAACTGTTCTATAGTTATATCAATGGCAAAACAAAAATAAAGGACAAAATAACAAAGCTTAGGGTAGAGGGTCAATTATATGAAGACACAGTGGGTATGTGTGAGATTATGAATGATACATTAACATCCGTGTTTGTGGAGGAGGATGACTATGTAGAACCTGTGGTGGAATTGAACGAGATACAGGGACTAGAGTCGATAGAAGTCAACAAGGATGAACTAAAACCATTGTTGGAAGAATTGGACGTGAGAAAATCTATGGGCCCAGATAACATTGCTGGATGGGTATTAAGAGAATGTTCTGAACAACTAGCGAGACCTATTGTTAATTTTTTTCAACACTCATTAAACAAGGGGGAACTTCCCTTAGAATGGAAACAAGCAAATATAACTCCAATATATAAAAGTGGAAATAAAGAAGACCCGCTAAATTATCGACCGGTATCCTTAACGAGTGTTATATGCAAGCTTTGTGAAAAGATTATTAGAAAAAGATGGGTGGGTATGTTGGAGGAGAGGGAAATCATTTCAAGTAAGCAGTTCGGGTTCAGAAAAGGTCATTCGTGTACCACAAATTTTTTGAGTTACTATGATAGGGTAATTGACATTGTACAAGGGAGGGAGGGGTGGGTAGATTGTATTTACTTAGATTTCAAGAAGGCATTTGATAAGCTGCCTCATAAGAGATTGTTGTGGAAGCTCAGGACTGTGGGGCGGGTTGAGGGAGTATTATTAAAGTGGATGGAATACTATTTAATTGAGAGGGAAATGCGAACAGTAATAAAAGTAAAGTTCTCCTCGTGGAAAAGGGTAAAAAGCGGAGTGCCTCATGGATCGGTGTTGGCCCCAATCATGTTTTTGGTTTTCATCAACGACCTTCAAATGGGAATAGGCTCATATATATCTATGTTTGCTGATGATGCAAAATTAATGAAGCATATTACAAGTAGGAGTAGTTGTGAAGAATTACAGAGAGACCTAGATAAATTATATGAGTGGAGTCAAACTTGGAAAATGGAATTCAACACGAGTAAGTGTCAATTTCTTGAGATGGGAAAAAGTAAATATAGACCTTCTTGGGGATATCAAATAGGAGATGAAATAATTAGTAAAGCTGGGAAAGCAAAAGACCTAGGGGTAGTTATGGCAGACAGCTTGTCACCTGAACAGCATATAAATAAAATAACTGGTGAAACCTATGCAGTGTTGACTAACATGAGAATAGCTCTGAATTATTTAGATGAAGAGATGTTAGCAAAAATAATAGGGACAATAATACGACCAAGACTGGAGTATGCAGCAGTGGTGTGGTCTCCACACCTTATAAAACATAATAAAAAACTGGAAAGAGTTCAGAGAGTTGCCACTAAGATGATAGCTAGCCTTAGAGACCTGCCATATGAGGAGAGATTGGAGAGGCTAAAGCTGCCAACGCTGAGGCAGAGGAGAGAGAGAGGTGACATGATCATGATGTTTAAGTGTGTGAAAGGTTTTGAGAAGATCGAAAAGGGAGATTTTGTGGTGAGGGACGAGGGAAGAACCAGGGATCATGAATGTAAGTTGAGGAAAGTTGTATGTAAGTCTGATGTAAGAAAGTTCAGCTTCCCGTATAGAAGCATTGATTGTTGGAATAAGTTGGATGGGGAGGTGGTGGGAGCAAGAAATATCCAAACTTTTAAAGCAAAATTGGATAAATGTAGAGAGAGACAGGACAACACGAGCTTAGGCTCAAATCCTGTATACTACAATTAGGTGAGTACTAGTGACGGATGTAGTTCGTCGCTGGTACTAGTGAATAACCTTTATACTGTACTGACATATCGTGTTTGTTTATTTGTTTATTTTACAAGTTTTACATTATACTACTGTACAGTACTAAGTTAGTCGCTGGTACAGAATGGGTTAATAAAAATTACTTAAAATAAGTGACCTAGATATGAAAAGTCTCACGATTGCATAACAACGCACTATCGTATTGTTCAAGGAATCATACCGTGATTACTCTTCGCATGACGGGGATGAAAATATTCATATAAAATCAAATATTTATGGGACATACAATACAGTATATTTTAACCCGTTGAGACCCAGCGTCGCACGTGTTGCGTCGGCAGTCTTTGATCACCAACTCCCAGCGACGCATCACGTGCGTCCGACATATAAAAAAACACTTACGTGGCTCGTAAGGTAGGAAATGGCGGGAGAATAGGAGGGGGAGGTACCGTAGTGTGTGTGGGAGCCGGGCCAGTAGGTGTGAGCGGGCCGAGACAGCCGCGCGGCTGGTGGTGGTGGGCTTAGTGGGGATAGTTTACACCCCTAGTTCACCGCCACTTTGAACCTTCATTACTCCGGTCGTATGGGAGCTAGAGGCTTGAGATTTATGTGAGATACTCCTTAGGATGTATGTCGTACAATGCCATACTCAGATTTTACCCTAGTGCTCCCGGGCAGGTGGTCATGCGGGGGAGACGAACTATTGAAACCCCCCCCCCCCCCCCCGCCCCCCAAATGACCGAAATGATTTATTTTTTATTTTTGTGTTCATTTCTCACCATTCTCTTCCATTTTGGCTCAACAAATTTTTTTGAGGCTCCCCCCCCCCAACCCCCCCCCCCCCAAAAAAAAAATGTCAGAGGTGATTTTTTTTTTTTTTTTTTTCATTTCTCATCCTTGTCTTCCATTTTAGCAAACAAAAAAAATAAGTGAAAATGGCTTGGGACTGGGGTGAACAAAATATTATAACTAGCCGGGGCTCAACGGGTTAATGATACCAATGGAAAGAGCATAAAAAATACTATTTAGTGCACTCCCCCAAAACCTTGTTATCACTGAAGTTGTCCTAGAAATTGTCCGTTAAATTACGCAGGGACGGAACTTTTTTCGGCAAACATTTTCACAATGATAATTCAAGGTTTTGATATTTACTTACCTGAATATTATAAACACCCTTTCCTAGTACTGTACTGTATTATGTATACTGTATATAATAAAGTGTATAAAAAGCCATTCATATGGTCTAAAACTGACCGAGTTAATATTTTCACTTCAGTGGCTGTATTCTATAAGAGAAAAACTGTAATTTTTTAATACTTTTATAACATCCAATATTGATATAGAATATTTCTGAATGAACCATAAAAAAAAGCGCAAACAAAGATTTGTGATTTCATCTATAGGCCTATCTATCTCTATATGCTCAGGCCCTATCCCCATTTTTCCTATTTTATTTTATTTTATTTTATTTTATTTATTTATTTATTTATTTTTGGGGGGTGGCCGACTCAAGACAGAGCAAGAATAGGGACAACACAAAACACAACAGAAAACAATGAACACACAAAAACAAAACACAAATTCACACACATCTAGGTCATCCAGGAGAAGACCCAGAGACCAGGGTCACCAAGGTCCCTCCAGCACTCCCCCAGCCCCCAACCACCCGGAGAGGTTCCGATCTCGGCAGGCAGACATGCAGCGAAGCTCTACCACCAAAAGCCCGCCCATCACACTTCCAGGCGCACCCTTCATATTATAATAATACTGTACAAACAAAATAGTTATTTATTAGTGGCCCCTCCATCATTGACGATTATGTACATAAGGCTACCTATTCAAACGCTCATAAGCGTACTGTAGTTTGAATCTACCGCCGCAGAGCTCAGAGGAACCTTCATCATAAGCACACGCAAAATCACTCATGGTTCGTCTTTATGATTGGGTTCTCACTACGAAAAAACTTCGTAACAAATAAAAAATAAAAATAAAATAAGAATAACTATTCATAAGCTTTCCATATTCCGTGGATGTACTTCTGTGGATTCTTGGACCAGACGCTGACTAGCGCATTGTTCTGCCTTCCTTGCTCTGCGTTCACCCAACCCGGACGTGTCCCCCACAGTGCTCCTCTTTGATTCCGCATTCTTGCGTCCCTAGTGAGTTTTTTCTCATTTGTTTACTCTGGGATGACTTGAGTCTCTAGTGAGTTTTTTCTCATTTGTTTACTCTGGGATGACTTGAGTAAGGTTAGGATTAGTTTAGCAGGGGTGTCATGAGTGGTTTTCTCGCAGAACAAGTGTATTTTGGGTCGTTTTTGTTGGGGCGTCTATTTCGGACGGACCCTCGTGGCCGAGTTGAGGACGCTCTGAAACTGTTTTTCGTGTTTAACCCCTCCAACCCGGATGGGCTCTTGAACGCCCATAACAACCTCGGCCCGCGCAACCCGGAAGGACTCTTGAACGCCCATTGCTTGCATGCGTGCTTTCGAATTCCGCGCGTACATTTTCGGTATCGTGGGACGGTAGGTGGCGCCACCAGGCGTAAACTACGCCACAGCAACAGTATCTACCCCGACGCCATCATGGACAGTACGCCAAATAGTGATTCCGCTGTGTCCGATACCGTGCTTCCTACGACGCCCTTGCTTGTTCGTCGCGCCTTACCCCGACGCCATCGCCTAAATGTGTTATCTCCCGGAGGTATTGAGACGACATTGAGACTTTATGAGCGAGCTGATGCCAAGCATAATGTTGATGATGAAGTCAGTGACGACTCCAGTAATTATAAGTCGAGTGATTATGGCCATGAGAGTAATAAAGAAGAGCAATTCCTGGGATTTGCGAGAGAACATGACAGTGATGAGAGTGACGAAGGTGATGTACCAGTTGTTGAGGAAGCTGGTTTACCTAAAGACAGTGAACTTGAGAGAGTGAGCGAGTGGGAGAGTTCAAGGTCACTCACCAAATTTCGCTTAAGTGACACGACGCCAAGCCCTTCCCCAGGTAAATCGCCTTTCAAGCTACATTTGTATAAGCAGAAAATACTTGAGAAGGCGGCCGCGGCAGCTAGGGAACAAGCAAAACTACTTGGTGAGGATGAGGCTGTGAGTGAGGGTCAGCGTGGTGACCCTTCTCGTCCGCCATTGTCTCCCTTATCTACCCACGCCACCCAAGATGACCCGGATGCCCCGCATTCTTCCCCACCACCCCCACCATTGCCAAGGGTTGAGGACCCCACACTTTCGGCCTATTTGCCTCCTAGGTCCCCCGACAGGAGACATACTGCTGCCGAAAAGGGGAAAGGTAGGAAATATACCAAGAAAATTAAGAAAAGTAAGAGAGTTTTGTTCGAGGCTCCCGCGGCGTCCACCCCGGCCGGCCCCAGCCATACGTCCCCGCAACTTTCCCCACGGTCCTCCCCACCTCTCCCGCCTTCAACATGTCTTCCTGAAGAAGTCTTTGAGCTCGCATCACCAATACCTGGGCCTAGTGACAGTGAAACATTGCTTTCTGTCACTCGTCGCAGGCCAAGGAGCCCGGGACCTCGGGGGACACAGCCTCACCTGCCACTCCTTCCCCACCTCGCCCACCCGCACGCCGCCCACGCATCACTGGTTCCCCGCCAGATTATGTGGGGGCCACTGATGATGAAGGGCACCTCTCTCAAGACTCTGGCCATGATTACATAGGTCCACCGTCAGGGCAAGATGACCACTCTGACGATGACTATATGGACATCGACGACCCTCGACCCATCCGCTTGGCCCGGCGTCGTGCTGCCCGTCGTGCTGCCCACCGCCCTGGCCGCCGCCCTCGCCGCCCTAGGGCGCGCGCCTCCCGAGTTGGCCGTGGGCGTGCTGGGCCACCAGCTGGAGCTCCTCGTCAGCGTAGACAAGACCCATTCTACGTTTTTCAGTGGCAAGACGTAGTTGATGAGGATGCATACAACCCTGATGTGCCAGCTATTGATGAGGTACTGGAGGGTTCAGGCGTTACCCCCAATTTTCCTGCAGGCCCCAATGCTCCACCACACGAACTGTTTGAGGCCTTCTTTGATGAGGAGGTGGTAGGCTATGTTGTCAAAGAGACAAATAAGCAGCACCAATTCCAGGTCCACTTTTTGGGAAAGGTGACCAAGGGCCACATGAGGCAGTGGACCCCAGTGACTCATAAAGAGTTCATGGTGTTCCTGGCACTCACCATGCTAATGCCTCATGTCAAGAAGCATAGGTTGCCTGACTATTGGATCACCAATGATCTGATATGGTGATATGGTGTCCACCCCTGCCTTCGGGAAATATATGTCTCGCGACCGGTACCTTGATATCCTCGCAGCGCTCCATCTTGTCACCAACCTTGACGTCCACCTCCCAGACAAGCTGTGGAAGATTAGGACGTTGTATGAGATGATGCGAGAACGCTTCACCTCCTACTTCAATCCCTTCCGCAAGGTCGTCATTGACGAGTCTCTTGTGCTGTTCCGGGGAAAACTCAGCTTCCGGCAGTACATCCCCTCAAAAAGACATCGCTTTGGCATAAAATTCTTTGTGCTGTGCGACTGCCAAACTGGCTATGTCCTGGACTTCCTGGTCTACAGCGGGAAGGAAGGGGACTTGCTTGTGGACCCCCTCATTGGCTTTGGCGGAGCAGTGGTGCAAGCCATGATGGACCGCTACTTTCATAAGAATCACGTCCTCTACACGGACAATTATTACACGTCCCCCACTCTCTCACAGTACCTGCATGAGCGCAAGACGGGGACTGTAGGCACAGTACGAGGGAAAAGGAAGGGCATGCCACCTTTCCCTCCAAAGACCAAAAAAGGTGATGTGTTCAAGAAGAAGTCGGGGCCCATTCTGGCTATCCACTGGCACGACCAGCGGAAGGTCAACCTCCTGACCACCATCCACAAGGGGGAAATGGTGGAGACTGGCAAGGTGGATCGCCGCACCCAGGCCAGGGTGACCAAGCCCGATGCTGTCCTGGACTACAACATCAACATGAGGCTGGTGGACAAGTCCGACATGCAGATAGGCTTCATTGACTGCCTGCGTACCTCGTGCAGATGGTACAAAAAGTTCTTTCTGCATATGGTGGACATGTCAGTTCTGAATGCCTACAACATATACAAGCTTCGGAATGTGAACACACCCATGAAGTTCAATAGCCTGCGGAGGTTCCAAAAGCAGGTGTTGACGGAGCTCCTGGAGAAGTATGCTATGCCACAGAGGGCAGTGGCACATCCTGGGCCCGCCGTTATTGACCGCTTGCAGTCTGCTCAATACTTGATTAGGCACAGGCTTGGTTCCCTGCCTCAGAATGAATCCGGAAGAACACAGCAGAAGCGGTGCCATGTCTGCTACAACAGCAGGGTGAAGCCGAGGTCAGGTAAAAAGTCAACCCTGGAGTGTGTGGAGTGCAAGGTGGCACTCTGTGCTGTAGATTGCTTCTTTGATTACCACTCCAAGCTGGAGTTCTAATAATCATACTGAAATTGCCAAATAAAATGACAATATGTACACTATAATTATATGCATACACAATGCATACACAAGATCAAAAACACATGAAGCCTTTAATTACTTTAGAAACATCAGAAATCATGCCAAAACTGTATTAAACCTAACTAAATCAAACTTTCTCCATAAGCAGGCAAATAAACTTCTAAATAATCCAAATGATAACAAAATATTTTGGTCTACTCTTAACTCATTCAAATCCAACTTCACTACTGCTTCATCCATTCCACCATTAAAATCTCCGACTGGCAATCTTGTAAGTGACCCACGAGGTAAAGCTAACCTTCTTGCAGATATTTTCTCCACCAACTCAACCTTAGATGAAATAAATCAAGATGTCCCTGTACTTAATTTTAATTCACCTGAAATTCCCTCACTTAAGATCCACACCAGACATGTCAAAACTATTTTGCAGAATCTCTCAGTAGATAAGGCTCCTGGTCCAGATGAAATTCCTCCAATAGTACTTAAGAATTGCTCCTTGGTGCTCGCTCCTGTATTGGCAAAATTTTTCCGTCTGTGTACTCATACCTCATGCTTCCCAGTACCCTGGAAAGAAGCAAACATCCATCCAGTTCCTAAAAAAGGTGCCTCTTCAGATCTATCAAACTACAGACCAATAGCTATAACTTCCACTCTTGGCAAAGTTTTTGAAATTATATTAAATAATCACATAATTAAGCATCTGGAGAATATTAAATTAATCAGTGATAGGCAATATGGTTTTAGACGATGTCGATCAACTGCAGACATGCTTTGCCTTCTTACGCATCAAATCAACCAAGCTACAGACCAACATGGTGAAACACATACAATAGCACTGGATATATCAAAGGCATTTGATAGAGTCTGGCATCAATCCTTATTGTCGAAGATGTCACACTACGGCCTTGCATCATTAGTTCCACTAATTTCTTCTTATCTTCATAACAGAAAAATACGTGTAATGGTAGATGGCCTTTATTCTCAATTTCACTCAATAAATGCTGGTGTTCCCCAGGGATCAGTTTTGGCCCCAACTCTGTTCCTCATTCATATCAATGATCTCATATCTACCACTCATAATCCAATACATTCCTACGCAGATGACTCAACACTCCACAGTTCCTTCACATTTACCAATTCTTTCACCCAACCCGATCTTATAAATTCAAAAATAAACACTGCAATTTCTCTGAACCGGGACCTTTCTAGAATTAATGAATGGGGACAAGAATCTAGTTTCCTTTAATGCACAGAAAACCAAGTACATTCAATTTTCTAACCGACAGAATCTCACTGACTCCCATATATTTTTTAATGATGTAAATATTCCCACTTCCCCTAGTATTGACATTCTCGGTGTAACATTAACTACTAACTTGAGCTGGACACATTATGTTAGAAGCATTGCTAAGAATGCCTCTAAAAAACTGGGACTCCTGTACAGAGTTCGAGAATTCTTCACTGACGAGCAGTTGGCCGTAATATATAAAAGTCATGTGCGCTCTCAGATGGATTACTGTTCACCTCTGTGGGGTGGAAGTGGAGTGGTTGCATTGAGGCAGTTGGACAAAATTCAAAATAAAGCTATTAGATTAATCAATAACCCTGCAATCACACAGGACCTTCCTACATTAGCCATACGAAGAAACGTTGCATCCCTTGCATTATTCTACAGATATTTTCACAGCAATTGTTCCGAGGAACTTGCTTCAATTGTGCCGCCTCTCCACGTCTTTCCCCGTAGAACTAGGGCAGCTGAGAGCGCCCATGAATTTACACTTTCTCCTCCACAATGCAGAACTTCTGCTTATCAGAATTCATTTATCCCCAGATCTACTACTCTTTGGAATTCACTTCCCTCGAATTGCTTTCCACAAACTTACAATCAACAAATGTTTAAATCCAGTTGTTACAAACATTTTATGAATGGAGGATGCCTTTAGGCACATGGACCTTTTTGTTTTATCTGTGTTTTTCCTTCCTCCGTTCATTGTCTCTTTAAAAAAAAAAAAAAAAAAAAAATATAGGCAAAAAGTGGAAGAAAACCAATGTATTGTAATACAAAAGTCATGTATTATGAGAACATTGATACAAATACAATTACACCATAATAATATGTGAAAGTGACACATATGTATATACCAAGTGACATTCATATGATTAGAACCTATAGAAATATATAAATCAGTGAAAAAAGACACAATAAATTGTATATAAAACGTTTACAAATCATATAACTAAGTGAAAGTGACACAAGACCTAATATTTGATGGCCAAAGTATAATAAACACCTGTGATAACGAATAATCAGTGCCTAATACAACAATAACCTACCTCAATTACTAATAAAATGTACGGTATCGAGTGAAAATGAGCATTATCAGTGACAGTGACACTCTCTAAAGCATATTTGTCAAAGTGAAAGTGACACAAGACCTAATATTTGATGGCCAAAGTATAATAAACACCTGTGATAACGAATAATCAGTGCCTAATACAACAATAACCTACCTCAATTACTAATAAAATGTACGGTATCGAGTGAAAATGAGCATTATCAGTGACAGTGACACTCTCTAAAGCATATTTGTCAAAGTGAAAGTGACACAAGACCTAATATTTGATGGCCAAAGTATAATAAACACCTGTGATAACGAATAATCAGTGCCTAATACAACAATAACCTACCTCAATTACTAATAAAATGTACGGTATCGAGTGAAAATGAGCATTATCAGTGACAGTGACACTCTCTAAAGCATATTTGTCAAAGTGAAAGTGACACAAGACCTAATATTTGATGGCCAAAGTATAATAAACACCTGTGATAACTAATAATCAGTGCCTAATACAACAATAACCTACCTCAATTACTAATAAAATGTACGGTATCGAGTGAAAATGAGCATTATCAGTGACAGTGACACTCTCTAAAGCATATTTGTCAAAGTGAAAGTGACACAAGACCTAATATTTGATGGCCAAAGTATAATAAACACCTGTGATAACGAATAATCAGTGCCTAATACAACAATAACCTACCTCAATTACTAATAAAATGTACGGTATCGAGTAAAAATGAGCATTATCAGTGACAGTGACACTCTCTAAAGCATATTTGTCAAAGTGAAAGTGACACAAGACCTAATATATGATGGCCAAAGTATAATAAACACCTGTGATAACGAATAATCAGTGCCTAATACAACAATAAGCTACCTCAATTACTAATAAAATGTACGGTATCGAGTGAAAATTAGCAATATCAGTGACAGTGATACCCTAATAAACATATTTTATATAATTGGCCTCAAAATAACTAGAAAATATCAAATAAACATCACATTCTCAATATCAAACACTAAAATCGTCTAAGGGAGATAAATACTTTGGCGCGACGAGCGGCTAGGTGCGTCGTAGCCATGGCCGGGGCGACGCGTCCGAACGCGGGAAGAATTTGCCGCCGAAAAGCACTCGTCTTCCCGCGCTCACCATTATGCAACCAGAGGGGCTAGAGACCTCTACTCAACGCCATTCGACAGAGGAAGGTTTGTGGAACATTATTCTTTTTTATTCACAACATTACATGACATATTCATTGACTTACAGAGTAGTTAACATAGGCCAAAGATCGTCAAAACACCCGGTACCGGAGCACAGTCGTAAGCTATAGCCCCCGGGGCTGGAGGGTTAACCATCTTTAGTCCTAGCTTGTTAGGAGGCTTTAACTACGCGATGTCGGGCTTCTAGCTATCTTTCAGATGGAGTAGCCTATTTTTTGTTATACTGACGTTCCTGGTGTATTTTTCTTCACTTAGTGGAGTTCTTTCTGGGTCCCGAGTCAGTGTTACCCTTACCCGGGTTTTTTCTACGATGTTGATGTGGCGGCTGTTCCAGTTTTGGTGGGATGGAGTGCTTTTCGATTGTGTTTCGACGTCATTAAGTGTTTATTCCGTTTTCACCAGGCCTAGCCAGCCACTCGTAGTTTTTTCACATATGCAGGTGTTTTCATTGTTTATTATGATAAAAATGTATTAATGTGTCATGTGTGTCCTGGATTAGTTGTGATTGGCTGATCCAGGAGCTTCGGACTGTGGGTCTGATTATGTTTATCAGATTGCGTTCCGATTGGTGTGGGTTGCCTTTCCGGCGGTTTTTCTCGATTGCTCCGAGAAAGCCGTTTTGTTTACCGGGTTTTAGTCAAATTGGTTAAAATCGGTAGGTACCCCGGCGAGTTTGGTAGCTTGAGGGCTCATCAGAAACTGCGTTCTCTGTGGTCGAGCCTGTGATCAGGCTTCCTGTGTTATTCCCGGCGAGGTGGGCTCCACACATTTATCTAGGTGATCATGCTGACACCTGTTGGATATGGTTTTCTCGGCTTTTCAACGCCATTGAAACAATGCTGTTTGTTTGTTTGGTCTTTCCCTCCCGGCGACCTTTTTACAAAGAGGTCTGGGGCAGGTACAATTGGTTTAACATTGAATATAAAACCCGGCGGTTGTACCTTCGGGTGGTTATATTAACGGATTTGCAATTCGCTATGGTTTGCCAAACAATTGATTGATACAATAGGGTATCACGGCCTTCAAGACGGCGATCTATGAGGGCTTCTGGGAGAAATCGGATTAGAGATTAAGATAGGCTTAGACTTTTTATGGGATAAAAAGATGCCTGAATCTTACTAGTGTTTCAAGTGTAAAGGGATACTTGAAAGACTTCATCTTTAATAAAGATATGCTTCATCTTTATGACGATTCAGAAGATATGCTTAAATCTTTTGGACAGGTAAAGATATGCTGAAATCTTTAATATGAAACTAAAGGAAAACGAAAAGTAGTGGTTGAGGGCTACGGTTCGTTGACCAGCGGTTTTGTGACACATGTTTTTGTACTTTATTGGGGTAACCTTATGAGCATTAATTCCTGGAAATTTTCTCTTTCCAGGGCGGAGTACCGGCAGGTGACCAGGTAGATCCCGGGGGTGGGGTAGATTTCCCCCAGTCTCTGTCATGTCGGCACTTGAACCTCTCATTGCTTTATGTTCAACGCCGTTATGCTTAGGTCTCCCTATTTTTGCTCACAAGCTTTGCATTAAATGTGTTAAATGCATAGATCGGTCACGGGGGATATGGGTGACAAAGAATTGCACTATTTGTAACCTCTTAAGTGTTAAAGTTTTAATTCAAAAGGATAATACTGCGGCGGTGGCTTTGCAAGAAGTGAAACAACTTCTCGCTACTTATTCAACGAATGTAGCACATAAAGCATTGCAATGTGATAACCTTGAGCTATGGGAGCTTTTAATTATCAAACATGCCCCCCCTCAGTGTAAGATACGTGCACGTAAGACCTCAGAGACTGGGCGGGGACAGGTTGCCACACCCTCCCCCGGCAAATCTAAGAGGCCTCGCTCACCGTCACCCTCGGCAACGGCGACGAGGTCCACATCAAGGTCACCCCTGAGGAAGCAGGTGACAGCTTCGGGCCACTCTGCTTCACCTTCAAAGAAGAAGAAAAAGGAAGAGAGTGGGGGACCTAAAGACCTTACTAGTACTAAGCATAAGTCAAGTAGGAGTCATAAATCTTCCAAAAGGGATCCTCCGGCGCGAAAGGACTCACGGCTATCGCCGGAGCCTGGTACCCCGCTTTCTGCCTCTACCCCCACCAAGTCTAACGTCCAATCTGACAGGTCGGGGGTGGAGTCAGAGAATGTGGTGGAGGATGCCCCGGCGGACATTTCATCACCTGATATTCATGATTTTTCTACCAGGTCACGTGTGTCAGCCTCAGATTTAGAAGTATCTTACAGAAACTATAAACCTCTAGGGTGCTCAGGTGAGGGCTCCCAATTGGAGAGTATACCAAGCTCGCAAGCGAGTGACAGCCACAGCCCAGGTGTATGGCGATACTCACAGCCCTGGCAGGACGGAGCACATCCTTTTGTGACTCAAGTAGTGGCTGACGTCCACCGGGATGCCGATGTACCATCTTCTACCCCAGATTTAACATGGCGGCATGTGGAGGTCCCGGCTTCGGCGGGATCTTCCCATGATAGGCCAGACTTAAGGGATGAAGAACGGCGTTCTCTGGTCTCAGAGATGGAAGTTGAAGAGTCGAGTCACCTTCATGACGACTCTCAGGGTACTGTCGAATCTCCACGGAGTTCGTCATCTGCTCGGTATGTAACTACAGAAGAGATTGATGGATTACTATTAAATGCACTTAATAAGTTCTTTGGCCCTACGCCGGAAACTCCTACAGTTGGTATGGGAGCTCCCGCGACGTCGACGAATGTGCGACCTCTGGCTACATCCATTGCTTTAGCTAAAATACCTAACCCTCCTCTTGTGTCAGATCCAATTTCCAATGTGCCAGGCACAGCAGGCTCTCACTACTTCCAATGTGCGAGTCATCTTAGACATAACTCCCCCCCCCTTTTAGATAAGGCACCAGTCAAAAAAGGAGCTATGCCTCTTTTATACGGGCCTGATGAGTCATGGGTAGCAATGTTACCAACTAGGCCAGAGGCAGCACAAGCTACTATGTCGGGGGGGCTCCCTGTACCACATGAGTGGGTAATCCAAGGCAATAAGTCTAGAAAACTCAGAGCTTTGGATAGTCAAGGAAATGTTTTGGATGTTCATATTAAGGCCATTCCAAGTTATTATAACCATGACTTTTTTGTGTATGCATCAACACCAGCCCTACCCCCTGCCTCAGCTTCAAAGCTATTTTCTGACTGGAATCAGAATGATGGCTTTAACGACATCAAGGCACTTTCTGCTTTGACGCCGGAGTTGGATATGGTTCCGATCACAGACTCAGCCTCTAATCCAGTCTTGCAGGTGGGGCAGTTGGGTACGGGACCTAGGGTGGAATGGGAAACAGAGGCTCAAAATTTTGCCACTACTTTCACTTCAAAATCTTCTTACCAAATCCCTCAAGAACACCATTCTTGGTTCTCTCTTCCGGTTTTTAGTGCTGGAGGAGTCCACTCTGCTTTGTTTGATTTCTTGGCTGCCCCTAAAATCAATTTGTGCGAATTAAAAGATCCTTTTAGCACGCCTTCCCTAGCTCACCTAGACCGCGAGTTTAGGTTAAGAGGAAAAGCGTTTAGACTGTTTTCGCAATATATTGTTACCCAGCAAGTAACAAAGTCTATGTTACGCTCTTCTCTGGCGATCGAAGCTGCGGAAGTCAGGAAAGCCATTGAACTTTCCCGGCGCTTGCTTCTCCAAACTTCCATTCAGTCTAGGAGATATTCGGACGGCCTTATTAGAGGCAGTTCGAGCAAGGCAGGATCTGAGGATGTTCTTAGTGAAGAAACTTCCTGACCGTATTGCAAGCCAAGTAGTTCTGTCTCCAGTTCTAACTCCTTCTTTGATTTCACCAGCAGTTTGGAAGACTGTTTTCAATATGGCACAAGCATTCAAACAAAGTCCCGGCAAGCCCTGATGCCCATGTTAGAACAAGGGATCAGGATCTTGTGCTATCTGGACGACTGGCTGGTGGTGGCAGAGACAGAAAAGTTATGCAACACTCATGTCAACATTACGTTAAACCATGTCAAATCTATAGGATTCAAGGTCAACTTAGTAAAGTCAAACCTTGTTCCCTCACGAGTAATTCAGTGGATAGGGCTGGTCTGGGACACAGCATCTCTCACTCTGAGTCAGAGTGTGGACAATCGAAACAGATTTCGCAAAAAAAAATTTATGTTTCTCCACAGTCTGACTACGACACGGAGCCTCTGGGAATCTCTAGTCGGTTCTCTCAACTGGGTTCAACTAACTGTGAAGTTGGGCCGGTTGAAAGTCAAACGTTTAATCTTGGAGGGCAACAAATATTTCCCACTATTACCGGCGGGAAAATTATGGCCTATCCCAACATTAATACACAGCTTACTAGCGGTCTGGGCGAAGAGGGAAATGTTGCACTCAGTCATGTCATGGACCTCTCCTCCGCCGACGGTATGGGTGGACACGGATGCGTCAGGGACGATAGGTTGGGGTTTTCAGTCAAACCTCGGGCATCAGGGTCAAGGGCTTTGGTCCCATTCAGAAACTTAGAGACCTCGCTGACTTTTGCATTGTGGACATTCAGGAGGCCAAGTGGCTAACGTCGTATGGTAGAAACGTGACAGATAAATTTATGAATCAGTACACACAATCTACCAAGAGGCAATATTAATCTCATTGGCAGTCCTTTACTTCTTGGGTAGTTAGAACAGAACAGACAGTACCTTCGGTGGCATTAGTTTTTAATTATTTAAACTATTTGTTTGAACAGAAACGTCTATCTGTAGTGACTCTAAAAAATCACTTAACAGCTATCAGGGTGCCATTCTTTGACCTTACAGGTCTAACCATACCACAAGCGGAAGAAACAGGTTTCATGAGAGCATGCTTCAAACTCCGCCCACCTCCCCGTCAGCTCGTGCCTACCTGGTCTCTTGAAAAAGCGTTATCTTTGCTTCATTCCCGTCTGTATCAGAATACGGCAGATTTTGAATTGCTATTAAAAAAGGCTGTGTTCCTTATGGCTTTGGCAACTGGTAACAGGGTGTCTGAGCTGGCGGCGATGAGCAACACCCCTAATTGCATAAGGTTTGGTAGATTAAATTATTGCATTCATATTGCACCTTCCCCAGGGTTCATCGCCAAGAATGAACCCTGAACATGTGAGTGAACATGTTTTCTCAGAGTTCATGGTACCGGCATTGAAACGGGGTAAAATTCACCATAATTTGTGTCCTGTACAAGCTTTAACCAAATATATGAGAGTGGCACCTCTTAACCAACAAGGTGCTTTATGGGTATCGAGTACAGGTAAAATATTAATGAAACGTAAAATGGCTTCTCTGCTAGTAGAAGTCATTAAAGAGAGTAATCCCGGCGTAGTGGGTAGGGCCCACGATTTACGCAAATCGGCAGTATCTTTACGTTTTCTCAAAAACAAAATCTGTTGAAGACATAGCTACTGCTCAACTATGGGCTTCAAATCATACGTTTTTGACTCGATACCTGTCGGTAGAACTAGACAAACCATCAATGCCATGTGTAGCTTTATGGCAAAGGGTCTAGATGGGTCTCTAAGTCACTAATTGTTTAGGTTAAGAAAGAGGGGGGGGGTGCAGTCAGTGAAACATAAGACACCCTAGACCCCGCCGGAGGATATGTACAGAGTATACGAGCTGTGATACAATGTATAAGTGTTGTGATTAAAATTTCTCTGTAGTAATGACTACGGGAAATGTTGTTGAGGTACAATGGATGTAGTACAACAATTGAAGCCCTCCGAATCATAAGGGGACCAACCGACATTTTTTGAATTTCCGCGCCAAGCACGTGGCGCCATAGCCCAACTTCTCCCCTACACACTGGTAGTCGTTTGGTACCCTTAAGACGAAAACTGTAAGAGTGAGAGTCCTGGACGTTAAGGTAACTTTTTCGCCTTTCGGGAACACTCACCAATATCCTGGGAAAAATATAACATGACACAAGGGGTCCAAACGACACTCAGTTAATACCTCCATACTCTCACTCTCCCATACGTAAAAGTACGTTCACTTACCCATACCCTTGTACTTACCTGTTAATTAATAACTACTTACCTGCTTTACCTGGAGTATGGAAATTGGAGGCTTGTGGGTGGGAATGATGGAAAATTACGTACACTACCCAATATCAGTGCATTATTATCTTTAAAAAAAAATTTGTGGTCAAAGTGCTGGTAATATTAGATTTTGGCCATTTTGGCCATTCAAAAAAGGGGATAATTTTGGTTTGGGTGTTTTTACTAAAAATATAGACGTGGAACCCCCTATTTTTACATACTAGGATGAAAGAGTAGTGCTTCAGCTACCTTCAGTAAAAATATGAAGAGGGCACCTTACCGGGTTAAAGAGTTACACATATTTTGAACTGCCAAACTTTGACCTTGATTTTCTCAGAAGTAAGAAAATGGTGGTTGGTCCCCTTATGATTCGGAGGGCTTCAATTGTTTCTTTAAGTGGGATACACTGTTGAAGCAATTTAATTTTAAGAGCCATTAACTCATGTTCCCTGTGTTCTCGAGAGGCCGGCAGTGTAGCCAGTAGTGAGCATAGCTGGGAAAAATATACCGATATATGCTAAACTCCCATGTTCGTGGCATCACTGCAAGAGAACCACGAGTGCTACGTAGCTCGTTCTGGTCTGATTTTGAAGCTTTTAGTGCCTAGTTTTTTGCTAAATATATATTTTTTTCATGCAGATGCTTGATTGATCATGCAGGAGGGCCTGAATATGCCCAAATGAGCCCAAAACACCCCGCTAGACAAGGGTTAAGCACGCCCCTGCTTGTACCCCTTTTTATATGTTGTATACAGTTTATACATCAATATATAATTTTTACAAAGTAAGAATACTATGTGGTTGTTTGATTATCTGCCTATTCTATTTGCAATGGTTATGATATGATTACGAATGTCCCCCTCCAGTCTTAGATATCAGGCATAATCGTCAATGATGGAGGGGCCACTAATAAATTATAGGTTTGACTCCTGCAAGGAGATAAAGAAAACCTAATATTTAGTAGTGGCCCCGTAATCATTGACGACTGGGGCCCTCCCGACCATCCCCTTCCCATTCGTTGATGTATTAAGGATTTTGGTATACTTGATATGTCAGTGAAGGCGGAACAATGCGCTAGTCAGCGTCTGGTCCAAGAATCCACGGAATATGGAAAGCTTATGAATAGTTATTCTTATTTTATTTTCATTTTTTATTTGTTACAAAAAAAATTCGTAGTGAGAACCCAATCATAAAGACGAACCATGAGTGATTTTGCGTGTGCTTATTATGAAGGTTCCTCTGAGCTCTGCGGCGGTAGATTCAAACTACGCTTATGAGCGTTTGAAGAGGTAGCCTTATGTAATAGGCATAATCGTCAATGATTACGGGGCCACTACTAAATATTAGGTTTTCTTTATCTCCTTGCAGGAGTCAAACCTATAATTTAGTGAGTTTCGGACATATGACTTAAAGAGCGGAAAATCACCATATTATTTGGGAAACATTCCTAATATTCATTTTTCACGATAACCATCAGGTGTCATTGTTTTTCTTTCAGAAATATTTTAGTATTCACTTCCCTCTATCTTCTGATACATATCAAAGTTCAGTTGAGGCAATAATAGTGGGTGAAAAAGAACATTACTAAACAATTTTGATGGCGCGCCATCAGGGATCAGCCGGGATAGACAAGGTTTTAAATTAAAATGTAAAACTTGCAAACTAAACAAACCAAAATTGGGACAAGGACAATATAAAGTCAAATTAAATTATCAAAATCGCTATGTGGAAACAACGCTTACTAAAATGAAAATTATTAAATAAAAGAACACAATCCACCACATAGGGTGTACATTACTACATAAGCAAGTTAATCTGTTTCCCAAGCAAACTAATCGCACATATAACAACGCACTATCGTCACGTTAAAGGAAGTAGTCAAGTTTGGGAAGTCCGGGACGTTATGGCAAATTTTACTAAACTCTGCATGAATAAAGAAACTACATGTTAAATGTCAAAATATTATTTAAAATCAAATTTGCAACATGACAAGACATTAACAATAGTACAAAATACAAATATTGATAAGATATCTATACTATTACAAAATAATATATAAAATACAGTACAGCACTCACTAATGATAGTGCTATCGGGTAGGTACCTGTAAGCATAGCATGCCTCAAGTGACCCCTATCAATAACTACCCTACAAATAACCTACATTTATAGCACAAATAAACTAAGGAAATCGCAAAAGTAAGCAATTGATACTATCGACAATGAATACATATAATATAAAGACAAATAATTGTAAAATATGAAGTAACAACAGATTTAAACAAAGAGTACTCTTTTAACAAGAACAATAAATTTAAAAAATCATCAATATTAATAATAATAATAATAATAATAATAATAGAAAAAGAAAAAGATAAACAATAAATACAGACAAAAAGTAAGCAGAGGTTATACAAGAAACTTCAAGTTAAAAATGCTTGATTAAAATTATTGATGTCAAATTTTAGAATACAGTCACAATAATTGACCCTAAAAAGATTAAATTTATGGAACAATTTACTTGCCTCAAAACCTCTGTCCACTAAGAGTCTGTATAGTAACCTAGCTCTAGCCCAAAAGTCATCTACTTTAGTGCAGATTTTACAAAATCTTATTAATTGGGAATAAAAACAATTATAAGTTATTTTACTATCGATATTACTACTAGGGAAAGGAAAGTTTATTACGTTAAAATTAAAATCATCAACTTTGTGATATACTTTAAGTATGCACTGTTCATTAACAATCTCTATATTTATATCAAGAAAATTTTCAACTTTATAATTTACGTTACATTGTGTGAGGGGAATAGAATTAGGGTAAATAAGTTTAGCAACTTGATTAAAATTTAACAAATTGCAAACAAGAATATCATCAATATATCTACTATTATTACTTAACAGTTTAGCAAGTGCTAATTTTTCTGGAATTTTATTTTTATTGCTACTGTCAACTAAGTCTTTTATATATTTAAATTCTAAAGCAAGCAAGAATAAGTCTGCAATTAAAGGGCTAGCATTTCCACCCATAGGAATTCCTAATATTTGTTTGAAAATGTACGGCCCGAATCTAACATAAGTATTGAAAAGGAGGAATTTAAGGGCATCTTTAAGTTTAGTTCTATCAAAATATACAGAACTAGTGGGAGTAGAGCTAAGTGATGCATTATTAAAATATGTATAAACATTTATGAAATAATTACCATTCCTAACGAACCTGTCAAAGTGCAAATCTATAATAAAGCAAAGCTCTGAATATACTAAATCTAAAGGCAAATTGGTATACAAAGTTGAAAAGTCGAAGCTATGTACCGAGGTAACTTTCGGCATGGTATTTATTTTATCAATAACTTCTAACGAATTGTCAACACTCCAATAATAGTTAATGCCAGTTCTTCTCATGATGGTATTACAATATCTTTTATGAGTACTTTTAATGTATTTTAAGCAATTTACTACTTGTTCTGATAGAGTTTTAGTGGTAGCAAATTTTGCTCCGGCAATAAAGCGATATTTATAAGGTCTTTTATGAAATTTAGGTAACATGTATAATTTTGCAATGCACTTGTTCTTATCAGAAAGTTTAATATCAAATATTATATTTTTCTTGGTATGTTCATCGATTAAGTTATCAATATTCAGATTATTTTGAATTTCATAAACAGAATTACCGCAAATATTTTTACGTAATATGTTACCCTTAATACCTAATTCTTTTTTCATATTTTCAAGATAAAATTTCTTACATGTGAAGCTATAATTATTGCTGGCTTTATCTACTGTAGTGATTACAAAATGTTTATGTAAATTTATTAAATCAGCTTTAAGCTTATTATAATTATAGTCTATAAAATCTGAAAGATTAAATTCATTTTTAAGCGAGAAAATTTTATTTCTAATTAACTTAATTAATAATTTAGACCATGCTTCTAGTTCTCTCACATTGCAGCACGCAATTTTTAACAATTTATCTTTTAATTTATTGACTGAAAAAACAATATCTTTTAAAATTATGTCCCATGTTACTTTATTACTCCCTATTCTAAATTTAAACCCTTTACGACATAGCTCCGCTAATTTGTCGTTTGCAAAATGTTTAACTAGTTCTACATCACCTGTTAATATGTGACATATCGGACTATAAATGAACTTTGCTAGTGCATCACGTCTGCTAGCTGGCATATCCATGACTCTTTCACACACGCATTTATTATTATTGAAAATATAATTATCTGAAAGATTTCCTAAAACTTTATTATAATTACAAATAATAGACCCAACAGGTCGTTCATATGAATACACTATTAATGGTTTGAAATCTTTACAACCATCTGGTAACATGGACTTAACTTTCTTTGAATTAATAAGACTGTTAACATTAATTTTGTCTAAAATTTTAGAGGAATAATTTAAAGTGGACATGACTTTATCTTTAATACGGTTATCTTTGGATTTCTTAGAATTCTATCTATCTATCTATTGCCTGACGCCGTGATCCCCGAAGGGGTGGCCACGAACGAACCGCCCCCATGCACCTCTGTCCCCAGTCAGTCGACGCCCCTCCTCCCAACCAGCACCGCCTTCGTTCATGTAGTTCCTCACTCCATCCTTCCACCTCATATTCGGTCTACCTCTCCCCCTCTGTCCCTCCACCTCGCTCTCGTACACCCTCTTAGTCATTCTCTCGCTTTCCATACGTTCCATATGGCCGAACCATCTCAAGTTGTTCCTTTTCACACTTTCCAGCACATCTACCTCCACACCACACCTCCTTCTTACTTCCTCATTAGTCTGTCTATCCCTCCATGTAACTCCGCACGCACTCCTTAAGTAATTCATTTCCACTGCTCTCACTCTTGGTCTGAGTCTCTCAACCAACGTCCATGCTTCGCTTCCGTAAGTCAGTGTCGGGATTACCACACTGTCATGCAAGGACTTCTTCACTTCCATACTGACCACCCTATTTCTTGTTACTGCTTTTAGCGTTCCTACAACCCTCTTCCCCTGTTGTACCCTCTCCCGCACCTCTTCATCCATAGTACCATCTTTACTCAACACACTGCCCAGATACTTAAAAGAGTTGACGATCTCCATAGCCTGACCGTTCAGCTTCACCTCACACTCTGTGACTTCACCCCTTTCGAAGACCATAACCTTGCTCTTCCCCGTATTTACCTTCAAATTCCGTTTTTCGCACACTGTTCCAAACTCATTTACCAGACCCTGCAACTCCCATTCATTATCACTCATCAGAACTGTATCATCCGCAAACAGCAGTATAGGTAGCTTCCACTCAATTCCCTCCCTTTTCAGCGATACACCAACATCCACTGCTCTTGATAGTATTTCTTTCATAACTCCATCCATATATACAGTAAACAACCACGGGGACATCACACACCCCTGTTTCAAACCAACATTCAGGTCAAAGAACTCGCTCTGCTCACTCTCCACACGTACTGCCGCTTTTGCACCCTCATACATGCTCTTCACTGCTTTCAGCAACTTGCCCTCTACTCCGTATATTCTAAGTACTTTCCACAAACCTTCTCTATCCACTCTGTCATAGGCCTTCTCCAAGTCCATAAAGGCAACATACACCTTTTGTTTCTTCTCCAGATACTTCTCCACAACACAATTCAGGGTAAAAATCTGATCTACACATCCTCTTCCCTTCCTAAAACCTCCCTGCTCGTCGCCTATCCATTTCTCCGTTCTCACTCTCACTCTCTCAATCACTACCCTACTGTATACCTTCCCTACTACGCTTAGAAGACATATTCCTCGGTGGTTACCACACACTCCTCTTTCCCCTTTGCCCTTATATAGGGGGACTATTATGCCAGTCTTCCAGTCATCGGGTGCACTCCCCTTCTCCCATGCTAGTTTGCACATTTTCCATACCCATTCTATCACTATCTCACCACCATACCTCAACATTTCCCCACACACTCCATCTGTTCCTGGTGCTTTCCCCAACTTCACTCTTTTCATGGCTTCCCACACTTCTGACCTCCTGATCCCCAGCTCCTCCTCCACTACTTCTCTTCTTCTCCCTCCCATACCATATCCAGCTATGTTTGCTGGCTCTTCATTCCTTTCATTTAGCAACTCACTGAAGTACTCCCTCCATCTTTCGACTCTCTCTTGCTTCTCGGCTAGCATTCTCCCATTCTTATCTTTCACACCCTTACTGTTTCCCTTGCTACCTTCCCTAACTTTCTTGACTTCTTTCCAGAACAGTTTCTTACTCTCCCTCCATTTTACACTCAGATTCCTTCCAAATTCCTCATCTACTCTTCTCTTACTTTCCTTCACTACTCTCTTCACCACCCTCTTACTCTCCACGTACCTCGCTCGTTTCTGTCTCTCGGAATCTTCATTCCCTCTACTACCCAACCACTCTCTATATGCTTTCTTCTTTTCTTCCACAGCTATTCTTACCTCTTCTGTCCACCATGCTGTACCTTTCACTCCCCTCCCTCTTCTCCTCACTCCACACACCTCCTCACATGCTGCACAGATCTCATCCTTAAACACCTTGCTCATCTCCTCCACTTCCTCCATAACTTCCAGGTCGAACCCACCTAGTCGTCTTTCCACTGCTCTCCTGTACTCCTCCCTGACTTCCTCCTCCTGCAACCTCTCCACCCTCCTCACCATTCCACCCTCCTCTCGCCTCCCTCCCGCTCTCCTCACCCACTTCTTTTGTATCCTAACCTTAGCTACCACTACATAATGATCAGACAGACCCCCTCCAATACCCCTATACACCCTAGCATCCATCACAGATTTCTTCATTCGTTCATCCACACATACATAATCAATCAATGACTTTCGTTCCACCACTGTCTTATCCTTCATCGTCAACATCCGTTTCCACGTGTACCTGTGGATTATTCTGTGTCGGAAGAAGGTGTTGGCTATCCACAGCCTCCTCCCCACACATACGTCCACAAGTGCACTACCATTCCCATTCACCTCTGATGGTACCCCCCACCCTCCCACCACTCCCTCAACTTTCCTATCACCCACCTTGCCATTCATATCCCCAATCAGAAATATTCTTTCGTTCTTGTCAAACTTCTCCAGGCACGCCTCCACATTCATCCAGAACTCCTCTTTCTTCCTTTCAAGTATATCCTCTGTCGGGGCATACACGCATACAATCACCCACGTTTGTATTCCTACTTTCATTCTCACCCACACAATCCTTGAACCCACAGACCCATACTCTCTTACACATTCCTTCCATTTGCTACTTACAAACAAACATGCACCTTCTCTCGCTGTTCCTTCACTCACTCCAGCACACACACCCATTCCACACTCCCACTCTCTCACATCTGAACCTTTCCATTTGGTCTCTGTCATTCCACATACATCCAGCCTGGCATTCACTAACACTTCCAGAACCTCTCTCTCTTTTGTGCCATCATTCATGCCACTAACATTCCACGTAGCCATTCTCAGAATGTCCGAAGGCATGTCCTTAGTCGGTCGTGGTTCGTCAACGTTGGTTCCGTCCGCATCCGAGGCTGTTCGTTCGTTTTTCTTTGCCTAGATATTTTTTACGGGTGGGGGTCGCAAGCCCACCGACCCAACCTCTTTAGTCGCCTCTTACGACACGCAGAAGGCACGTGGGGCATATTCTATTCCCTAACCCCCAGGGGGTTCTTAGAATTAGCTCTAATATATCCCATAAAAGCAAAGACTATATTCTTAAATTTATTTGTGAAATTATGTTTATTATTTAGAATATTTTCTATAAAAGGAGCAAAACTTTTCTTTTGTAGGCCTTTCAATGAATCTTTTAATTTTTTAATTCCGAAATTTCGATATAATGAATATAAATTATTAACAATAATTTTAATATCAGACCTGCTTTTCTTTTTATTAAATGTATTTAGTCTTCTATTACTGTGTCTACCAGGTCTTCTGTTTAAAACAGGGAAGTTAAAATATGGGTTATTAAAATCGTTTTTTAATAAATCTTTATACAAAATGTTGCCTACATTTTTTATTTGATTGTTAAGTCCAAATGGATAGATGGTCATTAATTTTCCAATCCAATAATTTTCTCTATCTAAAACATTTTGATTACTTTGAACAACTTCTATAATTTTGTATTTACAATCAAATTTAGTACAATCTGTGTTAAAATGCTTATATAGAAGAATCTTGGAGTCGATGCCGTTCTTAATTCCTGATCTATGCCCTGATCTATTCCTGATCTTTCAATGAGAAAGAAAAAACAGCAATTAACTTAATTAACCCTCCAGCCCCGGCTATGTATTATATATATATTCCTCGAAACCCGGGTGTTTTGGCCGAAAAACGTCTAGGCTAGGCTACCGTATATTCGTTAATCAGACTGCTTCCCGCATTCCCGCGCATCCCCAAGCGTAGCTGTGTTATTTACCTGTAGAATGGCATTAAGTAGAGCTCTCTAAGTCAACTGGTTGAGCTGTGATGATGATTTCATTGGAGATAACTTTATGGCCAAAACAGCCACTTTACACCACTTTTCGATACTTAACAACAACATACAGGCACACACGAACAAGCGACGCTCTCCTTCTTGTGGCCGGAGATGCGGGGCGTCGGTCCAGCCGGCTGTTGTTTGCATGCGTCGGACCGACGCCTCGCACACGAAGCTCACAGGCTTTCAACCACTGGGCGTTCAAGAGGCCTTCCGGGTACCTGTTATATGCTTTTTTATGGGCGTTCAAGAGCCCTTCCGTGGTGAGAGGGTTAAGTAGGCAAAGAACTCATTTTGTGATAGAGTGGTAAATGAGTGGAACGCACTGCCCCAGTATGTAGTCGATTCCGAATCAATAAGGGAGTTTGAAAGTAATCTTGATAAAGCATGGGGAAGACAAGAATTGAAGTTTGATTATAAAGCAAAAATACAGAATAGTAAAAAATTTGCGTCTGCTACCGCCGCCGCCAACACCGTGAACGACCGCAGCAGTGCAAGTACTGGTACTGAGCTGGATACACAGGCCTAGTTTGCCTTTTTCCAGAAAATCTACTGTAAGAAACTGTAAGAAACTGTAAGAAACTGTAAGAAGTACAGTACAGTACTATAATGCCCGGTGAGCGAGAGGGTTAAGAATAATAACAAAGAGATGTGTATAAGCAGGTTTGGTTGGTTTGGATGTGTGAAGAGAAAGGATAATCAAAACTGGGTGAAAAGATGCAAGGGTGTGAACATGGAGGGAGCTGTGCAGTAAGTAGACCAAGAAAGATATCACAAATTGTTTAATGTTACCTCTTTACAAGCAGCGAGAGTCTGCCATGGTTCATCACTCTTTGCCCACCATCGCCTCCCCTCCAGTGGGTGGTCAGCAGAATCCAGTATGTCTTCCATCACACTTTCACAGTATTCCAGGCGTGCAGGAATGGCCTCACGCTTCACTAGGCCTGTTAGGTTGATCAGGTGCAGCTGTGGGTAAGGCAGTGTTATGTCAGGAGGTATTTTTCAGGTTAGGGCTCTACTAGAGCCATACCTGTGCATTTGCCTGTTTTTATGTAATTTCAATATAAGCAATACATATTAAATTATCTACAGTAAATTCCCTTACCATTCAGACCCATGAGATTTTCGGACTACGTACAGTACCTGGACCAGACTAACTCCGTAAAAAAAAAATATATACAGTAAACTTCCGTTAATCCGAAGGGCAGCGGACCGGCCCTCGTTCGGATTAGTGGATTTTTCGGATTATCGGACTTTACCCCTATGAACCTGTGTATTAATGGCCTGACGAAAACATTGAAGCATTAGGCCACCCAAATGACACACACACATATCATATGTTCATGAAATCACTTCAAAAGTTTACCATTGTCATTGTAGCCTATTACCTACTTCAAAACATTCAGATTAATGGTCAAAGGAATCTGCTGATATAAACGTAAACACCATATGTCCGCATCGTCTACTAGCGAGTTTGTCTTGCTCTTGAAGATCAGATCAGATGTGGTTCGGGAAGTAATGCCTTAACAACGGCACTTCCCTGAGAGGTTCTTGTAATTTTCCTTTTGTGATTTTCCTTTTGTGACGTGCTCTGTTATATTATATTGTATTGAAAGCACCCTTGTCTTGTTGTCTAGAAAGCACCCTTGGGACGCTCCGATCACTGAACTATAAATAGTAGCGTATCGGAACGTCCAAAGGTGCGTTTTCAAGCTCAAGACTGAATGCGCTTGCAGAAAATGCGGTGCAAGCCAGTAGTGCATCGGAGCGTCCCAAGGATGCGTTCAAGAGCAAAACAAACTCTCTAGCAGACGATGTGGTGTTTACGTTTATATCAGTAGCTTCCTTTGACCATTAATCTGAATGTTTTGAAGTAATTAATAGGCTACAATGACAATGGTAAACTTTTAAAGTGAATTCATGAACATATGATATGTGTGTGCTCCATTATGTGTCATTTGAGTGGACTAATGCCTCAAAAAGGGGACTTTGGGACTTCTTGAAATTCGGACCATCGGGTGAATTCGGATTTGGCCTCAAATTGAAAAATTCGGACTATTGGGAGATTCGAATCATCGGTCGCGGATTAAAGGACTTTTACTGTACCGTAAGATGGGGCAACCGGGCAAATTTTTTACCTCTTTTTGGCCAGTATTATAGAGATCAGTGGGATTTTTTTTTTTTTTTTTTTTTTTTTAAATAACTCCCTTAGGGCTGCCTTTTGGATTCATACACATACCTCAGGACAAGAAAACAACTTGCTTAGAAATTAAACTAGGTGGGTGACCGTTAACCCACGTGATTGGGCAACCGGGCACCGGGCCATTTTTGTTTTACTGCATGAAGGCACTCATTACAATAAACTGCATTTACACAACATAGACTAGTATACACAACATAGACTAGACTAGTATTACTAGTTTAAAGATTTTAGTACCTGAAATAGAAACAAAATAACACTTGGTCAAACCCTCTCTGTCAAAATATTATTGGTAGATGTCAAGCCCGGGCAACTTGACCTAGCAATTTGTGACAAACGCCTAATGTTCATGGCCACCCCTTCACGGGAATTACGGTGGGGAAAAAAATAAAAAATAAAAATAAAAAAATTAAAATGCGATACTTTGAACGATAGCATTAATTCACCAAACATGTAAAACAAACAAAAAGTGGCGGTGTGTCTTCCGTGGATCAACCTAAACATAAACTTAGGCAGGCATAACATGTTGAACATTTCAGTACAGTCGGCCAAATAAGTGATGTCTTAGCAGCAAGTATTAATCAACTAAAAATTTGCATTCAGAAAAAATTACACTTGCCTGTGGGAAAACAGAGTCTTGGATTTAGAGCATGGTATATCCCTGAGGCTTAGCAATATAGCAATAGATGTCAAAGAGTCTTTGAGAAAAATTTAGAAACAATATATTGATAATTAGTTAATATGCCCAGTTGCCCCCCATAAAGTGCCCAGTTACCCCACTTGAGTTACCCTTACCATTACCATGTAATGCTTAACTGTAAAGACATGTTACTTATTTCCATGTGACTTGGAAGATGCCCAATAAATGAACCAAAGTAGAGTTCTCCAGCTACACTCTAACCTGGGTAAAGTAGCCTTAGCGTTTCCGGTGTTGGCGAATTTTCGAAAATCGTCACTTCTGGTCAGGTCAGGTGAAGGTTCTATCTATCTATCTATTGCCTGACGCCGTGATCCCCGAAGGGGTGGCCACGAACGAACCGCCCCCATGCACCTCTGTCCCCAGTCAGTCGACGCCCCTCCCCCAGGTGAAGGTATTGAGGGATAAGCCTTTGCAACTGCTTATTTTGAGATATGTTAGACCTGGGGCATTAAGCTACATAATTAGCACCGGAAAAGAAAAGTAGATAATATAAGCAGAGGTTTTATATAGCAAAGTTTGCAAATAACTTTAGCATGTGCCCGTTTCCCTGCACAGTGCCCGGTTGCCCCATCTTACGGATATACAGTATATATATATATATATATATATATATATATATATATATATATATATATATATATATATATTATATACAGTACACATATACAGTCAGGCCTCGATATACACGCGTTTTTTATACACGGTTTCGTTTGGACACGGTAATAATAATAATAATAATAAGCATGTTACTTATTTCTCATAAGTGCCAATTTTTCCGAAGAATTCACTAGCGCTCGGAAAGAGAAAGAAAAAAGAACAAAATCAATGAATCAAAAGAAGGCTTATATACAACACACATTTAACAATCACTAGCAGTGGCAAAATAGCCTAAACTCTATAGCCATCTGTCATGACACCTCTCTCAAGATCATAGCTTCTCTCAAAGAGAAAAGTCTTAAGTTGTCTCTTGAAGCATTCAACAGAACTCAGTTGTCTCATGGACAGCAGCAACCTGTTATACAACCTCGGAGCCATGTAGGAGAATGACCTCTCAAAGAAAGAAGACTGCTGGAAAGCCCTTGGTTCATCAAGACGAAAAGGGTCATTGTCATGACGCACAACTACACCATGGTGTGCCGGTGGGCGCCTGAGCAGCTCCGCAAGGTACCTAGGCTCACCAAATTTGAGCCTTAAAAGTCACCAAACACAACTTAAATTCTATTCTTGCTCTTACTGGCAGCCAGTGCAGTTCTATGTGGAGAGATGTAGTAGGAGTTCTAGGTGGAACACCAAAAATGAGTCTTGCGGCACTGTTAAGAACAGACTGAACTTTCTTTAAAATATAATTTGGAAGACCCACCAACAGGACATTGCAATAATCAACACGAGAGAAGACCAATGGGTGAACCAACGTCAGGAGGCAACGTCTGGTTATAAACGGCTTCACCAAATAGAGATTTCTGATGTGCAAGTAACAACTTTTAACTATCTGGTTTACATGCTCTTTGAAATCTAATCGGGAGTTCACATATACACCCAGATTTCGAACAGAGTTGGCCGGTCGCAGCTGAGATCCACCCACATTGATGGAGAGAGCACCTACTATATCATCAGCTCTTCTATTTCCTCGGATGATGAGAATATCAGTTTTACCATCATTTAGTTTAAGTTTTCTCGCTCTCATCCACTTCTTGATATCAGACATCAACAATTCCATCTTATTCCGTATATCAACTATATTTGTGATTCTCACATAAATCTGGGTGTCATCTGCATAAAAGTGAAAGGTGACATTATGTGCACGAAGCAGAAGAGACAAACTGCTGATATAAATTATAAATAGGATAGGACCCAAAACTGATCCCTGCGGAACACCATACTACAGGGGTGTCGAGTCCGAGACCATTTGATTTACCATCACACTCTGGGATCTACCTGACAAGTACGACCCAAGAAGCAAGAGAGCGGAGTCACGCACACCACAATCATAAAGATCACTCAATAACAACTCGTGATCCACTGTGTCAAAGGCCGCAGAGAGATCAAGCAAGACCAATAGTGAGGCCACACCATTGCAAATGTTCTCAACTAGATCATTATGTACTCTAATCAATGCTGTTTCAGTTGAATGATGCTGTCGGTAAGCAGACTGAAAAATTGGGATAGTTTCATTCTGCTGAAGTAGTGGTTGTAATTGGTCAAGTATTGCACACTCTAATATTTTTGATATGAAGGACAGGTTGGAGACAGGACGATAGTTCAACATGTTCTCAACATCAAGTCCAGGTTTCTTTAGAGTAGGTCGGAGTAGTGCATGCTTTTCAGAATGTGGGAAGCTACCTTCAGAGAAGCACTTATTAATTATTTTGGAAATAAACTCAACTGTGTGATCATAGACTCTTGGTAGCTTGGAAACATTTATGGGATCCAACGGGCAAAATGTTTTATTGAGGTTTCTTATGTAGGACGAGATCATGTCCACCTCTACTGAGTGAAAGGATGAGAGGACATTATTAGGAATGTGTCGGGGTTGGAGTACAACTGAAAGTTCTTCACCAACAGAAGCATCATCCAGTTCCTGTCTTATGCGAGTTATCTTGCCAGCAAAAAATGCCACAAAGTTGGCAGCCAACTCGGCATCGGGTACAGAAGGTCTTAAGCTGACTCTTGTTTTTCCAAGTAAACTGTTTACAATTGAAGCCAACCTCCTCTGGTCGTTACCACATGAGTCAACTTTTCCCTGACAATACACTTTCTTTTCATCTTTGATTGTGTGGACCACGGCTCTTCTGGCTGACAGATATTGCAACCATGTAGAGTCTGTTTTATATTTCCGCCATTCACGTTCAGCTCTTCTACGCGCTCTTCTAAGAAATTTAACTCGAGTGCTATACCAGGGTGAATCATCTCGTACTATGATTTTCTTCTCTACTTCTGGACAGTGATGATCGAACACTAATTTAAGTGCATTTCCATGTACCTCCACCAGCTCATCTGAAGTAAGGTTGGAAGTATCAATACTTCCCAAGTACTGTTTTACTTCACTGCTAGCCAAATTTTGGTCTGTATTTTATAATTTCTAAATCTGATTACTTTTTCATGTGTGAGTGGCTTAGGGAAATCAAAGCTGAAAGTAATCAAAGCATGATCGGAGGTATTAGGGTCAGCATTCTCAACATTAACATCCAGAACACCACCACAACCCACAGGAGAGAAAACCAAGTCAAGGGTGTGTCCTAAGATATGAGTTGGGTGGGATACATGGTTTACAAAATTGTTCTGATCAGTCAACTCAAGGAACTCAGGAGAGAATGGCTTCAGATGAGGGCTGTCAACCCAGTAATTAAAATCTCCACATATCAAAAGTCTTCCGGTTTTAGCAGAAAATTCCTCGAGAAACTGCCCAAACTCTTCCATAAAACACCTATCTGTGCCACGATGGCCAGGCCTATAGACAACTGCCATTCTTAGAATTTGTTGATGGAGTTTTATTTTCACTTCCAACAGTTCATAGTAAAGAGGGGCTGGGTTATGGCTTATTTGCAAGATATTCACCAGAGATGTGGAGTAGACAACTGCCACTCCACCACCCAGATGATCTCCCCTAGGCCTAGGAACATTTATTATGGAATGGGTTTTAGGCAATGCCGCCTGGATAATATTCAGATCTGACTCGAACAACCAGGTCTCAGTGAGACATAATACATCAAGGTTACGTTCATCCAAGATCTCGCAAATATAATCCATTTTGTTACGCAAGGAACGAACATTCAACAGACCCAGTTTCAACCGGCTCCCGTGTGCATTTTTCAGTTTTTTTAACCTACAAAATTGGTGTTTTCAATAACTTTATATCTCTGAGCTGTCATTAGAGGACAATTTCTACTTGAGGCGAAATGATTTGGCGGCTCCGTAACTGATGTGGAGCCCATACAATTTATACATTTGGGGGAAGTCTTGCTGGTGCAGTCTTTTGAGTTATGAGTACCGGCACAGAAGTTGCATTTTGGATCCTCATTTTTCCGATAACACCTGTCACTGGTATGGCCAAAGCCCTGGCAATGGTAACATTGTGTTACCCAGAAGCGATCGTATGCACGACATCTCACAAGTCCAACATACACAGAATTGCCATCATCCACATTGGAAGAGCGTATTTCAGGTGACATTTTTACTACCGCAGTCTTTGTGTGTGCATCACTCTTTTGCTTGGTGAATAGCAAATTCATAGCTAAGCCATCGTCGACCAGGGACTTTATTCTTGGGTTCTTGTTGAGGATGCTGGTAAGGATCTCATTATCCTCAGCGTCATTAGCAATGCCTACCAGAGTCATTTTTGGCATCATCTTCTTTGGTTCGGAGACACTGAAGGCACTGTCTTCAAAAGTTCCAAAGTAGGCCACAACACGGAAAAGTCGGGATCATTTACGGGTGGCGGCCCAAGCCTAGGTATATATTATGTGTTATTTTCATTTAATTTTTTACTTTTGTTTATTTTTTTTAAGGTTAAGAATGTTATTTATGCATCAAATGTCTGTCTGTCTATCTATTTAATGCATCTATCTCCCTTATACATAAATATAACTACAGTAGGGTCTCACATAGAACGAGAAATTGGTCGATAAACGAGGCCGTTCTATGCGATTTCGTTCTATGTGAACACGGCATTTTGGTGGACCAATATGGTCAATGTTCACTGTAAGCGTAAATTTCTGTCAGGAACGTACGATATTTTGTACGTTTTGTACAATATTTCGGCGCTCTATATGAGAACTCCTCGGATTTGCCCTACTTTGATGGCGAAATCGTTCTATATGATCACATTCGTTCCTAACGAAAATTTTGGAACAATATTTTAGGTCGGGCGTTCTATAAGCGACTCGTTCTATGCGAACACGTTCTATGCGAGCCCCTACTGTACCAGTATGTCTTATTTGGTCTTTTTTAAATCTATGAATCATTTCTAATACGATGGAATTGAAAACAATATTACCCTTCCAACACACAAATAATAACATTAAAATGAGTCAATAAAAATTTCTCCTTTGTCTTTTCAAAAACTTAACCCTTTCGCTGCGGGTGACGTTCTGGAACGTCCTGGCAAGTTACAGCAATTTCCAGGCTTTAAAAGCCTGTAAAAACCGTAAAAATCGAGTGTCAGTGGGCGGGAGCGTGAGGGGCCCACCTCTGACCCTCAGGAGCACCGAGCGGCTCACTGAGGTTGACTGTGTCTCGCGCGGGTCTCTCTCTCTCTGTCTCCCAACAGTGTAGCCAAGCGAGCGAGTGTTACATAATATCGGGTTTCCCGCGTTTCACTGGCACCACTGCGGATGAACCAGACCACGTACGGGGCCCGTTCTGGTGTCATTTTGAAGCTATTCTCGCCTAGTTTTCGGCAGAATACACTTCACTTAATGCAGATACTTGATTTATCATTCAGGAGTGCCTGAATATGCCCTAAATAGCCCAAACATGGCTGCAGCCAAATGGTTAAATCCGTCTCATATAATTTTGTATGTTATCGATCATTTGCCCCTAGCAACTATCTCTCTCTATCTATCTCTCTATACATTATCTATCTCCTTTATACATTAACATAGTACAGTACAGTCAGTCCCCCCAATCCGCGCCTATATGGGCGGCATTACACGACGGGTATTGGGAATTCGTGCAAAAAAAAAGCGTACGTGTGGTTATGTACTTACACTAGTTGTACTTACACTAGTTGTATTTGCGGGAGTGAGCATGCTCGTTAATTCCCGCCTCCTAAGATATGTTTGTCATACCGTGCTTTGAAACTATGCACTGATGGTGCAGACACTACTTCGGCTGGCAATTTGTTCCACCCACTAATCGAGTTGGTAGGAAATCTTTTACTTTTCAGATCAGATTTACTATTAAGCACTTTTAGTTTGTAGCTGTGACCTCTTGTTCTCTCACCTCCATCCCTCTCTATGAAGTTTTCTTGGTCGATTTTGTCAATACCTCTAACACATTTGTATACCTGAATTTGCTGTCCTCGTTTCCTTCTCTGTTCCAGTGTAGGTAGATTCAATCTCTCGAGCCTCTCTTGGTACTCCAAATTTTCCAAACCTGGGATCATCCTCGTAGCTGCTCTCTGTACCCTCTCAATTTTGTGGATATGTTTCTTCATGTGAGGGGACCACACTACAGATGCATATTCCATCCTGGGTCTTATTATTGCCGTTATTATTTGTTTCATGGTGTTTTCATTAAGATAATTGAAAGACATCCTGATATTTGCCAATAGTGCTAGTGATTCTCTCACTATCTTATTTACGTGGCTTTCTGGAGACATGTTATCCTTAAATTCTAAGTTCATTACTAAGGAACTCTTTACCCAAGGCCTTAACCTTGGGATTTGTTCAAACCCAAATGGATGTGTGTGTGTATGTGCGTGCGTGTACTCACCTAATTGTACTCACCTAATTGTAGTATACAGGATTTGAGCCTAAGCTCGTGTTGTCCTGTCTCTCTCTCTACATTTATCCAATTTTGCTTTAAAAGTTTGGATATTTCTTGCTCCCACCACCTCCCCATCCAACTTATTCCAACAATCAATGCTTCTATACGGGAAGCTGAACTTTCTTACATCAGACTTACATATAACTTTCCTCAACTTACAATCATGACCCCTGGTTTTTCCCTCGTCCCTCACCACAAAATCTCCCTTGTCGATCTTCTCAAAACCTTTCACACACTTAAACATCATGATCATGTCACCTCTCTCTCTCCTCTCCCTCAGCGTTGGCAGCTTTAGCCTCTCCAATCTCTCCTCATAAGGCAGGTCTCTAAGGCTAGCTATCATCTTAGTGGCAACTCTCTGAACTCTTTCCAGTTTTTTATTATGTTTTATAAGGTGTGGAGACCACACCACTGCTGCATACTCCAGTCTTGGTCGTATTATTGTCCCTATTATTTTTGCTAACCTCTCTTCATCTAAATAATTCAAAGCTATTCTCATGTTAGTCAACACTGCATAGGTTTCACCAGTTATTTTATTTATATGCTGTTCAGGTGACAAGCTGTCTGCCACAACTACCCCTAGGTCTTTTGCTTTCACAGCTTTACTAATTATTTCATCTCCTATTTTATATCCCCAAGAAGGTCTATATTTACTTTTTCCCATCTCAAGAACCTGACACTTACTCGTGTTGAATTCCATTTTCCAAGTTTGACTCCACTCATATAACTTATCTAGGTCTCTCTGTAATTCTTCACAACTACTCCTACTTGTAATATGCTTCATTAATTTTGCATCATCAGCAAACATAGATATATATGAGCCTATTCCCATTTGAAGGTCGTTGATGTGTGTGCGTGTGTGCTTCCTTCTCAGTCCCAATATCCTTAAGTGTCCGTGCGCTGAGACTTGACCCATTTATTGTGTAACAACTGCCTTCCTACACCCTTCAACAACTTCAAAATGCCTAGGAAGAATAAACTGGTGAAGGCAATACTGCGATCGGGAAATCTATGGGTTTATCCGGGGCCAGGGACGGGGCCAGTGACAGTGGCGGGGCCGGGGAAGCCTAGGCCTCCGAGGGGTGTGCGCGCGGAGTAGGGAGGGGGGGTGGCGCGTAATAAAAAAAACAGCATTTTTACACCACTCTTCAACCGTGATTCGTGTTTTGTGGGGTCAATACGTGTTTTAGGGATTTTGAGTACCTGTTTTACCCCTCGGCGCGGAATAGGGTAAACGCGGACTGAAGATACGTGTATTAGGGGGACTGACTGTACATAACTATGTCTTATTTGGACTTTTTGTAATCTATGAATAATTTCTAATGCGATGGAATTGAAAACAATATTATCCTTCCAACACAAATAATAAAATGAAAAAGAGAGTCAATAAAAATTTCTCCTTTGTCTTTTCAGAAACTTACGTCCGTCTCATAATAGTTTGTATGTTATCGATGACTTACCCCTCTGCAACTCTCTCTCTCTATCTACTGTATCTATCTCTCTAATCTATCTATCTATCTATTGCCTGACGCCGTGATCCCCGAAGGGGTGGCCACGAACGAACCGCCCCCATGCACCTCTGTTCCCAGTCAGTCAAAGCCCCTCCCCCCAACCAGCACCGCCTTCGTTCATGTACTTCCTCACTCCATCCTTCCACCTCTCATTCGGTCTACCTCTCCCTCTCTGTCCCTCCACCTCGCTCTCGTACACCCTCTTAGTCATTCTCTCGCTTTCCATACATTCCATATGGCCGAACCATCTCAAGTTGTTCCTTTTCACACTTTCCAGCACATCTACCTCCACACCACACCTCCTTCTTACTTCCTCATTAGTCTGTCTATCCCTCCATGTAACTCCGCACACACTTCTTAAGTAATTCATTTCCACTGCTCTCACTCTTGGTCTGAGTCTCTCAACCAACGTCCATGCTTCGCTTCCGTAAGTCAGTGTCGGGATTACCATACTGTCATGCAAGGACTTCTTCACTTCCATACTGACCACCCTATTTCTTGTTACTGCTTTCAGCGTTCCTACAACCCTCTTCCCATGTTCTACCCTCTCCCGCACTTCTTCATCCAGTCCCATCTTTACTCAACACACTGCCCAGATACTTAACCCTTCCTACCCGGTCTGCCTTAGGTAAGGACAGCACGAAAGAAGGGCCACTACCCGGTATGCCTTATCTAAGGCATGAGCTTAATAGCCTAATTAAGCTTGGTCCGAACGCCGTGCGTACGACGTATGTCAAGAAACCCAAGCGTTCGTCATCGCACCTCCGAAAACAAGAAGAAGAAGACTCCTCAATGTTATTGTTCTGACGTCATGACGAAATTAGTGTCTAAAAAGCCCCCATATTGGCAACATCTCTGCAATATTGGCTCCACTGAAATCGTCATCACAACTGAACCAGTTGACTTACAGAGCTCTACTCAATGCCAAAATACAGATTGAAAACCGCACTACGATTATAGATGAGTGGGAAAGTTCTAGCAGTGAAAATAAACATAAATACGGTAGCCTAGGCCTAGACGTTTTTCGGCCATATCGCCCGGGTAGGGGCGACCGTCATTGGGTAAGACAGCCCGGGGAGGAAGGGTTAAAAGAGTTGACGATCTCCATAGCCTGACCGTTCAGCTTCACCTCACACTCTGTGACTTCACCCCTTTCGAAGACCATAACCTTGCTCTTCCCCGCATTTACCTTCAAATTACGTTTTTCGCACACTGTTCCAAACTCATTTACCAGACCCTGCAACTCCCATTCATTATCACTCATCAGAACTGTATCATCTGCAAACAGCAGTATAGGTAGCTTCCACTCAATTCCCTCCCTTTTCAGCGATACACCAAAATCCACTGCTCTTGATAGTATTTCTTTCATGATGACTCCACTTTAAAGGTAAATTTCGTTTTTTGCACACTGTTCCAAACTCATTTACCAGACCCTGCAACTCCCATTCATTATCACTCATCAGAACTGTATCATCCGCAAACAGCAGTATAGGTAGCTTCCACTCAATTCCCACCCTTTTCAGCGATACACCAACATCCACTGCTCTTGATAGTAGCCCTAGGGATCTCTGATTGATAAATTAGCAGAGGTTTCAGTTTTAGGTCCCCATTTGCATTGCCCCCTAGACTCAGTGTCAACCTATCCTTGGCAGCCTTAAATCCAGGGGCTCTTTTCTCCTAACGTGCTATGAAGGTTTTTGATGACATTTTTTTCCAGAAAAGACCTGTTTCATCAAAATTTATCACTCGTTTGCTGGAGTACTTGCCCTCTTTGATGCGGTCCTTCAGGATAGGCTTAAAAGCATCCGCGGCTGGGCGGTCGGCACTAGCAGCTTCCCCTGTTGTTTTGATATTATGTAAGCCAGCCCTCTTCCTAAACCTATCAAACCACCCTTTTCTGGCACCAAATGGAGTCTTGCATCGCTCATCTTCACTCAATTTAGCTTGGATATCAGACCAAAGAGATAGGGCTTTGGCAGTGACTAGGGCTGTGGAGATAGGCATACGACAACGTACCTGATCACTTATCCACATTTCCAGAAGCGTCTCCATCTTATCCATTGCCGGGTCACAGGTTCGAGTAGTCCTTGTAGTTTGCACAGTCGACACAGTTTCTGCAGCCTTCTTGATAGCATCCGATGATTTGAAGATCGTAGACACAGTCGAGGGGACCAAGCCATGTTGGCGAGCGATACTATTAGTCTTTTCACCACGCTCATGTCTTCTTATCACATCCAACTTCATTTCGAGGGTAAGGCTCTTCCTGGAGGCCTTGACTACTTGTTTTCCAGTGCTAGTTGCAGGTCGTTTAGGTATGGTGACTGATGTAAAACAATGCACGTGTATGTTGTTGTTGTTGTTGTTGTTGTTGTTCCCCAAGCTGCCTGGCCGAACAGCCCCAAGGCCCCGAGCAAGGCCAAGGCCATAACCGAGCGTCCCTACAGAATCCTCCCTGCCGACCACAATAAAGCCTGGGTGACCGAAGCCACTCCATGGCGGGGTGCGGAGGAGGGTGCAGAAACGCCCGGGAAACCAAAGACCCACCCAGGGCCCTGTGCCCCTCAGCAATTATGAAGAGAAAGTTAAGGGGCAAAGGAAAAATGTGATGCTTTGGCTTCCAATCTTGGTAGATTGGGAGGTCAATCCATGGAAGAGATGCCGTCACTTGAGATCTAGAAAATATATAAGTAAAAGGAACAGTCAGAGTAAGCTATGGGTATGGCAGAGATCGCTCAGTTCTCACTCTGATAGACCAGCCCATCACCACGGCACGTGTAGGTCGTTGTTGTTGTTGCTGTTCCCCAAGCTGCCTGGCCGAACAGCCCCAAGGCCCTGAGCAAGGCCAAGGCCATAACCGAGCGCCCCCACAGAACCCTCCCTGCCGACCACAATAAAGCCTGGGTGACCGAAGCCACTCCATGGCGGGGAGCTGAGGAGGGTGCGGAAATGCCCGGGAAACCAAAGCCCCACCCAGGGCCCTGTGCCCCTCATCAATTATGAAGAGAAAGTTGAGGGGCAAAGGAAAAATGTGACGCTTTGGCTTCCAATCTTGGTAGATTGGGAGGTCAATCCACGGAAGAGACGCCGTCACTTGAGATCTAGAAAATATATAAGTAAAAGGAACAGTCAGAGTAAGCTATGGGTAGGACTAGGTAGCGTCGTTTCGAAGATAAGGCGGGAATGAGTGTTGTGAGCGTCCGCCGCTAGTGGCTGAGTGGTGCTGTTGTTGACAAATGCTAGTCACTATGCATTACCTGTTACCTGTTGCGTTCGGTGGCGTCTCGGTACGCATCGGTAAATCTCGGTAAAAGATTCGTCACTATGTGCTCAGCTACCTGTTGCGTTCGGTGGCGTCTCGGTACGCATCGGTAAATCTCGGTAAAAAATTAGTTGAGTTGAACCAAAGTGTTTGTTGCGCGGGCAAGGGGTAGTACTATGCAACCTTCGTTAAAGTGAACATTCATTGCAAGGGTTTACTGTACAGTATATATAAAACAAAAACAAGGTAAATATCTGGACTCCCAATATCTGATTTGGAATATTACCCGTCTAAGGTATAATTATCAGACAGAGCTATATCACACTACAGTGGTCCCTTGCATTTGGCGATTTAATTAGTCTAGCCAAACCATCGCCAAAAGTGTATTTCGCCAAACGTAGATAGTACTTTAAATGGGAAAATTATCCATTAGTCTTTGACGAGGCCCGAGTTCACCCTTTTCAAACCGCCCGCCATGCGCATCATCGATCGCCGACACACTCGGCGCCGTCTGCTTACTCTGTTTTTGCTAGAAGACATAGGCCTAGCCTATATATCTCCACGAAGAAATGACCTAACCTAGGTTAGATGTATATCAGGCAGCAGAACTCATTGTTATCTTGTGAATAGTCTTATTGATAAGGAATAACCACATAACCTTAGCAACAAGTTGCTAAGTCACTAGCTAGCCAGACCAAGAAATGGTCTAACCTAGCTTAGATATATATCAGCCTATCAGGAGGCATCAATCACTTTTACCTTGTGAATGGTGAAGACTAGAATTTTCTATACCAACTGCTTTTCGATTGAGCAATATAATGAAATTGGTTTTGGATCCGTGGTCACTTCTTTGATTAATTATCGATTGGGCCCCTGAGTCAGCTGATGCGCGCGTGTGTGTTTGTGTGTCGCGGACTGTTCGGCACAATAAACAAAGCAAAACACAAGAGATATGAGGTTCACAAATCGGTTTGATCAAGATTACTCTGTTAATATACGTTTATGAAATATACCTGGGATATTCTCGCTATCCAAGCAGCTCAGTTAGGGTTTTGTGAGTAGGCCTAACCCTATCTATAGCCTAGCCTCGGCCTAAGAGTAACTCTCAATACGGCGCTCTACTGTAGCCTACATGAAACATCAACAGCAATAAAAAAGACAATAGATAATAGATAACAGATTTTATTTACCATGAATTATTTAGAGTTAGGCCTGGTGAAACGAGCTTGCGGGCGGTGCATTCTGGGCCGACGCCATTCCGTGACGTCAGCGTTCTCGCCAAAAGTGTATTTGAAGCGCCAAATTCGGATTCTGGTACCATATCCAACCTATCACCAATACTGTGTTTCGCCAAGCTGAAACCCGCCAAACGCGAGGGACCACTGTACCAGAATAGTTACACTTCCAGACAGGGTCTCCTACCAATTCTTATACTGTCGATCTTTTCTCTCCTTTGGGCTCCTCCGACCATAAGCTTATCTCTGTCACCTGTCCTATCTCTCCAGTACGGCCACCCGATCCTCCTACCCGGAGGCGCTTGTGGCACTTTGGCGCTCCCCGACTGGGAGGCTCTCCGGCAGTACTTCTTTGATTTCCCATGGAATGATTTCTGCTTCCGTGGCCGGGGACCCTCGGAGAGTGCTGAACGCATTACCAAGGTAATCCTATCGGGCATGGAAGCATACATTGCATTCTCTTTCTCTCAGACTAATGCTAAAAAATCTTGGTTTACTCACGCCTGTTCTACTGCTGTCCGCAACAAGGAGGAAGCATTCAAACGGTACCGACGCCTTAAAACTTCAGACTCTCATTCTTCCTATTTGCTGCCCGGAATCAAGCCAAATCTGTTCTTCGACTTGCCAAACACTCTTTCATCAATAATAAATGCACTGAACTATCCAACTCTAGCTTTTCCCAAGCTTTCTGGCATCTAGCCAAAACCCTCTCCAACAATTTTCTCTTCCTCCTCTTTCCCTCCACTTTCCAACTCTGATGGCACAACCATCACTTCTTCCTCTGACAAAGCTAAACTCTTCGCTCAAACTTTTGCTAGAAACTCAACCTTGGATGATTCCGGTGCTATTCCTCCGTCTCCACCCTCCTCTCTCTTACTTATGCCTAATATCCTAATCTCTTCTAAAGATGTACTTTCTGCCCTCTCTGGGCTTAATACTAAGAAGGCGTACGGTCCGGACGGTGTTCCTCCTGTTGTTCTCAAAAACTGTGCTTCCGTGCGGACTCCCTGCCTAGGCAAACTCTTTCGTCTCTGTCTATCCTCTAACGTCTTCCCTTCATGCTGGAAGTTTGCTCTCATTCAACCTGTCCCAAAGAAGGGTGACCGCTCTCAACCCTCCAACTATCGTCCAATTGCTCTCATCTTTTGTATTTCTAAAGTTTTTGAAACTATTCTCGCTTCCAAATTTCTTAAGCATTTCTCTTCTCATAATCTGCTCTCAGATCGCCAGTATGGCTTCCTTAAGGGTCGCTCTACTGGTGATCTTCTTTCATATCTTACTAACTCTTGGTCATCCTCCTTTCGGGACTTCGGTGAGACTTTTTCTATTGCACTAGACATATCGAAAGCCTTCAATAGAGTCTGGCACAAATTGTTAATCTCTAAACTACCCTCCTTCGGTTTCTATCCCTCCATCTGTGCCTTTGTCTCTAATTTCCTCTCCGGCCGTTCCATAGCTGCGGTTGTGGACGGCCATCGCTCACTTCCTCACCCTATAAACTCCGGTGTTCCTCAGGGCTCTGTCCTATCTCCTATTCTCTTTCTAATTTTTATAAATGATCTTCTCAACTGTACCTCGATTCCCATCCATTCATACGCAGACGACTCAACCTTACACTACTCCATTAGTTTTTCAGAACGCCCCAGCCAGCAATCCCTCAACGAAAAACGTAATGAAGCCATAGAACACTTAAATTCTGATCTAAATACTATCTCCAATTGGGGCAGAGAAAACCTTGTTACCTTTAATGCTTCCAAAACCCAATTTCTCCATCTATCTACCCGTCCGAACTCCCAGCGGACTATCCCTTATTCTTCAACAATACAAAAATCAATCCTTCATCTTCTCTCAATATTCTTGGTGTCTCTTTTTCTTCTGCTCTCATTTGGAAGGACCATATTACCAGTCTTGCTAAGGCAACTTCCCAGAAGCTGGGTGTGCTCAACCGCCTTAGGGGGTTCTTTACCCCTGCACAGCTTCTAGCTCTGTACAGGGGCATAGTGCGTCCTTGTATTGAGAATTGTTCACATGTGTGGGGAGGTTCCTCTCACACCGCTCTCCTAGACAAAGTTGAAAGGAAGGCCTTTCGTATCATTAACTCCCATCAACTCACCAACTCTCTGCAATCTCTCTCTCTCTCCGCAGCAATGTTGCATCTCTCTCGCTATTCTATCGCTACTATAATAATCAGTGTTTCTCAGCGCTTTCCCAGTGTATACCACCTCCTTTACATAGGGCACGTGGTACCCGTCTTGCAACACAATCCCATCCCTACTCTGTGCAACTCTCCAACCCAAGAGTGAAACGTTACTCTCAAACTTTCTTCTATTCAACAGCTGAGCTCTGGAACTCTCTCCCAGAATCAGTCTTTCTCTCTTCCTATGACTTAAATTGCTTCAAACTCCATGTGTCCAGGCATTCTGGCTCGAACGTCCCTTGATTTTGGCCCTGTCACTCTTTCAACTATGGGGGAGGCACTCGCTATAGGCAGTTCTGCCTTTTGCCTCCCTCACTCACATAGAAAAAAACAAAAAACAAAACAAAAATTGATTAAAATATATGGATTTTACTGTACTGACCTTTAGCCACCAGAGTCCATCAGGTCCTAGCTTCTCTCCTCGGGCAAACTGTAGGCAAGACCGCATCACGTCCGAGTTGACGTGGCTGAGGTGGGGTGGGCACGGGTACACACGACCTCGGAAGTCCATGTTGTGGGGCAGCCAGAATACTCGGTTACGGAACTGACAATAGATAGATAGATAGAATTTAATAAAGGAGATAGAGATAGATAGCTAGGGAGGACGGGGAAAGGTTGTTAGGTCCATACGATCAATAGTGTGTGAAAATATACGAGATAGACTTAACTTTCTGAAAAGACATCGGAGGAATTTGTATTGACTCTTTTTCATATATGCGTTGGTAAGATATTGTATGTATGTACGGTATGTATGTACGTATGTATATACTCTGGCACATACAGGTACCCCACTTTTATATATATTTGTTTTAAATGTATTTATTTACTTTTATTTTTATTGGGGGTGGCCGACTCGAGACAGAGCCCAAACATGGACATCATAACACAACAGAAAAAAAAAAAACACATAAAATCACACATATCTAGGTCGTCCAGGAGAAATACCCAGATACCCAGCCAGGCCCATTTGGGTTCTCCAGCTAGATTCCCAGGTCCCAGATCTCCCGGAGAGGCTCCGGCTTCCGCAGGCAGACCCGCAGCGAAGCCACCACCACAAGCCCGCCCACCATGCATCCAGGCTTACCCTTCATTACTACCGGCTCCCCGGGCCAGGCGCCTGACGGACTATTATCTAGTCCAACTGGCGCCTGACACCCTCTCCCAAACGACTGCATTTACACTCATCTATTCACTAGCATTCTCCATTCATTCCTATTTATTACTACTTCTCTTGCCTGATCTATAGTAATTCCTCTATCTTCCAACGCTTGTCTTACACAGTTTCTCCATCACAATAGAGGTCTTCCTACCCCTTTTACCTCCCCTTGTCTCTGACCCACATATTCTCTTTGTAAGCTTTTCATGGCGGAACATCATTGATTCCGGGCCCACTTATAAATACAGTATTAGGTTTTCTCTCATCCCTTTGGGGATCAAACCTATAATTTATTACTGTACTTATATTATCAGCGTAAATTATCATAAGCATAATTACTACTTACTACAACAATAATAATTTTTTTCTTTTTCTATGTGTATAAAAGCTGTTTAATATGTTTATGGATGGTGTGGTGAGGGAGGTGAAAATGAGAACTATGGGAAGAGGATTGGGTTTAGTAGGAAAGAATGGTAGAGATTGAGAGTTGAATCAGTTGCTGTTCGCTGATGACACAGCGTTGGTGGCGGATTCTGAGGAGAAATTGCAGCGGGTAGTCAAAGAGTTTGGAGTGGTTTGTGGGAGGAGGAAACTGAAGGTGAACGTCAATAAAAGTAAAGTAATGGTGTGTAATAGGGGTGATCATAGGGTGAATCTAGATGTGAGGCTGGATGGGGAAATATTGGAACAAGTAGTGTTTTAAATATCTAGGAGGAACGATAAGCAGGAGTGGAGGTATGGAAATGGAGGTAAAACAGAGTGTGTGTGAAGGAAGGAAAGTTTTCGGAGCAATGGGAAGTATGTGGAAGACGAGAAATCTCGGAATGAAAGTAAAAAGTGCAATGTATCAAGGAATTGTTGTGCCAACAGTGATGTATGGGGCTGAGACATGGGCTCTGAAGAAAAAGGAGAGAAGAAAGCTGGATGTACTTACTCTAGTTGTACTTACTCTAGTTGTATTGCGGGAGTGAGCATGCTCGTTATTTCCCGCCTCCTATATGTGTAGGTGTTATATGTATCGTTGGAATGGCTGTGGATGTGTGTGTAGTCTGTATTTTTAGCCAATTGGCGACATCGGAAACGAAGGCTTAGGGTGGATCTGTATGGTACCATTCTCACTATAGACGGTACCGTCTCGCCCGAAGGCTTAGGTAGCCATCAGCTTAGGTGAACCATATGATACCCATCTCGCCTTGTACCATTTTTGCCAACCCCAGATGGGACGTCACAACGTCGTCCACTTATTCCAGGTACCTATTTACAGCTAGGTGAACTGAGGCTAACACATGAAAGGAGACAAGCCCAATTTGTCTCCGCCCGGCCGGGGGATTGAACCCCCGACCCCTCGTGTGTGAGACGAGAGCGCTACCTACTAGGCTACGGGCTGTGTGTGATGGAGATGAGCTGCTTGAGTAGTATGTGTGGAGTTACTTGTAGAGACGGATTGAGGAATGAAGAGATACGTAGGAGAGTGGGGCAGCAGGAACATTTGTCAGCCAGAGTGGACAGAAGGGTGCTGAGCTGGTATGGTCATGTTGAATGAATGGGAGATGAAAGGCTTACAAAGAGAACATGTGAGTCAGACACAAGGGGAGATAGAAGGGCAGGAAGACCCCCATTGAGATGGAGAGACTGTGTAAGTCTGTAAGACAAGCTTTGGATGATAGAGGAATGACTATAGATCAGGCAAAGGAAGTGGTAATAAATAGGAATGAATGGAGAATGTTTGTGAATAGTTGAGTGAACACGTGGTCATTTGGCGGAAGGGGTCGGGCGCAAGTTGGACTAGGTAATAGTCCACCAGGCGCCTGGCCCGGGGGGACGATTAATATGAAGGGTGCACCTGGAAGTGTGGTGGGCGGGCTTGTGGCTTTGGCTTCGCTGCATGTCTGCCTGCCGAGATCGGAGCCTCTCCGGGTGGTCGGGGGCCGGGGGAGTGCTGGAGCGACCTTGGTGACCCTGGTCTCTGGGTATTCTCCTGGGTGACCTAGATGTGTGTGAATTTTGTTTTGTCTGTGTTTTGTCTTGTGTTTTGTGTTTTCCCTGTTCTTGCTCTGTCTTGAGTCGGCCACCCCCAAGAAAAAAGAAAAAAAAATAATAATAAAATAGAATAAAATAGAAAATAAACAAAAAATAAAAAATAGGAAAAGTGGGGATTGGGCCTGAGCATTTAGATAGATAGATAGATAGATAAAGGAGACAAAAGGCAAGTTGCCTGTAATGAGCTTCTCCCCCAGAGCCAAAAGAGTGACAGAGAGCCAAATTTAAGGGACGTTATGGTCAAAATGCCTGGACACACAAGTTTAAAGCAGTCTAAGTCATAGGATGAAGGAAAGATTAATTAAGGGAGAGAGTTCCAGAATTCACTTGTTGAGCAGAAGAAAGACAGAAAATTTGCCAATTCTTGGGTTGGAGAACTGGACAGAATAGGAGTGGGACTGTGTTGCAAGGCGGGGTGCCTCGCACTCGCCGCAATATAAGTCCATTAATATTCCAAGATGACATAATGGCTATAGGAGAGAAAAATAACATCCAAAGCATAATAAATACAATTGAAGTGTTCCTAAAGCTTAAGAGACTTAGAATAAATGAAGAGAAAACAAAACAAACATTGCTGGTAGGTAAAGGTGCTAAATTAGAAATAAACAGGAAAACTATACAAGAAAACTCTTCACAAAAATATCTTGGAAAAATCATACAAGTACAAGGAAAACAAAAAGAGGATGTTGAAAACAGTGAATAAGGGAAAAATAGCAGCTAATGAATGTATCAATATTTTGAGTAAGAGGGAAATGAGACAAAATAGAATATAAGTGGGACTAAAACTATTTGAGACATGTGTAACACCTGTGATATTGTTTGGAGCTGAAGTATGGACACCATTAAAAGAAAAGGAGAAAAAATAAATAAACAATATTCAAACACACTACAGTATTTAACTAAATTATTGAAAGCCCTCGGAATGAAAGTAAAAAGTGCATGGTATCAAGGAATTGTTGTGCCAACAGTGATGTATGGGGCTGAGACATGGGCTCTGAAGAAAAGGAGAGAAGAAAGCTGGATCTGATGGAGATAAGCTGCTTGAGGAGTATGTGTAGAGTTACTCGTAGAGACAGATTGAGGAATGAAGAGATACGTAGGAGAGTGGAGCAGCAGGAACATTTGTCGGCTAGAGTGGACAGAAGGGTGCTGAGCTGGTATGGTCATATTGAACGAATGGAAGATGAAAGGCTTACAAAGAGAATATGGGAGTCAGATACAAGGGTAGATAGAAGGGCAGGAAGACCCCCATTGAGATGGAGAGACTGTGTAAGACAAGCTTTGGATGATAGAGGAATTACTATAGAAAAACTAAAGAAGCAGTGGGAAGATTACAGAAAAACTATATGAAAGAGCTAAATGTTGAGGATGCTAAAACAATATTCATGTTAAGAACAAGAATGATAGAAGTTAAGAAACTGTCAAGAATAAATATCAACCCAACCTGCAATGTGAAATATGCCAAATAGAGGTTGAAAGCCAAATGTATATGTTCAATTGCAGGGCATATGAAGATATAAATAGAAACATAAAAGGAAATTAAAATTTAAGTGAATTACTGAAGCAAAATGAACTAAAATTAATAGCTGAAACAACAACAAAAATATTGAAGAGGAGAGACATAATAATGAATGTGAGAAAGGAAATAATTACTAATACAGTACCTAGGAATAGAGAACTAATACCTGTATAATACTGAGGATAAGCACTGCAAAGTAATCTGCCATCGTTTTTCAAGACTAATTCCTGGATAGGAGAGGGCACCAACAACAACAACAACACGGGAGAGGGTATGCACTGAGAGAGTTCTGAAGAACACTGATCGTTGTAATAGCGATAGAAGAGTGAAAGAGATGCAACATTTCGGCATGTAGAATAAGATTGAAGTGAACTAGTAAGAGGAGGTGAGTTAATGAGGCGAAATGCTTTTGATTCTACTCATTCGTGAAGTGCGGTATGGGTGGAGTCTCTCTACACATGCGAACAATACTCAATACCGGGGCGCACTGTACCCCGATAGAGAGCAAGAAGCTGTGTGGAGGTGAAGAACCCACGGACACGGTTGAGTACACCTAACTTTTAGAAAGCTGTTTTAGCAAGAGTGGTAATATGATCTTTCCAAGAAAGGTTGGATGAAAAAGATACACCTTGAATATTAAGAGAAGATAAAGGGTTGATTTGTGTATCGTTGAAGAATATTTGATAGTCTTGTGGAAGATTGTGATGGAGAGATAGAGGGAGGAATTGGGTCTTGGAGGTGTTGAAAGAAACAAGATTTTCTCTGCCCCAATCAGAAATAATTTATAGATCAGAAGATAGGAATGATTGCATGCTGGGTAGATATGAAAAACTAGTTGAATAGTGTAAGGTAGAATCGTCAGCATATGAGTGGATAAGACTAGAGGTACAGTTGAGATCATTAATGAATATTAGAAAGAGAATTGGAGACAGGACAGAACCCTGAGGAACACCGGAGTTGATAGGTTGAGGAAGTGAGCGATGGCCGTCCACAACTGCAGCTATGGAGCGGTCTGAGAGGAAATTAGAGACAAAGGCACAGATAGAGGGCAAGAAATCGAGGGAGGCTAGTTTGGAAATTTTAGATATGTGACAGACTCTATCCAGAAGCCTTTCAATATGTCTAGCGCAATAGAAAAAGTCTCACCGAAGTCCCAAAAGGAGGATGACCAAGAGTTAGTAAGATAAGTACGATGATCGCCAGTAGAGCGGCCCTTAACCCTTCTTGCCCGGGCTCGCCATCCTAAGGACAGTATTGAGATCCGGGGGATCTGGCCGAAAAACGTTGTAATAGGCCTAGCCCTATCTTTTTTATTTTAACTGCTTGAGAATTCACACACATCTCAAAACGTAGCCCTGTTTTGTATCTGTAGACTGGCGTTGAGTAGAGCTCTCTAGGTCAACTGGTTCAGTTGTGATGACAATTTCCGAGGAGCGCATTTTGCTGTGATTTGAGCAATATCGAACATAAATAAACACTAATCTTGTTCTCCAAAACAATGATAACAAAAGTCGGACTTCTCCTTCTTATTTTCGAAGGTGCGCGTCGCTCCGATAAGCTGTGTTTACATACGGTTCGACGCACGGCTTTCAAACCAAGCTTAATAGGCTTTCTATCTATCTATCTATCTATTGCCTGACGCCGTGATCTCCGAAGGGGTGGCCTCGAACGAACCGCCCCCATGCACCTCTGTCCCCAGTCAGTCGACGCCCCTCCCCCCAACCAGCACCGCCTTCGTTCATGTACTTCCTCACTCCATCCTTCCACCTCTCCCTCTCTGTCCCTCCACCTCGCTCTCGTACACCCTCTTAGTCATTCTCTCGCTTTCCATACGTTCCATATGGCCGAACCATCTCAAGTTGTTCCTTTTCACACTTTCCAGCACATCTACCTCCACACCACACCTCCTTCTTACTTCCTCATTAGTCTGTCTATCCCTCCATGTAACTCCGCACGCACTCCTTAAGTAATTCATTTCCAATGCTCTCACTCTTGGTCTGAGTCTCTCAACCAACGTCCATGCTTCGCTTCCGTAAGTCAGTGTCGGGATTACCACACTGTCATGCAAGGACTTCTTCACTTCCATACTGACCACCCTATTTCTTGTTACTGCTTTTAGCGTTCCTACAACCCTCTTCCCCTGTTGTACCCTCTCAGGAACTTCTTCATCCATAGTCCATCTTTACTAAACACACTGCCCAGATACTTAAAAGAGTTGACGATCTCCATAGCCTGACCGTTCAGCTTCACCTCACACTCTGTGACTTCACCCCTTTCGAAGACCATAACCTTGCTCTTCCCCGCATTTACCTTCACATTCCGTTTTTCGCACACTGTTCCAAACTCATTTACCAGACCCTGCAACTCCCATTCATTATAACTCATCAGAACTGTATCATCCGGGCGTTTCCCGGGCGTTTCCGCACCCTCCTCAGCTCCCTGCCTTAGAGTGGCTTCGGTCACCCGGGCTTTGTTAGTGGTAAGCAGGGAGGATTTTGTGGGGGCGCTCGTTTATGGCCTTGGCCTTGCTCGAGACCTTGGGGCTGTTCGGCCAGACAGCCTGGGGAACAATAACAACAACAACAACTGTATCATCTGCAAACAGCAGTATAGGTAGCTTCCACTCAATTCCCTCCCTTTTCAGCGATACACCAACATCCACTGCTCTTGATAGTATTTCTTTCATGACTCCATCCATATATACAGTAAACAACCACGAGGACATCACACACCCCTGTTTCAAACCAACATTCAGGTCAAAGAACTCGCTCTGCTCACTCTCCACACGTAGTGCCGCCTTTGCACCCTCATACATGCTCTTCACTGCTTTCAGCAACTTGCCCTCTACTCCGTATATTCTAAGTACTTTCCACAAACCTTCTCTATCCACTATGTCATAGGCCTTCTCCAAGTCCATAAAGGCAACATACACCTTTTGTTTCTTCTCCAGATATTTCTCCACAACACAATTCAGGGTATAAATCTGATCTACACATCCTCTTCCCTTCCTAAAACCTCCCTGCTCGTCGCCTATCCATTTCTCCGTTCTCACTCTCACTCTCTCAATCACTACCCTACTGTATACCTTCCCTACTACACTTAGAAGACATATTCCTCGGTGGTTACCACACTCCTCTTTCCCCTTTGCCCTTATATAGGGGGACTATTATGCCAGTCTTCCAGTCATCGGGTGCACTCCCCTTCTCCCATGCTAGTTTGCACATTTTCCATACCCATTCTATCACTATCTCACCACCATACCTCAACATTTCCCCACACACTCCATCTGTTCCTGGTGCTTTCCCTAACTTCACTCTTTTCATGGCTTCCCACACTTCTGACCTCCTGATCCCCACCTCCTCCTCCACTACTTCTCTTCTTCTCCCTCCCATACCATATCCAGCTATGTTTGCTGGCTCTTCATTCCATACATTTAGCAACTCACTGAAGTACTCCCTCCATCTTTCGACTCTCTCTTGCTTCTCGGCTAGCATTCTCCCATTCTTATCTTTCACACCCTTACTGCTTCCCTGCTACCTTCCCTAACTTTCTTGACTTCTTTCCAGAACAGTTTCTTACTCTCCCTCCATTTTACACTCAGATTCCTTCCAAATTCCTCATCTACTCTTCTCTTACTTTCCTTCACTACTCTCTTCACCACTTTCCTTCACTACTCTCTTCACCACCCTCTTACTCTCCACGTACCTCGCTCGTTTCTGTCTCTCGAAATCTTCATTCCCTCTACTACCCAACCACTCTCTATATGCTTTCTTCTTTTCTTCCACAGCTATTCTTACCTCTTCTGTCCACCATGCTGTACCTTTCACTCCCCTCCCTCTTCTCCTCACTCCACACACCTCCTCACATGCTGCACAGATCTCATCCTTAAACACCTTGCTCATCTCCTCCACTTCCTCCATAACTTCCAGGTCGAACCCACCTAGTCGTCTTTCCACTGCTCTCCTGTACGCCTCCCTGACTTCCTCCTCCTGCAACCTCTCCACCCTCCTCACCATTCCACCCTCCTCTCGCCTCCCTCCAGCTCTCCTAACCCACTTCTTTTGTATCATCAACATCCGTTTCCATGTGTACCTGTGGATCATTCTGTGTCGGAAGAAGGTGTTGGCTATCCACAGCCTCCTCCCCACGCATACGTCCACAAGTGCACTACCATTCCCATTCACCTCTGATGGTACCCCCCACCCTCCCACCACTCCCTCAACTTTCCTATCACCCACCTTACCATTCATATCCCCAATCAGAAATATTCTTTCGTTCTTGTCAAACTTCTCCAGGCACGCCTCCACATTCATCCAGAACTCCTCTTTCTTTCTTTCAAGTACAGTAGGGTCTTACATAAAACGAGTTTATGGTCGATAAACGAGGGCGTTTTATGCGATTTCGTTTTATGTGAACACAGCATTTTGGTGGCGCAATATCGTCAATGTTCACTGTAAACGAAAAAAATTGTACAAAGCGAACGATATTTCGGCGTTCTATATGAAAGCGAACGATATTTCGTACGTTTTGTACGATATTTCATCGTTCTATATGAAAGCGTACAATATTTTGTACGTTTTGTACGATATTTCGGCGCTCTATATGAAAACTCCTCGGATTTGCCCCACTTTGGCGGCGGACTCGTTTTATGTGATCACATTCGTTCTGATCGAAAATTAAATATTAATATTTTAGGTCGGTCGTTTTAATCGAGACTCGTTTTATGCGAACACGTTTTATGCGGGACCCTACTGTATATCCTCTGTCGGGGCATACACGCATACAATCACCCACATTTGTATTCCTACTTTCATTCTCACCCACACAATCCTTGAACCCACAGACCCATACTCTCTTACACATTCCTTCCATTTGCTACTTACAAACAAACATGCACCTTCTCTCGCTGTTCCTTCACTCACTCCAGCACACACACCCATTCCACACTCCCACTCTCTCACATCTGAACCTTTCCATTTGGTCTCTGTCATTCCACATACATCCAGCCTGGCATTCACTAACACTTCCAGAACCTCTCTCTCTTTTGTGCCATCATTCATGCCACTAACATTCCACGTAGCCATTCTCAGAATGTCCGAAGGAATGTACTTAGTCGGTCGTGGTTCGTCACCGTAGGTTCCGTCCGCATCCGAGGCTGTTCGTTCGTTTTTCTTTGCTTAGATATTTTTTTCCGGGTGGGGGTCGCAAGCCCACCGACCCAACCTCTTTAGTCGCCTCTTACGACACGCAGAAGGCACGTGGGGCATATTCTATTCCCTAACCCCCAGGGGGAGTTAAAGCTTTCAAGCTTACATATTATAAAATGACACCCGGGCTCCTGCTCATCTGCCACGGTGTCATTTTAAAATGACAACCGGGTAGGAGGGGTTAAGGAAACCCATACAGTACTGGCGATCTGAAAGTAGATTATAGGAAGATAAATACTTAATTAATATAATTTACTTAATATGAATTAACATTACAGTATTAAACAAAACAAAATTCTATTACAGTATTGTAATTATAATTTTTTTTTTTACTACTGTATATTCATAAGGGTGAGGGCTGGTCTTATCCAGAGTGAGGTTTGGCATCCTCTACCCAACTTTAGCCATTTCTGTCTGTCTCTTTTACTGTCCTACATTTCCTTCTAGGGGCAGGGGGCTAGGAATCCTCTTCCCCTTGTATAATTCTCCTACTCGACGAGACAAAGAAAGGGGCAAGGGACCGCGAAAGTGGTCCCAGACCCTGAGAATAGGAACTTTAAATGTTGTTTTTGTTCGGGCTCTGTCTCGTGTCGGCCACCCCCAGCAATGGGGTATGTGTCTGAGTATATACATACATACATATTCATACAGTAAATAACTATAATAAATGTTGTGTTTAATGAATTTCACATTAACCATAGATATGCATAGCAAACATATTTTATAAAATCCATGTACAGTATATCATCAGAAACTTTAGACCAAATTATTTTTGTGCAACGAGAAGTGTAAATTTTCAAGGTGCCTTTAACTGTTTCTCTGCGGGAGCCATACAGGTACGTCATGGCAATTGACCGCAATTTAAAGCCCATTAACCCTTCCCGCACGGGCTCGCCCTCCTAACGACGTTGTTGAGATCCGGGCGCTACGGCCTAAAAACGTATTTAATAGGCTACCCGTATCTTTGTTATTTTAACTGCTAGAAAATTCCCACGCATCTCTAAACGTACGGCTATTTCCAATCTGTAGACTGGCGTTGAGTAGAGCTCTCTAAGTCAACTGGTTCAGTTGTGATAACGATTTCCGTGGAGAGAGTTTCGAGGCGATGTTAGCAATATGGGACACTTTTCAACACCGAATTTGTTTTAGCAGACAACACAATAACAAACTCCGATCTTCTTCTTGTGTTTGGAGGTGCGCGCGTCGCCTCCGACCGGCTGTGTTTACATACGTCGGACGCGCGGCTTTCAAAACAAGCTTAATAGGCTTTCAAGCTTACGGATTTCAAGGGGACACTCGGGCTCCTGCCCAGCTGCCGCGGTGTCATTTTAAAATGCTGCCCGGGCGGGAAGGGTTAATGCCTGTGGAAACGAGTGCAAGTGAGCAGGAGTGCGGCAGGCCCCCGTCCGCTCTCCGGCACGTCTGCCGCGGCACTGACAGTCTCACCCCATATCTCGCGAGATATATGCAGCGCTGCCAAAGGTAAATGTAGCGCAATAATGCTAATTATTAGCGATTATTACCGATGTCTGTGGTAGTGCTGCGGGTGTACCCCGTGCACTACGAAGCTCATTCTCGTATCATTTTAAGGTTATTTTCTTCTATCTTTTTTCTGCAAACATTTAATTTCATTCAGGCAGTTGCTTAAGAAATCAGGAGTGCCTGAATGAGCCCTATTATTGCGAATTAAGCCCGCACTGATTGGGTTAACCCTTCCCGCCCGGGCTCGCCTTCCTACTGACTATTTTAACTGCTAGAGAATTCTTACGCATCTCTAAACGTAGGTGTGTTTCGTATCTGTAGACTGGCATTGAGTAGAGCTCTCTAGGTCAACTGGTTCAGTTGTGATGACAATTTCTGTGGAGAGAGTTTCGATGTAATGTTAGCAATATCAGACACTTTTCAACACTAAATCTGTTCTAGCAGACAAAACAATAACAAACTCTGACTCTTCTTCTTGTTTTCGGAGGTGCGGTGACGCAACGACAGGCTTTGTTTACATACGTCGGACGCACGGCTTTCAAAACACGCTTACTAGGCTTTCAAGCTTACGGATTTCAAGGGGACAGCCGGGCTCCTGCCCATCTTCCGCGGTGTCATTTTAAAATGCTGCCCGGGCGGGAAGGGTTAATGAGAGCTCTACTTTCAAAAGACTCAGTCTTTTAAATCTATATACAGTGAAAGTCCTCTAGTTCGGAACCCAATAATTCCACAAAGCCGATGGTTTGGCATTTTTGTCCCAGGAATCAAATACTGTAGGTAAATAGTATAAATAAATATAAAACAAAATATATATACTGTAATATATATACTGTACTGTATACATAAAATGAAAAGAGCCGCAAATTGCCGAATCGAAACCGTTATTTCGTAACCCAAGCCAAATCCCGGCCGCAACACACACACTAACATACACACAGTCAGTCCGATGATTCCTGCTTGGATAACAGCCCAAAGCAATCGACAGACGATTTTCTGCATTCCAAATCGATGGATGAAAGCAGTGGACAGTGACATAAAATTGTTACCATGGTGAAATAAATAAATAATATTCCATAATGAAAAATCAATAATAGAACGAGAGTAAACAAACAAGAAGTTGGCACTGGTTTGCGATCGAGGGGCCAAAGCTCCCCTTATATTTTCCATCTTAAACGAGAATGTTATAGATTTATCATTAGCAAGATAGGCCAATGCTGCCTCGCGGTCCGCCCGCCATGACAACAAAAAGTTAAAAATAGCGGTGATTTGTGATTTTCCTATTCTTTACAGTTTATAGGGTGCCTGGGGAGGGAGTTATCCACCAGACCGGCATTTTTGCTAATTCGGTACGAGCGCTGCCCAATGCGTGCCGAGTTAAGAGATTTTTACTGCATTGCAATTTGTACTATATTTTATGTTCTTTGACTAGTTGTTGCTGTTGTTGTTGATGTGTTTATTTTATACTAGCCCACTGGGCCAGGGACCTCATAAGGCTAGTGTTCGGTGAGGAGGTGCAAAGTCAAGTCATGTAACTGTCAGTAGTCATATATCATCATAAAGTTTGGTGGCTCTCAGGAATTGACGGAGAGGAGCGAAAGTGAAGGAGGTTGACTCAGAAAGAATAAGAGAGTAATGAGGCGTGCTGCAGGAATTGTCGTCGTTCTGGCTCATACGCCGGACATACACAGAGAAAATGATGGACTGTTAATGGGGTGTGACATAGTTGACACTCAAGTGGTAGATCGCGAGGGGTGGTCATCAAATAACCATGAGTAAGACGCGTGTGACCAATACGCAAACGCGTAAATAAAGATTTTTTTTTTTACTTTTTACTGTTTACTTAAACAAGGTATTGACCTCCCAATCTACCATGATTGGAAGCCAAAGCATCACATTTTTCCTTTGCCCCTCAACTTTCTCTTCATAATTGCTGAGGGGCACAGGGCCCTGGGTGGGGCTTTGGTTTCCCGGGCGTTTCTGCACCCTCCTCAGCTCCCCGCCATGGAGTGGCTTCGGTCACCCAGGCTTTATTGTGGTCGGCAGGGAGAGTTCTGTGGGGGCGCTCGGTTATGGCCTTGGCCTTGCTCGGGGCCTTGGGGCTGTTCGGCCAGGCAGCTTGGGGAACAACAACAACAACAACAAGGTACTAAAAAAGATATGCAGTACTGTACTCACATGGTTGGCAAGTGATAATTTGTATAGCATATCACACCAAAGGGACATCATTTCATTCTTCTGCTGCTGGTGATGTAGAAGGCTGCGGTGGGCCTGGTATGCAGCAGACTTGCTCATGCCATGCTCACATTTTTCTGGTTGTGATAACTGTGAAGGATGGCAAGGAACATCCAGGTCCTTGTCCCCACTGTTCTTGAAGAGCTGAGGATACATACTTAAACAATTAACTATGTAGTTAATAAAGTTATAAGAAGTTATGTGAGAACAGTGAACTGGAAGATAATTGAGAGATAAGATTAGTACTGTACAGTAAGTAGTACACTATTGTTATTGTAAAATATTGTTAAAGGCACATCGTCATCATCATCATCTCCGATGCCTTGTTTCACCCTGGCAAAGCCCCGCTAAATGATGGTCATGACAGAAACCCCTCCAGGTTACTTTGTCAAGACATGTCTCCTTTGACCGTGACACAATGCCCATTCCACAACGTGGAAATTTGTCCTCAATATATGGTTTCCACTTTCTTTCCACAAACTATAGGTGGTCTTCCACTACTAGCTGCTCCACTCACCTGAATCCCATATATCTGTCTTGGCATTCTGTCTTCATCCATTCTCTGAACATGACCATACCACCTCAAAGTACTTCTCTTTATCCACTCAACCACTCCACATTCAATGCCCAAAGCATGCTCTTCCATTCCAAAAAACTCATACACTTCCCTATTACAATAATTTACCAATCTAGCCTATTCACACCAGCTGCCATTCAGAAATAGCTTATCACCACAGCTCTCACTTTGGAGAGATCTTCATCACTTGCTGTCCATGTCTCACTTCCATACGAGAGTGTTGGGAGCAGCACACTATTCCTCAGTGACTTTTTTACTTCTAGACTAATCATTCTTCCTTGCAGAATACAATCTATCTATCTATCTATTGCCTGACGCCGTGATCCCGAAGGTGTGGCCACGAACGAACCGCCCCCATGCACCTCTGTCCCCAGTCAGTCGACGCCCCTCCTCCCAACCAGCACCGCCTTCATCCATACACTTCCTCACTCCATCCTTCCACTTCTCTTTCGGTTTACCTCTCCCTCTCTGTCCTTCCACCTCGCTCTCATACACCCTCTTAGTCATTCTCTCGCTTCCTATAAGTTCCATATGGCCGAACCATCTCAAGGTGTTCCTTTTCACACTTTCCAGCATATCTACCTCCACACCTCACCTCCTTCTTACTTCCTCATTCGTCTGTCTATCCCTCCATGTAACTCCGCACGCACTTCTTAAGTAACTAATTTCCACCCCTCTCACTCATGGTCCGAGTCTCTCCACCAACGTCCATGCTTCGCTTCCGTAAGTCACTGTCGGGATTACCACACTGTCATGCAAGGACTTCTTCATTTCCATACTGACCACCCTATTTCTTGTTACTGCTTTAAGTTTTCCTACAACCCTCTGCCCCTGTTGCACCCTCTCCCGCACTTCTTCATCCATACTCCCATCTTTACTCAACACACTGCCCAGATACTTAAATGAGCTGACAATCTCCATAGCCTGACCGTTCAACTTCACTTCACACTCTGTGGCTTCACCCCTTTCGAAGACCATGACCTTGCTCTTCCCCGCATTTACCTTCAAATTCCGTTTTTCGCACACTGTTCCAAACATATTTGCGAAACCCTGCAACTCCCATTCATTATCGCTCATCAGAACTGTATCATCAGCAAACAGCAGTACAGGTAGCTTCCACTCGTTTCCCTCCCTTATCAGCGATACACCAACATCCACTGCTCTTCCTTGTATTTCTTTCATGACTCCATCCATAAATACAGTAAACAACCACAGGGACATTACACATCCCTGTTTCAACCCAACATTCAGATCAAAGAACTCGCTCTGCTCATTCTCCACACGTACTGCCGCCTTTGCACCCTCATACATGCTCTTCACTGCTTTCAGCAACTTGCCATCTACTCCATATATTCTAAGTACTTTCCACATACCTTCTCTATCCATTCTGTCATAGGCCTTCTCCAAGTCCATAAAGGCAACATACAGCTTTTGTTGCTTCTCCAGATATTTCTCTACAACACAATTCAGGGTAACAATCTGATCTACACATCCTCTTCCCTTCCTAAAACCGCCCTGCTCGTCACCTATCGATTTCTCCGTTCTCGCTCTCACTCTCTATCACTACCCTACTGTACACCTTCCCTACTACGCTTAGAAGACATATTCCTCGGTGGTTACCACACACTCCTCTTTCCCCTTTACCCTTATATAGGGGGACTATTATGCCTATCTTCCAGTCATCAGGTGCACTCCCCTTCTCCCATGCTATTTTGCACATTTTCCATACCCATTCGATCATTATATCACCACCATACCTCAGCATTTCCCCACACACTCCATCTATTCCTGGTGCTTTCCCCAACTTCACTCTTTTCATGGCTTCACACACTTCTGACCTCCTGATCCCCACCTCCTCCTCCACTACTTCTCCCTCCCATACCATATCCAACTATGTTTGCTGGCGCTTCATTCCTTACATTTAGCAATTCGTTGAAGTACTCCCTCCATCTTTCGACTCTCTTCCTTCTCGGCAAGCACTGGCCCATTCTTATCTTTCACACCCTTACTGTTTCCCTTGCTAACTTCCCTAACTTTCTTGACTTCTTTCCAGAACAGTTTCCTACACTCCCTCCATTTCACACTCAGATTCCTTCCAAATTCCTCATCTACTCTTCTCTTACTTTCCTTCACTACTCTCTTCACCACTCTCTTTTTCTCCAAGTCTGTCTCTCCATATCTTCATTCCCTCTACTAAACACTTTGCTCATCTCCTCCACTTCCTCCATACCTTCCAGGTCAAATCTACCTAGTCGTCTTTCTACTGCTCTCCTGTACTCTTCCCTGATTTCCTCCTCCTGTAGCCTCTCCACCCTCCTCGCCATTCCACTTTCCTCTCGCCTCCCTCCAGCTCTCCTCACCCACTTCTTTTGTATCCTAATTTTAACTACTACTACATAATGGTCAGACAGACCCCCTCCAATACCCCTATACACCCTAGCATCCAGCACAGATTTCTTCATTCGTTCATCCGCACATATAATCAATCAGTGCCTTTCGTTCCACCACTGTCTTATCCTTATCCTTCTTCCTCCACACCACTTTCCATGTGTACCTGTGTATCATTCTGTGTCGGAAGAAGGTGTTGGCTATCCACAGCCTCCTCCCCACACATACGTCCACAAGTGCACTACCATTCCCATTCACCTCTGATGGTACCCCCCACCCTCCCACCACTCCGCTATTCACCACTGTGTATTGGGCACTTTGTAGCAGTCTTTAATTTATTGGGTTAACTAAATCAACTTTCTCATCACCCACCTTCCCATTCATATCCCCAATCAGAAATATTCTTTCGTTCTTGCCAAACTTATCCAGGCACGCCTCCACATTCACCCAGAACTCCTCTTTCTCTCTTACAAGTTTATCCTCTGTCGGAGCATACACACACACAATTACCCACGTTTGTATTCCTACTTTCATTCTCACCCACACAATCCATGAACCCACAGACCCATAGTCTCTTACACGCTCCTTCCATTTGTTACTTACAAACACGCACCTTCTCTCGCTGCTTCCTCACTCACTCCAGCACACACACCCACTCTCTCACATCTGTACCCCTCCATTTGGTCTCAGTCATTCCACATACATCCACCCTGGCATTCACTAACACTTCCAGGACCTCTCTCTCTTTTGTGTCATTATTCACGCCTCTCACATTCCATGTCGCTATTCTAAGATTGTCCATAGTAGGTCGGGGTTCATCAACATAAGGTCCGTCCACATCCGAGGCTGTTCGTTCGTTCTTCAAGTTCTCAAATTACCCTTCTCCTTTGCATATTTTTCTCTTTTATCTCACTCTCCATTTTACCATATTTGCACAGTACAGTACAGCTCCTAAATACAGTACAGTACTTGAAACTTTAAACCTCTTCCAATACTTGATTCTCATTTTAATTTTATAACTTTTCTCATGTTCTTTCTTAATTCTATATTTTGCCTTAAAATCTATGATTTAATGCATTATTCTCTCAAACACCATTATCTTATATTTCCCTACATTAACCTTTAACTTCCTCTTTTCACAAACCCTGTAGAAGTCTGTGACCACTTTTTGAAGTTCTTCGACATTTTCCGCCAACAGGACTGCATCGTCCACATATAGGTACGTTAAAATCTTCCACTCTCTTCCCTTTGATTCCAGCTTAGCTCCTATATCCACTGATTCCACCCTACATTCTCTAATCACTCCATCCATGTAATAAATAACCAAGGTGACATGACACATCCCTGTCTTACTCCTACATTGACCTCAAAACTCTCGCTTATCTCCTACCTTTGCATTTGACATTGCATTCTTATAAACAAAATTTATGTTATCATTCTTTTATAATGTGTTTTAATCTCTTTATCTTTTAGGTCACTGATGATGACATTAAAAAAATTCGAAACTTTTGAAAATATGAAAATAAAGATGTTCGCTGCCTCACTCATTGTCTTATTCCTGCAGATTATTAAATATTACTCCACTGCCCTCTTCCAAACCACTGTAGCTGTCCCTCTCACTTAAAACTCAAATTTGATTTGCAAAAAATAAAAAATAACAAAAAAAAATAACAAAAATGCACAATACTCTTAATCACTCATTTTATATCTTTATTAAGATTTGTAATGTGAGAATGGGGTAGTGTATAGACATATAGTTTAACCCATTATTACCTGTATTATGATATCCAAGATGGGTTGGTTGATCCTCCAGGGTATAGTGCCCAGCTGGTTGAGTGAATCCATGATAGGGTACAGTTGCTGCCTCCCACACTCCTCCATCCTCTCTCGCTGAAATTTGCCATTCTCTGCAAACCTGGAAGTGTGCGGAATAAAAATATATATAAGTGTGGAGGGTGAAAAAAGTTTTATAAATGTGTTTGTGATTGCACAACTAAATATTATGTGTTGATTTAGATCTAGTTCAATTAAATTAGGTTATACAGTACTATGCTATTATAGAATAGAATGAGCCAGAAATAATGTGATTAGGAAAGGTTGGCGGCACACCATGGCGGAAGGCGGACGCAAGTTTGAGGCTCCGGCATATGTTATGGGAATAGTCAATTAATTCAAGGATATCGAGTACATACGGGGCTAACAAGAAGAGGAAGGATTTAGTGAAGGTTTGGAGGATATATTGGTGTGGTGGAGGGGTGATATATAGTGTAATAAGAGTGTGTAGTGACGGGACAGCGGTAGGGTTGTGAGTTGTTGAGTTTGTAAACAAACATGGCAGAGGGAATTTCGGGTATGACGGAGGCGGAAGGAAGGTTACAACGTTTTCGGGGATTTAAGAGCACAGATAAGAAGTTAGAAGAGGTTAGTATTGTTGTGAAGGATTTGGAAAAGTGGATGAGTGATACGGAGAAATGGAAGGGGGATATTGGTGAGAAAGTTAAGGCACTGTGTGTAATGTGTGGTGTGATAGGTGGGGAAGGGAATAGGCCTAGCGAAGGAAGTGAATGCAGGCCTTTTTTGGCAGTTAATGAGAGCCTAGAGATGGTATTGAAAAGGGTAGATGAACTGGGAGCAGAGAATATGGCATTGAAGGAGCAGCTGAAGGAATACGAAGGACGTTTCACGGAAGTAAAGGAGTCGACTGCATGGACGGTGGTAGGTAAATAAAAAGTCAAGGATTTGGAGGATATTATGAAAGAGCAAAAGGAAGAAATGAATATGACCAAAAAAAGTTTTGAGAGTGCAGTTGTAGGGGTCATGAAGAACAAGGAGAGTGTCGTGAGGGAGGCCATGGACAGGGATAGGGGTGTAATCTTGTATGGAGATATAGAGACTCATATGAATGATAATGGAGTGAGAAAAGTGAGGGATATGGAGACAGTGAAGGAGGTCTTGAAAGGTGTAGATGAGGACGAATATGGATGGGAAGGGCAGGTGGAGGAGATCAGTAGGATAGGTAGATATAAAAGGGGAGAGATGAGACCTATAAGGGTACAGTTTAAAACTAGGGTAGTGGCGGAGACTGTGACAAATTTTAGTTGGAGGCTAAATACAAATGATAAACTGAAACACATAAGACTAAAGAAGGATTTGAGTATAGAACAAAGGAAAAAAAATTAAGGAATTACAAGAAAAGGCTGATGAAAATAATGGAAAGTTGGATGAGGAGGATAAGAGAAATATTTACTGGAGTGAGGGACGGAAAAGTAAGGAAGTGGTTTATAAGAGTAGAAAGGAGGGGGAGATCAGGGAGGGGAGAGAATGTGATGAGAGTTGTGACGGAGGAGGAGAACGGGGTGGAGGTGTCACAGGGAGAGACAGGAGACAAAGAGGCAGACCCAGTAGTGCTAACAGGGGAGTAGGGTACGGACTGGAGGAGCGGGATGGTGTAATTGCTGAAGGAATGGTAGATGGATTAAGGATTATGTTTAGTAATGTGGATGTGTTTACCCAGGACAAGAAAAGAGAACTGATATGTAGGTTGCAGGATGAAGAGGAAAAACCTGATGTCATAGCCCTACAGGAAGTAAGACCAAAAAATGTTAGAATTGAAAGGGAACTGGTGGAATATAGTTTGGAGGGTTTTGAGTTATATGAGAGAAATGCTATTAGAGCAGAGGTTGGAAGAGGACTGTTTATTTATGTAAGAAAAGAGCTCAAGGTTAATGAGGTGGATATGAGACAGCAGTATTGTGAGTATTTGTGTATTGAAGTAAAATGTGTAAGAGGATATAAGGATAAAACAAAATTGAGGAAAAGAACTAACCCAGAATTGCCAATGAAAAGAAAGCTTTGGATATTGATTAGAAGAAAGAAACGATTGTGGGAAAGATTAAAATTGTTAAAAAAGAACAGGGGGTCTAGTATAGAGGCTAAGGAAGTGGATCTGGAACGCAGACAAATAAACAATAAAATAAGGTGGGAAACAAGGAGGGGGGTGAAGGAGAGGGAGAGAGAGATAGCTAGAAATGTGAAGGATAATCCAAAAATATTCTGGAAGTACATTCAGGAAAAGTTAACAAGAAGAGTAGGGATCCCAGAGCTGGTGGGGGGGGTTGAATGATGGGAGTAGAGCGGAGACTGATAAGGAGAAAGCAGAGGTGCTGGGGAAATACTTTGGGGGGGTACTAACAGTGGAGTCGGAGGATGCAGTGCCTACTATTCCCATCAAACAGGCACCGGCACTGGAACTAATAGAGTTTTCCCATGCTAGAATAAGAAGGGCTATAGAAAAAATGAACAGAAGTAAGTCACCGGGACCGGATGGGATACACCCAAGAATCATAAAGGAAGGAGGGAGATGTTAGTAGAGCCATTGAAAATGTTATTTGAGGTATCGTTTAATACAGGACAAATCCCGATGGACTGGAGAGAGGCGAACATAACAACTATATTTAAGAAGGGAAAGAGAAATGACCCAGGGAATTATAGACCAGTCAGTTTGACAAGTGTTGTGTGTAAACTAATGGAAACGGTAATTAGAGAAGGAATAATGGATCATATGAAGTCAAACCAACTTTTCAGTGGGAGACAGTTCGGATTCTTGCCGGGGAGGTCGACGGTACTACAGCTAATTAAGGTGGTAGATGATTGGATGCAAATTCTAGAAGATGGTGATGTAATAGACGTGGTATATTGCGATTTTATGAAGGCCTTCGATAAGGTCCCACATAAAAGGTTAATAGAGAAAGTTAGAAGCTATAATATAGGGGAGAAATGTGTGAAATGGATAGAAGCCTTCCTGAAAGATCGGAGACAGAGGGTACTGGTGAATGGAATAGGCTCGGGGTGGAGGGAAATTACAAGTGGGGTACCTCAGGGATCTGTGTTGGGACCACTGCTGTTCGTTATATTAATCAACGACTTGCCTGAAGTTATAACTAATGGAAGTGAGGTATACCTGTATGCGGATGACACTAAACTGTATAGAAGAGTGAGGAGTAAGGAAGATATGGGTTTGCTTCAAGATGTGGAGGGCATGAAGGGATGGTCTGAGCATTGGTTAATGCCTTTTCATCCAAAAAAATGCAAGTACATGCGGATTGGGACCAGCAAGATAGACAAGGTAGGATACAGTATGTATGAAGCGATGGAGGAAGTGAGTGCAGAAAAGGATATAGGAGTAGTGATAGACAATAAGTTAAATTTCTCCGAACATTTAGCGGAAAAGATAAACAAAGCCAATAGAATTGTAGGGCTGATAAGGAGGACATTTGTGTCACTTGACGAAGAAATCTTCAGGAATCTATATACAGCGCTGGTTAGGCCGCACCTGGAATATGCAAACCAGGTGTGGGCTCCATATATGGTAAAGGATATAGAAGCAGTGGAGAAAGTGCAGAGGAGAGCTAGCAAGCTGGTACCAACGTTGAAGAACGCGGGCTATGAGCAGAGGTTGAGGACACTGGGGCTTCCGACACTGGCATATAGGAGAAAGAGAGGGGATATGATAGAGACTTTTAAGATAGTGTCAGGAAAGTACGATGAGGATGTGTGTGAAGGTATCTTCTTGATGCGGGAGGGAACAAGAACGAGAGGACACTCTAAGAAAATTTACAAAGAAAGAAATAGGCTTGAGAAGGCAAAGAACTCATTTTGTGATAGAGTGGTAAATGAGTGGAACGCACTGCCCCAGTATGTAGTCGATTCCGAATCAAAAAGGGAGTTTGAAAGTAATCTTGATAAAGCATGGGGAAGACAAGATTTGAAGTTTGATTATAAAACAAAAATACAGAATAGTAAAAATGTTGCGTCTGCTACCGCCGCCGCCAACACCGTGAACGACCGCAGCAGTGCAAGTACTGGTACTGAGCTGGATACACAGGCATAGTTTGCCTTTTTCCAGAGGATCTACTGTAAGAAACTGTAAGAAATAATGTTGTTCAGTATTTATTAGTCACTTAGTGGCCCCTCCATCAATGATGATATGCCTTAGACAGTAATGGTACTCTTTGAACTCAAAGTCAGCTGTTCAAAACACCCGCCCCGGAGCAGAGAGACCAATCATCGTAAGCGTACGCTCATAATAACTTACGGACTTGTCTTTATGATGCGGATGCCACTACGAAAAAACTAATTAAAAAAAACAAAAAAAAAACAAAAAAAAGTTTAGAACTCTTATCTGGTGTACACTTCCCGCAGTTCAGTCAGATGTTTTCCAGCGTGGGTTCCCCAGGACGCCACGCATCCTCGGCCTTCTTCTACGGGGCGTCATGCTGAGCAGATGTGTGGTTCCGACCTCTCTTCATTTGTCATTCTACCATCCGGATAGTGAGTCTTTTGCTCATTTGTACTAATCTGAGATGTGCTAGAGTAGGGTTAGATTAGTTAGGTCGGGCGTGCTGATTAGCATGACCCACAGGAGTTATGTGGCTTAAGATTTTTGTATTCTTCGGCAGGACCTCTAGTTTAGAACTGCTTTACTTAGTAAGGAGTTTTGCTTTTGGTTTCTGCATCATTCCTGTCTTCGAGTTGGATGGAGTGAGTTGGGTCTTCCTAGAGGTAAGAGTAACTCGTCGATTTCGTCGTTCTACTACTTGTCCTAGGCCACGTGGCAAGCTTCTCAGTAGGGTCTGTTTTATGGCTAGGCTATGTAATTTTAAGTTTAAATTATTACATTGTAGGCTATGTATACCATGAACTACTGTGGCCCTCTTTCTCTAGTCGATGCAATTGCACTAGTTTTTGAGGGAGTTTGGCTGGTCCTAACTAATTTTTACATTTTCTGCTATCTCTGTCGAAGAATTGATAGCTAGAATTTGGGGTTTTGGATCAGTCACGGCGAGGGCTAGTCTCGTGAAACGTTTCTTCCTTGCCGGGGAGTATCACTGATAGCGTACTGGTTTTGTTGCGCCGGATCCAATAAACCCGTTCGATGTCTTGAACTAGAACGAACTCCCGGCGGAAGGGGAAGGCTTTCAAAGGGATGTTTCGGCTCTGCCGGAACGACTCACCTAACCTATTGTTCTTTGTCTTGAACTACTCATACATCACAGCGAGAGGACCGATTAACTCTTCTATCACGGGGAGAGGGTTGATTACTAGAAAGCGTTTTCTAGGTTAGAACTAAGGTACAGTCAGGTCTTAATATACACGGTTAATTCGTACCCTGTACGTTCCGTGTATATCAAAACCGTGTTTTAGAAATAACAGGCCTTATGGGAATTAATTAATTCGTTCCAGCCACTTTCCCAAGTCCCCCTTTTGGCCCTTTTTACCTACCTTCAGCCGACTTATATTACATTATACCACCAACATCATATATGAAATAACATAGAATACATTAAGCATCAATAAGAACTGTTTTGGACCTGTTTGTGTGAATAGACGTGTTGAAGTTCGGTAGATATCCCCGCTGCTGTACTCCCTCGGACCCTCCCCCCCGCCCCGTCCCGGCTGTAACCCCGACCCCGTTACTGTGATGAAGTTGATAACCTTGTGCTACAGCTAGCAAATCGGCCCCCTCCAGGTTCCTAGGCATGTTGATCGTCCTCATCGAAACCAGAGAACACAGAAATACAGTACAGGTATTGTCCATCATATCATTATCATCATCAGACTGGTTGTCACTGCCGGGGACGCTCCCTCTCTTCCCCTCTCTTTAGTATGGTTCAATAGACCAGAAAGTAGAGAAGAAGTTATAACCCTATTAATAATGCAAAACTATTGAACATACTTAAAAGTGTACCGGTATGTTATTTGGTCTCCATATATTCTGTGAATCATTTCCGGTGTGATAGAATTACAGAAAAAAAAATCCACCAACTCATAATCAGCTAAAATGACACAAATGTCAATTAAAAACATGTTACAATATTACCCTATCATTTTGTGTAGACCCACTTTCAAGGCAAAAATATACCGTGGGAAAAAAAAAAACAATAAATAAATAAAATTAAATCTCCAACGCTCGGAACCTCGCGCCTATTTGTAGAGAAGACTGGGAATATTTTGTGTTGACTGTCTCATATTTCTTGTTTAGCTATGTGCTGGAAGGATATTATATTTTTCGATTCCAAAGCATTAGAAATTATTCATAGATTACAAAAAGTCCAAATAAGACATAGTTATGGTAATGTATAAGGGAGATAGATAGATGCATTAGAGAGAGAGATAGATAGATAGAGAAAGAGAGTTGCTAAGGGCAAGGGAAATAAAAACAATAATTAAATAAATTACAAATCTTCCGATCGGAGGGTCGGCGCCGGGTTGTCTAGAGAAGACGGAGGGATAGGGGAGAGCGGTGATGGTTCGGACACTTTTTTTTTAATATTTGTAGAAATTCAGGTTTAACCCGCTGAGTGCCAGGGACGTATATTATAGGTTTGACTCCTGCAAGGAGATAAAGAAAACCTAATATTTAGTAGTGGCCCCGTAATCATTGACGATTATGCCTATTACATAAGGCTACCTCTTCAAACGCCCATAAGCGCAGTTTGAAACTACCGTCGCAGAGCTCAGAGGAACCTTCATCATAAGCACACGCTAAATCACTCATGGTTCGTCTTTATGATTGGGTTCTCACTACGAAAAAACTTCGTAACAAATAAAAAATAAAAATAAAATAAGAATAACTATTCATAAGCTTTCCATATTCCGTGGATGTACTTCTGTGGATTCTTGGACCAGACGCTGGCTAGCGCATCTATCCACCTTCACTGACATATCAAGTATACCAAAATCCTTAATACATCAACGAATGGGAAGGGGATGGTCGGGAGGGCCCCAGTCGTCAATGATTACGGGGCCACTACTAAATATTCTATAGTGTAGGGGAGAAATGTGTGAAATGGATAGAAGCCTTCCTGAAAGATCAGAGACAGAGGGTACTGGTGAATGGAATAGGCTCAGAGTGGAGGGAAATTACAAGTGGGGTACCTCAGGGATCTGTGTTGGGACCACTACTGTTCGTTATATTTATCAACGACTTACCTGAAGTTATAACTAATGGAAGTGAGATATACCTGTATGCGGATGACACTAAGCTGTATAGAAGAGTGAGGAGTAAGGAAGATGTGGGTTTGCTTCAAGGAGATGTGGAGGGCATGAAGGGATGGTCTGAACATTGGTTAATGCCTTTTCATCCAAAAAAATGCAGGTACATGCGGATTGGGACAAGCAAGATAGACAAGGTAGGATACAGTATGTATGAAGTGATGGAGGAAGTGAATGCAGAAAAGGATATAGGAGTAGTGATAGACAATAAGTTAAATTTCTCAGAACATTTAGCGGAAAAGATAAACAAAGCCAATAGAATTGTAGGGCTGATAAAGAGGACATTTGTGTCACTTGACGAAGAAATCTTCAGGAATCTCTATACAGCGCTCGTTAGGCTGCACCTGGAATATGCGAACCAGGTGTGGGCTCCACCTATGGTAAAGGATATAGAAGCAGTGGAGAAAGTGCAGAGGAGAACTAGCAAGCTAGTACCAACGTTGAAGAACGCGGGCTATGAGCAGAGGTTGAGGACACTAGGACTTCCGACACTGGTATACAGGAGAAAGAGAGGGGATATGATAGACTTTTAAGATAGTGTCAGGAAAGTATGATGAGGATGTGTGTGAAGGTATCTTCTTTATGCGGGAGGGAACAAGAACGAGAGGACACTCTAAGAAAATTTACAAAGAAAGTAATAGGCTTGAAAAGGCAAAGAACTCATTTTGTGATAGAGTGGTAAATGAGTGGAACGCACTGCCCCAGTATGTAGTCGATTTCGAATCAATAAGGAAGTTTGAAAGTAATCTTGATAAAGCATGGGGAAGACAAGATTTGAAGTTTGATTATAAAGCAAAAATACAGAACAGTAAAAATGTTGCGTCTGCTGCCGCCGCCGCCAACACCATGAACGACCGCAGTAGTGCAAGTACTGGCACTGAGCTGGATACACAGGCCTAGTTTGCCTTTTTCCAGAGGATCTACTGTAAGAAACTGTAAGAAAATTGACTAATTCCTTGAACGTGACGACAGTGCGTTGTTATGTGTGCGATTAGTTTGCTTGGGAAACAGATTACCTTGCGCATGTAGTAATGTACACCCTATGTGGTGGATTGTGTTCTTTTATTTATAAATTATTATTTTACTTAAGCGTTGTTTCCACCTAGCGATTTTGATTAGTTATTTTGTCTTTTTACTGTGTTCGTATATGTTTTAGTTTGTTTATTTTGCAAGTTTTACATTATAATATGTATTTATATGTATTTTCCTCATAATATGTATTTATTTTATGTATTTTGGGCGAAATGGGTACTTGAGGGGTGACTGGATGAATTTAGAACCTAGGCCTAGCCTAGGCCTAAAATTTGCCCATGATAGAAACAATGCCCCAATCTACAGTATTTATAATGCACCAAAGTTTTATGGTTAGGCTAGGACTGTTATTTAGCCATGTCTATATTATTATTTACAATGCATAAGATTTAGGCCTACATACATACATACAAGTTTAAAGACTGTTTGTCCACAGAGACTGTGGTTACAGTCTCACGTCCTAAATGGCAGCTTTCCAGGCGGCCCGGTCAAGGACTGCCTCTGTTGTCAAGTTCTTTATATTGAGATCGGACCGGAGTACCCGAGCCCACGTCATTCTAGGTCCACCCCTACACGCAGCTCCCCCCAAGTTCACAGTCCGGCATTTCTTCACCCAGTTCTGATCATCCATTCTCTCCACATGTCCAAACCAACCAAGTCGGGTCGTGCGCATCACTTCACTGATACTCCTAATGCCCAGACGCCTTCTCAATTCCTCGCTCGATACCCTGTCCCTAAGATTAACCCCACACATCCATCTCACCATTCTCTTCTCATTCCATTCCATTCTATTGACATCCTCCGCTTTAACCGGCCACGTCTCAGAGGCATAGGTCATCGCGCTCCTAACACACGAGGTATACACCTTCCCTTTAAGGTGGGGTGGGAGCCCTCTCATGGTCAGGAGTGGCAACAGCTCTCTAAACTTTCCCCAGCCACTTCTGACTCTAGCAATGGAGCTAGCTTCAGTGCCACCTCCAGCGGAAACTGTATCGCCCAGGTAGCAGAACTTATTCACACACTCCAGCGTTACACTGTCGAAATCAACACTGACAGGCGGGGCTTTGGTTTCCCGGGCGTTTCCGCACCCTCCTCAGCTCCCTGCCTTGGAGTGGCTTCGGTCACCCGGGCTTTGTTAGTGGTAAGCAGGGAGGATTTTGTGGGGGCGCTCGTTTATGGCCTTGGCCTTGCTCGAGACCTTGGGGCTGTTTGGCCAGACAGCCTGGGAAACAACAACAACAACAACACTGACAAGCGGGTCATTTAATACAAGATCTCCCTTGCACACTGCACATTCAAAGTCTATGAATCTTGTCAAAGGTCCTCTAGCTCCACTACATCTCTTGTGTACCCAGTCTCTACAGACACAACATTGAATTGAATTACTTCCCACCCCCTTCCCACATACTGCGCATGGATAGTCGCCACTTCTTTCCATAGCTCCACGCCCCACTCCACTAATCATGACCTTTTTTTATCTATGTAAACTCTTAGACCCTTATTTGCCATACCTTCCCTCCATCTTTTGAACTTCGCCTCTGCTTCCTGCGCACTATCTGCGATAAGAACTAGATCATCTGCATAAAACATCTCCCATGGGAGTCCTGTCCTAAATTCCCTTGACAGAGCCTCCAGGACTAAAACAAACAGTACAGTAATGGGCTCAGAACTGAACCTTGGTGAACTCAAACTTTCACTGGGAACTCTTCACTCAGGCCCCCGTTTACTCTAACTGCTGCCCGTGACCCCTCATACATTCTCATTATCACACGCACCAACCACTCTTCTACTCCAAGTTTTCTCATAGCCCACTGCACTGGGCACCCGGTCGAAGGCCTTCTCCAGATCTACAAAATCTAGGTATAACTCCCTGTTTTTCTCTAAGTACCTCTCTTGCATTTGCCTAAGAGTGAAGATAGCATCAGTTGTGCCACATCCCGGCATAAATCCAAACTGCATGTCGCTGATAGTAACACTTTCCCTGATCATGCATTCAAAGACCCTTTCGCTGACTTTCATGACTTGATCGAGCATTTTCGAACCCCGATAATTTTCCCTGTCTAAGGAGTCACCCTTGCCTTTCTATATATTTACTATAACACTTTCGTGCCAAGCATCGGGAATTTTTTCCTCCTTTATGATAGCATTAATCAGCTCTGTGACCAATTTTACCCCAATATCTCCAGCTGCTTTTAGCATCTCAGCGACAATGCCGGAGCTCCCAGCGGCTTTTCCTGACTTCATTTTATCTATAGCACTTTTAACAGCGTCATACCATATCAAAGGCGGAGGGCCTTGTACTGGGACTACAGTGCTGAGAGCCTACTTTATGTAGACAAAAAACATGTTTTCATAGGCTAAAACTGGGAAAAAGTGCAACTTTTAGAATGAGCATGGAACCGATTAGAATTTTCCCCATAAGAACAGTGCCCCGATTTTGGCTGTTTCAATCTCAGCTCGATTTCTGCGGACCCGATTAGGAGCTAAGATAGGGGCTCCACTGTAATTTGAAAAACTACAATATACAGTATATATATTTTATTTTGTTAATACTTGGCCAGAATGAATAAATAAATTATATATTCATTCTGGAAGGGTTCACATAGGCTATTTTTAAACATTGGGAAGGGGATCACTCTATCGTTGAACAAGCTATTTTCACTATTTTCAATGAGGGACAGGCAGTTAACTATTTCCGCCCCCTAACTGGTCATCCTGCCGTTCCCCTCTCACTACCCGCCACGTCTTTGACAACCCAGATACTGCCTGTCTGCGTACAGCTTGTTTTGGTACTAAATCACAGATTCTCCGTCCTTTTCCTTCCTCTCATCGTCCGTTTTTTGCGTCACCTTAAGCTCCTTTCAGTAATCTGATCTAATCCTTCGGGACAGACCTATGAGAGTTCCGTATGGAGCTCAGTGGTCTGGTTAATCTGATCTACTTAACTTAACTTAACACTATAGCCAGGGAGAAGCCTCCATGATTTTTGGCCATCTGAAATTATGCTGTTATGTTTATTCACCTAATAAAGTCTGTATTATTGAGCAGGTACCCCCCCATAGTAGTAGACACCCAGGGCAGTGGTGGGGAGACCATCGGAGTCTTGGTGATATCAAAGGTGAGGGTTGGCAGAGCGGCCTTCTGGTAGAGCTCCTTCAGGCCTGGCGACGGCAGGATTTCCTCACGATTCAGGTAGTTCTTCAAGTTCTCAACCTCGTACAGTGCAGGGTACACATTTCTGAAAAGTACAGGCATAGTCATACCATGAGTGTTTTTTCTCAATATTTTTTGAATGGCAGGATATAGAATTTGATAAATGGAGTCATGAAGGTCCAATTATTTACTAACTTTAATGCAGTTTTACTTTGTATATTATCCAAATGCTGCTAAACATTAAGTGAGAAACACAAACAGTTACCAGTACTGTAATTACTTGACAACACTGGATTGATTAACCATACAGCTTGAGCTGGTGGGGCCCGTCAGCCTGATGTAAGTAATGACATACTGTAGTACTGGGCTGGTCTATCAGAGTGAGAGTTGAGCATTCTCTGCCATACCCATAGCTTACTCTGACTGTTCCTTTTGCGTATATATTTTAATTTTCTAGATCTCAACTGGCGGCGTCTCTTCCGTGGATTGACCTCTCTACTGCCAACCTAGATGGTTGGCAGACTGCGAGCCAAAGCGTCACTTTTTCCTTTTCCCCTCAACTTTCCCTTCATAATTGTTAAGGTGCACAGGGCCCTGGGTGGGGCTTTGGTGTTCCGGGCATTTCCGCACCCTCCTCAGCCCCTCGCCTGGGAGCGGCTTCAGTTACCTGGGCTTTTTTAGTGGTAAAACTTAAAGGGTTCTGTGGGGGCGCTTGGTTATGGCCTTGGTCTTGCTCGGGACCTTGGGGATGTTTAGACAGACAGCCTGGGGAACAACAACACAAACTCAAGTGTCATGGAAACTTCAGCACATTGACTGTGTGGTTTAGAGCAGTCATTACCCTACTCATAATTATCATTGGGTGCATACAGGCTGAGCCATGTTATCAATAATGTAGAGTAGTCTCTCAAGTAACACTACAGCTGAAGCTCCAAGGGAATATTTGGACCTTTAAGACTAAAGTATAGTAAGTGATTCAGTAAAGAAATGGGGTACAGAAAAACATTACAAGTTTTGTAAAACTATGTAATATTATTTGTGTGAAGTTATGCCTTACAGTGGAACAGAAATAAGTAGAATTATGAATAACAAAAAATAAATGCACAGGAGGCAAACTCATACTTCCGTGATGTGAGAGGGTAGTGGATCATGACCTTAGGGACCATGAGGGAATACAGGAACTTGCCAAGAGACACCAGTACAGAGGTGGGCCACTCTACTGCCTGGAGGTCTTCACTGGGCCCCTGTGTTAGGCTACCACTCAACTCCTGCCATCGCACTCTCGGGTTGTACGTTTCTCCAGCTAGGTTTAATAAAGGATAAATATTAACACAATGAGATGAATAATAAAAACAAATACTATAAATACCATATGAGGAGCACTTTGCTGACATTTTGCTTGTTGTCTATATGTTATTGAACAATTTGGACACAGAGATGTAATACTGTATTTTGAATGTCCTTTTCCGACTCCGCTCCTGCCACTACACTCTTGGATTGTATACAATCAATCTCTCCTGTGTACCATGTGAGGAGGAACATTATAATTTTAACATATGGTAACAAATTTCATGACCTAAAAAAGCTAAAAAATTAAACTGCTAATAATATATTTCTCCACAATTGTGTTTTCTATCAAATCAATCCAATTTTTCAAGTTAATTTTTCATTAAGAATAATACAGCGGAGAAACTAACCTGGCCTGTCAGTACAAAGATACCAGTCAAGATATTCCTTATATAGGTTGTGCAGCTTATGAAGAATACCCTCCTGACACTTGTAATGCAGCTGGTAGCGGGAGAACACAACCTTACCCAAGTCTTGGAACATCCACGACTTGCTTTTAGAAAAGTGGAGGCCGGACATTCGCCCTTGTTTCACCACTTCCTGAACGAACACAGGAGGAAATGGTATAATAATAATTCACACAATGATATTAAACAAAAAGTTGCCTCTCTGGTACAGTATTAGAGTTACGCAGAAAACAACATAGCTAGTACAAAAAATCCATGGCTCACCATAATGCAGGTAAATAACACCCACAAAGCAGTTTCAATCCTGTGAGAATTGGATAATGTGGCATATCAGCCCACTCGTACCAGATGCCAAGGCAGATGTAACACTATAATAATAATAATAGAGTAATAATAATAATAATAATAATAATAATAATAATATTAATATTAATAAAAATAATAATGATAATAATAATAATCATGTTACTTATTTCACAGAGTGGCAATTCTTCCAAAGAATTCACTAGCGCTCTAAAAAAAATACTCATCTATCTATCTATCTATTGCCTGACGCCGTGATCCCCGAAGGGGTGGCCACGAACGAACCGCCCCCATGCACCTCTGTCCCCAGTCAGTCGACGCCCCTCCCCCCAACCAGCACCGCCTTCGTTCATGTAGTTCCTCACTCCATCCTTCCACCTCATATTCGGTCTACCTCTCCCCCTCTGTCCCTCCACCTCGCTCTCGTACACCCTCTTAGTCATTCTCTCGCTTTCCATACGTTCCATATGGCCGAACCATCTCAAGTTGTTCCTTTTCACACTTTCCAGCACATCTACCTCCACACCACACCTCCTTCTTACTTCCTCATTAGTCTGTCTATCCCTCCATGTAACTCCGCACGCACTCCTTAAGTAATTCATTTCCACTGCTCTCACTCTTGGTCTGAGTCTCTCAACCAACGTCCATGCTTCGCTTCCGTAAGTCAGTGTCGGGATTACCACACTGTCATGCAAGGACTTCTTCACTTCCATACTGACCACCCTATTTCTTGTTACTGCTTTTAGCGTTCCTACAACCCTCTTCCCCTGTTGTACCCTCTCCCGCACCTCTTCATCCATAGTCCCATCTTTACTCAACACACTGCCCAGATACTTAAAAGAGTTGACGATCTCCATAGCCTGACCGTTCAGCTTCACCTCACACTCTGTGACTTCACCCCTTTCGAAGACCATAACCTTGCTCTTCCCCGTATTTACCTTCAAATTCCGTTTTTCGCACACTGTTCCAAACTCATTTACCAGACCCTGCAACTCCCATTCATTATCACTCATCAGAACTGTATCATCCGCAAACAGCAGTATAGGTAGCTTCCACTCAATTCCCTCCCTTTTCAGCGATACACCAACATCCACTGCTCTTGATAGTATTTCTTTCATAACTCCATCCATATATACAGTAAACAACCACGGGGACATCACACACCCCTGTTTCAAACCAACATTCAGGTCAAAGAACTCGCTCTGCTCACTCTCCACACGTACTGCCGCCTTTGCACCCTCATACATGCTCTTCACTGCTTTCAGCAACTTGCCCTCTACTCCGTATATTCTAAGTACTTTCCACAAACCTTCTCTATCCACTCTGTCATAGGCCTTCTCCAAGTCCATAAAGGCAACATACACCTTTTGTTTCTTCTCCAGATACTTCTCCACAACACAATTCAGGGTAAAAATCTGATCTACACATCCTCTTCCCTTCCTAAAACCTCCCTGCTCGTCGCCTATCCATTTCTCCGTTCTCACTCTCACTCTCTCAATCACTACCCTACTGTATACCTTCCCTACTACGCTTAGAAGACATATTCCTCGGTGGTTACCACACACTCCTCTTTCCCCTTTGCCCTTATATAGGGGGACTATTATGCCAGTCTTCCAGTCATCGGGTGCACTCCCCTTCTCCCATGCTAGTTTGCACATTTTCCATACCCATTCTATCACTATCTCACCACCATACCTCAACATTTCTCCACACACTCCATCTGTTCCTGGTGCTTTCCCCAACTTCACTCTTTTCATGGCTTCCCACACTTCTGACCTCCTGATCCCCACCTCCTCCTCCACTACTTCTCTTCTTCTCCCTCCCATACCAAAATACTCACATAATAGTAAATACTACCAAAAAAAAAAAAAAAAAAAAAAAAAATCTGTAGTTCTCCGTCACAACTCCCCTCTCAAGATCATAGCTTCTCTCAAAAAGGAAAGTCTTAAGTTGCCTCATGCAGCACTCAACAGAACTCAGCTGCCTCATGGACAGTGGCAACCTGTTGTACAACCTCGGAGCTGCATCATAAGAGAATGACGATTGCAGAAGCAAAACCCCTGCAAGTCAACACAGTCATCCAGGAAACATTTGTTGAAGCAAACAGGGTCTGGGGAGTGGGATTACAAGGGGTGATTAAGAATGATGTGATGTTGTTTCTGTTTGGGCTGTGTCTCGAATCGGCCACCCCCAGCTATGGGGTATGTGCCCGAGTATATACATACTGTACATACTGTACATACATACATCCCAATTACAATGACTGTAACTCAACATTTTGAGAGATGACAATAGGTTTTTATATACAGTATATAATAAGAAGTATTTTTCACGCTCTCTCCAAAAGTCTTATTGGAAGTTGTTTATCATAAATACTTTTGTTTATGAATATAATATAACAAGAGGTAATATGTGTACTGTACTGTACATAATGTTCTGGTTTATTTTGTTCTAAGGTGTTTTAGAGCTATGAATTATAGTTAAAGAAATAGTTCATTGTATGAACAAAACTAATAATACAACAATGAACTTCCTAAGCCAAATACTATTTTTTCTATGAATATTTAGAATTGTGCATTCTTCAAATACGAGTATGTATCACTCTCATAACATTTTAAAAAGTCAAATTGTTTACACAGCACATTATTATTACGATACACTAAATACATTTACTGAAAATAATCACTTGAATAACACACAACACAATCATAATGTATTTTAGATACACTTGACAGTCACAGCCAGTAAGCCACACAAACATGTATCGACAATGTAACCCTTGGGATCCGGGAGGCCTCATATGAGGCAAAATGGTCAAATAAAAATGGCCGCTATAATCATCAGAACTCGGCAACCATGCATTGTAGCGACGTCATCTCTACGGCATTCTACAGACAACAAAAAGTTCTACAATTTGCAAAAACATTGACTGCTCTAGGTGGTCTCAATCAGTAGCTACTGTATTATGAAGTTGATTTTACCAAAATTCATATGAGGCCCCCCGGATCCCATGGGTTACTGCCCCTGCAGACCGTAGCTCACTGCTTGACTCAATGAGATAATAAGTAGCTTTGGTCTCCCAAGTTACCAGGACACAGGAGGCTGACTCAATGCAGTATTACCAAAGTTTTTATTCACTCTACCAGTAGCTAAACTTACTGTAGCCCAATTTTCATGCGAAAAGTGTTGTTTTATAGTACCAAATTTGTCAAAGTTTAGCCAATTCTAGTCGTTTGATTTGCGTGCTTGTCCACTATTATTCCATATAATTATTTTTCAAATCATTTTTTACCTCTACTTTTTCTTGCGAGCCGTGGCATAGTCAGTAGATCTTCGGCTGCTGATCAAAGGGTCGGCGGATCGAGGCCGCACTATCAAAATATTATTGGTAGACGTCAAGCCCGGGCAACTTGCCCTAGCGATTCGTGACAGACGCCCAATTTTTCCTGGCCACCCCTTCTCAGGAATTACAGCATCTGTGCCCCCCCCCCAGGTAGTAGGTTTTCTTTAATGGAAATGAGGTTAAATAAAGCAGCATTCTCATTATTAATTAGTTTTATATTAATTCCTTCAATATTTCTTACAATTTTACGTTGTGGTTCAGTGAGTTGGTGGAGTAAATAACCTTAGACTAACCTAACCTAGTATTATTAGCGGGGACTGCCGCCCCATCTAATAATATACTAGGTTAGGTTAGATTTGGTTACGTTGATCTAGGTTAGGTTAATCTAGGTATGGTTAATCTTTGTTAGGTTAGATTATTCCAAGTTAGGTTAGGATTTACAAAATTGGAGGAATTTGTTAGGAGCAGTCAAGAATTTTTATGAAGAGAGCAGAGCGTGTGTATGAGTTGAGCGAATATTAGGTGCTAGGGAGATACTTTGGGGGGGTATTTACAGTGGAGTCAGATGAAGAGGTGCCCAGTATTCCCATCAAACAGGCACCAGCACTGGAACTGATAGAGTTCTCCCAGGCTGGAATAAGGAATGCTATAGGAAAGATGAATGGAAGTAAGTCCTCGGGACCGGATGGGATACATCCTAGAATTATCAAAGAAGGAGGTGAGATGTTAGTTGAGCATTTAAAAACAAAAAAATTAGGAATCATTTAATACAGGACAAATCCCGACGGACTGGAAAGTGGCAAATATAACCGCTAGGCTATATATAAGAAGGGAAAGAGAAATGACCCAGGAAGTTATAGACCAGTCAGTTTGACAAGTGTATCTTACAGTATCTTACAGTAGATCCTCTGGAAAAAAGGCAAACTAGGCCTGTGTATCCAGCTCAGTACCAGTACTTGCACTGATGCGGTCATTCACGGTGTTGGCGGCGGCGGTAGCAGACACATAATTTTTACTATTCCGTATTTTTGCTTTGTAATCAAACTTCAAATCTTGTCTTCCCCATGCTTTATCAAGATTACTTTCAAACTTCTTTACTGATTCGGAATAGACTACATACTGGGGCAGTGTGTTCCACTCATTTACCACTCTATCACAAAAAGAGTTCTTTGCCTTTTCAAGCCTAGTTCTTTCCTTGTAAATTTTCTTAAGAGTGTCCTCTCGTTCTTGTTCCCTCCCGCATCAAGAAGATACCTTCACACACATCCTCATCATAATTTCCTAACACTACGGTATCTTAAAAGTCTCCATCATATCCCTTCTCATTCTCCTATATGCCAGTGTCGGAAGTCCCAGTGTCCTCAACCTCTGCTCATAGCCCAGGTTCTTCAACATTGGTACCAGCTTGCTAGCTCTCCTCTGCACTTTCTCCACTGCTTCTATATCATTCACCATATATGGAGCCCACACCTGGTTCGCATATTCCAGGTGCCGCCTAACCAGCGCTGTATAGAGATTCCTGAAGATGTCTTCATGACACAAATGTCCTCCTTATCAGCCCTACAATTCTATTGGCTTTATTTATCTTTTTTGCTAAATGTTCTGAGAAATTTAACTTATTGTCTATCACTACTCCTATATCCTTTTCTGCACTCACTTCCTCCATCGCTTCATACATACTGTATCCTACCTTGTCTGTCTTGCTTGTCCCAATCCGCATGTACTTGCATTTTTTGGATGAAAAGGCATTCACCAATGTTCAGGTTTTAATAAATTTCCTAAAACCGCCGGTTGTTTGAAGCTACCGGATGCTTGAATTCCGGAAAATCGGGGTGTTACTGTATCTGTGAAAAAGAGAGTAACGTCTTAGTAATATATACTGTATACGCAATAATCCTTTGATGAATCTGAGGTGGGAATAAAATAAAATTATTCATTTACAAACGCAGTCGGTCGCGAGTTTGATGCAAGATATTTGTCTATGCTAAGTTTAAAAGAATCAACGGTGCTGCAGTCTATAATGTCTCGGGGATAGCCCATTCCACAAGTTGACAACTCGATTGAAGAAGACATTCTTAGATTCATGCGAGTTAAAAGATTTACCAATAATTTTGCAACCGTTTCCCTGCGTGTAATTAGACTGGTCGATAGTGAAGTACTTACTACAGTTCATATTGTCGATGCCTTTGATGATTTTGAACACTTAAATTAAGTCGCCTCTTAATCTACGCTGGGTTAAAGTTAATAGATTTAATTCTCTAAGACGCTCCTCGTATGGTTTGTTCTTTAGGCTAGGTATCATTTTGGTAACTCTACGTTGAACTCGTTCTAGCTTGTCTATATCTTTTAGGTAATAAGGGCACCAGGATTGAACGCAGTATTCCTGAAGAGGGCGGACTAAGGAATTGTAAAGAGTTAGGATAACTTCTTTGGATTTATGCTCAAATGACCTGCCTATAAAGCCAATTATTTTGTTTGCCTTCTTAACAACTTCTGAACATTGTTGACTCGGTTTTAGGTTACTCGATATTGTTACTCCCAGATCGGTTTCTCTATCTACACTCTTAACCCCTCCAACCCGGATGGGCTCTTGAACGCCCATAACAAACTCGGCCCGCGCAACCCGGAAGGGCTCTTGAACGCCCATTGCTTGCATGCGTGCTTTCGAATGCCGCGCGTACATTTTCGGTATCGTGGGACGGTAGGTGGCGCCACCAGGCGTAAACTCCGCCACAGCAACAGTATCTACCCCGACGCCATCATGGACAGTACGCCAAATAGTGATTCCGCTGTGTCCGATACCGTGCTTCCTACGACGCCCTTGCTTGTTCGTCGCGCCTTACCCCGACGCCATCGCCTAAATGTGTTATCTCCCGGAGGTATTGAGACGACATTGAGACTTTATGAGCGAGCTGATGCCAAGCATAATGTTGATGATGAAGTCAGTGACGACTCCAGTAATTATAAGTCGAGTGATTATGGCCATGAGAGTGATAAAGAAGAGCAATTCCTGGGATTTGCGAGAGAACATGACAGTGATGAGAGTGATGAAGGTGATGTACCAGTTGTTGAGGAAGCTGGTTTACCTAAAGACAGTGAACTTGAGAGAGTGAGCGAGTGGGAGAGTTCAAGGTCACTCACCAAATTTCGCTTAAGTGACACGACGCCAAGCCCTTCCCCTGGTAAATCGCCTTTCAAGCTACATTTGTATAAGCAGAAAATACTTGAGAAGGCGGCCGCGGCAGCTAGGGAACAAGCAAAACTACTTGGTGAGGATGAGGCTGTGAGTGAGGGTCAGCGTGGTGACCCTTCTCGTCCGCCATTGTCTCCCTTATCTACCCACGCCACCCAAGATGACCCGGATGCCCCGCATTCTTCCCCACCACCCCCACCATTGCCAAGGGTTGAGGACCCCCCACTTTCGGCCTATTTGCCTCCTAGGTCCCCCGACAGGAGACATACTGCTGCCGAAAAGGGGAAAGGTAGGAAATATACCAAGAAAATTAAGAAAAGTAAGAGAGTTTTGTTCGAGGCTCCCGCGGCGTCCACCCCGGCCGGCCCCAGCCATACATCCCCGCAACTTTCCCCACGGTCCTCCCCACCTCTCCCGCCTTCAACATGTCTTCCTGAAGAAGTCTTTGAGCTCGCATCACCAATACCTGGCCCTAGTGACACTGAAACATTGCTTTCTGTCACTCGTCGCAGGCCAAGGAGCCCGGGACCTCGGGGGGACACAGCCTCACCTGCCACTCCTTCCCCACCTCGCCCACCCGCACGCCGCCCACGCATCACTGGTTCCCCGCCAGATTATGTGGGGGCCACTGATGATGAAGGGCACCTCTCTCAAGACTCTGGCCATGATTACATAGGTCCACCGTCAGGGCAAGATGACCACTCTGACGATGACTATATGGACATCGACGACCCTCGACCCATCCGCTTGGCCCGGCGTCGTGCTGCCCGTCGTGCTGCCCACCGCCCTGGCCGCCGCCCTCGCCGCCCTAGGGCGCGCGCCTCCCGAGTTGGCCGTGGGCGTGCTGGGCCACCAGCTGGAGCTCCTCGTCAGCGTAGACAAGACCCATTCTACGTTTTTCAGTGGCAAGACGTAGTTGATGAGGATGCATACAACCCTGATGTGCCAGCTTTTGATGAGGTACTGGAGGGTTCAGGCGTTACCCCCAATTTTCCTGCAGGCCCCAATGCTCCACCACACGAACTGTTTGAGGCCTTCTTTGATGAGGAGGTGGTAGGCTATGTTGTCAAAGAGACAAATAAGCAGCACCAATTCCAGGTCCACTTTTTGGGAAAGGTGACCAAGGGCCACATGAGGCAGTGGACCCCAGTGACTCATAAAGAGTTCATGGTGTTCCTGGCACTCACCATGCTAATGCCTCATGTCAAGAAGCATAGGTTGCCTGACTATTGGATCACCAATGATCTGATATCCACCCCTGCCTTCGGGAAATATATGTCTCGCGACCGGTACCTTGATATCCTCGCAGCGCTCCATCTTGTCACCAACCTTGACGTCCACCTCCCAGACAAGCTGTGGAAGATTAGGACGTTGTATGAGATGATGCGAGAACGCTTCACCTCCTACTTCAAGCCCTTCCGCAAGGTCGTCATTGACGAGTCTCTTGTGCTGTTCCGGGGAAAACTCAGCTTCCGGCAGTACATCCCCTCAAAAAGACATCGCTTTGGCATAAAATTCTTTGTGCTGTGCGACTGCCAAACTGGCTATGTCCTGGACTTCCTGGTCTACAGCGGGAAGGAAGGGGACTTGCTTGTGGACCCCCTCATTGGCTTTGGCGGAGCAGTGGTGCAAGCCATGATGGACCGCTACTTTCATAAGAATCACGTCCTCTACACGGACAATTATTACACGTCCCCCACTCTCTCACAGTACCTGCATGAGCGCAAGACGGGGACTGTAGGCACAGTACGAGGGAAAAGGAAGGGCATGCCACCTTTCCCTCCAAAGACCAAAAAAGGTGATGTGTTCAAGAAGAAGTCGGGGCCCATTCTGGCTATCCACTGGCACGACCAGCGGAAGGTCAACCTCCTGACCACCATCCACAAGGGGGAAATGGTGGAGACTGGCAAGGTGGATCGCCGCACCCAGGCCAGGGTGACCAAGCCCGATGCTGTCCTGGACTACAACATCAACATGAGGCTGGTGGACAAGTCCGACATGCAGATAGGCTTCATTGACTGCCTGCGTACCTCGTGCAGATGGTACAAAAAGTTCTTTCTGCATATGGTGGACATGTCAGTTCTGAATGCCTACAACATATACAAGCTTCGGAATGTGAACACACCCATGAAGTTCAATAGCCTGCGGAGGTTCCAAAAGCAGGTGTTGACGGAGCTCCTGGAGAAGTATGCTATGCCACAGAGGGCAGTGGCACATCCTGGGCCCGCCGTTATTGACCGCTTGCAGTCTGCTCAATACTTGACTAGGCACAGGCTTGGTTCCCTGCCTCAGAATGAATCCGGAAGAACACAGCAGAAGCGGTGCCATGTCTGCTACAACAGCAGGGTGAAGCCGAGGTCAGGTAAAAAGTCAACCCTGGAGTGTGTGGAGTGCAAGGTGGCACTCTGTGCTGTAGATTGCTTCTTTGATTACCACTCCAAGCTGGAGTTCTAATAATCATACTGAAATTGCCAAATAAAATGACAATATGTACACTATAATTATATATAGGCAAAAAGTGGAAGAAAACCAATGTATTGTAATACAAAAGTCATGTATTATGAGAACATTGATACAAATACAATTACACCATAATAATATGTGAAAGTGACACATATGTATATACCAAGTGACATTCATATGATTAGAACCTATAGAAATATATAAATCAGTGAAAAAAGACAATAAATTGTATATAAATCGTTTACAAATCATATAACTAAGTGAAAGTGACACAAGACCTAATATTTGATGGCCAAAGTATAATAAACACCTGTGATAACGAATAATCAGTGCCTAATACAACAATAACCTACCTCAATTACTAATAAAATGTACGGTATCGAGTGAAAATGAGCATTATCAGTGACAGTGACACTCTCTAAAGCATATTTGTCAAAGTGAAAGTGACACAAGACCTAATATTTGATGGCCAAAGTATAATAAACACCTGTGATAACGAATAATCAGTGCCTAATACAACAATAACCTACCTCAATTACTAATAAAATGTACGGTATCGAGTGAAAATGAGCATTATCAGTGACAGTGACACTCTAAAGCATATTTGTCAAAGTGAAATTGACACAAGACCTAATATTTGATGGCCAAAGTATAATAAACACCTGTGATAACGAATAATCAGTGCCTAATACAACAATAACCTACCTCAATTACTAATAAAATGTACGGTATCGAGTGAAAATGAGCATTATCAGTGACAGTGACACTCTAAAGCATATTTGTCAAAGTGAAAGTGACACAAGACCTAATATTTGATGGCCAAAGTATAATAAACACCTGTGCTAACGAATAATCAGTGCCTAATACAACAATAAGCTACCTCAATTACTAATAAAATGTACGGTATCGAGTGAAAATTAGCAATATCAGTGACAGTGATACCCTAATAAACATATTTTATATAATTGGCCTCAAAATAACTAGAAAATATCAAATAAACATCACATTCTCAATATCAAACACTAAAATCGTCTAAGGGAGATAAATACTTTGGCGCGGCGAGCGGCTAGGTGCGTCGTAGCCATGGCCGAGGCGACGCGTCCGAACGCGGGAAGAATTTGCCGCCGAAAAGCACTCGTCTTCCCGCGCTCACCATTATGCAACCAGAGGGGCTAGAGACCTCTACTCAACGCCATTCGACAGAGGAAGGTTTGTGGAACATTATTCTTTTTTATTCACAACATTACATGACATATTCATTGACTTACAGAGTAGTTAACATAGGCCAAAGATCGTCAAAACACCCGGTACCGGAGCACAGTCGCAAGCTATAGCCCCCGGGGCTGGAGGGTTAAGCTGAGTGCCATTCATCGAATAGTTTGCTTTCTCATTTCGGTATCCGATACGTAGTACAGTACAGTACTTTACATTTATCCGCATTAAAACTCATTTGCCAAATTTGGGACCAACATGACAACTTACCTAGATTGTGTTGCATATTGTCAACTTGTTCTTTGGAGAGTACGCTATTTGCAATTTTTGTATCGTCAGCAAACTTTGAAATTGTACAGGTGAAAACCTCATCTATGTCGTTGATATAAATTAGAAAGAGAATTGGTCCTAGTACCGATCTCTGGGGTACCCCGCTATTTACATTGGTCCATTTAGATGCCTTACCGTTTATGACTACTCTTTGCTTTCTGTCGCTGAGCCAATTTTCTATCCATTTCAACACACCGTCTTGTATTCCATGTGCGCTTTTAATTTTAGCAGTACAGTGAACCCTCAAAGTACACGCAATTTATCTACGCGTAATCAAAGCTACGCTTGAACCACAATTGAGGCAATAAATTGAAAAATATGCTCAATTATTCAAATGTACGCGCCGAGCGAGAGTCGATTCGTATATGTTGGAGAGTTTCGGGCGGCCATATTGGCGTAACGCCGGGCCCTCCGACGTCGTCACCGTTGACTGTGGAGAGAGACACATCTCCTGTACCAAACTATTATGTATCTATAAAGCACAACAGGATATTATGAATCTATTAAAAGACTGTTCTTCATTTTTCATTGCATGTATCATTTATTGAGCTAACACAATCGGAAATGGAAAATCTGTTTCTGTTCAAGAGTTGGAGGTGATTTTGTTTACACTCCTCTCGTAAGTCGCTTCAAAGCTTACTGCTCTCACCTGGTTAAATGATGTGAAGCCAATTCCTTAATATGTATATGAGCTATTGAACTATCTCACTTGACACTATGTAGGCTATATGAAACTATATACAGGGTGTATTACTTTTCGACTCAAAACTTTACCAGTAGGCCTAGGCGGCTAGGCCTATTATTTCGGTCGATCCGTTCGGAACTTTCGGGTGCAGCGCTATCGATCGATGGCGCAGATCCATAAAATAGGCGTTGCTCAACCACTACCAATGTGAGTTAATTTACGTTTGTGTCTTATTTTTATACATTAGATGTATTTTGTGTGGTAGATTAGGTTATAAAAGCATATTTGTACAGTAATATGTTATATATTTGTGTTTTTTAGGTGATGAAAGGTAGAAATAGTACAACTTTCGGTCGGACCCAGACCAATACCTATTTTCCCCATTTATATTTAACTCCCATGTACGCGCAAACGAACGTACGCGCCGACAGCACAGTACGCATCCCCCGCGTAATTTGAGGGTTCACTGTAAACGTTTGTGGGGAACTTTGTCAAAGGCCTTTTGAAAATCATGGTATATAATATCTACAGCTTTACTCTTATCATAGAGGTTGAGGATATCGTGGAAGAAGTCTAAGAGGTTTGTTCGTGCTGGGGACCCCATCATGGTCCTTGATCTCTGGGTCTTCTCCTGGGCGACCTACAGTAGATATGTTTGAATTTATGTTTTTTTTTGTATTTAATTTTTTGTTTTCTGTTTCTGTTCAGTTCACCAGCCAGAAAAAGGAATTTGTGGACAAAAATATACCTGTATATAAAATTGTTAAAAATATACAAACAGCGCACTCTGACAAGTCACCACCAAGAAACATCAAATCACCACAATCACCCTAGAACATCTAACACCACAAAATATGAACACAAGAAACTGAAATATCTTAACTATCTAAAGTAAAATGTAGAAAATGTATGTGGAGAGGATGGATGAACTATGTTGGGTGAAAAGTCCATAGACAAGGGGGAAGCTGCACCAAAAGGCAGACCAAGAAAGACGTGGGATCAGACCTTGCGGTATGATCTTGAATCGAAGAACCTGACAAGTGAGGCAGCTCTGAACAGGGCTGCCTGGAATGGTGCCATTAGGAAGTGAGACCAGAACCACACTTCTTGTGGAGCACTCGGTCTTTAAATTTATGTACAGTATGTATGTTGTATGTATGTACAGTAAATCCCCGCTAACTCGGACTCTTTTTAGTCGGAAACCCGCACTTCTCGGAATGGCATCGGCCTCTCGGAAATGTCCCTGTATATCTCGGAAATTTCCGAGTTGGACGAGATTTGTGTCCGGTTTACAATGTTCGGTTTTAAGTGGATTTTTTAGGATGAATTGAAGCCTGTGCCTTTTAATTATTGTGTTAATATTAATGTACTGTACTGTCCCTGAAACCATAATAAGGTTCGTATTTGTCATTAACCCTCCAGCCCCGGCTATGTATTCCATATATATTCCAAAAACCCGGGGGTTTTGGCCGAAAAACGTCTACGCCTAGGCTACCGTATCTTTGTTATTTTGACTGCTTCCACATTCCCGCGCATCCCGAAGCGTAGATGTGTTTCGTACCTGTAGAATGGCGTTAAGTAGAGCTCTCTAAGTCAACTGGTTCAGTTGTGATGACGATTTCATTGGAGATAACTTTGTGGCAAAAACAGCCACTTTACACTACTTTTCGCTACTTAACAATAACATACAGGCACACACGAACAAGCGACGCACTCCTTCTTGTGGTCGGAGATGTGCGGCGTCGGTCCAGCCGGCTGTTGTTTACATGCGTCGGACGGACGCCTCGCACACCAAGCTTACAGGCTTTCAAGCTGCCGGAGCCTCAGAGCCCTACCGGGTAGGGTGGGGTGTTTTTTTTATGGGTTTCTCAGAGCCCAACCGGGTCTGGAGGGTTAATATGATGAATTTCACATGTAAAAAAAAAAAAAAAAAAAAAAAAAAAAAAAAGAAAAAGATATCTCAATTTTCTCAGATGCGGACTTTCCTATTTTAATTCGGAATTTTCCCTCTCTTAAGTCGGATATAAGTCGGACTTCGGACATCTCGGAAAATCGGGCTTCTCCGAAGTGGTCTACCCCCAATTAGTCCGAGATAACGAGGGTTTACTGTATATACTCAGGCACATACCCCACTGCTGGGGGTGGCCGACACGAGACAGAGCCCGAAAAGAAACAACATATAAGGTTTCTATCTCAGGGTTCAGGACCACTTTCGCATTCTCTCGCCCGTTTCTGTCTCGTCGAGTAGGAGAATTATACAAGGAGAGGAGGATTCCTAGCCCCCTGCCCCCACATGTATGTTGCTGTATCAAATTTCTGAAAGTGTCATTAGGCTCCCTGCCATATACAGTACCAGAATTGTCACTGTGATTCTTATTACATACATACATACAATGGTTTAATGTCATTTTCATACATTGCAACGACTCAGACGTGGTTGCCTATCCACAGCAGAAATATAATACAATAAAGTCCTGCTACAACACCGCTCCCAGTGTGTCCAGCATGAGGAAGGTGGTACACAGGAGCACAAAACGTCAAGAAAGGGCTTTCTCTGTTCCCAGCTATTTTTCATCTTTGCTTTCGTGGAAGTGTTTCTTCCAGGCAGGGATTTTCAGCCCCACCCTCCACCCCTTTTATAGTCAACTTTTAAAATCAAGCACGGGGAGTGTGTGAAGAGGATGACTGTATAATTTTCGTGGCAGGCGATGGGGTTGACAATCCCCAAAATATTATGTACTGTGCTGTACTATAATTTACCACTTGAGACTTTTGAGCTATAAGGAAGTTTAAATATTAGACACTAAAATTTAGCCAATTATGTTGTGTTACTAAATTAACTAGCGCGCCGTTATACAGTCCTTCCCTTGCACGTGTCCTCCAGCTGGCCATGCTGGGTTCATTTGTCCTTCTTGTGGTCGCGTCACGCGAGGAAGGACGTGCGTGTTAATGCTCCATGTTTATGCTACTCTTCGTCTGTGTTTCACCTCCTGCTAACTTTTCTGTGAGTGTATGTTAATTTATAGTAAGGAGGCATCATAGATATGTATTTCATATTGAGCATTTTCAGAGAGCTGAGGACTTCCGCAGGACGCACCACATGCCACAACCATTATCATTACAGTATATATATATTATTATTATTTACTGTATTTCTATCTTTTTCCTCCCTATATTATTACATTATATATATATATGGTGGGCCTGGTGGTAGCAATGAAGGAATTTCATGCTCAAAACACAGAATAAAGGCCAGTCCATGTCGGACGTAAGCGGTTGAAATCCCTAGACGATGTTAGGCTAGGTTAAATATGACAATGATTTAAAATAAAGTCTGTGTGGTAAGTAATACCAATTTGCCTTTATATTTAGTATATTCAGAGCTTCGCTTTATTATAGATTTGCACTTCGACAGATTCGTTAGGAATGGGAATTATTTCATAAATCTATCTATCTATCTATCTATTGCCTGACGCCGTGATCCCCGAAGGGGTGGCCACGAACGAACCGCCCCCATGCACCTCTGTCCCCAGTCAGTCGACGCCCCACCCCCCAACCAGCACCGCCTTCGTTCATATACTTCCTCACTCCATCCTTCCACCTCTCTATCGGTCTACCTCTCCCTCTCTGTCCCTCCACCTCGCTCTCATACACCCTCTTAGTCATTCTCTCGCTTTCCATACGTTCCATATGGCCGAACCATCTCAAGTTGTTCCTTTTCACACTTTCCAGCACATCTACCTCCACCTCTACCTCACCTTCGGGTGAGACTGGTACCGTAGTGAGAATGGTACCGTACAGATTAACCCTAAGCCTTCGTTTCCAGATGTCGCCAATTGGCTAAAATACAGATTACACACACATCCACAGCCATTCAAACGATACATAAAACACTTAACATGCATTTCACGCAATACATTCCCAGTTAAGGAGGAGCGATAATAATGAGCTTAGCTCGCATTGCGTGGATTCCCCTTGACGAACAAGCAAGTGAATAACCACACCTCCTTCTTACTTCCTCATTAGTCTGTCTATCCCTCCATGTAACTCCGCACGCACTTCTTAAGTAATTCATTTCCACTGCTCTCACTCTTGGTCTGAGTCTCTCAACCAACGTCCATGCTTCGCTTCCGTAAGTCAGTGTCGGGATTACCACACTGTCATGCAAGGACTTCTTCACTTCCATACTGACAACCCTATTTCTTGTTACTGCTTTCAGCGTTCCTACAACCCTCTTACCCTGTTGTACCCTCTCCCTCACTTCTTCATCCATAGTCCCATCTTTACTCAACACACTGCCCAGATACTTAAAAGAGTTGACGATCTCCATAGCCTGACTGTTCAGCTTCACCTCACACTCTGTGACTTCGCCCTTTTCGAAGACCATAACCTTGCTCTTCCCCGCATTTACCTTCACATTCCGTTTTTCGCACACTGTTCCAAACTCATTTACCAGACCCTGCAACTCCCATTCATTATCACTCATCAGAACTGTATCATCCGCAAACAGCAGTATAGATAGCTTCCACTCAATTCCCTCCCTTTTCAGCGATACACCAACATCCACTGCTCTTGATAGTATTTCTTTCATGACTCCATCCATATATACAGTAAACAACCACGGGGACATCACACACCCTTGTTTCAAACCAACATTCAGGCCAAAGGATTCGCTCTGCTCACTCTCCACACGTACTGCCGCCTTTGCACCCTCATACATGCTCTTCACTGCTTTCAGCAACTTGCCATCTACTCCGTATATTCTAAGTACTTTCCACAAACCTTCTCTATCCACTATGTCATAGGCCTTCTCCAAGTCCATAAAGGCAACATACACCTTTTGTTTCTTCTCCAGATATTTCTCCACAACACAATTCAGGGTAAAAATCTGATCTACACATCCTCTTCCCTTCCTAAAACCTCCCTGCTCGTCGCCTATCCATTTCTCCGTTCTCACTCTCACTCTCTCAATCACTACCCTACTGTATACCTTCCCTACTACGCTTAGAAGACATATTCCTCGGTGGTTACCACACACTACTCTTTCCCCTTTGCCCTTATATAGGGGGACTATTATGCCAGTCTTCCAGTCATCGGGTGCACTCCCCTTCTCCCATGCTAGTTTGCACATTTTCCATACCCATTCGATCACTATCTCACCACCATACCTCAACATTTCCCCACACACTCCATCTGTTCCTGGTGCTTTCCCCAACTTCACTCTTTTCATGGCTTCCCACACTTCTGACCTCCTGATCCCCACCTCCTCCTCCACTACTTCTCTTCTTCTCCTTCCCATACCATATCCAGCTATGTTTGCTGGCTCTTCATTCCTTACATTTAGCAACTCATTGAAGGAACTCATTTAGCAACTACGGCGACAGGCCGTAGCTCGATTGGTAGAGCGTTCGCCTGCTAACCGTGAGGTTGACGGTTCGAGCCTCGGGCAAGCCAGTGAGTTATTGGCAGATGTCAGTGCTGTTGGTGAACGGTGCGGTCTAGCAATCTGTGGCAACTATTCACTAAGTCCCTGATTCATCAGGGCACCCACCCTAGCCGTGCTATTCAGCAGGGAGTGTATGGTGGTAAAAACTGCATCATCATCATCAAGTACTCCCTCCATCTTTCGACTCTCTCTTGCTTCTCGGCTAGCATTCTCCCATTCTTATCTTTCACACCCTTACTGTTTCCCTTGCTACCTTCCCTAACTTTCTTGACTTCTTTCCAGAACAGTTTCTTACTCTCCCTCCATTTTACACTCAAATTCCTTCCAAATTCCTCATCTACTCTTCTCTTACTTTCCTTCACTACTCTCTTCACCACCCTCTTAATCTCCACGTACCTCGCTCGTTTCTGTCTCTCGAAATCTTCATTTCCTCTACTACCCAGCCACTCTCTATATGTTTTCTTCTTTTCTTCCACAGCTATTCTTACCTCTTCTGTCCACCATGCTGTACCTTTCTCTCCCCTCCCTCTTCTCCTCACTCCACACACCTCCTCACATGCTGCACAGATCTCATCCTTAAACACCTTGCTCATCTCCTCCACTTCCTCCATAACTTCCAGGTCGAACCCACCTAGTCGTCTTTCCACTGCTCTCCTGTACTCCTCCCCGACTTCCTCCTCCTGCAACCACTCCACCCTCCTCTCGCCTCCCTCCAGCTCTCCTCACCCACTTCTTTTGTATCCTAACCTTAGCTACCACTACATAATGATCAGACAGACCCCCCTCCAATACCCCTATACACCCTAGCATCCATCACAAATTTCTTCATTCGTTCATCCACACATACATAATCAATCAATGACTTTCGTTCCACCACTGTCTCATCCTCCATCGTCCACACCCGTTTCCACATGTACCTGTGGATCATTCTGTGTCGGAAGAAGGTGTTAGCTATCCACAGCCTCCTCCCCACACATACGTCCACAAGTGCCCTACCATTCCCATTCACCTCTGATGGTATCCCCCACCCTCCCACCACTCCCTCAACTTTCCTATCACCCACCTTACCATTCATATCCCCAATCAGAAATATTCTTTCATTCTTGTCAAACTTCTCCAGGCACACCTCCACATTCATCCAGAACTTCTCTTTCTTCCTTTCAAGTTTATCCTCTGTCTGGGCATACACACACACAATCACCTACGTTTGTATTCCTACTTTCATTCTCACCCACACAATTCTTGAACCCACAGACCCATACTCTCTTACACATTCCTTCCATTTGCTACTTACAAACAAACACGCACCTTCTCTCGCTGTTCCTTCACTCACTCCAGCACACACACCCATTCCACACTCCCAGTCTCTCACATCTGAACCTTTCCATTTGGTCTCTGTCATTCCACATACATCCAGCCTGGCATTCACTAGCACTTCCAGAACCTCTCTCTCTTTTGTGCCATCATTCATGCCACTAACATTCCATGTAGCCATTCTCAGAATGTCCGAAGGAATGTCCTTAGTCGGTCGTGGTTCGTCAACATAGGTTCCGTCCGCATCCGAGGCTGTTCGTCCGTTTTTCTTTGCTTAGGTATTTTTTCCGGGTGGGGGTCGCAAGCCCACCGACCCAACCTCTTTAGTCGCCTCTTACGACACGCAGAAGGCACGTGGGGCATATTCTATTCCCTTACCCCCAAGGGGTAATATATTTTAATAATGCATCACTTAGCTCTACTCCCACTAGTTCAGTATATTTTGATAGAACTAAACTTAAAGATGCCCTTTAGAGAGGGGATATGATAGAGACTTTTAAGATAGTGTCAGGAAAGTATGATGAGGATGTGTGTGAAGGTATCTTCTTGATGCGAGAGGGAACAAGAACGAGAGGACACTCTAAGAAAATTTACAAAGAAAGAAATAGGCTTGAAAAGGCAAAGAACTCATTTTGTGATAGAGTGGTAAATGAGTGGAACGCACTGCCCCAGTATGTAGTCGATTCCGAATCAATAAGGAAGTTTGAAAGTAATCTTGATAAAGCATGGGGAAGACAAGATTTGAAGTTTGATTATAAAGCAAAAATACAGAATAGTAAAAAATTTGCGTCTGCTACCGCCGCCGCCAACACCGTGAACGACCGCAGCAGTGCAAGTACTGGCACTGAGCTGGATACACAGGCCTAGTTTGCCTTTTTCCAGAGGATCTACTGTAAGAAACTGTAAGTAAAATTCCTCCTTTTCAATACTTAAGTTAGATTCGGGCCTTACATTTTCAAACAAATATTAGGAATTCCTATGGGTGGAAATGCTAGCCCTTTAATTGCAGATTTATTCTTGCTTGCTTTAGAATTTAAATATATAAAAGACTTAGTCGACAGTAGCAAGAAAAAGAAAATCCCAGAAAAATTAGCACTTGCTAAATTGTTAAGTAATAATAGTACAGTAGATATATTGATGATATTCTCGTTTGCAATTTGTTAAATTTTAATCAAGTTGGAAAACTTATTTATCCTAATTCTATTCTCCTCACACATTGTAACGTAAATGATGAAGTTGAAAATGTTCTTGATATAAATATAGAGATTGTTAATGAACAGTGCATACTTAACCCTCCAGACCCGGTAGGGCTCTGAGGCACCCATAACAAACAACTCCCGCGCTACCCGGTAGGGCTCTGAGAAACCCATGAGCTTGAAAGCCTGTAAGCTTGGTGTGCGAGGCGTTCGTCCGACGCATGTAAACAACAGCCGGCTGGACCGACACCGCGCATCTCCGACCACAAGAAGGAGTGCGTCGCTTGTTCGTGTGTGCCTGTATGTTATTGTTAAGTAGCGAAAAGTAGTGTAAAGTGGCTGTTTTTGCCACAAAGTTATCTCCAATGAAATCGTCATCACAACTGAACCAGTTGACTTAGAGAGCTCTACTTAACGCCATTCTACAGGTACGAAACACATATACGCTTGGGGATGTGCGGGAATGCGAAAGCAGTCAAAATAACAATAATACGGTAGCCTAGGCGTATACGTTTTTTGGCCAAAAACCCCGGGTTTCGGGGAAATTATATAATACAATAGCCGGGGCTGGAGGGTTAAAGTATATAACAAAGTTGATGATTTTAATTTTAACGTAATAAACTTTCCTTTCCCTAGTAGTAATATTGATAGTAAGATAACTTATAATTGTTTTTATTCCCAGTTAACCCGGCAAGTGCGGATCCACTAATATAAGGTTTTACTGTTGCGCTGCGGAACCCCTTATATAATCCCAGACCTAAAAAAAAAACATTTAACCAGCCCAGTATCAATTGATGTTTTTTTTTTTTTTTATTATTATTACCCCTTGGCCGTGCCAAATATCACTCCTCCACATCACCCCCCACCCCCCCACCCCTTTCAATTATCACCTATTTTTTCTCTTATTCCCTTATTTCGGCAGTATATTTTCGTGCTATCAATAGCGAGTCATAAGCAGGGTATGCTAGTATGTGTTACCAAGCGAATGAAAGAGGGAGAGAGGGACAACTACATGACAGTGTCTCTCCAGACGTCGTGAGGGGTGGATGTTGGCAGGCTGGCTGGCACTCGATGATTATAACTCTCGCTCTCATTTCGCGATTTTGACCAGCCAAACGCCGTTTCCACTTGTTTTATACGAATACGAATACGAATAGTAGATCCTCAGGAAAAAGTCAAACTAGGCCTGTGTATCCAGCTCAGTGCCAGTACTTGCACTGCTGCGGTTGTTCATGGTGTTGGCGGCGGCGGTAGCAGACGCAACATTTTTACTATTCTGTATTTTTGCTTTATAATCAAACTTCAAATCTTGTCTTCCCCATGCTTTATCAAGATTACTTTCAAACTTCCTTATTGATTCGGAATCGACAGATTAATATCTTCATAATCAACGTAAAATAGGCGCATATGGATAAGTATTAATGATATTTATGGTACGATGACGATTTGAGTGAAGGAAACAGTCTAAATACCTCCGCACAGGGAGGGGTGGCCACTACCCCACCCTACGCACTTAAGAGGTTAATAAGATTCTGTAACATTTGCACTAAAGTAGATGACTTTTGGGCTAGAGCTAGGTTACTATACAGACTCTTAGTAGACAGAGGTTATGAGGCAAGTAAATTGTTACATAAATTTAACACTTAAAGAGCGGGGCCCGACTTAAATCCGTATCTAAAAAGCAGCAAGTTAGGAGAATTATTAAGGTTTTTAAAGGGTTAAAATAGAGTGCAAATGGCCGGGAGCGCAGCAGGCCACACGTCCGACACCCAGGGCTTACCGCCGCCCACTGACTCACGCTCCCTCTGTTCTCGAGAGGCCGGCAGTGTAGCCAGTAGTGAGCGTAGCTGGAAAAAATATGCCGCTATACGCTAAACTCCCATGTTAGTGGTACCACTGCATGAAAACGACGAGTGCTACGTAGCTCGTTCTGGTCTCATTTTGAAGCTTGTAGCGCCTAGTTTTTTTCTGAATACATTTCTTTTCATGCAGATAATTGATTGATCATTCAGGAGGGCCTGAATATGCCCAAAATAGCCCAAAACCCCCCGCTAGACGAGGGTTAATCTTTTCAGGGTCAATTACTGACTGTATTCTAAAATTTGACATAAATAATTTTAATCAAGCATTTTTAACGTGAAGTTTCTTGTATACCCTCTGCTTACTTTGTGTCTGTTTGTATTTATTGTTCATCTTTTTCTATTATTAATATTGATGATTTTTTTTAATTAATTGTTCTTGTTAAAAGAGTACTCTTTGTTTAAATCTGTTGTTACTTTTTCACATTTTGTAATTATTTGTCTTTATATTATATCTATTCATTGTCGATAGTATCAATTGCTTGCTTTTGCGAATTCCTTAGTTTATTTGTACGATAAATGTAGGTTATTTGTAATGTAGTTATTGATAGGGGTCACTTGAGGCATGCTATGCTTACAGGTACCTACCCGATAGCACTATCGTTAGTGAATGCTATATAGTATATATATTTTTTTTTGTAATATTATATATATCTTATCAATATTTTTATTTTGTACTATTGTTAATGTCTTGTCGGGTTGCAAATTTGATTTTAATAGAACATTTTAACACTATAATTGTAGTTTCTTTTATTCATGCAGAGTTTAGTAATATTTGCCAGAACGTCCCGGACTTCCCAAATTGACTAATTCCCTGAACGTGACGATAGTGCGTTGTTATGTGTGCAATTAGTTTGCTTGGGAACCAGATTAACCTGCTCATGTAGTAATGTACACCCTATGTGATGGATTGTGTTCTTTCATTTCATAAATTTTATTTTAGTAAGTGTTGTTTCCACATAGCGATTTTGATATGTTGTTTTGACTTTATATTGTCTTTGTCCCAGTTTTGGTTTGACTTTGTTTGCAAGTTTTACATTTTAATATGTATTTATACGTATTTTTCTCATAATATGTATTTATTGGATGTATTTGGGGCGAAATGGGTGCTTGAGGGGTGACTGGACGAATTTAGAACCTAGGCCTAAAAAAAATCCCATGATAGAAACAATGCCCCAATCTACAGTATTTATAATGCACCTAAGTTTTATGGTTAGGACTGTTATTTAGCCATGTCTACATTATTATTTACAATGCATAAGATTTAGGCCTAGGCTACTTTATGTAGTCTAGACAAAAAACATGTTTTCATAGGCTAAAACTGGAAAAAAGTGCAACTTTTAGAACGAGCACAGAACCGATTAGAATTTTCCCCATAAGAACAGTGCCCCGATTTTGGCTGTTTCAATCTTAGCTCGATTTCTGAGGAACCGATTAGGAGCTAAGATGGGGGCTCCACTGTACTGGACATGATATACGAGGGTGCAAGAAATTGTGACATTGTGCGAGCTTTAGGGGTATAGGCTACCCATGTCGAGTGAGAAACATTAAAAGAACGGTAGAACCGCCACACTCACGATCGCCTCACCAGGCCTAACTCTTACAGTACTCATTAAAGGTAAATATAATGCATTAAAGGTGGGGGCTCATGGGTTGAAGTAAACATGGAAAAATAATCGCCAACCTGCATATAATTATCTTGTAAAATGCAATGTCACTGAAATAATTATTAATAATGGTATAAAGGATTTTGCGGATCGTCTATACCGGGCCTGTGACGTCATAGTGACGTCACACCAGTATCCTTAGCCTAGACTGGATGGTGGACTTACACTCTTGTGACGTCACAGGCCCGGTATAGACGATCCACAAAATCCTTTATACCATTGTTAATAATTATTTCAGTGCCATTGCATTTTGCAAGATAATTATGTACAGCTTGGCGATTATCATTCCATGTTTATCTCAACCCATGAACCCCCACATTTAAGGCTAAAAAAAAATATATTAATATCTATTAGGCCTATCTATTGTATTGCTGTTAATATATCATGTATAATGTCTACTTTTCTGCTCTAAAAATAACATAAAATGTGGGGCAGATGGGTGACCTTGGGACTCGCCAAAGAATAATGGATAATTTTCGCATTTATAGTATCATTTGCATTTGGCGAAATACACTTTTGGCGCCGATTTGGCTAGACTAATTAATTAGCAAAATGTGAGGGAGTACTGTAGCCAGTCAGTCATGTGACATCTGCTTGCATGCAGGCCTAACGAAAGCTTGTATGGCTTTTCCTGAGTGTCAAACGATGCATGAAAGCAGTCGACAGTGACTTAGGAATGGTTACTAACACAAAAAGGGAGTTAGCAATTCATGTTAAAAGCAATAATCTATTTTTTATTAACTTCACCACAACACCAAACACCTCCAATGAAATTAATGAAAGCACATGTGCGATCCACCAGGATTCGAACCCGGGTTATCACACACAGATTTTTGACACCTTAACCATTACACCACCAAGACGGTTAAAGGTTTATGCACATGCCTACGACTTATTATCCATTCTCGAATACTGGATATTAATCTAATCATGTTCATACTCCCACCGCACCATGGTAGCCTAATATTTAAGTGAGAGGAAAGAATATTCATGGGGCACAGATCTTATAGACCGGCCTCGCTACGAAATATCCCTGAACCTACTGATAATCTATTTTTTATTAACTTCACCACAACACCAAACACCTCCAATGAAATTAATGAAAGCACATGTGCGATCCACCAGGATTCGAACCCGGGTTATCACACACAGATTTTTTACACCTTAACCATTACACCACCAAGACAGTTAAAGGTTTATGCACATGCCTACGACTTATTATCCATTCTCGAATACTGGATATTAATCTAATCATGTTCATACTACCACCACACCATGGTAGCCTAATGTTTAAGTGAGAGGAAAGAATATTCATGGGGCACAGATCATATAGACCGGCCTCGCTACGAAATATCCCTGAACCTACTGATAATCTATTTTTTATTAACTTCACCACAACACCAAGCACCTCCAATGAAATTAATGAAAGCACATGTGCGATCCACAAAATGATGGGTAATACAAAGTTAGGCTAGGAAGTAAATATGAAGTTCTATATTATTACCGGTACCTCGGACGATATAACCCCTTAATAAATCATCCTAACCACCTAACATATAGAGTTCTAAGGCCTCGGAAAACTATAAAGCGGTTAAAGGATACAGATCACGTGGTCTGGGGTGGTGTGAGCTGGTCCAGGGGTACGGGCAGGCCGGGTGTGAGGAGGCACAAAAAAATAGGCGTTATCTGAACGGAATCTAATGAGAGAGAAAACGCTTGCGCCTATATCAACACAAGATGTCACACTTGTTGGTTGGTTCCTTTAGCTAATTCAAACTATTAAAATACCCAATTAAACAATACCTTCACCAAGGGATTATATAAATTAGTTATAATTTACTTACAAATCCCATTAATTCCAAATAAACTAAATAAGTAACCAAGAAATTTATATAAATGAAATGGCTATCGTACAGTACTTTAATAATAATAATAATAATAAGCATGTTACTTATTTCTCATAAGCGCCAATTTTTCCGAAGAATTCACTAGCGCTCGAAAAGAGAAAGAAAAAAGAACAAAAATCAATGCATCAAAAGAAGGCTTATATACAACACACACTTAACAATCACTAGCAGTGGCAAAATAGCCTAAACTCTATAGCCATCTGTCATGACACCTCTCTCAAGATCATAGCTTCTCTCAAAGAGAAAAGTCTTAAGTTGTCTCTTGAAGCATTCAACAGAACTCAGTTGTCTCATGGACAGCGGCAACCTGTTATACAACCTCGGAGCCATGTAGGAGAAAGACCTCTCAAAGAAAGAAGACTGCTGGAAAGCCCATGGTTCATCAAGACGAAAAGGGTCATTGTCATGACGCACAACTACACCATGGTGTGCCGGTGGGCGCCTGAGCAGCTCCGCAAGGTACCTAGGCTCACCAAATTTGAGAACCTTAAAAGTCACCAAACACAACTTAAATTCTATTCTTGCTCTTACTGGCAGCCAGTGCAGTTCTATGTGAAGAGATGTAGTAGGAGTTCTAGGTGGAACACCAAAAATTAGTCTTGCGGCCCTGTTAAGAACAGACTGAACTTTCTTCAAAATATAATTTGGAAGACCCACCAACAGGGCATTGCAATAATCAACACGAGAGAAGACCAATGAGTGAACCAACGTCAGGAGGCAATGTCTGGTTATAAACGGCTTCACCAAATAGAGATTTCTGATGTGCAAGTAACAACTTTTAACTATCTGGTTTACATGCTCTTTGAAATCTAATCGGGAGTTCACATATACACCCAGATTTCGAACAGTTGGGGCCGGTCGCAGCTGAGATCCACCCACATTGATGGAGAGGGCACCTACTATATCATCAGCTCTTCTATTTCCTCGGATGATGAGAATATCAGTTTTACCATCATTTAGTTTAAGTTTTCTCGCTCTCATCCACTTCTTGATATCAGACATCAACAATTCCATCTTACTCCGTATATCAACTATATTTGTGATTCTCACATAAATCTGGGTGTCATCTGCATAAAAGTGAAAGGTGACATTATGTGCACGAAGCAGAAGAGACAAACTGCTAATATAAATTATAAATAGGATAGGACCTAAAACTGATCCCTGCGGAACACCATACTGCAGGGGTGTCGAGTCCGAGACCACTTGATTTACCATCACACTCTGGGATCTACCTGACAAGTACGACCCAAGAAGCAAGAGAGCGGAGTCACGCACACCACAATCATAAAGATCACTCAATAACAACTTGTGATCCACTGTGTCAAAAGCCGCAGAGAGATCAAGCAAGACCAATAGTGAGGCCACACCATTGCAAATGTTCTCAACTAGATCATTATGTACTCTAATCAATGCTGTTTCAGTTGAATGATGCTGTCGGTAAGCAGACTGAAAAATTGGGATAGTTTCATTCTGCTGAAGTAGTGGTTGTAATTGGTCAAGTATTGCACGCTCTAATATCTTTACAGTTATGAGGTACGATAATTACAAATTAATTAGCTATCGTACAATAGCTTACAGCTGAGTTACGATAGTTACAATGATGAAATAAATCAGTAATCAATATAATCAATATTATTACATAATCAATTGTTGAACAAATGTAGCTGAGTTACGATAGTTACAATGATGAAATAAATCAGTAATCAATATAATCAATATTATTACATAATCAATTGTTGAACAAATGTAAGTAGATTGTAGCCGTGGCCGCCGCTACTGTGTCGCCGCATTCGAACAGTTCTCAGTATCATAACAAAACACTCGGTTTTATTTCCCACCTCACACAATAACCTCTTAACTTCTTAAGTGCGCATGGGGGTAATTGGAAACGTCCCCCTGTGCTGACGTATTTGAGGTGTTTCCGTCACTAAAATATTCATTGTGCCATTAATAGCATTAATACTTATCCATATGCGCCTATTATGGGTTGATTATAAAGGTATTAACCTGAAACAACAATAAAACGAGTGAAAACAGCGTTTGGATGGTCAAAATCGGAGATATAGCCCGCGAGTTGTATAATGTATGGGTGAGGCAATCTGCTTTCCCGCCAATTTCCCCCAAGGCCACTGAGACACAGTCGATCGATACTCTCTCTCTCTCTCTTGCACTCGCTTGCCATCAGTGATGACAACACCCTGCTTGCAACTCGCTAATGTTAGCACGAAAATATACCTCAGAATAAGGGAATAACAGGGAAAATAGGTGATAACTGAAGGAGAGGAGGAAAGTGGGGAAGGAGGGGAGGTAGAGGACTGAGATTTTTTTTTTTTTTTTTTTCGATGTCAAAAGTTGATTTTTTTTTCTCACTCACTCATAAGAGTCTCCCCGCAGTCCGCCGGGGGAACTCTTAAGAGTCTCCCCGCAGTTCCCGGGTTAATGTACAGTGTTCTAGTCTTCACCCATCGCAAGATAACACTGATTACTGACTCTGGTATGTATATAAACTAGGTTAGGCTAGTTTATATACATACCAGAGTCAGTAATCAGTGTTATCTTGCAATGGGTGAAGACTAGAACACTGTACATAAACTAGGTTAGGCTGGTGATGGGCTGGCCTATCAGAGTGAGAACTGAGCGATCTCTGCCATACCCATAGCTTACTCTGACTGTTCCTTTTACTTAAATATTTTCTAGATATCAAGTGACGGCGTCTCTTCCGTGGATTGACCTCCCAATCTACCAAGATTGGAAGCCAAAGCGTCACATTTTTCCTTTGCCCCTCAACTTTCTCTTCATAATTGCTGAGGGGCACAGGGCCCTGGGTGGGGCTTTGGTTTCCCGGGCTTTTCTGCACCCTCCTCAGCTCCCCGCCATGGAGTGGCTTCGGTCACCCAGGCTTTATTGTGGTCGGCAGGGAGGGTTCTGTGGGGGCGCTCGGTTATGGCCTTGGCCTTGCTCGGGGCCTTGGGGCTGTTCGGCCAGGCAGCTTGGGGAACAACAACAACTAGGTTAGGCCATTTATTTACAGAGATATGAGTATCTGTAAATTACGAAACTCAGGAGTTTACACGGTTCTACGCCCCCGGCGGCCATAACTGACCTATTTATTTTCACCATAAAAACTGAACCACTTGGTCTAGAGACTTCTAGTCTTCACCCATCGTAAAATAACGAGTACTGCCGCTGGATATATATATAACCTAGGTTAGGCAATTTTTTTGCGTATTTGTAAGCGCGCTAAAATCCCGAGAATTCGACGAAACATCCGGTTCCAGCGTTCGCGCGAAGATTTAAATTGTCGTTCGGTTTAGGTTAAACATTTATCCACATGTTTTTGTAATTAAATTAAATTTTATGTTTACAGCAGTGAAATTCTTTATAGACCTTAACTCGGAGGTGACATGATTCAAACCATACATACATACAAGTATTTATTAGTGGCTCCTACGTCAAATGACGTAGTGCCATTAATCTTATATGGCCTATTTTAGCCCAATGGCTAAGCTGGAAGACCCCATACGCCTTCCAAGAAAAATAGAACCATCGTTATAGGTGACACTGTGAAAATACCTATGGTAAACTCGGAGGTGACATGATTCAAACCTTACATACATACAAGTTTAAAGACCGCTTCGTCCATGGATAGTGTGGTTGCAGATTTTTTGGTCCCTAAATGATGGCATTCCAGGCGACCCTGTTCTGAGCTGTCTCTATCGCCAGGTTCCTTATGTTGAGATCGGACCAAAGTACCTGATCCCATGTCTTTCTAGGTCTACCTCTATGCGCAGTGTACAAACCTGGATCATAATATTGACGAATTCCTCTGGTGGTAAACTGATGAGGTATGGATAGAGCCCCATCTTCTTCTCGATACAGTTGGAGAAGTTCTGTTTCTGTGAAGCTACCGAGGCTGTGAAGGTTTGCAGCAATACTCGCTGCCACTCAGTCTCGTATTCCTCAACTAGCCCTCTCTACAACAAAAAATAATAAAATTAGTAAAAATGAAATCTATACATACATACAAGGACCCCAATGGAAATACATCTAACGGCTTTATTGGGCTATCCTTAGTTGAAATTATGCAAAGCTGGTACATGTCATATTTGTAACATACTATGTGGTACCAACTCTGTAAATTGCTAACTGAATAAATATTATTATTATTATTATTATTATTATTATTATTTCATACAGTACATACATTTTCATTACTGTACATTGTAATGGCTCAGCAGTTGGACTGTTGTAAAATAAAGTCCTGCCTTAACACTGCCCCTTCATGTCATCACTGTGGCTGATGTTGGTAAAGTGCTAACAGTGCCTCAGCAAGACCAAACAAAGTCCCTCTGCAGCATTTGCACAACACCAGCTACAAGAAGATAGTGCCATACCAAGTCTCTTAGTAGACAGAGGTTTTGTTGCTAGTAAATTGTTGCATATATTTAATCTTTTTAAGGTCAATTATTGTGACTGTATTTTAAAATTTGATATCAATAATTTTAATCAAGCATTATTAATTTGAAGTTTCTCGTATAACCTCTGCTTACTTTTGGTCTGTATGTATTAATTGTTTATCTTTTTCTATTGTTATTATTAATTTTTAAATTAATCGTTCTAGTGAAAAGAGTACAACTGTATTTGTTAAAATCGGTTATTGCTTCTTCATATTTTGCAATAGTTTTTCTTTATTGTATTGTGTCTATTCATTGGCGATAATGTCAGTTGCTCGCTTTTGCGATTTCCTTGGTTTACTTGTACAATAAATGTAGGTTGTTTGTAGGGTAGTGATTGTTAGGGGTCACTTGAAGCATGCTGTGCTTACAGGTACCTGCCCGATAGCACTATCGTTAGCGAGTGCTCTATATATTTTTTTGTACTATTGTTGATATCTTGTCAAATTGCAAATTTAGCTTAATATAAAATTTGACATATACAGTAAACCCTCGCTATCTCGGACTAATTGGGGGGAGACCCAGTCCGAGATGACCGAAAATCCGAGATGTCCGGGGTCCGACTTATGTCCGACTTAAGAGAGGATAAAATCCGACCTAACCAATGTCCGTCCGAGACAACAATGAAATCGGAGACTACGGAAAAAATCCGACCTCAAGAGAGACGTCCGCGTCAACCTAGAAAACGAAGACAACCCTATTCGAACCCTATAATCTGTAATAGAAAACACAGTACAGTCAGGACCCCCAATTCGCGAGAATAGGGGTGACAGGAGGCATCGCGTATTGTGAATTCGGGTATTGTGGAACTAACTTTAAATGGGAATAATTAGATTGGGTGACATCTCTCAATTATGGCCTATTTTCGAAATTTTTGGCCCTATTTTCGACATTTTTGGCTCTACAGTACAGTCTATATCTTATATATAAGAAGAACAATGAATAAAAATATGAAACTATCCTTAAAATTAGTAGTAGATAGGCTAGGACTAGGACTAGGACCGTAGGACTTCACGATTTTCTCCAACTTCTCCCTCCCTAACCAAATCGTACGAACAGTTTACTCTGACACGCCTATTGCACAGTTTCCTTCTCCTCTTTTCTTGCGAAACAACAATTCCACCTTCATTTTGTGTGTTATCTTCTTATATTGGCGTGGCATGGCGAAAAAAGTGGCAGGCACTACAAACGTTTGGTCACTCCGCACGGCTATGAGCGCTTGAGCGGGACTGTGGGAGGGAGGGAGGGAGGGTAAGCGGGAGGGAAGGCAGGCGTATGCCCGTCTTCTTCTTTTTTCAGAGCTACTCCTGGGCCTCGCGAAACGTAGACGTGCTCGGGTATCAAGCGGGAATAGCGGATTTGGCCCCTTCTTAGCTCTCGATTCGTGTATTGTGGTACCACCTCGCATAATTAATGCTTAATTAATTAATGTTATTTTCGAGGGGTAACTCGTGTATTAGGGTTTTCGCGAATTGTGGAATCGTGTATTGGGGGTCCTGACTGTACATGTATTTTAGTTTTACAATATGTATTGTACAGTAGGCTATATTACACTTACCCCTTCATAGCTCTTGTCTGTAGTCTTGATGTCCTCCCTCCCCCCTCCCCCCTCCCCAACACTGCATTAATTACTGCAGCATCCCCTTTTCACCCCCACCTCCACCTCACTGTCCTTCTCCACCTCACTGTCCTTCTCCACCTCACTGTCCTTCTCCACCTCACTGTCCTTCTTCACCCCACTGTCCTTCTCCACCTCACTGTCCTTCTCCACCTCACTGTCCTCCTCCACCTCACTGTCCTTCTTCACCCCACTGTCCTTCTCCACCTCACTGTCCATGACCACCTCACTCCCCTTCTCACTGTCCTTCTCCACCTCACTGTCCTTCTCCACCTCACTGTTCTTCTCCACCTCACTGTCCATGACCACCTCACTCCCCTTCTCACTGTCCTTCTTCACCTCACTGTTCTTCTCCACCTCAATGTCCATGACCACCTCACTCCCCTTCTCACTGTCCTTCTTCACCTCACTGTTCTTCTCCACCTCAATGTCCATCGCACTGTTCTTCTCCACCTCCCTGTTCTTCACACCCCCACTCTTAGGACCATATCCCTTGCCTGTCATGGAACCCTTACCTTTACCCTTACCCACACTGTCCTTCTCCACCTCACAAACAATGTCAGGTTCAGGTATATCCATGGGCACAGGCGTGCTACTCATTAATTCATCCAAATCCATGTCTAAGTCTGAGAGTGGCACAGTGTCTACAGTGCTCCACGAGGTGCTAGCAACTGAGGAAACACTTGGGAGGGAGGTGGTGCTAGCAAGCGACACACCACTGGTAGCAGACGAAGTACGAGGTCTGGGAGGAGCAGAGGGTACAAAAAAGGAGCTGATTTTCTGTTGTTTTTTCCGATCAAGGTGTGCCCTCTGAATATGCAATCGACCATTACGGAGTGGTTCGTATAGGGACTGCAACTTTGAGTCATTTACTTGAGTCAGATACTGAAGAATGGTGTCAAAGGAGTCCAGGGCATGCGAGACTGATATCTTGGGCCCCCCCTCTGTCTCTTCGTCCGACTCATCCTGGGTCTCTTCCTGGGCTACCCCCAACACCTCGGCTGCAATTTGTTCGTCAGTCTTATGCTCGTGTCCAGGTAGGTCTCTGTCCTCTTGCAGCCAGTCGTCAACTTCTTCTTCGGGGAGGTTACCCTGGTTCAAGAGGTTCCTGAAGTCAGCTGCCCCAAACCCTTCAAAACCCGGATCTTGCACATTCGGGATATTTAAGACCTTGGTCCAACCATTCCTCAGTGTGTTGAAAGACACTTCGCGCCACGCCTCACCTTCTTCGTCCATCCCATCTTCTATGATGACAAGGCATTGTTCCAGGAACTTCCTCTTGTATCGCCTTTTGCAAGCTTCAATTATTCCTTGGTCCATAGGCTGAATAACACTTGTGGTATTAGGAGGCAGGAACATTGTCTTAATTTTGCCGTTTGCACTCTCCAGTTTCGTGGTACAAGGGTGGGCAGGTGCGTTGTCGAGCAACAAAATGGCAACAGCTTCGTCATAGGGTACACCATACACTCGATTCTGGAACGAGCGAACGTCGGGTACAAATCTCTTGTGAAAGAAATCCTCGGTGATGACCTGGTTAAACCAAGCTTTCTTTGATCCATAATAGTCGACTGGGAGTTGCTTGGTAATGATGAGGTCCTTAATTACTCTCGGCTTCTGAGATTTGCCGACGATTGTAGGGGTCACACGGTGGCTTGCGTCGGCATTAGCGCAGCAAAGCACTGAAATGCGCTCCTTCACAGTTTTGTGGCCAGGTGTGGACGTGATTTCTCGGTGGGCCTGTGTGTTGGAGGGTAGAGAACGCCAATATAAGCCAGTCTCGTCAGCGTTATAGAGCTGCCAATGTTGAAGGTGTTCCTCGGTTATAAGGGCGTGGAAGCGATCAGTGAAGGGTTCTATGGCCGAAGTATCGGCGCTTAAGATTTCACCACAAATACTCCTGTTTGAGAGGCCATGGCGGTTTCGGAACCTCCACAACCACTCCTCGCTAGCCTTGAAGTCTTGGTGATGAAGATGCTGGCCGAAACATTCTGCTGCATGCTGGATCTCTATGCCTCTCACTGGTACGCCCTCAGCACGAAGTTGTTGGTACCACTTCAGCACTGCGTCGTCGATGTCTTGATAGGCTAGCTTAGCCTTGCGAAAGATCTTGGCGGTGGAAGGACCATGAAGCACAGCTACGCCGTGATGTCGGACTTTCTCCTTGTCTCGGATGAAGTCGTAGATTGTTGATCTGCCTAAGCTATACTTCTCCTGAAGCTGCTTGGCTTTCATCCCACTGTCCAGATCCTTTAGCATCTGTAGCTTTGTTTCAAGTGATACAGAAGTCATCTTACGCTTAGGCTTATCCTTGGGAGGCATGGTGAACTAAATAATGGCACGCGTCGATGTGTAACACAACAGAGCTTGGTGCGGACTGACGCTCCCAGCATCCGAGCCGGGCGCTTGGGCCCCGGATGTAAGATGGCGTCGGACCTCCCTTCTGTTTCTCGGATATTCACCCTTATTGTCCGGTTACGTGAGGGGTCGTCCGACACGTCATCCTTTGTCGGACACCGCTACGACACATTTCGGAAATATTCGAGATATCAGAGGACGGTTATGACGGACATATTCCGAATACTTATATAAAGTCCGACAACGTCAGAGACGGTCGGAACGATGCCGGAAATGTCCGAAATACGGAAGTGAATGTCCGAGAGCCGATGCCAGTCCGAGTAGTGCGGGTTTCCGACTTGTAGAGGTCCGAGATAGCGAGGGTTTACTGTATTGTACAGTCAGGACCCCCAATACACGATTCCACAATTCGCGAAAACCCTAATACACGAGTTGCCCCTCGAAAATAACATTAATTAATTAAGCATTAATTATGCGAGGTGGTACCACAATACACGAATCGAGAGCTAAGAAGGGGCCAAATCCGCTATTCCCGCTTGATACCCGAGCACGTCTACGTTTCGCGAGGCCCAGGAGTAGCTCTGAAAAAAGAAGAAGACGGGCATACGCCTGCCTTCCCTCCCGCTTACCCTCCCTCCCTCCCTCCCACAGTCCCGCTCAAGCGCTCATAGCCGTGCGGAGTGACCAAACGTTTGTAGTGCCTGCCACTTTTTTCGCCATGCCACGCCAATATAAGAAGATAACACACAAAATGAAGGTGGAATTGTTGTTTCGCAAGAAAAGAGGAGAAGGAAACTGTGCAATAGGCTTGTCAGAGTAAACTGTTCGTACGATTTGGTTAGGGAGGGAGAAGTTGGAGAAAATCGTGAAGTCCTACGGTCCTAGTCCTAGTCCTAGCCTATCTACTACTAATTTTAAGGATAGTTTCATATTTTTATTCATTGTTCTTCTTATATATAAGATATAGACTGTACTGTAGAGCCAAAAATGTCGAAAATAGGGCCAAAAATTTCGAAAATAGGCCATAATTGAGAGATGTCACCCAATCTAATTATTCCCATTTAAAGTTAGTTCCACAATACCCGAATTCACAATACGCGATGCCTCCTGTCACCCCTATTCTCGCGAATTGGGGGTCCTGACTGTAGTTTCTTTATTCATACAGAATTTAGTCATATTTACCAGAACGTCCCGGACTTCCCATTTTGACTAATTCCTTGAACATGACGATGGTGCATTGTTATATGTGCGATCAGTTTGCTTGGGAACCAGATTGACTTGCTCATGTAGTGATGTACAGTAGCCCAACTAAGTTTTGCGACAAAATATTAGGTATGTGGCACCTGTCTAGTTTGCACTCCCGTCCCAAGCCCGTCTAGCAGAGACCCGTGGTGTCTAGGCAGGCGCCACCGCCACCTGCGCTACCACAGCCAGGGCACACAGACACAGTACTCGCACAAGCTGGCCGCTACATACGATAATATTGCTATCATTTTTGTTTGTGTAATAATAGAAGGCTCTCTCTCTCTCTCTCTCTTTTTCTCTAAATATAAATAAATTTAAGCGCGACTAACATTGTAGATTAGCACACACACACACAAAGAGAGAAGGATGAAGGTCGCATCAACAAGATTCTGGAATCTATTAAGGATGAGGACACCTGGAAGGAGGAAATATCAGACATGTTTAGGCTGGGAAAATATACAAAGGAATACAATAGACTGGTAAAAATCGAATTTAAGTCAAGAAGGACATGTGATGAAATCATGGCAGTAGCAGCTAGGCTAAAAGGGTTAGAGGGTAGGGACAAAATCTATATCAGGCGGGACATACCAGAAGAAGAGAGAAAGAAGGAGGCTGAACTAAGGAAAACCACCAAAGAGGAAAATAGCAAAAGGACAGAACAAGAAAAGAATATTTTTTTTTACGGAGTAAGAAAGGGGAAGATTATGAAACTTTCGGTAAAGAGAAACTAAAAGAAAAAGTGGGTAGGGAACAGACCGCCGCAGATAAGGCACTTGGAGCAGGTAATGGGGGACTAGAAAGTATAAGGATTCTATGTAGCAATGTCGATGGGCTAATCTCTAAGAAATTAGAACTAACAGACTTACTCAATACTAAGAAACCAGAAATAGTATGTCTCACTGAGACAAAACTAAGAGAGGAACTTGATATAAATCTGCTAGGATGGTCTGAATACAGGATTTGGAGGAGGGACAGAAAATTTCGACATGGAGGTGGAGTGTGCATCCTTACTAGGAAAGATTTCATTGTGTCTGAGATAAAACTAGAAACTTCAACAGCAGAAGTTTTAGCACTAGAAATTGGTGGAAACGAAAAAATAGTGGTGATAGTAGCGTATGTACCTCCCAAGACGAAGACATGGAGTAAGGAGGAGCATAGCCTAATGTGTAAGGAAACAATTAGTGTGCTAGAAAATATCTTAGCTTCAAAGGATGAAATAGTCATGTGTGGAGACTTTAACTGCAAGGAAGTGAATTGGGAAGAACTTGAACCCGGAACAGGAGAGGAAAGTTGGGGCTATGAATTTTTAAGTATGGCCATGGAAAATTCTATATACCAACATGTAAAAGAGTCAACAAGAGTAAGGGGAAGTGATCAACCAGCTAGATTGGACCTTCTCTTCACAAAAAGGGAGGAGGAGGTTCAAAGTATTCAGTACCTATGCCCACTAGGAAAAAGCGACCATGCAGTTCTCGATATAGACCTACTATTGAAGCATAATCTACCCAAGGAAAGGGAGAAGCACAAGGAAAATCACTGGATGTATTCCAGAACCGATTTCGCACGACTACAGGATTTTTTCAAGTCACAAAATTGGGATCAGGTGTTATCTGAAAGTGAGGTAGAAAAAAAACCTCAAGACATTCATGGAGATCTATGATACTGGTATAAAAACTTTTGTCCCAAAGTACATTAATAACAGAAAAAAAGGAAATCGCAAAGAATGGTTTAACCGAGAATGTAGGCTAGCACAGGAAGCAAAAAACAAAGCCTGGAAAAAGACGAGAAACTGGGATTCGGAAGATAACAGGCAAAAGTATAAAGACGAGAGAAACAAATACACAGAAATGAGGAGGAGGTCAGAGGCAAACCATGAGAAAGGGATAGTGGAGAACTATGAAAAGAATCCAAAAATGTTTTTCAAGTTTGTAAACGGCAAAAGGAAGATAAAAGCCACAATCGTAAAGATTAAAAGTGGAAACAGAATCATAGAAGAGGATACAGAAATTGCGGAAGAACTAAATAGAAATTTTGCATCAGTATTTACAAAAGAAGGAGAATTCATTGCACCAGAAACCAATGAGATAGGTACAGAAGAAAGTGGCGGGTGCCCAACCCCGAAAGGAGTTGAAATAGGGGAGCTATCCCCCCGCCAAAGGCGGCTTTCTAGGGCCTTTCCTAGCTGTTGCTGAGAGGATTGGGTTCTAGTTATGTGATGATGGGCTGGTCTATCAGAGTGAGAGCTGAGCGATCTCTGCCATACCCATAGCTTACTCTGACTGTTCCTTTTACTTATATATCTTCTAGATCTCAAGTGACGGCGTCTTTTCCGTGGATTGACCTCCCTACTGCCAACCTAGAAGTTGGCAGATTGGGAGCCAAAGCGTCACATTTTTCCCTTGCCCCTCAACTTTCCCTTCATAATTGCTGAGGGGCACGGGGCCTTGGGTGGGGCTTTGGTTTCCCGGGCGTTTCTGCACCCTCCTTAGCTCCCTGCCTTGGAGTGGCTTCGGTCACCTGGGCTTTGTTAGTGGTAAGCAGGGAGGGTTTTGTGGGGGCGCTCGTTTGTGGCCTTGGCCTTGCTCGAGACCTTGGGGCTGTTCGGCCAGACAGCCTGGGGAACAACAACAACAGAGGAAATGCCGGAAGTCACATTTAACAGAGCAGAGCTAATAGACATAATGAGTAAGGTGGATCCAAACAAAGCCGCCGGACCAGACGGAGTATCAGGCTGGATTATAAAAGAAAATGCCAAGGAACTGAGTATATGATATAATGACCAAATCATTGGACACAGGGATAGTACCTACAGAATGGAAAAGAGCAAACATTATTCCTATATTTAACCCTTCGTTCCCGGAAGGGCTCTTGAACGCCCATAAAAAAGCATAACAGAGCTGCCCGGAAGGGCTCTTTAACGCCCAGTGGTTGAAAGCCTGTGAGCTTGGTGTCCGAGGCGTCGGTCCGACGCATGTAAACAGCCGGCTGGACCGACGCCCCGCATCTCCGGCCAAAGTGTAAAGTGGCTGTTTTTGCCATAAAGTTATCTCCAATGAAATCATCATCACAACTGAACCAGTTGACTTAGAGAGCTCTACTTAACGCCATTCTACAGGTAAGAAACACAGCTACGCTTGGAGATGCGCGGGAAATGCGGAATCAGTCAGAATAACAAAGATACGGTAGCCTAGCCTAGACGTTTTTCGGCCAAAACACCCGGGTTTCGGGGAATATATATATAATACATAGCCGGGACTGGAGGGTTAAGGGAGGAAGCAAGAGATAAACCACTGAACTATAGACCTGTATCACTATTGAGCATCCTCATGAAGATTCTGGAAGGATTAATAAGGGACAAATGGGTGAACTACCTGGAATCCAAAAGATTAATTACTGACCGACAATTTGGATTCAGAGGAGGCAGATCATGTGTAAGCAACTTGTTGAGTTTTTACTCTAGAGTAATAGACACAGTGGACCAGAGGGAAGGATGGGTAGACTGTGCCTACCTAGACTTTAAAAAGGCATTTGACAAAGTTCCACACAAGAGATTGCTGTGGAAATTAAAACATGAGGGAAAAGTAGGAGACAAAATGCTGAAATGGATGGAGAGCTACCTTAGCGGAAGACAGATGAGAACAACAGTAAGGGGGAAATCGTCAAACTGGACTCAAATTACGAGTGGAGTACCACAAGGATCTGTCCTAGCCCCAATCATGTTTCTAATATTTGTAAATGACTTACCTGAGGGACTAACAAGCTACATGAGCATGTTTGCGGACGATGCTAAACTACTTAAAACGATCAGAACCCAGGAGGATTGCCTTGAGCTCCAAGCAGATTTGCAAAAGATCCATGAATGGAGCATCAAATGGAATATGGAGTTCAATGCAGGGAAATGTAAGACTCTAGAAATGGGTAAAAGCAAGTACAGACCTAGAAAAGATTATAAACTAGGAAACGAAGTGATTCCCAAAGCAGAAAAGGAAACAGACTTGGGGATAGAATTTAAGGATAACATGTCTCCAGAAAGCCACGTAAATAAGATCGTGAGAGAATCACTAGCACTATTGGCAAATATCAGGATGTCTTTCAATTATCTTAATGAAAACACCATGAAACAAATAATAACGGCAATAATAAGACCCAGGATGGAATATGCATCTGTAGTGTGGTCCCCTCACATGAAGACACATATCCACAAAATTGAGAGGGTACAGAGAGCAGCTACGAGGATGATCCCAGGTTTGGAAAATTTGGAGTACCAAGAGAGGCTCGAGAGATTGAATCTACCTATGCTGGAACAGAGAAGGAAACGAGGACAGCAAATTCAGATATACAAATGTGTTAGAGGTATTGACAAAATCGACCAAGAAAACTTCATAGAGAGGGATGGAGGTGAGAGAACAAGAGGTCACAGCTACAAACTGAAAGTGCCTAATAGTAAATCTGATCTGAAAAGTAAAAGATTTCCTACCAACTCGATTAGTGGGTGGAACAAATTGCCAGCCAAAGTAGTGTCTGCACCATCAGTGCATAGTTTCAAAGAACGGTATGACAAACATATCTTAGGAGGCGGGAATTAACGAGCATGCTCACTCCCGCAAATACAACTAGTGTAAGTACACTCACACACCAGAATGGTGTATACAGAACTTAAAATGAACACAATAAGTTGCATAGATTGTTATTTTATAATCTATTATACACTTGTTAGTGATTGTTTTAATAAGAGCCCTGGCCTCCTTAACACTATACTTGGTGTTGATGTCAGCGACATTGGCTGTAATTCTTATCCTTAGCCTTTCTATAACCCAGAAAGTGCTCGAGAAACGGGTAGTCAATTTCTACATCTATTTCCTGATCTACTCATATATTTGTTTTGTTCTTTATAAGATGTTATGCGGTCAGGATTAGCTCCAAGTTCGCTGACACCGGGTATAGATTTTATGAGTTATCCTAAACGTTTATATGCATCAACTGTATTAGATGTTACTCAATGAAATGTAATTTTATACAGCTAAATGAGTAAGAGACTTAATCTGTCCGAACGTTTATAGCATCTGAGGTGTAGCCAGTCATCTTGGGGGCTAATAAGTGATTGATGTTTCCGAATGTTTGTGTGCGAACTGTTGTATGAATTCTTCCCCTGCCGCCTCTTGTTTTGCCTCCTTTCATGTGTTTCTTGTTGACCACCCACTAAACTACATGGCAACACACCCACAGACACAAAGAAATATCAAAACAACACCCAGCACACGGTATCACACACAATTATTGTCCTCTCTCCCTCCCTGCCCACCCCGAACCAACTTCCAGAAGCACATCCATACTCATATCTCTCACCGATCCATCCACTCACTCACAGACAACACACAGCTGCATGCACGACCTCCCGAAATCCATCCTTCCGAATCCTCCCTTCCTCGCGAGGACAGAGTCCACCTGGCCAGGCTGAGATGCGGACACCATCCAGCTCTCCTGAGCTATCAGAAGAGACTGGATGACTCCGTTGTCGACGCCTGCCCGGGATGTAACACAGCACCCCATACCATTAAACACATCATAGAAGACTGCATTTCACACAACCACTTATGCCAACAACACAATCTACACTCAATGAGAGCTCTGTGGGAAAGCCCGATCGTGGCCATGGCCTTTCTCAGGGACTCGGGGCTGTTCGGCCAGGCAGCTTAGGGAACAACAACAACAAACGGTACCGACGCCTTAAAACTCAAGACTCTCATTCTTCATATGTTTCTGCCCGGAATCAAGCCAAATCTGTTGTTCGACTTGCCAAACACTCTTTCATCAATAATAAATGCACTGAACTATCCAACTCTAGCTCTTCCCAAGCTTTCTGGCATCTAGCCAAAAACCTCTCCAACAATTTCTCTTCCTCGTCTTTCCCTCCCCTTTCCCACTCTGATGGCACAACCATCACTTCTTCCTCTGACAAAGCTAAACTCTTCGCTCAAACTTTTGCTAGAAACTCCACCTTGGATGATTCCGGTGCTATTCCTCCCTCTCCGCCCTCCTCTCTCTTACTTATGCCTAATATCCTAATCTCTTCTAAAGATGTACTTTCTACCCTCTCTGGGCTTAACACTAATAAGGCGTATGGTCCGGACGGTGTTCCTCCTGTTGTTCTCAAAAACTGTGCTTCCGTGCTGACTCCCTGCCTAGGCAAACTCTTTCGTCTCTGTCTATCCTCTAACGTCTTCCCTTCATGCTGGAAGTTTGCTCACATTCAACCTGTCCCAAAGAAGGGTGACCGCTCTCAACCCTCCAACTATCGTCCAATTGCTCTTATCTCTTGTCTTTCTAAAGTTTTTGAAACTATTCTTGCTTCAATATTTCTTAAGCATTTCTCTTCTCATAATCTGCTCTCAGATCGCCAGTATGGCTTCCTTAAGGGTCGCTCTACTGGTGATATTCTTTCATATCTTACTAACTCTTGGTCATCCTCCTTTCGGGACTTCGGTGAGACTTTTTCTATTGCACTAGACATATCGAAAGCCTTCGATAGAGTCTGGCATAAATCTTTAATTTCTAAACTACCCTCCTTCGGTTTCTATCCCTCCATCTGTGCCTTTGTCTCTAATTTCCTTTCCGGCCGTTCCATAGCTGCGGTTGTGGACGGCCATTGTTCACTTCCTCACCCTATAAACTCCGGTGTTCCTCAGGGCTCTGTCCTATCTCCTATTCTCTTTCTAATTTTTATAAATGATCTCCTTAACTGTACCTTAATTCCCATCCATTCATACGCAGACGACTCAACCTTACACTACTCCATTAGTTTTTCAGAACGCCCCAGCCAGCAATCCCTCAACGACAAACGTAATGAAGCCATAGAACTCTTAAATTCTGATCTAAATACTATTTCCAATTGGGGCAGAGAAAACCTTGTTAACTTTAATGCTTCCAAAACCCAATTTCTCCATCTATCTACCCGTCAGGATCTCCCAGTGGACCATCCCTTATTCTTCAACAATACAAAAATCAACCCTTCATCTTCTCTCAATATTCTTGGTGTCTCTTTTTCTTCTGCTCTCATTTGGAAGGACCATATTACCAGTCTTGCTAAGGCAGCCTCCCAGAAGCTGGGTGTGCTCAACCGCCTTAGGGGGTTCTTTTCCCCTGCACAGCTTCTTGCTCTGTACAGGGGCATAGTGCGCCCTTGTATTGAGTATTGTTCACATGTGTGGGGAGGTTCCTCTCACACCGCTCTCCTAGACAAAGTTGAAAGGAAGGCCTTTCGTATCATTAACTCCCGTCCACTCACCAACTCTCTGCAATCTCTCTCTCTCCGCCGCAATGTTGCATCTCTCTCGCTATTCTATCGCTACTATAATAATCAGTGTTCCTCAGAGCTATCCCAGTGCATACCACCTCCTTTACGTAGGGCACGTGGTACCCGTCTTGCAACTCAATCCCACCCCTACTCTGTGCAACTCTCCAACCCAAGAGTGAAACGTTACTCTCAAACTTTCTTCTACTCAACATCTGAGCTCTGGAACTCTCTCCCAGAATCAGTCTTTCCCTCTTCCTATGACTTAAATTGCTTCAAACTCCGTGTGTCCAGGCATTTTGGCTCGAACGTCCCTTGATTTTGGCCCTGTCACTCTTTCAACTATGGGGGAGGCACTCGCTATAGGCAGTTATGCCTTTTGCCTCACTCAATCACATAGAAAAAAAAAAAAAAAAAAAAAAAAAAAAGAACAACAACAACCCCCGATATTTCGGACTCTTTCTACTCGGAAACCCGCACTTCTCGGAATGGCATAGGCCTCTCGGAGATGTCCCTGTATATCTCGGCAATTTCTGAGTTGGACGGGATTTGTGTCCGGTTTACAATGTTCTCTCACTCGGTTTTAAGTGATTTTAGGATGAATTGAAGCCTGTGCCTTTTAATTATTGTGTTAATATTAATTACTATGTACTGTACTGTCCCTGAAAACATAAGGTTCGTATTTGTCATTAAGATGAATTTCACATGTTTAACCCTCCAGCCCCGGCTATTGTATTCTAGAATTTCCCCGAAACCCGGGGGTTTTGGCCGAAAAACGTCTACGCCTAGGCTACCGTATCTTTGTTATTTTGACTGCTTCCGCATTCCCGCGCATCTCCAAGTGTAGATGTGTTTCGTACCTGTAGAATGGCGTTAAGTAGAGCTCTCTAAGTCAACTGGTTCAGTTGTGATGACGATTTCATTGGAGATAACTTTGTGGCAAAAAAACAGCCACTTTACACTACTTTTTGCTACTTAACAATAACATACATGTTAAAATCATGTTTTTGGTTTTCATCAACGACCTTCAAATGGGAATAGGCTCATATATATCTATGTTTGCTGATGATGCAAAATTAATGAAGCATATTACAAGTAGGAGTAGTTGTGAAGAATTACAGAGAGACCTAGATAATTATATGAGTGGAGTCAAACTTGGAAAATGGAATTCAACACGAGTAAGTGTCAGGTTCTTGAGATGGGAAAAAGTAAATATAGACCTTCTTGGGGATATAAAATAGGAGATGAAATAATTAGTAAAGCTGGGAAAGCAAAAGACCTAGGGGTAGTTGTGGCAGACAGCTTGTCACCTGAACAGCATATAAATAAAATAACTGGTGAAACCTATGCAGTGTTGACTAACATGAGAATAGCTCTGAATTATTTAGATGAAGAGATGTTAGCAAAAATAATAGGGACAATAATACGACCAAGACTGGAGTATGCAGCAGTGGTGTGGTCTCCACACCTTATAAAACATAATAAAAAACTGGAAAGAGTTCAGAGAGTTGCCACTAAGATGATAGCTAGCCTTAGAGACCTGCCTTATGAGGAGAGATTGGAGAGGCTAAAGCTGCCAACGCTGAGGGAGGAGAGAGAGAGGTGACATGATCATGATGTTTAAGTGTGTGAAAGGTTTTGAGAAGATCGACAAGGGAGATTTTGTGGTGAGGGACGAGGGAAGAACCAGGGGTCATGATTGTAAGTTGAGGAAAGTTATATGTAAGTCTGATGTAAGAAAGTTCAGCTTCCCGTATAGAAGCATTGAGTGTTGGAATAAGTTGGATGGGGAGGTGGTGGGAGCAAGAAATATCCAAACTTTTAAAGCAAAATTGGATAAATGTAGAGAGAGAGACAGGACAACACGAGCTTAGGCTCAAATCCTGTATACTACAATTAGGTGAGTACAATTAGGTGAGTACACACGAACAAGCGACGCACTCCTCCTTGTGGTCGGAGATGCGCGGCGTCGGTACAGCCGGCTGTTGTTTACATGCGTCGGACGGACGCCTCGCACACCAAGCTTACAAGGCTTTCAAGCTGCCGGAGCCTCAGAGCCCTACCGGGTACCGCGGGGTGTTTTTTTTATGGGTTTCTCAGGGCCCTTCCGGGTGTGAGGGGTTAAAAAAAAAAAAAAAAAAAAAAAAAAAAAAAAAAAAAAAAAAAAAAAAAAAAAAAAAAAATCTTAATTTTCTCTGGTGACTTGGACTTTCCTCTTCTAATTCGGAATTTTCCCTCTCTTAAGTCGGATATAAGTCGGACTTCGGACATCTCGGAAAATCGGGCTTCTCGGAAGTGGTTTCCCCCCAATTAGTCCGAGATAGCGAGGGTTTACTGTACACTTTTAGGTGTGTTCAATAGTTTTGCATTATCAATAGGGTTATAACTTCTTCTCTACTTTCTGGTCTATTGAACCATAATAAAGATAGGGGAAGGGAGGGAGCGTCCCCGACAGTGACAACCAGTCTGATGATGATAATGATATGATAGACAATATTTCTGTGTTCTCTGGTTTCGATGAGGACGATCAACATGCCTGAGAACCTGGAGGGGGCCGATGTGCTAGCTGTAGCACAAGGCTTATCAACATCATCTCAGTAACGGGGTCAGGGTTGAGGCCGGGACAGGGCGGGGAGGGAGTACAGCAGCGGGGATATCTACCGAACGTCAACACAACACGTCTATTCACACAAATAAGTCAGTAACAGGTCGAAAACAGTTCTTATTGATGCTTAATGTATTCTATGTTATGTCATATATGATGTTGGTGGTATAATGTAATATAAATCGGCTGAAGGTAGGCAAAAAGGGTCAAAAGGGGGAATTTGGGAAAGTGGCTGGCACGAATTAATTAATTCCCATAAGGCCTGTTATTTCTAAAACACGGTTTTGATATACACTGTATGTACAGGGTATGAATTAACCGTGTATATCAATACCTGACTGTATATATTTACTATTACACTTTTGTGCCAATCCTCTGGGATTTTCTGATCTTTAATAATGGTGTTATCAACTCAGTGACTAAGTTGACACCAGTCTCCCCTGAAGCTTTTATCATCTCAGCGACAATGTCAGAGCACCCTGGAGCTTTGCCGTCCTTCATTTTATTGATTGCGTCGCTCACTACAGCTGGTGCTATCAAAGGAGGGGGTCCAGATATTGGTTTTTCGATACTAAGCTGTTCCTTATCCCATTCAAACTCTACATTTAGCAATCGTTCATAGTGTGCCTTACATGCTTCTCTGATTTCATTTTCTGCATACACAATCTTCCCATTATCGTTTCTAACACACCGTTCACCTATAATATCCTTACTGTAATTTTTAACTCGCCCAGCTAGGTTGAAGATCCCATTGGGATTGTCAGTGTTACACACTTGTTCGAGGACCAGGTCCTTAATGCCTTTTTTAGCATTGTAAATAACTCTTTTGGCAGTTCGTTTAGCTGCCTGGTATTCCTCCTTGCTGCCTCCCTTCTTCCATGCTTTGAAGCATCTCCTTTTCTCTTTCACAGCATGTTCTACCTCATCGTTCTACCACCAGGAGGTCTTACTCCTGGGGTGACCCTTTATTTTCCCACAGACTTTGTCAGTGACAGCGAGAAGGCTATGCTTTAGAAAATTCCATTGACTATTTACATTGCTAGGCCTAGCTTCCTTATTTCTATTCATTTCCTCCAGTTCACTATGAAACCTATCCCTGACTTCCTTGTTCTTCAGCAGCCACACTCTCGTTTTGGGCATGTACTGTATACCTTCTTGCGCTCAGGATCTCTGTATAAGCTCATGTCGCACACAAGTAGCTTATGCTGGGGGATATATTCTTTGCTCGGGATGACCTTTACATCCCGAACCAGTTTCCAGTCTTTCCTGTTAACCAAGAGCTAGTAACCTATCTGGCTACTGGAGACCCCAGAGTTATATGTGACCAGATGGCGCTGTCTTTTCTTAAACTTCGTGTTACACATAACCATATTCAGTGCAACACAGGACTCCCGTATATATTCGCCTTCCAGATTCCTCCTTCCGTAACCATTTCCTCCATGTACTCCCTCAAGGCCTTTGATATTGATATTGATATTGATTTGGTATTGATAAATACGCTCAATGTAATGAAAAAATAATGCATCACTTAGCTCTACTCCCACTAGTTCTGTATATTTTGATAGAACTAAACTTAAAGATGCCCTTAAATTCCTCCTTTTCAATACTTATGTTAGATTCGAGCCGTACATTTTCAAACAAATATTAGGAATTCCTATGGGTGGAAATGCTAGCCCTTTAATTGCAGACTTATTCTTGCTTGCTTTAGAATTTAAATATATAAAAGACTTAGTTGACAGTAGCAAGAAAAATAAAATTCCAGAAAAATTAGCACTTGCTAAACTGTTAAGTAATAATAGTAGATATATTGATGATATTCTTGTTTGCAATTTGTTAAATTTTAATCAAGTTGCTAAACTTATTTACCCTAATTCTATTCCCCTCACACAATGTAACGTAAATTATAAAGTTGAAAATTTTCTTGATATAAATATAGAGATTGTTAATGAACAGTGCATACTTAAAGTATATCACAAAGTTGATGATTTTAATTTTAACGTAATAAACTTTCCTTTCCCTAGTAGTAATATCGATAGTAAAATAACTTATAACTGTTTTTATTCCCAATTAATAAGATTTTGTAAAATCTGCACTAAAGTAGATGACTTTTGGGCTAGAGCTAGGTTACTATACAGACTCTTAGTGGACAGAGGTTTTGAGGCAAGTAAATTGTTCCATAAATTTAATCTTTTTAGGGTCAATTATTGTGACTGTATTCTAAAATTTGACATCAATAATTTTAATCAAGCATTTTTAACTTGAAGTTTCTTGTATAACCTCTGCTTACTTTTTGTCTGTATTTATTGTTTATCTTTTTCTTTTCTTTTTCTTTTTCTATTATTATTATTTTTATTAATATTGATGATTTTTTAAATTTATTGTTCTTGTTAAAAGAGTACTCTTTGTTTAAATCTGTTGTTACTTCATATTTTGTAATTATTTGTCTTTATATTATATGTATTCATTGTCGATAGTATCAATTGCTTACTTTTGCGATTTCCTTAGTTTATTTGTGCTATAAATGTAGGTTATTTGTAGGGTAGTTATTGATAGGGGTCACTTGAGGCATGCTATGCTTACAGGTACCTACCCGATAGCACTATCGTTAGTGAGTGCTGTACTGTATTGTATATATTATTTTGTAATAGTATAGATATCTTATCAATATTTGTATTTTGTACTATTTTAATGTCTTGTCATGTTGCAAATTTGATTTTAAATAATATTTTGACATTTAACATATAGTTTCTTTATTCATGCAGAGTTTAGTAAAATTTGCCAGAACGTCCCGGACTTCCCAAACTTGACTACTTCCTTTAACGTGACGATAGTGCGTTGTTATATGTGAGATTAGTTTGCTTGGGAAACAGATTAACTTGCTCATGTAGTAATGTACACCCTATGTGGTGGATTGTGTTCTTTTATTTAATAATTTTCATTTTAGTAAACGTTGTTTCCACATAGCGATTTTGATATTTTAATTTGACTTTATATTGTCCTTGTCCCAATTTTGGTTTGTTTAGTTTGCAAGTTTTACATTTTAATCCATCTACAGATGCTCCCAGGATTGTTATTTAATTCTCTGAGAGGCCTGAAATGACACCGACGGTGTCATTCCAGAAGTCCTCTTTTATCTCTTTCTGTAGGCCAGCCTGTGCAGATATCACATTCAGAATTCTTTCACCAACTTTCTACTTCAAAACAATCAGCCTTTCACTAACTCTCGTAATCTGAAGTACACTTTCCGCCAGCTCTTCAGCCACCAGAACACCCACTCCTCCTTTCGCTTTATCAGTCTCCACCCCCATCCAGTAGATCCTATATCTTTTCTTTCTTCCAACAATCCACTGTGCCCTTTCCAGAGTGTTTCCTGGGCACAGCAGACGTCCACTCGCCTCCTATCACACATCTCAGCCACTTCATTTGCACGCAGATTCAAACTACAGTACCAACATTCACACTAGCACATCTGAGATTGTGGGGGGCATTTGTCCTTATCCTGTGCGGTTTTGGATCATCGGACTTACGTTGTTTATCTTTAGGTTTAGTCATATTTGGTAAATTGGCTGGCAAATGGGCATCACACCCCCCCCCCCCCGCCCCCCCCCCCCCAGAACTCCGGCTCCAGTCTACCCCGGGGACCATTCCCAGCACCTTCCCCCAAGAGATTATAAGGGGGGTTGTTCTACGTGTAATAGTGCCTGTTCACGGTCAGGGATACTGAGGGTTATAGAGAGGATATTGCGTTTCCGTTAGGCATGCCAGGGTCCTTCTCTTACAGTACTGTACCCTAAAATTGTGACGAGCCATTGGTAATGGTGAACATTGAAATTGCCCAAAATGGAGATTTCAGAGGAGGAAGAGATGCATAGAATGTGTTCCACTTTAGAGGAAGGCCTTACATCATAGATGAAGGAACCACTAATCAATAGGATTTTAGAAACGGTTATAAAAATATTGAAATACAGTATGTAATGTACATCACAAAATTTGGAAAAATAGTTGTTTTTGTTTTGCCTATTATGAAAAATGGTACTCTATTTCTATAAAACTATTTTTCATAGAGAGGAGTGATACTTACGTAATAGCGTGTTTCATCATCATGTTTCTCGGTCTCGATACTATTGATGATCATTTCCCCACTCTGTTCCATGGCTAGTTGTTCCTCTGCCCAGGTCCTTAATTGTTCTATGGTCTCAGCATCACCAGCTACCGTAAGCACCTGAAAGACAGTAAAAAGGCTTTTGTGACTTATGTTTCAAAACAAATGTCAAGTGTTACATCTATTAATGATAGGCCTCACAATCGACTCAGCCAGTCAGTAGCCAAACCCGCACTTCCTTAAAGGGGTAGAGAGGATCAGCAAGAAAAGGCTTGCTGATCCCATACTGGAAGTAAATTCTGGAAGTTTGATTCCCAATCCCAACATCCAGGGCAGGGGCGTAGCTAGGGTAAATAGTGCCTAGGGGCAAGCACTAGAATTGCGGTCCCCCCCTCCCCTCACGAGTGGGGGTGGGTGGCGAGCATAGCGAGCCTAATCAGCTAGGGGGTTTGGGGGGGCGCTGTGAGCCCCCCAAGATTTTTTTTAAAATCTAGCTATTAAATAGAATAGTAGTTTTTAACCCACTGAGCCCCAGCGACGCAGGGTTTGCGTCCACAATGTATGTAACGCTAAACCCCAGCGACGCAAACCATGCGTCCTGGCCGGTCCGGTCCCAATTACTCCGGTCCTATGGCACCTAGAGGGCTCAGATTTGTATGGGAACTGTGTAAGTATCCCACGCAACCATGCCGATGGTTAAAAACTCTCAAAGTCCAACCACGTGCACGTGAGCGCGCAAAAACCGGTATTTTGGGTGTTATTGCCTTCAATTTTTTACTCTTGTAAAATCGACTTTCGGGGCTCCGTAGGACCAATTTTTGACCTTTTTGATTGTTTTTTTGTGGTTTTTCCTTCATTCCTAACCCATTCGCTATTGTTTCTGGAAAAAAACAAAAAATTCAGAAACAGCCAGTCCCTGGTGGTACATTTATTATAAACTAGCTGGGGCTCAGTGGGTTAAGGCAATTTGCGAGGGGTTATAGTTCACCCTATAAGTATTTAGAACTTGGAAAATTTAGGAGTTTGGAGAGACATACAAGGCTTTAAAAAAATACTTAGTGTATTGAAAAGAAGGAAATACAGCGAAGTAATTATAAAAGCTGAAAAGTTAATTCCTAGAAAATAATAGGACAACATTTATTTAAGTCTCAGATGCATTTCAGAGTAAAATAGTTTTTGGCTACATTGGCTAGATATGTGAGCATTCATGTTCTCGTGTATATTTTATTGTAATAAAAAAAAAAAACGCAACAAGATCATTGTTAATTAACCCTCTCACGACCATAGGACGCAGAGGTTGCCAGATTAGCAATAAGAAAAAGATTACTCTCACTGTTATAATTACCTCTCCAAAATTAGTTTTCTGCCCACAGCTAACTCAAAGACAACTGCAGAGGTTGAAGTAAACAAACTAAAGGTTTATAGATACCCCTGACGGTAACAAAGGATTTATAGTATCCCTAATAGGCTCAAAAATCGCGTCCGGATGTGAGAGGGTTAAAGCCAAACGCAATATTTCATTTGTAACACGTTACGCCACCGTAGGCTCAATCCTTTTGAAAGTTAGAATCTCAAAAACTACATTTACAGGCATAGTTATAGCGGAATAAAGAGGATGAATGGAAGTAAAATATGTTAACTAGGTATGGTATTAAAAACAAACCATAGTCCCTCTAGATTCCTGTAGACTCTGTAGAGTTATGAAATTCTAAACAAATATGGGGTAATAAGTTAAAGATAATATAATAAGAGTTGCATAATAAAATTCAGTATGGTTTTCCTATTTTTAACTGAACATAACCTAACATAAACCTACGGACCTAACCTAATCTAGATTATTGTATCTAGGTGACTAGGTTCTGTTAGTTAGACTAAGTTTGCTGGTTTGGACACTACATATCAACTTCCTACCTAATTAGGCTAGGTTACGTTATTTTGATTTGTTTTAATCCATTTCAGTTCACTCCTCAATTTCCTTGTTCTTCATAGCTCTCTCCGCTTGGTGTAGTGACTAGCGTCTCGGACTTCCACCCATAAGGCCCGGGATCGCGCCCACACTCGGCGCATTAAAGATTTTTCACAAGCACCGAGTCGTTACCATCCCTCATGAGCAAGGGGATGGGGTAGTAGTATAGGACCCCAATGGAAATACGCCTAATCGGCCTTATTGGGCTATCCTTAGCTGGCTTAGCATGCGCTAGCTTTAACCCTCCAGACCCGGGCCCTCTAGCTCGCGACTGTACAGTACTGTGGTACCGGGGTTTTTTACGATGTTTGGGCTATGTTAACTCATATGTAATTCAATAAATATGGCATGTAATGTTATGTATAAAAAAAGTAAAATGTGCCACAAACCTTCCTCTGCAGAATGCCGTTGAGTAGAGGTCTCTAGCCCCAGTGGTTGCATAATGGTGAGCGCGGGAAACCAGTGATTTTCGGCGGAAAATTCTTCCCGCGTTCGGATGCGTCGCCCCGGCCACGGCTACCACACACCAAGCCACTCGTCGCGCCAGAGTGTTTATCTCCCTTAGACGATTTTAGTGATTGATATTGAGAATGTTGTTGTTGTTGTTGTTGTTTTTCCCCAAGCTGCCTGGCCGAACAGCCCCAAGGCCCCGAGCAAGGCCAAAGCCATAACCGAGCGCCCCCACAGAACCCTCCCTGCCGACCACAATAAAGCCTGGGTGACCGAAGCCACTCCATGGCGGGGAGCTGAGGAGGGCGCGGAAACGCCCGGGAAACCAAAGCCCCACCCAGGGCCCTGTGCCCCTCAGCAATTATGAAGAGAAAGTTGAAGGGCGAAGGAAAGATGTGACGCTTTGGCTTCCAATCTTGGTAGATTAGGAGGTCAATCCACTTGAGATCTAGAAAATATATAAGTAAAAGGAACAGTCAGAGTAAGCTATGGGTATGGCAGAGATCGCTCAGTTCTCACTCTGATAGACCAGCCGATCACCACATGACTAGAACCCAATCCTCTCAGCATCAGCTAGGAAAGGCCCTAGAAAGCTGCCTTTGGCGGGGGGATAGCTCCCCTATTTCAACCCTTTTCGGGGTTGGGCACCCGCCCATTGAGAATGTGATGTTTATTTGATATTTTTATAGTTATTTTGAGGCCAATTATATAAAGTATGTGTATTAGGGTATCACTGTCACTAATATTGCTAATTTTCACTCGATACCGTACGCTTTATTAGTAATTGAGGTAGGTTATTGTTATATTAGGCACTGATTATTCGTTATCACAGGTGTTTATTATACTTATGGCCATCAAATATTATGTTGTGTCACTTTCACTTTGGTAAATATGCTTTAGAGAGTGTCACTGATAATGCTCATTTTCATTCGATACTGTACGTTTTATTAGTAATTGAGGTAGGTTATTGTTATATTAGGCACTGATTATTCGTTATCACAGGTGTTTATTATACTTTGGCCATCAAATATTAGGTCTTGTGTCACTTTCACTTTGGTAAATATGCTTTAGAGAGTGTCACTGTCACTGATAATGCTCATTTTCACTCGATACTGTACGTTTTATTAGTAATTGAGGTAGGTTATTGTTATATTAGGCACTGATTATTCGTTATCACAGGTGTTTATTATACTTTGGCCATCAAATATTACGTCTTGTGTCACTTTCACTTAGTTATATGCTTTGTAAACATTTTATATACAATTTATTGTGTCTTTTTTCACTGATTTATATATTTCTATAGGTTGTAATCATATGAATGTCACTTATTATATACATACTGTATGTGTCACTTTCACATATTATTATGGTGTAATTGTATTTGTATCAATTTTCTCATAATATATGACTTTTGTATTACAATAAAATGTTTTACTTCCACTTTTTGCCTATATATATACTGTACATATTGTCACTGTCTTTGGCACTTTCACTATGATTATTAGAACTCCTGCTTGGAGTGGTAATCAAAGAAGCACCCTTCAGGACAGAGTGTCACCTTGCACTCCACACACTCCATGGTGGACTTTTTCTCTGACCTCTCCCTCAGCCTGGTGTTGTAGCAGACATGGCACCGCTTCTGTTGCTTTCTTCCTGCTTGTGTCAGAGGCAGGGAAATGAGCCTGTGCATATTCATGTAATATGCACAGTGCAAGCGGTCAGTAGCGGCGGGCACAGCATGTGGCACTGCTCTCTGTGGCGTAGCATACTTCTCCAGGAGCTCCTTCAACACCTGCTTTTGGAACCTCCGCAGGCTATTGAACTTCATGGGTGTGTTCACATTCCAAAGCTTGTATATATTGTAGGCATTCAGAATGGACATGTCCACCATGTGCAGAAAGAACTTTTTGTACCACCTGCACGAGGTACGCAGACAGTCAATGAAGCCTATCTGCATGTCGGACTTGTCCACCAGCCTCATGTTGATGTTGTAGTCCATGACAGCATCGGGCTTGGTCACCATGGCCTGGGTGCGGCGATCCACCTTGCCAGTCTCCACCATTTCCCCCTTGTGGACGGTGGTCAGGAGGTTGACCTTCCGCTGGTCGTGCCAGTGGATAGCCAGAATGGGCCTCGACTTCTTCCTGAACACATCGCCTTTTTTGGTCTTTGGAGGGAAAGGTGGCATGCCCTTCCTTCTCCCTCGTACTGTGCCTACAGTCCCCGTCTTGCGCTCATGCAGGTACTTTGAGAGAGTGGGGGAAGTGTAGTAATTGTCCGTGAAGAGGACGTCATTCTTGTGGAAATAGCGGTCCATCATGGCTTGCACCACTGCTCCGCCAATGAGGGGGTCCACAAGCACGTCTCCTTCCTTCCCGCTGTAGACCAGGAAGTCCAGGACATAGCCAGTTCGGCAGTCGCACAGCACAAAGAATTTGATGCCAAAGCGATGTCTTTTTGAGGGGATGTACTGCCGGAAGCTGAGTTTTCCCCGGAACAGCACAAGAGACTCGTCAATGACGACCTTGCAGAAGGGCTTGAAGTAGGAGCTGAAACATTCTCGCATCATCTCGTACAACGTCCTAATCTTCCACAGCTTGTCTGGGCGGTGGACGTCGGTGTTGGTGACAAGATGGAGCGCTGCGAGGATATCAAGGTACCGGTCGCGAGACATATATTTCCCGAAGGCAGGGGTGGATATGAGATCATTGGTTATCCAATAGTCAGGCAACCTATGCTTCTTGACATGAGGCATTAGCATGGTGAGTGCCAGGAACACCATGAACTTGTGATGAGTCACGTCAGTCCACTGCCTCATGTGGCCCTTGGTCACCTTGTCAAAAAAGTGGACCTGGAATTGGTGCTGCTTATTTGTCTCCTTGATGACATACCCTACCACCTCCTCATCAAAAAAGGCCTCAAAAAGTTCATGTGGTGGAGCATTGGGGCCTGCGGGAAAATTGGGGGTAATGCCTGAACCCTCCTGTACCTCATCAAAAGCTGGCACATCAGGGTTGTAATCTTCCCCGTCAGCTACGTCTTGCCACTGGAAAACGTAAAATGGGTCTTGGCGACGATGACGAGGAGCTCCAGCTGGTGGCCCAGCACGCCCACGGCCAACTCGGGAGGCGCGCACCCTAGGGCGGCCAGGGCGGCCACCAGGGCGGCGGCCAGGGCGGCCACCAGGGCGGCGGCCAGGGCGGGCCACAGCACGACGCCCCCGGGCGAAGCGGATGGGTTGAGGGTCGTCCATGTCCATGTAGTCGTTGTCGTCGTCAGAGTAGTCATCTTGCCCTGACGGTGGAGCTACATAATCATGGCCAGAGTCTTCTTCATCGTCAGTGGCCCCCACATAATCTGGCGGGGAACGAGTGATGCGTGGGCGGCGTGCGGGGGGGCGAGGTGGGGAAGGAGTGGCAGGTGAGGCTATGTCCCCCCGAGGTCCTGGGCTCCTTGGCCTGCGACGAGTGGCAGAAAGCAATGCTTCACTGTCACTAGGCCCAGGTATTGGTGATGCGAGCTCAAAGACTTCGTCAGGAACATATGTTGACGGCTGGAGAGGTGGGGAGGACCGTGGGGAAAGTTGCGGGGGCGTATGGCTGGGGCCGGCAGGGGTGGACGCCGCGGGAGCCTCGAACAAAGCCCGCCTAGTTTTGTCCTTTTTTTGACATATTTCCTGCCTTTCCCCTTTTTGGTAGCAGTATGTCTCCTGTCGGGGGACCTAGGAGGCAAATAGGCCGAAAGTGGGGGGTCCTCAACCCTTGGCAGTGGTGGGGGTGGTGGGGAAGAATGCGGGGTGCCCGGGTCATCTTGGGTGGCTTGAGGAGATAAGGGAGACAATGGCGGGCGAGATGAGTCACCACGCTCACCCTCACTCACAGCCTCATCCTCACCAAGTCTTTTGGCTTCTTCCCTAGCTGCCGCGGCCGCCTATTCAAGTATCTGCTTCTTATAGAAGCGTAGCTTGAAAGGCGATTTAGCTGGCGAAGGGCTTGGAGTCGTGTCACTCAACTGAAACTTGGAGAGTGACCTTGAACTCTCCCACTCACTCACTTTCCCCACTTCACTGTCTTCAGCTAAAACAGCTTCCGCAAAAGCTGCTACATCACCTTCATCACTCTCATGTTCACTCGCAAATCCCACAAATTGAGCGTTGGGCGGGCGTCGTAGGGAGCACGGTATCTGACACAGCGGAATCACTATTTGGCGTACTATCCATGATAGCGTCGGGGTAGATACTGTTGTTGTGGCGTAGTTCACGTCTGGTGGCGCCACCTACCCTCCACGATACCAAAAATTTACGCGCGCCATTCGAAAGCATGCACGCAAGCACTCGGAGCCTCAGAGCCCGTCCGGGTTGCGCGGGCCGTGTTTGTTATGGGTTTCTCAGAGCCCAACCGGGTCTGGAGGGTTAAGAATTATTATTATTATTATTATTATTATTATTATTATTATTATTATTATTATTGATAGCCTACTTGGTTATATATACATATTAGGGGTACCGAATGTGTAACATACTTGACAAATGAGTGATTATTTAAACAAAAACGTTCCTCCCTGTTTTCCCTTGTGTAAAGTCAGTGAAAATAGGTTAGCCTAAACAGACCCAGATGCGGAAATAACTTGAGCCGACCATGCCAAGAGAGATATCTATCTTCGTGTAACTGGTAGAGTGTTCGCCTCATAGCCCAAGGGTCCCGGGTTCAATCCCCAGGCCCTGGCATATTTTCGGAAGGCTATTTCAGCATCTAAAGAAGTTTAGGGGAGGTGTGGTGGAGTGGTCATGCCACTGGATTGGTAATCCAATGGACCCGGGTTCAAATCCCGATATGTCAATGGGAAGATATTATTGGGATTGAATTTGCGCTGTACCTAGTATCAGTGCATTACCACAAAGCCCACCGAAATGCCAAAAAATTACCCTCATTGTTCCCTGATTAAATAACACTGTATGAATATTCCCATATTCAAAATATGTTACAGGGGGACAATGCCTAGTGAGTTCACTGCTCAATAGGTGGCGTTCTGAGAGTGAGGGTCTGAGTCTGGAGGGTGAGACGGTGAAGCACTTGGGCAAAGCAACCGGTCGCTTCAGAGATGGAGCTGCTTCGAGCCATGATGGATGCTTCACATGTCTCACTCCCCAGACTGGAACAAGACCTCACGGGCTTCACCGTGTTGAGCGGTGGAATGTACAGGCTCTCAGCCTATGCCCGAGAGGGAGTAGTTGGAATATAGAAAAAAAAAAAAAAAAAAAAAAAAAAAGTGTGTTGATAAAATTGTTCAGATGGTTGAGAGTAAGATCGGAGCTCCATAAATCCTCTTTCGGGTATGGTGTAAAAACCTATTCCTACAGGCTTCCTTGCCCTGTAGGAATAGGTTTTTACACCATACCCGATAGAGGATTTATAGAGCACCGATTTTACTCTCAACCATCTGAACAATTTTACCAACACAGCATCTGGTACACCATGGGAGTAAGCACTGTAGTAGAATAAAAGGACCCCTGCCGAAGGATAAGTCAGAAATAGAGAAATTTGAGTGCGTAGTGTGCAACAGCGAGCTTGTGTTAAGTGACGATCCTGTGGCTGTGAACTTTGGAAATGAGTCATTGGAACTGGTGGACAAGTTTTATTACCTAGGAGATACCATCTCTGCCGGTGGTGGGGCCGAGGCTGCCACTGTCGCTAGAATTAGATGTCGCTGGGGGAAGTTCAGAGAACTGCTGCCAATCCTGACCATGAAAAGAATGCCTCTCCCCTGAAGGGAAAGGTGTATGCCTCATGTGTTAGAAGTGCAATGACGCATGCCTCAGAAACATGGGCCATTAACCTCTCTGCTACACAGCCCATGTAGTATACACCATACCCCTGTGCGTAGGTATTTACATTCATTTCTCACTAAAATAGTTAATTTACCATAAATATAATTAATACTTATCCATATGCGCCTATTTTACGTTTAATATGAAGATGGCAACATGTTACAACAATAAAACAAGTGGGAATAGTGTTTGGGGGGTGACAAACATGAAATATTGCAGAGCGGTTCATTCATGAAGTTGACAGTGAGCGAGAGTACACCCTCCCTCCACGAGCTCTGGCGAGAGACTGGAGGTAGTTAGGGCTACTAGTCTCTCTCTCTCGCCTCCATCCACAACCTCTCTTTCCACCTTGGAACCAGGTTGGGATTTTTGACGCCATAAATAAACCGATAATTACAGGAATAAGAGAAAAATAGGTGATAATTGAAGGGGAGGGGGGGGGGGGGAAGGAGGGGAATTTGACAGATGTGAAGTGATATAAGGTATGGAAAAAAAAAAAAAAAAAAAAAAAATGTCAAGTGCTACTGGGGCCTTTTAAAAGTTTTTCTTTAGGCCTAGGATCTTAAGAGTCTCCCCGCAGTCGCCCAGTAAAACCTCTTAACCTGACAAGCGCGATATAGACATAGGTGCTAGGGTAGTTATTTGTGCATTTCTAGCCCTGGATTCTGACAGAATTCGTTATATTTACAATATAAACCATTATTTGTTTTCGGTATGCTTTTATTTTACATATATGATGTATATATGAACCTTCAAGAGTGCTAAAATAAGTGGGAAAAGCATTTGGGTGGTGAAAAACGAAGATATTGGCCACCCGGTCATAATCTCAGGCGAGAGAGAGACACAGGCAGCCCTCCCCTCTCGCTGTCTGGGAGTCAACTGAGACGAGTGGGGCGGTGTGTGCCGGTGTCTGGGTGTTGCATAACGATCTTTTATGCAACCCACTTGTGCTACATTATCGCGGGAGAGAAAAATAACCGATAAATGATGATAATAAGAGGAAAAATAGGTGATAATTGAGGAGGGGAGGGAGGGGGGAATAAGGTGGGGAAGGAGGGGAGGGGGGGGGGTGAGATTTACATGGATGAGTACTGGAGGGGAATTATCTCACCTAGAGACAAATTCCTTTGTTTTGATAGGCCCTTTTTTTTTATGGAAGGCTTTTTTTATGGTCCTGCTTCCGTGAGGCCTATCGCGTTCCCTATAGGAAGCCTTACGTGAGGCCTATCGCGCTTGCCGGGTTAAGAGTCTCCCCACAGCTGCCGGGTTAAAGTAGAGGATGTCAACAGAATGGAACGAGATGAGAATGGTGAGATGGATGTGTGGGGCCAGGCTGCAGGATAGAATAACAAATGATGAGTTAAGGAGACGCTTAGGTATAAAGAGTATTAGCGAGGCGATGCGTACAAGTAGACTGGGATGGTATGGACATGTGGAGAGAATGGATGAACAAAATTGGGTGAAAAAATGCAGGTCTGTGATTGTGGAGGGAGCTGCACCAAGGGGTGGACCGAGGAAGACCTGGGATCGGACTATACATGCCGATCTCAAATCCAAAAACTTGACAAGTGAAGCAGCCCTTAACAGGGTTGCTTGGAACGCCGCCATTAGGACAAGAGACTGAAACTGCACGTATGTACATAACATTTTACGTAAAATTTTAAGACTGAGTGTTCCACACATACGTGCAGTTTCAGTCTCTTGTCCTAATGGCGGAGTTCCAGGCAACCCTGTTAACCCTTGGAATCCGGGAGGCCTCATATGAGGCAAAACGTATTATGGTTAGGAGTCCGGGAGGCCTCATATGAGGCAAAATCAAAATCAAAGCGTTCAAATTGCACGGGCGGATTTTTGTTTGTATTTACCTAATTGTAGTTTACAGGAGTTGAGCTAAGCTCGTGTTGTCCCGTCTCTCAGTCTACTTTTTATCCAATTTTGTCTTGAAAATATGGATGTTCCTTGCCCCTACCACCTCCTCCTCCAGCCCATTCCATTTGTCTATACATCTATAGGGGAAGCTAAACTTCCTGATATCGTTCTTGCAGGTAGGTCTTTTTACTTTGTAGCTGTGGCCTCTAGTTATTCCTGTATCCATAATTAATATATCCTCCCTATCCAGCCTCTCCAGCCCCCGGGTACATTTGTACATCATTATCATGTCTCCCCTCTCTCTCCTCTCTTTTAGACTCGGTAAATTTAATTTGTCTAGCCTCCCTTCATATGGCAGTTCTCTGACTTGGAACCAATCTAGTGACTGCTCTCTGGATTCTTTCTAACTTGTGAATATGCTTCTTTTGACAAGTGTGCGTGGGCGACCGCAGCGCCACCAAGCACAAACTACCAGGCAGCATCAGTTCTTATCTCGCACCCAAGATGGCTGGAGCTAACCCAAAAAAAATTGCTGTGTCCGATTCAACGCCCGCCGCCGCGACCTGTAAGCTTAAGAAAGGCAAAGCTAAAACGACCAAGAAAACGTTGCTAAGTCCCGGTGGTGTTGCACGTGTGCTAAAAGAGTTAAGTGATCATGACCTTAGTGAGATTGAGAGTGATTTTGACAAAGAGCATGTGGTTGTTGAAGATCTTGATGAAGTGGAAGATGGCGAAGAATTCCAGGGCTTTCATAGCACTGATGATGACGATGGTGATGATGATATTGATGACAATGTTGGATGCGGTGAACATCATCAAGGTGATGAAAGTGTTAGTGAAATGGGAAGTGTCCTACCCGCATCACGTGAACGTGACCCGGCGCGCATGCTTGCGACCCCGGCGTCGGCTGTGGGGACTCCTTCCCCGGCAAAAATAGCCAGTTATTTCTATAGGAGAGCTGTGCTGGATAGTGCAAGGAAGCAGGCACGGGAGGCGGCCGAAAGGGAAAGAGGTGAAGATGCTGATAGTGAGGATGAGAGTGAAGAGTTGAGCGTGGGTAGGCCTATTCCTTTGTCTCCCGGGCCCTCGTCACCCGCGGCTGGTGCGTCATTGACCCCGCATGACCCACAGCCCTCAACAAGTGGTGCAAGTGGTGCGGAATTGTCCCCGCATGACCCACAGCCATCAACAAGCGGTGCAAGTGGTGCGGTATTGTACCCGCATGACCCACAGCCATCAACAAATGGTGCAAGTGGTGCGGTATTGTACCCGCATGACCCACAGCCATCAACAAGTGGTGCAAGTGGTGTGGTCTTGTCCCAGCATGACCCACAGCCATCAACAAGTGGTGCAAGTGGTGCAAGTGGTCAACGCACCTCCAGAAGGGCTTTGTTCACGGCCACAGGGGGGGCACAAAGCAGCACCTCAGGCCCCAAGCTGCCCCTAAAACGCTCTCGTCGTCGCCTAAAAACTTCAGAGCCAACTAGCTCACCTTCACCACCCACTAGCCGCCCACGCCAGCAGTCGCCACCTGATGTATCACCACCAACTGATGACCAGGATCCCACCTATGACCCTGAAGACACCCACGAATATGGCCGCCCTTCAAGATATATGGACGACCACGGTGCAGATTCTGGGGATGATAATTATGACCTACCAGACGACCCTGTTGTGGACGAAGCTGAGTGGGTGGACGACCAAGCACCCCGCCGTGGCCGTGGACGTCCCCGTGCTCGGGGTGGCCGTGCCCTTGGACGTGGACGTGGACGTGGACATGGCCGTGCCAGGGGCCCTGCTGGTCAGCGTGGGCGTGGCCGCGGCCATGCCGCCCCTGCTGCTGCCGACGCCCCTGCTGCCCGTCCCCGTGCCAGGCATGCTGATGTCTGGACGTGGGAGGATGGGGCCACCTTTCAGCCACAAGATGCCACATTTGATGACGCCCAAAATGCCGCAGGGATTGATCCATCTTTCCCAGCGGGACCCAACTCAACACCTGCTGAGCTGTTCAAGGCCTTTTTCGACAATGATGTCATGTCATATGTTGTCGATGAGACCAATAAGCAGAAGGCCCTCAGTGACCACCTCAGCGGCAAGACCCATAGTTCCCACATGAAGGCCTGGAAGCCTGTCACCATTGCCCAAATGTATGTGTTAATAGCACTGACCATGCTCATGGCACATGTGAAGAAGCATCGGCTGGCAGACTACTGGATCACAGGCGACATAATTGCCACACCTGCTTTTGGCAAACTTATGTCCCGGGACCGCTACTTCGCCATACTTGGTAACCTGCACTTCGTTACCAACACCAATGTACACAAAACAGACCGCCTGTGGAAGATAAGGGGATTCTACGACATGATGAAGGCCAAGTTTTCCACATTCTTGAAGCCTTTTCAAAAGGTCGTGATCGACGAGTCTCTTGTGCTGTTCCGGGGGAACCTTCACTTCCGGCAGTACATACCATACAAGAGACATCGATTCGGCATCAAGCTCTTCGTCCTCTGCGACTGTAAGACGGGTTATGTGCTGGACTTCATTGTCTACAGTGGGAAGGAGGGTGAGGTTCTTGCAGATCAAGAAATAGGGTTCGGTGGAGCAGTGGTGAAGGCGATGATGGATCGCTACTTCAACAAGAACCACATACTCTACACGGACAACTATTATACGTTCCCCATCCTCACCAAGTACCTGAACAGGCAGAAAACCCAGACTGTGGGCACAGTACGGGGGACGAGGAAGAACATGCCGGAATTCCCCAAAAAGAACAAGAAGAAGGACATCTTCCTCAAGCAACATGGTCCGATGCTGGCAATCCATTGGCACGACCAAAGGAAGGTCAACATGATCAGCACCATCCACAAGGGCAACCTGGTTGACTCTGGCAATGTCAACCACAGGACCAGGGAGCCCATCATGAAGCCAAACGCAGTTATGGACTACAACATAAACATGCGTCTGGTGGACAACTCAGACATGCAGGTCAGCTTCATTGACTGCCTGCGGACCTCCTGCAGGTGGTATAAGAAGTTCTTCCTGCACATGATGGATGTGTCTGTGCTCAACTCGTACAACCTGTACAAGCTGATGAACCCCACAATGCCCAGGAAGTACACCAACCTTCGGAGATTCCAGAAACAGCTCATTCTGGATCTCATTGGGGAATATGCCGTGTCTGAGGATGCCCCACGAGCTCAACATATGCCAGGAGCTGGCACCATGGACCGCACATACGCTTCCGAACACCACAAGAAGCACAGGATCGTCGCCCTTCCAGTAGCTGCTGGTCGCAAGACCCAGAAATGGTGCCATGTCTGCAGCAACACCACCCGAAGACCCCAGACAAACACCAAAACCTCGTATCAGTGCCAGGAATGTCAGGTAGCACTGTGCATCACGCCTTGCCACGATGATTTCCACATCCTGGTAAACTTCTAAGTGGCACTGACCCTGAGAACACTAGTGAAAGTGACACTAAAACAATAAAACACTATGTGCAAGTGAAAGTGACACTAAAAACAATACAACAGTATGTGCAAGTGAAAGAGACACAACAACTATATATAAGAGTAACTATTCAATAAGTATTTATAAGTGAAACCTGTAATAAGTGAAAGTGACACTAAAACAATATAACAATATGTGCAAGTGAAAGAGACACAACAACTATATATTAGAGTAACTATTCAATAAGTATTTATAAGTGAAACCTGTAATAAGTGAAAGTGACACTAAAACAATATAACAATATGTACAAGTGAAAGAGACACAACAACTATATATTAGAGTAACTATTCAATAAGTATTTATAAGTGAAACCTGTAATAAGTGAAAGTGACACTAAAAACAATATAACAATATGTCTAAGTGAAAGAAACAACCAAATGTAATAATTACAAATGTCAAATACGATACCGTACGGTACTGTACGCTTGCGTAGCCTAGCCAAGCCTCTAACCTAGTAAGTGAAAGTGACACAAAATGTATAACAAGTAATAATAACTCAATAATAACAGTGAGAGTGACAATAATTCATAACAAGAAGAGTAATAAAAGTGAAAGTGACACAATACTATTACAATCAAAGTGAAAGTGACACAATAATATTACAATAAGTGAAAGCGCCGAAAATATGTTTCATATAACTCAAATAATGGTTGAACAAGTAATAAATGACACAATATCACATTATCTCCATAAAAACATAATATCGTGTACCGGAACAAAAGCCACGGGAGCGACGAGTGACAGTGCGTGCTAGCCAGGGCCGCGGCGAAGCGTTCGGACACAGGCGAAAATACGCGGGAAATTACCTCCATTCCCATCATCATATCTCGGCAACCATTTGTCGTAGTGATGTCAACTCAACGCCATTCTACAGACGAAGGTTGGTTCTACACTATGCAATTTAGTTGACTGCTCTAGGTGGTCTCAATCAGTAGATATCGAATTATGAAGATAGCAATTTTTCAGGAATACCGCCGGACACGACGATCGCCTCATATGAGAGCCCCCGGATCCGGAGGGTTAAGGGCTGCTTCACTTGTCAAGTTCTTGGATTTGAGATCGGCACGTATAGTCCGATCCCAGGTCTTCCTTGGTTCACCCCTTGGTGCAGCTCCCTCCACAATCACAGACCTGCATTTTTTCACCCAATTTTGTTTATCCATTCTCTCCACATGTCCATACCATCCCAGTCTACTTGTACGTATCACCTCGCTAATACTCTTTATACCTAAACGTCTCCTCAGCTCAACATTTGTTATTCTATCCTGTAGCCTGGCCCCACACATCCATCTCACCATTCTCATCTCATTACGTTCCATTCTGTTGACATCCTCTACTTTAACCCTCTCACCACGGAAGGGCTCTTGAACGCCCATAAAAAAGCATATAACAGGTAACCGGAAGGCCTCTTGAACGCCCAGTGGTTGAAAGCCTGTGAGCTTCGTGTGCGAGGCGTCGGTCCGACGCATGTAAACAACAGCCGGCTGGACCGACGCCCCGCATCTCCGGCCACAAGAAGGAGAGCGTCGCTTGTTCGTGTGTGCCTGTATGTTGTTGTTAAGTATCGAAAAGTGGTGTAAAGTGGCTGTTTTGGCCATAAAGTTATCTCCAATGAAATCATCATCACAGCTCAACCAGTTGACTTAGAGAGCTCTACTTAATGCCATTCTACAGGTAAATAACACAGCTACGCTTGGGGATGCGCGGGAATGCGGGAAGCAGTCTGATTAACGAATATACGGTAGCCTAGCCTAGACGTTTTTCGGCCAAAACACCCGGGTTTCGAGGAATATATATATAATACATAGCCGGGGCTGGAGGGTTAACGGCCCATGTTTCTGAGGCATATGTCATTGCACTTCTAACACATGAGGCATACACCTTTCCCTTCAGGGGGAGAGGCATTCTTTTCATGGTCAGGATTGGCAGCAGTTTTCTGAACTTCCCCCAGCCACACCTAATTCTAGCAACAGTGGCAGCCTCGGCCCCAGCATGTGTGGAGCACTCCGTCTTAAAATGTATTCATCTGGCTTAATGTGTTCTAAGTGGTTTTAAGAATGGTTCATTGGTTGAGGATAAAGTGAAGAAAATCATGTTTAATAAGTTTTGTTTAGATAAAAGTGCAGATAATCTGGCTTAATGCGTTATAAGTGGTTCTAAAAGGGGTTCTAAGAATGGTTCATAGGGAAGGGGATGATGATATGGCACATGTGACACCTGGATTTACCTTTGGACTGTACTTGATGTCCACTGCTTTGGACTGTACCTGGAGATTAGTGGAGCAGAGGAACAGTCATTGTGGATCAAAGTGAGTATCCTTTAATCATTGGGTACATATTAATGTTATTAGGTAGGTCAAAATAGTGTATTTGAGGGTCCAAGATGGGTGAGTTTAGTACGACCTAAGTCTATTTCCCATTGAAACCTATGTTAAACACTGCCCACGTATCCGCGGAACAGCGTATCCGGGGAAAATACACGGTACGACATAGGCGCGGATACGGGGCGTGCACTTTAATTTCAAAGATATCCCCAACTGGGTAAAAAAAAAATATATATTAATAAATAAATAAAATATAATAAAATAAAAACAATAATAATACAGTAATTTTTAGGAAAAAAAATACGTAGCAACGATAAACGAACAACCAGCCTCGGATGCTGTGTTGACGAACCCCGACCGACTATGGACAAGCCTACGGACATTCTGAGAATAGGTACCGTACATGGAACGTGAGTGGCATGAATGATGGCGCAAAAGAGAGAGAGGTACTGGAAGTGTTAGTGAATGCCAGGCTGAATATATGTGGAATGACGGAGACCAAATGGAAGGATACAGATGTGAGAGAGTGGGAGTGTGGAATGGGTGTGTGTGCTGGAGTGAGTGAGGGAGCAACGAGAGAAGGTGCATGTTTGTTTGTAAGTAACAAATGGAAGGAGTGTGTAAGAGAATATGGGTCTGTGGGTTCAAGGATTGTGTGGGTGAGAATGAAAGTAGGAATACAAACGTGGGTGATTGTGTGTGTGTATGCTCCGACAGAGGATAAACTTGTAAGAGAGAAAGAGGAGTTCTGGGTGAATGTGGAGGCATGCCTGGATAGGTTAGACAAGAATGAAAGAATATTTCTGATTGGGGATATGAATGGTAAGGTGGGTGATAGGAAAGTTGATGGAGTGGTGGGAGGGTGGGGGGTACCGTCAGAGGTGAATGGGAATGGTAGTGCACTTGTGGACGTATGCGTGGGGAGGAGGTTGTGGATAGCCAACACCTTCTTCCGACACAGAATGATACACAGGTACACATGGAAAGTGGTGTGGACGATGAAGGATAAGACAGTGGTGGAACGAAAGTCACTGATTGATTATATATGTGTGGATGAAAGAATGACAAAATCTGTGATGGATGCTAGGGTGTATAGGGGTATTGGAGGGGGGTCTGTCTGATCATTATGTAGTAGTAGCTAAGGTTAGGATACAAAAGAAGTGGGTAAGGAGAGCTGGAGGGAGGAGAGAGGAAGGGGGAATGGTGAGGAGGGTGGAGAGGCTACAGGAGGAGGAAATCAGTGAAGAGTACCGGAGAGCAGTAGAGAGACGACTAGGTGGGTTCGACCTGGAGGAAGTGGAGGAGATGAGCAAGGTGTTTAAGGAAGAGATCTGTGCAGTGCATGTGAGGAGGTGTGGAGTGAGGAGAAGAGGGAGGGGAGTGGAAGGTACAGCATGGTGGACAGAGATGCAAAAATAGCTGTGGAAGACAAAAAGAAAGCGTATAGAGAGTGGTTGAGTAGTAGAGGGAATGAAGATTTGGAGAGGCAGAAACGAGCGAGGTACGTGGAGAGAAAGAGAGTGGTGAAGAGAGTAGTGAAAGTAAGAGAAGAGTAGATGAGGAATTTGGAAGGAATCTGAGTGTAAAATGGAGGGAGTGTAAGAAACTGTTCTGGAAAGAAGTCAAGAAAGTTAGGGAAGGTAGCAAGGGAAACAGTAAGGGTGTGAAAGATAAGAATGGGAGAATGTTAGCCGAGAAGCAAGAGGAGTCGATAGATGGAGGGAGTACTTCAATGAGTTGCTAAATGTAAGGAATGAAGAGCCAGAAAACATAGTTGGATATGGTATGGGAGGGAGAAGAGGAGAAGTAGTGGAGGAGGAGGTGGGGATCAGGAGGTCAGAAGTGTGGGAAGCTATGAAAAGAGTGAAGTTGGGGAAAGCACCAGGAACAGATGGAGTGTGTGGGGAAATGTTGAGGTATGGTGGTGAGATAGTGATCGAATGGGTATGGAAAATGTGCAAACTAGCATGGGAGAAGGGGAATGCACCCAATGACTGGAAGACTGGCATAATAGTCCCCCTATATAAGGGTAAAGGGGAAAGAGGAGTGTGTGGTAACGACCGAGGCATATGTCTTTTAAGCGTAGTAGGGAAGGTGTACAGTAGCGTAGTGATTGAGAGAGGGAGAGTGAGAACGGAGAAATGGATAGGCGACGAGCAGGGAGGTTTTAGGAAGGGAAGAGGATGTGTAGATCAGATTTTTACCCTGAATTGTGTTGTGGAGAAATATCTGGAGAAGCAACAAAAGGTGTATGTTGCCTTTATGGACTTGGAGAAGGCCTATGACAGAGTGGATAGAGAAGGCATGTGGAAAGTACTTAGAATATATGGAGTAGATGGCAAGTTGCTGAAAGCAGTGAAGAGCATGTATGAGGGTGCAAAGGCGGCAGTACGTGTGGAGAATGAGCAGAGCGAGTTCTTTGACCTGAGTGTTGGGTTGAAACAGGGGTGTGTGATGTCCCCGTGGTTGTTTACTGTATATATGGATGGAGTCATGAAAGAAATACTAGGAAGATCAGTGGATGTTGGTGTATCGCTGAAAAGGGAGGGAAATGAGTGGAAGCTGCCTATACTGCTGTTTGCGGATGACACAGTTCTGATGAGCGATAATGAATGGGAGTTGCAGGGTCTGGTAAATGAGTTTGGAACAGTGTGCGAAAAACGGAATTTGAAGGTAAATGCGGGGAAAAGCAAGGTTATGATCTTCGAAAGGGGTGAAGTCACAGAGTGTGAGGTGAAGTTGAACGGTCAGGCTATGGAGATCGTCAGCTCTTTTAAGTATCTGGGCAGTGTGTTGAGTAAAGATGGGACTGTGGATGAAGAAGTGCGGGAGAGGGTGCAACAAGGGAAGAGGGTTGTAGGAACGTTGAAAGCAGTAACAAGAAATAGAGCGGTCAGTATGGAAGTGAAGAAGTCCTTGCATGACAGTGTGGTAATCCCGACACTAACTTACGGAAGCGAAGCATGGACGTTCGTGGAGAGACTCAGACCAAGAGTGAGAGCGGTGGAAATTAGCTACTTGAGAAGTGCGTGCGGAGTTACATGGAGGGATAGACAGACGAATGAGGAAGTAAGAAGGAGGTGTGGTGTGGAGGTAGATGTGCTGGAAAGTGTGAAAAGGAACAACTTGAGATGGTTCAGCCATATGGAACGTATGGGAAGCGAGAGAATGATTAAGAGGGTGTACGAGAGCGAGGTGGAAGGACAGAGAGGGAGAGGTAGACTGAAGGAGAGGTGGAGGGATGGAGTGAGGAGGGATGGAGTGAGGAGGTATATGAATGAAGGCGGTGCTGGTTGGGAGGAGGGGCGTCGACTGACGGGACAGAGGTGCTTGGGGGCAGTTCGTTCGTGGCCACCCCTTCGGGGATCATGGCGTCAGGCAATAGATAGACAGAATACCTAAGGACACAGAAAATCACTATACAGTAAACCCCCGCTAACTCGGACTCTTTTTAGTCGGAAACCCGCACTTCTCGGAATGGCATCGGCCTCTCGGAAATGTCCCTGTATATCTCGGAAATTTCCGAGTTGGACGGGATTTGTGTCCGGTTTACAATGTTCTCTCACTCGGTTTTAAGTGATTTTAGGATGTGCCTTTTAATTATTGTGTTAATATTAATTACTATGTATTGTACTGTCCCTGAAAACATAATAAGGTTCGTATTTGTCATTAATATGATGAATTTCACATGTAAAAAAAAAAAAAAATTAACTCAATTTTCTCTGATGCGGACTTTCCTCTTCTAATTCGGAATTTTCCCTCTCTTAAGTCGGACATAAGTCGGACTTCGGACATCTCGGAAAATCGGGCTTCTCGGAAGTGGTCTCCCCCCAATTAGTCCGAGTTAGCGAGGGTTTACTGTATTGATCATCTCCAAACCCTTGGTTTCTCCTGTAAAGCATCCATTAAAAAACGGCCAACTGACCATGGCAAAACTGTCTCTAGATTAATTTGTCTTGACATGCTTTTTTATATGTTCATTCATGCTCCTATTGCTATATAATTATTAATATTCAATGCCACAGAGGAGGCAAATTTGACTGGTATCTGGGTTAGACATAAACACAAAGTATAACCATTCTAATTCTCCCAATCCTATCCTATTTTTGTTCTCCCAACCCTAATACATCAACCTGCCCCATAGTAGCCCTCTCCATGTAGTAAAATAAACTACAATAAACTTAGCTGAATATATCTTGGAATAACTTTTATAAGGTCATAGTAATAAGAGCAGGCACAGTAAATCCAATTCTAACAACCTAAGAACAGCCTATTGCAGCTTTCCAAACAAATTTAACTATAATACATACATACAAACATAAATTGTAAGACCAAGTGTTTCACACGAGGTGCAGTTTCAGTCTCACATCTTATTGGTGGCATTCCAAGCAGCCCTGTTCACAGCTGCCTCACTTGTCAGGTTTCTAAATTTGTGATCAGAGAGCATAGTCAGATCCCACATTTGTCTAGGTTTACCCCTTCGTGCAGCATCCTCCACGTTCATAGACTTTAATCTTTTCATCCAGTTTAGTTCAACCATCCTCTCTACATGCCCAAACCATCCAAGCCTGCTTGTATGCATCTCGTCACTGATTCTCTCGATACCTAATAGTCTCTTCAGCTCTTCACTAGATGTCCATCTTGCAGTTTGGCCCTACACATTTATCTCAACATTCTTTTTTTGTTACGTTCCATTCTGTTGATATCATCCGCTTTGACGGGCATGTTTCTGAAACTTAGGTCATTGCCCATCTAATGCACGAAGCGTACACCTATCCCTTCAAGGGGAGTGGGAGTCTTCTCATGGCAGTAGTAGTAGTAATCGTTCCCTAGGCTGCCTGGCCGAACAGCCTCAAGCTCCTAAGGAAGGCCACGGCCCAGAGTCGGACTGGGTTTTCCCACAAAGTTCTCAAGGAGTGTGTGTTGTATTGTTGGCATAAGAGGTTGTGTGTTATACAGTCTTCCAAAATGTGTTTGATAGTGTGCAGTGTTGTGTTACAACCCAGACAGGTGTCCTGGATGAGTCATCCAGCCTCTTCTGACAACTCAGAAGGGCTGGATGGTGCCCACATCGCAGGCTAGATTGGTGAACTCTGTACATACATACTCATACATACAAGTTTAACCCTCCAGCCTCGGCTATGTATTCTATAAATATTACCCAAAACCGGGGGGATTTGGCCGAAAAAACGTCTCGCCTAGGCTACCGTATCTTTGTTATTTTGACTGCTTCCGCATTCCCACGCATCCCTAATAATAGATGTGTTTCGTACCTGTAGAATGGCATTGAGTAGAGCTCTCTAAGTCAACTGGTTCAGTTGTGATGACGATTTCCGTGGAGAGAACTTTGTGGCGATGTCAGCCATATGAGCCACTTTTCACTACTAAACCAACAACATACAGTCACACACAAACAAACGACGCCTCTCCTTCTTGTTTTCGGAGGTGCGCGGCGTCGGGCATACCGGCTGTGTTTATATGCGTCGGACGGACGGCTTTCAAAACAAGCTTACAGGCTTTCAAGCTGCCGGAGCCTCAGAGCCCTTCCGGGGTCCGCGGGCCGCGTTTGTTATGGGTGCCTCAGAGCCCAACCGGGTCTGATGGGCTAAGGACCGTTTTGTCCACAGGGAATGTGGTTACAGTCTCACGTCCTAAATGGCGGCTTTCCAGGCGGCCCTGTCAAGGGCTGCCTCTAATGTCAAGGTCTATATTTTGAGATCGGACCAGAGCACCTGATCCCATGTCATTCTATGTCTACCCCTACGCGCAGCTCCCCTCACGTTCACAGTCCGGCATTTCCTAACCCAGTTCTAATCATCCATTCTCTCCACGTGTCCAAACCAACCAAATCGGCTCGTGCGCATCACTTCACTGACACTCCTAATGCCCAGATGCCTTCTTAATTCCTCGCTCGATACCCCGTCCTAGGTTCGAGTCCTTGGAGTACCACATATATTCATTAGTTTCATTGATTTAATTAATTAGGTTTATTTGTAAGTTAATTGGTGTTGGTGAATATATATGAATTAACCTCACACATCTATCTCACCATTCTCTTCTCATTCCGTTCCATTCTATTGATATCCTCCGATTTAACCGGCCACGTCTCGAAGGCATAGGTCATCGCACTCCTAACACATGAGGTAAACACCTTCCCTTTAAGGTGGGGTGGGAGCCCTCTCATGATCAGGAGCGGCAGCAGCTCTAAACTTTCGTTCGTAGCCACCCCTTCGGGGATCACGGTGTCAGGCAATAGATAGATAGATGTTTCGAAGATGTTATGATCTGGAAAATGGTGTAGTGACTGATGATTATGGAGTTTAGAAATGATAATTATTGTACCAATAACTATGTAAATTATGTTACTATGGTTTTATCGAGTTATTCGTTCGGTTTTATTGAGTTATTCGTTCGGTTTTATTGAGTTATTCGTTCGGTTTTATTGAGCTATTCGTTCGAGCACTTGTGAATTCATATGAAGATTGAGAGCTCTTTTAGATCAGTAAAATTATTATAATTATTATTATTATTGTTATTAAAGAAGTAATCCCATCCGCCAATCAGGGGGCGGGATTCGCCCAGTTAAAGAGACCAAATGTACCCTTCATCACATACCAGAAAGACAACAGTGCCACACCCCTGCTCTCTACCAATCAGAGGCCTCCAATGACGCAGCAGGATAAACTAACTACGAGGCCTTCCTCCTCCTCGTCAGTAACTTCGCTCCCAGTGCCTTCACGCATATTTTATCCTGGTCGTATATGTCATAATACCTTGGTGCCACCTTTGAACTCCCGTCAGCCACTAAAAAACATCTTGAACCAGCTGCCAGAATATATTGAAGATCGACTGGAGCAAGAGAGAGAGGAGAGACACATTCAAACGCAGAGGAATAGACAGACTCCACCCGGCAGCACGGCTCGACCAATCAGAGAGCGCCCAGCCGTGAGGGAGGGGTATATCAGGAGGTCGGCGGGGCTGCACAAGTAATTCACCCCTCGGCACTCAGAGGGAGCGGAGCTGACCTCTCCCGACACAGACGACCCAGGCCTTACCCTTGGCACTCTGGGAAGAACCACAAAGTCTGTTCCAAGTCTCCAGACACCTAGCAACACCAACTCCACAACGGCTCAGATACACCTTAAGTATCCTGAGGCCTGCAGGCACATAGCTGGCCTACAAACATACAGCCAAGCAGTACGAGAAGTCCATCAAGTGGTAGATGGAACAGAGCGAATGGAGGCAGTCTGCTAGCCCGCTTTGAATTGGTGAAGAAGACACAACCAAACTTTTGATTTAAGGACCCTTATTGGGCCCGAACAGACTCATAAAAGAAAGATAAATGTTAAGACTACCAGGGGTGTTATTTGAAAGAAGAAAGTATGATGTGCTTACACTGAATGAAACAAAGAAGAAAGGAGAGGCAGATGTTGATTTTGGAAACATGATGGGTGGGGGGTCTGGAGTGGATGAGGGAGTCTGGGGGAAAGAGGGAGTGGCTATTATTGTGAAGGAGGAGTTGAGAGTTTATAAAAGAGTGGAAAGAGGTATCATCAAGGCTAATGTGGGTGCGAATGCAGTTTAAGGGTGAAAGGTGGGTTTTTGTAAGTGCGTATGGACCAGGAAGTGAAAGAGAGTTGGACGAGGTAGAGGGATTTTGGGAGGATTTGAGAGATTGTCTACAAGGGTTTGATGAAAATGAAAATGTTATAGTTTTAGGGGACCTAAATGCTAGGGTAGGAAATGAGCCTGTTGAGGGAGTCATCGGTAGTTTTGGTGTGGATGGTGTAAATGAGAGTGGAGAAAGACTGAAAAATTTATGTGGCAAGTGCAGATTGAGTGTAGGAAATACGTTCTTCAAAAAAAGGCGTATACATAAGTACAAATGGCATAGACTTGTGAGGGGAGAAATTGTAGAGAGGGCATTGATGGATTGTGTGCTGGTGACAGGGGAGGGATTGTGTGGACTGCTGGATGTGGGTGTGATGAGAGGTGGGGCGGAGGGTGTGTCGGATCGTTGCCTGGTGGAGGGAGGGCTGTGAGTTGGGAGTTACAGGAGAGTGAGAGTGAAGTAAGAGAGGTAATAAAAGTTAGTGAGTTAGAGAGGAGTGCAAAAGAGAGGGAGTACAGGGAGGGGCTGGATGAAAAGTGGATGGAAGTGGGAGAGATGGAAGAGAGAGAGAGAGAGGTAGAGGTTGAGTGGCAGAAGTTTGGGGAAGGAGTGAAGGCAAGTGCAGAGGTGGTGTGCGGTGGAAGGAAAGTAGGAGGCGAAGGTATCAGGAAAGGAAGCGAGTGGTGGAATGATACGGTGAGAAAGGCAGTTGAGGAGAAGAGATAGTGTTTTGAGAGAGTTTTACAGGATGGTAGTGTTGAGGTATGGGAGAGGTACAAGGAGAAAAGGAGAGAGGCAAAACGGAAAATTAGAGAAGCGAAAAAAGATGCAAACGAAAGGTGGGGTCAGGGGTTGAGTGAGAATTTTGAAGAACGAAGAAGGATGTTTTGGAAGGAGGTAAATAGAGTGGGGAAGGGAGGACAAAAAAGGGAAGAGTCAGTGAAAGATGCATATGGAGAATTGCTAGTGGAACCAGTTGAAGTGAGGAAAAGATATGCCAAATGTTTTGAATCTTTGTTAAATGCAGGAGATGGAAAAGAGGCAGTGATTGAAGCGGTGGTTGATGGAGATGGGTTGCCCGGGCCACCCAGGTGGCGGGGAGTGAGTGAAGGGATTGAGGAAGATGAGGTGAAAGAAGCGGTGAAGCAGGTGAGAGCGGGAAAGGCGGAGGGTTTGGATGGTGTTGCTGTGGAGTGTGCGGAGAAGGGTGGAGATGTGATGGTGGATGGGTTGGTGAGACTTTTCAATGTGTGTTTTGCTGTATCAATGGTACCAATAAACTGGAAGAGAGCATGTATTGTGCCGTTGTACAGGGGGAAGGGAGATCGGCAGGAGTGTTCAAGTTATAGAGGTATTAGTTTGTTGTCAGTGGTTGGAAGGCCGTATGACGGGGTGTTGATAGAGAGGATAATAAAGTGTACGGAAGTTGCAATAGGAGAAGAACGGCGCGTTTTTTTGGGGGGAGGGGGGTACGTGGATCAGATGTTTGCAGTAAGAGAGGTGTTTAGAGAAGCATAAGGAGATATTTTGGGCTTTAATGGATTTGGAAAAAGCGTATGATCATGTTGATCGTGAAGCAGTGTGGAAGGTGTTAAGGATTTATGAAATTGTAGGAAATTTGTTAGAAGCAGTTAAGAGTTTTTATGAAGGGAGAAGAGCATGTGTTAGAGTGGGGGATGGTGAGTTGAGTGAATGGTTTGAGGTAAAGATAGGTTTGCGACAGGGTTGTGTAATGTCACCATGGCTGTTGAATATGTTTATGGATGGTGTGGTGAGGGTGGTGAAAATGAGAAATATGGGAAGAGGATTGGGTTTAGTAGGAAAGAGTGGTAGAGATTGGGAGTTGTTGTTGTTGTTGTTCCCTAAGCTGCCTGGCCAAACAGCCCCGAGTCCCTAAGGAAGGCCATGGCCACGGTCGGGCTTTCCCACAGAGCTCTCAAGGAGAGTTGTTGTTCTTGTTGTTGCTGTTCCCCAGACTGCCTGGCCGAACAGCCCCAAGGCCCCGAGAAAGGCCAAGGCCATAACCGAGCGCCCCCACAGAACCCTTCCTGCCTACCACAATAAAGCCTGGGTGACCGAAGCCACTCCATGGCGGGGAGCTGAGGAGGGTGCGGAAACGCCCGGGAAACCAAAGCCCCACCCAGGGCCCTCTGTGCCCTTCAGCAATTATGAAGAGAAAGTTGAGGGGCAAAGGAAAAATGTGATGCATTGGCTTCCAATCTTGGTAGATTGGGAGGTCAATCCACGGAAGAGACGCCGTCACTTGAGATCTAGAAAATATATAAGTAAAAGGAACAGTCAGAGTAAGCTATGGGTTTGGCAGAGATCACTCAGTTCTCACTCTGATAGACCAGCCCATCGCCACATGACTAGAACCGAATCCTCTCAGCATCAGCTAGGAAAGGCCCTAGAAAGCCACCTTTGGCGGGGGGATAGCTCCCCTATTTCAACCCCTTTCGGGGATGGGCACCCGCCCTCTCAAGGAGTGTAGATTGTGTTGTTGGCGTAAGTGGTTGTGTGAAATGCAGTCTTCTATGATGTGTTTAATAGTATGGGGTGCTGTGTTACAACCTGGGCAGGAGTCGACGACGGAGAGATTGGGAGTTGGGGAGAGATTGGGAGTTGAATCAGTTGCTATTCGCTGATGACACAGCATTGATGGCGGATTCTGAGGAGAAACTGCAGCGGGTAGTCGAAGAGTTTGGTGTGGTTTGTGGAAGGAGGAAACTGAAGGTTAACATCAATAAAAGTAAAGTAATGGTGTGTAATAGGGGTGATCATAGGGTGAATGTAGATGTGAGGCTGGATGTGGAAATATTGGAGCAATTAGAGTGTTTTAAGTATCTAGGAGGAACGATAAGCAGGAGTGGAGGTATGGAAATGGAGGTAAAACAGAGTGTGTGTGAAGGAAGGAAGGTTTTTGGAGCAATGGGAAGTATGTGGAAGACAAGAAATCTCGGAATGAAAGTAAAAAGTGCAATGTATCAAGGAGTTGTTGTGCCGGCAATGATGTGTGGCGCTGAGACGTGGGCTCTGAAGAAAAAGGAGAGAAGAAAGCTGGATGTGATGGAGATGAGCTGCTTGAGGATTGTGTGTGGAGTTGCTCGTGGAGATGGATTGAGGAATGAAGAGATACGTAGGAGAGTGGGGCAGCAGGAATATTTGTCAGCCAGAGTGGACAGAAGGGTGCTGAGCTGGTATGGTCATGTTGAACGAATGGGAGATGAAAGGCTTACAAAGAGAATATGTGAGTCAGATACAAGTCTCTCCATTGAGATGGAGAGACTGTGTGAGGCAAGCTTTGGATGATAGAGTTATGACTATAGATCAGGCAAAGGAAGTGGTAATAAACAGGAATGAATGGAGAATGCTTGTGAATAGTTGAGTGAACACGTGGCCATTTGGGAGAAAGGGTCGGGCGCAAGTTGGACTAGATAATAGTCCATCAGGCGCCTGGCCCGGGGAGACGAAGTGTGGTGGGCGGGCTTGTGGCTTCGGCTCCGCTGCATGTCTGCCTCCAGAGATCGGAACCTCTCCGGGTGGTCGGGGTCCGGGGGAATGCTGGAGCAACCTTGGTGACCCTGGTCTCTGGGTCTTCTCCTGGGTGACCTAGATGTGTGTGAATTTGTGTTTTGTCTGTGTTTGTTCGATGTTTTATGTTGTTTTTTGTGTTTTCCCTGTTCTTGCTCTGTCTTCAGTTGGCCATCCCAAGGGAAAAAAAATAATAAAATAGAATAAAATTGAAAATAAAAATAGGAAAAGTTGGGAATGTGCCTGAGCATATAGATAGATATATAGATAGGGGTGTTCCAGCTATAAAATATAATGTGTTCTTATAGAACAACTAAAGATAATTTTGACTAGACAACATAATGCAATAAAGGGATGAAGTGTTGTGAGATATAGCTGTTCTTGTTAGTAAAGGCGACAAGCCTATTAGCCAATGTTAACATAGGATCTTCTAGGAACTCAAGTAAGATAGGGAATAACTAAACTTTAAGTGGGAGTTATTGGATAACATAAAAGAGCTTTGCTTTATTATAGATTTGCACTTTGACAGGTTCGTTAGGAATGGTAATTATTTCATAAATGTTTATACATATTTTAATAATGCATCACTTAGCTCTACTCCCACTAGTTCTGTATATTTTGATAGAACTAAACTTAAAGATGCCCTTAAATTCCTCCTTTTCAATACTTATGTTAGATTCGGGCCGTACATTTTCAAACAAATATTAGGAATTCCTATGGGTGGAAATGCTAGCCCTTTAATTGCAGACTTATTCTTGCTTGCTTTAGAATTTAAATATATAAAAGACTTAGTTGACAGTAGCAAGAAAAATAAAATTCCAGAAAAATTAGCACTTGCTAAACTGTTAAGTAATAATAGTAGATATATTGATGATATTCTTGTTTGCAATTTGTTAAATTTTAATCAAGTTGCTAAACTTATTTACCCTAATTCTATTCCCCTCACACAATGTAACGTAAATTATAAAGTTGAAAATTTTCTTGATATAAATATAGAGATTGTTAATGAACAGTGCATACTTAAAGTATATCACAAAGTTGATGATTTTAATTTTAACGTAATAAACTTTCCTTTCCCTAGTAGTAGTAATATCGATAGTAAAATCACTTATAATTGTTTTTATTCCCAATTAATAAGATTTTGTAAAATCTGCACTAAAGTAGATGACTTTTGGGCTAGAGCTAGGTTACTATACAGACTCTTAGTGGACAGAGGTTTTGAGGCAAGTAAATTGTTCCATAAATTTAATCTTTTTAGGGTCAATTATTGTGACTGTATTCTAAAATTTGACATCAATAATTTTAATCAAGCATTTTTAACTTGAAGTTTCTTGTATAACCTCTGCTTACTTTTTGTCTGTATTTATTGTTTATCTTTTTCTTTTTCTTTTTCTATTATTATTATTATTATTAATATTGATGATTTTTTTTTTTTTTTTAAATTTATTGTTCTTGTTAAAAGAGTACTCTTTGTTTAAATCTGTTGTTACTTCATATTTTGCAATTATTTCTCTTTATATTATATGTATTCATTGTCGATAGTATCAATTGCTTACTTTTGCGATTTCCTTAGTTTATTTGTGCTATAAATGTAGGTTATTTGTAGGGTAGTTATTGATAGGGGTCACTTGAGGCATGCTATGCTTACAGGTACCTACCCGATAGCACTATCGTTAGTGAGTGCTGTACTGTATTTTATATATTATTTTGTAATAGTATAGATATCTTATCAATATTTGTATTTTTTACTATAATGTCTTGTCATGTTGCAAATTTGATTTTAAATAATATTTTGACATTTAACATGTAGTTTCTTTATTCATGCAGAGTTTAGTAAAATTTGCCAGAACGTCCCGGACTTCCCAAACTTGACTACTTCCTTTAACGTGACGATAGTGCGTTGTTATATGTGCGATTGGTTTGCTTGGGAAACAGATTAACTTGCTCATGTAGTGATGTACACCCTATGTGGTGGATTGTGTTCTTTTATTTAATAATTTTCATTTTAGTAAGCGTTGTTTCCACATAGCGATTTTGATAATTTAATTTGACTTTATATTGTCCTTGTCCCAATTTTGGTTTGTTTAGTTTGCAAGTTTTACATTTTAATTGATACTTAGGTTATAATTAGCTATGGAAATAGTTAGGCAAGGGCATTAGCCCATATCCATGAAGTCTCTTTTTGTTAAAAGGAAACCATCTGTATTAATTAGATATTCACCTCGTCGAGAGAATGCTTTCGATTGAGCGAAAATATCTAGCCATTTAGTTTTAAGAAGATTAATTATTAGCGACTTGCAGGACAAAGCGTACTAATTTTGTAAAGGTAACGAGATATCTGGTTGAGTTAGTCTTTATAGTTTTGATATTGAATTGGTGAGAAAACACCTGTTGAGTTATTAATTGTATTATGTTTTATGTAGTAATTGCGAGTCACGTTACCAAAGACAGTTAAGAACTTAGACCTGTTAATAGTTTAGTAGTATGGTCATTGTAATGTAATTGTTATATGAGATACAAACATGTATAATATGATAAAGGTGATTTGAACTTGTAAAAGGGAATAAAGTTTATGTTATATCTTATTACTGTAAGGGGAGAGAAAATAGATACAAACCTCGGTCCTATTACTTTGTAGGTGATTAGTCGGGAAATAGTTTTGTCAAGCATTGTGAAGATAGTGATGTGCCTTTGGCTCGAAGTCGAAGTAGGTCAATGCTCTGAATAGCGATTGTCCAAATAGGTTGTAATGGAAATTTAACAATTCCAAGGTATAAACTATAGTGGGCCGTCGTAGGTATTCAAATTACAGTATAGCTTGAATTCATTTAGACTCGAACAGAGAATCAATTGCTATGGAAATTATGGCTACTGTGGGAGTTTGGTAAAAAAAAAAAAAAAAAAAAAAAAAAAAAAAATCTACTGTATGTAATTGAGGGAGGCAAAAGGCAGAACTGCCTATAGCGAGTGCCTCCCCCATAGTTGAAAGAGTGACAGGGTCAAAATCAAGGGACGTTCGAGCCAAAATGCCTGGACACAAGGAGTTTGAAGCAATTTAAGTCATAGGAAGAGGGAAAGACTGATTCTGGGAGAGAGTTCCAGAGCTCAGCTGTTGAGTAGAAGAACGACTGAGAGTAACGTTTCACTCTCGGGTTGGAGAGCTGCACAGAGCAGGGGTGGGACTGAGTTGCAAGACGGGTACCACGTGCCCTATGAAAAGGAGGTGGTATACACTGGGAAAGCTCTGAGGAACACTGATTATTATAGAAGCGATAGAATAGCGAGAGAGATGCAACATTGCGGCGGAGAGAGAGAGATTGCAGAGAGTTGGTGAGTGGACGGGAGTTAATGATACGAAAGGCCTTCCTTTCAACTTTGTCTAAGAGAGCGGTGTGATATGAACCTCCCCACACATGTGAACAATACTCAATACAAGGACGCACTATGTCACTGTACAGAGCAAGGAGCTGTGCAGGGGAAAAGGACATCTTGAATAAATAAAAATACAAACCTCCGAACGTCGAATTATTCCAACCCTAGTATAATAGTATTTTTATAAATACAGTAAGTACTGCAGTTATTATTAATATCATTACTATTATTGCTGTTTTTACAACTTCAGTCATAATAGGAGAGCTAGTTGAGCTGCTCGTCAGTTATCTAGGGTTTAAGTAAATATAGCTTGTGAACTGTTATTCTGTTCGTGGTCCATACCCTTTTTCTATGTTTAATCCCAGCTGAAAGTACCCTTAACCCAGGGACTACGGCCAGACTCTTAAGAGGTTCTCCTGGGCGAATGCGGCCAGACTCTCAAAATCCAAGGCATAAAAAAAAAAATAAAAAAAACAAACAAACATCCCAGTGGCATTCAAAACAAAGCAATTTGGGATTAGGTGAGATAATTCCCCTCCATTACTTGCTACCACTCCTACACATGTGTCCCCCCCCCTTCCCCTCCTCAATTATCCGGTATTTTCCCTATTATTCCTGATATTTATCAAGTATTTTCGTGCGAGGACGGCTGGGAGAGAGAGATGGGCGAGTCTTTCTCCAACCTTCTGAGCCAGTCTCATATTTCCCATGGTCTCTCAGTACCATGCGAGAGGGAGGGTGTCTCTCTCTCGCCGGTCCGGGTCAGATTACGACCATGGGGTTAAAATATACGATTTTCGCCAGCCAATTGCTGTTACTAGTTTATTGCTTTCCAATGTTCATATGTTCCTATTAAAAGTAAATTTTGCGCATATGGATAAGTATTAATTATATATTAATTAAAATGTAAAACTTGCAAACTAAACAAACCAAAATTGGGACAAGGACAATATAAAGTCAAATTAAATTATCAAAATCGCTATGTGGAAACAACGCTTACTAAAATGAAAATTATTAAATAAAAGAACACAATCCACCACATAGGGTGTACATCACTACATGAGCAAGTTAATCTGTTTCCCAAGCAAACCAATCGCACATATAACAACGCACTATCGTCACGTTAAAGGAAGTAGTCAAGTTTGGGAAGTCCGGGACGTTCTGGCAAATTTTACTAAACTCTGCATGAATAAAGAAACTACATGTTAAATGTCAAAATATTATTTAAAATCAAATTTGCAACATGACAAGACATTAACAATAGTAAAAAATACAAATATTGATAAGATATCTATACTATTACAAAATAATATATAAAATACAGTACAGCACTCACTAACGATAGTGCTATCGGGTAGGTACCTGTAAGCATAGCATGCCTCAAGTGACCCCTATCAATAACTACCCTACAAATAACCTACATTTATAGCACAAATAAACTAAGGAAATCGCAAAAGTAAGCAATTGATACTATCGACAATGAATACATATAATATAAAGACAAATAATTGCAAAATATGAAGTAACAACAAATTTAAACAAAGAGTACTCTTTTAACAAGAACAATACATTTAAAAAATCATCAATATTATTAATAATAATAATAATAATAATAATAGAAAAAGAAAAAGATAAACAATAAATACAGACAAAAAGTAAGCAGAGGTTATACAAGAAACTTCAAGTTAAAAATGCTTGATTAAAATTATTGATGTCAAATTTTAGAATACAGTCACAATAATTGACCCTAAAAAGATTAAATTTATGGAACAATTTACTTGCCTCAAAACCTCTGTCCACTAAGAGTCTGTATAGTAACCTAGCTCTAGCCCAAAAGTCATCTACTTTAGTGCAGATTTTACAAAATCTTATTAATTGGGAATAAAAACAATTATAAGTGATTTTACTATCGATATTACTACTAGGGAAAGGAAAGTTTATTACGTTAAAATTAAAATCATCAACTTTGTGATATACTTTAAGTATGCACTGTTCATTAACAATCTCTATATTTATATCAAGAAAATTTTCAACTTTATAATTTACGATATATTATATACGATATATACGATTATATACGATATATTATATGATAAATTGACAATTTTCGTCAGGAATGAACCAAAATACCTTCGCATGGCGGGTACAGTCAGACCCCCAAAACGCGTCTATATGGGCGTCAAAGCGCGTTGTGTATTGTGTTTTCGCGTAATAGGAATAACATAACTTATGGAGAAAAATACATATGGGCGGCAGCCCGCCTGAGACACTCACATTTTCGGCAATAAACATAAACAAAGACTAGGCCGGCGCCGCTCAGCTGTTGTTGTTCTCCAGGCTGCCTGGCCGAACAGCCCCAAGGCCCCAAGCAAGGCCAAGGCCATAACCGAGCGCCCCCATAGAACCCTCCCTGCCTACCACAATAAAGCCTGATTGACCGAAGCCACTCCATGGTGGGGAGCTGAGGAGTGTGCGGAAACGCCCAGGAAACCAAAGCCTCACCCAGGGCCCTGTGCCCCTCAGCATTTATGGAGAGAAAGTTGAGGGGCAAAGGAAAAATGTGACGCTTTGGCTTCCAATCTGCCAACCTCTAGGTTGGCAGATTAGGAGGTCAATCCACGGAAGATATGCCGTCACTTGAGATCTAGAAAATATATACAGTAAGTAAAAGGAACAGTCAGAGTAAGCTATGGGTATGGCATTGCTTACCTTAAAATTAAATGCTTAACCCAAGTGTCAACGATACGCAGTAGGCCTATTAATTGCATATCCTGGACACTTGCTAGGCATTTAATTTTAAGGTAAGCAATAATAATAAGCAGCATGTTACTTATTTCTCATAAGTGCCAATTTTTCCGAAGAATTTACTAGCGCTCGGAAAGATAAGGAAAAAAGAACAAAATCAATGCATCAAAAGAAAGCTTATATACAACACACACTTAACAATCACTAGCAGTGGCAAAAATAGCCTAAACTCTATAGCCATCTGTCATGACACCTCTCTCAAGATCATAGCTTCTCTCAAAGAGAAAAGTCTTAAGTTGTCTCTTGAAGCATTCAACAGAACTCAGTTGTCTCATGGACAGCGGCAACCTGTTATACAACCTCGGAGCCATGTAGGAGAATGACCTCTCAAAGAAAGAAGACTGCTGGAAAGCCCTTGGTTCATCAAGACGAAAAGGGTCATTGTCATGACGCACAACTACACCATGGCATGCCGGTGGACGCCTGAGCAGCTCCGCAAGGTACCTAGGCTCACCAAATTTGAGAACCTTAAAAGTTACTAAACACAACTTAAATTCTATTCTTGCTCTTACTGGCAGCCAGTGCAGTTCTAGGTGGAACACCAAAAATGAGACTTGCGGCCCTGTTAAGAACAGACTGAACTTTCTTTAAAATATAATTTGGAAGACCCACCAACAGGGCATTGCAATAATCAACACGAGAGAAGACCAATGAGTGAACCAACGTCAGGAGGCAATGTCTGGTTATAAACGGCTTCACCAAATAGAGATTTCTGATGTGCAAGTAACAACTTTTAACTATCTGGTTTACATGCTCTTTGAAATCTAATCGGGAGTTCACATATACACCCAGATTTCGAACAGAGTTGACCGGTCGCAGCTGGGGTCCACCCACATTGATGGAGAGGGCACCTACTATATCATCTATCTATCTATCTATTGCCTGACGCCTTGATCCCTGAAGGGGTGGCCACGAACGAACCGCCCCCATCCACCTCTGTCCCCAGTCAGTCGACGCCCCTCCCCCCAACCAGCACCGCCTTCGTTCATATACTTCCTCACTCCATCCTTCCACCTCTCTTTCGGTCTACCTCGCCCTCTCTGTCCCTCCACCTCGCTCTCGTACACCCTCTTCGTCATTCTCTCGCTTTCCATACATTCCATATGGCCGAACCATCTCAAGTTATTCCTTTTCACACTTTCCAGCACATCTACCTCCACACCACACCTCCTTCTTACTTCCTCATTAGTCTGTCTATCCCTCCATGTAACTCCGCACGCACTTCTTAAGTAATTAATTTCCACTGCTCTCACTTTTGGTCTGAGTCTCTCAATCAACGTCCATGCTTCGCTTCCGTAAGTCAGTGTCGGGATTACCACACTGTCATGCAAGGACTTCTTCACTTCCATACTGACCACCCTATTTCTTGTTACTGCTTTCAGCGTTCCTACAACCCTCTTCCCCTGTTGTACCCTCTCCCGCACTTCTTCATCCATAGTCCCATCTTTACTCAACACACTGCCCAGATACTTAAAAGAGTTGACTATCTGCATAGCCTGACCGTTCAGCTTCACCTCACACTCTGTGACTTCACCCCTTTCGAAGACCATAACCTTGCTCTTCCCCGCATTACCTTCAAATTCCGTTTTTCACACACTGTTCCAAACTCATTTACCAGACCCTGCAACTCCCATTCATTATCACTCATCAGAACTGTATCATCCGCAAACAGCAGTATAGGTAGCTTCCACTCAATTCCCTCCCTTTTCAGCGATACACCAACATCCACTGCTCTTGATAGTATTTCTTTCATTACTCCATCCATATATACAGTAAACAACCATGGGGACATCACACACCCCTGTTTCAAACCAACATTCAGGTCAAAGAAATCGCTCTGCTCACTCTCCACACGTACTGCCGCCTTTGCACCCTCATACATGCTCTTCACTGCTTTCAGCAACTTGCCATCTACTCCGTATATTCTAAGTACTTTCCACAAACCTTCTCTATCCATTCTGTCATAGGCCTTCTCCAAGTCCATAAAGGCAACATACACCTTTTGTTGCTTCTCCAGATATTTCTCCACATCATCAGCTCTTCTATTTCCTCGGATGATGAGAATTTAAGTTTCACCATCATTTAGTTAAGTTTTCTCGCTCTCATCCACTTCTTGATATCAGACATCAACAATTCCATCTTACTCCATATATCCACTATATTTGTGATTCTCACATAAATCTGGGTGTCATCTGCATAAAAGTGAAAGGTGACATTATGTGCACGAAGCAGAAGAGACAAACTGCTGATATAAATTATGAATAGGATAGGACCTAAAACTGATCCCTGCGGAACACCATCCTGCAGGGGTGTCGAGTCCGAGACCACTTGATTTACCAATGGCTATTGTTTGTTTCTATTACTGTAGACCAATTATAGTCTTTATGTACAACCCTTCGATTCTAACAGAATTCGTAATATTTAGGTATTAGGCCTATTTCTTTTTCATGTGCGTTTATTTGAACTTATATGAACATTGCAGATCAATAATCGAAGTTGGGACAGCAATAGGGTGTTAGAAAACATATATTTTCGGCGCCCAGTCGTATTCTGGGTAGGCCGACCGAGAGACAAAAATCTTCCCCCTGCAACATCTCGCACGCAAGTAATATTAAGAAAGTTAATAAAAATAAATGAAATTGCCATCGTTCAAAGAACGAACCACTGGATACGAGAGTGAGCCAACAACAACAACAACAACAACGGCGGGTGCCCAACCCCGAAAAGGGTTGAAATAGGGGAGCTATCCCCCCGCCAAAGGCGGCTTTCTAGGGCCTTTCCTAGCTGATGCTGAGAGGATTGGGTTCTAGTCATGTGGTGATGGGCTAGTCTATCAGAGTGAGAACTGAGCAATCTCTGCCATACCCATAGCTTACTCTGACTGTTCCTTTTACTTATATATTTTCTAGATCTCAAGTGACGGCGTCTCTAACGTGGATTGACCTCCCAATCTACCAAGATTGGAAGCCAAAGCGTCACATTTTTCCCTTGCCCCTCAACTTTCTCTTCATAATTGCTGAGGGACACAGGGCCCTGGGTGGGGCTTTGGTTTCCCGGGCATTTCCGCACCCTCCTCAGCTCCCCGCCATGGAGTGGCTTCGGTCACCCAGGCTTTATTGTGGTCGGCGGGGAGGGTTCTGTGGGGGCGCTCGGTTATGGCCTTGGCCTTGCTCAGGGCCTTGGGGCTGTTCGGCCAGGCAGCTTGGGGAACAACAACAACAACAACAGCTGAGCGGCGCCGGCCTAGTCTGGCGGCGGAGGAGGGTGGCGCGGAGTAGGGAGGGGGGTGGCGGGGAATACGAAAAACAGCATTTTTACACCACTCTTCAACCGCAATCCGGGTATTGTGGGGTCAATTCGCGTTTTAGGAATTTGAGTACCTTTTGGACCCCTCGGTGCAGATTAGGGTAAACGCGGACTGAGGATACATGTATTGGGGGGACTGACTATACTTTCAAATACCATAGCTGCGCAGCTTATGAGTTAACCGAGTTTGTACGCTTTTAAATGCAGGTCTCCCTCACTATCCGATACCCTTATTTACGAAATTATTACAGGTTTTTAGGTGTTTGGGTTTGGGTTTTGGCTGGTCCGAGAATGCATCCCCATTGGTGAGAGGATTGGGTTCTAGTCATGTGGTGATGGGCTGGTCTATCAGAGTGAGAACTGAGCGATCTCTGCCATACCCATAGCTCTAGATCTCAAGTGACGGCGTCTCTTCCGTGGATTGACCTCCCAATCTACCAAGATTGGAAGCCATCACACTTTTCCTTTGCCCCTCAACTTTCTCTTCATAATTGCTGAGGGGCACAGGGCCCTGGGTGGGGCTTTGGTTTCCCGGGCGTTTCTGCACCCTCCTCAGCTCCCCGCCATGGAGTGGCTTCGGTCACCCAGGCTTTATTGTGGTCGGCAGGGAGGGTTCTGTGGGGGCGCTCGGTTATAGTCTTGGCCTTGCTCGGGGCCTTGGGGCTGTTCGGCCAGGCAGCTTGGGGAACAACAACAACAACAACCCCATTAATTTTAAGGTTTGCTATACGATTTTTCTATTTAAGATCTGGTTTTCAGGAACGGAAACAAATCGTAAATCGAGGGAGACATGTACCAGCACAACAATATTGAATATTATAACCATTCTTATGTCACTGTACACTGCTTGCGTGCATGGGTTCAGACGCCTCGAGAATCGTAAACATCAGTGCTTGAGTAACCGTGTCAGATAACACACGGAGTCTGAGTGAGGTTTGTTTGTGGTGCGGATACTGCCCGCCTAATACACAAAGCTTTCTAGTGCGCAGTTTAATAGCATTTTAAATAGCTCCGTCCTTCCAAGAGGATGCCCGGGCTCCATGGGTTAGAGACCAAACAACAATTATTTCTGTTCATTAATAAGGGAGATAGCTAGAAAGCAAATGACAGGAGAAATTATACAACTGGAGAAATAGGGAGGAGGGGGAAAGGTCGATAGGTGAGAATCATAGAAGAAACATAGGGAAGGATGTAGTGGCCGGGCGTATGGTCATCATATTTACATAAGGTCGATCGCCGCGGTTAAGTTCGCGTCTATTTTGACGGAGATTTTTTTCGGTTATTTGCCCCCTGCTGGCAATATATATGATGATGACAATATGTCATGGGGGGGTGAGGGGGGGCAAAGCCCCCCTCAACATATTATTGTATCCAATGGCAGTCAAAATAGACGGGAACATGATCGCAAGCGTCCGCCGCCGTAGTCATGTTTACATAGGTCGATCGCCGCGGTTAAGTTCGCGTCTATTTTGACGGCGATTTTGTTTTGGTTATTTGTCCCATGCTGGTAATATATTTGATGATGACAATATGTCATGGGGGGTGAGGGGGGGCGAAGCCCCCCCCCCCCCCTCAACTTATTTTTGTATCCAATGGCAGTCAAAAGAGATGGGAACATGATGGCAAGCGTCCGCCGCCGCTCCGCGTAGTGTAAACAAGGCGGGCGGTACGCCCGAACTCTACATTCTTGCCGAAACATATTTCGGGTGACATTAACCCCTCAGACCCGGTAGGGCTCTGAGGCACCCATAATAAACTAGGGCCAGGAACACGGAAGGGCTCTGAGGCACCGGCAGCTTGAAAGCCTGTAAGCTTGTTTTGAAAGCCGTCCGTCCGACGCATGTAAACAACAGCCGGTTGGACCGACGCCGCGCATCTCCGACCACAAGAAGGAGAGACGTCGCCTGTTCTTGTGTGCCTGTGTGTTATTGTTTAGTATTAAAAAGTGGCTGATATGGCTGATATCGCCACAAAGTTCTCTCCACGGAAATTGTCATCACAACTGAACCAGTTGAATTAGAGAGCTTTACTCAACGCCATTCTACAGGTACGAAACATATTTACGCTTGGGGATGCGCAGGAATGCGGAAGTAGTCAAAATAACAAAGATACGGTAGCCTAGGCATAGACGTTTTTTGGCCAAAACCTCCGGGTTTCGGGGAATATTTATAGAATGCCTAGCCGGTCCCAGAGGGTTAAGGGTGATTTTGTTGGACTTAGGTAGAGGGTGTTGTAAATGTTTTTGGTTGTTCGGGTGGGCAAAAGGGTAAAAGAGGGGACTTTGGGAAAATTTCCAGAATTAGTAGGTACCTTTGACATGTAAACATATGGTTTCGTTAACGCGGTTTTTATTAACACAGCTTGTGGTCAGTCTCAATTAACCATGTTAACAGAGGACCAGCTGTACTGTAATAATGGTCCAGTGCTTCTTCTTGCAATTACAACAACTAGTGTATCATATTGACTGGTTAGGAATACTGCAAAACTACAATAATTACCACCGACAATGATGGGGTTTGTCTTGGAATACAGGCTTAAGAACTATTGGTACAACACCTTTGAAGAGTGGAGTGACTGGTTAATATCTTTAAGTAAGCTGCAGCTATAGCCAAGAGGTGGGATGTTGGGAAGCGGAGAGAAGGTAGGCTGGACACGCTGGATACTTCTCAGGGTCTCCTCACGACCATCTCTATCAAAGTTAACTTGCCGGAACAGATCTTCGATGCTTATTCCCTGGAGGACAAAAATTATTATTGATGTATCATATAATTAAACAATTAAACATAGTGTGTTGTTATGTGTGCGATTAGTTTGCTTGGGAAACATATTAACTTGCTCATGTAGTAATGTACACCCTATGTGGTGGATTGTGTTCTTTTATTTCATAAATTTTATTTTAGTAAGCATTGTTTCCACATAGCAATTTTGATAAGTTATTTTGCCTTTATATTGTCTTTGTCCTAGTTTTGGTTTGTTTAGTTTGCAAGTTTTACATTTTAATAACTTAGTTACCATGACATGCACACTTAATTGCACTTTACATCAAAGCTGTATTATGCTGTTTTGCCACTTTGGTACCGAGCACTTTGATCTTAACTATGGTAATAAGATTTACATAGATGGGACTTATATCAGATTTAGACCTAATTAGTATAGGGTAAGACGGGGTAATTTCGCCGAAAATAAAGTTTTTTGACGAATAGAAACTGCCACAAATGGAATTTTTAAATTTGTATTTGTTTATCTATACATTCAGCCTTTCTGCTATAGATGCCCAAAAAACAAAAACAAAATATAATGTTTTGGTCATGCTGCCGATTTTTTGAAAAAAGTTACCCTCACGGCGAAATTACCCCGCCGGGCAGGGTAATTTCACTGCGACCTACTGTACGCATCATCTAGCTAGTAAACTAGATAACATTATATGATTAATGGCCAGACAAAACACTAGCGCGCAGGTAAAAGCAATGAAAACATTCAAAAACCCAAACTGACACTAAAAGTGCCAATAGAAAAACGTCACACGCACACACACACAACTGAACAGGGCGGGCAGAGATGCAGGTGTGTCACACGTATACCGTAAAACTGGGTAACTTCGGAAATTTTTCGATTTTTTTTAACAATTTCTCCTGACTGTAAACACATTATAGAGATTTAACTAGGTCAAGTTAGTGATGTGTGGTGATAGTGCGCGGTAATCCAGGAAGCCTCCTCAAATTATCCCCCATAATAAGAGAGCTATCCTTATCCTAAATGATGTCCGAAGTCATCTTCAAAAGTGGCTGACTTCGGACATGTATGGATAACTTCGGACATACAGTGATTTCTTATGGAAAATTATTTCCAAGAAAGCTGGGATAACTTCGGACAAGCGGAGGGGAACTTCGGACGTACGTTCGTGGTTTTATTTCATTCATTTTTGGCTCCTACCATTTTATATGAATATTTTATTATTGCTGCTTATTCCTGTCCGATGTCTTACTGGAAAATGCACAGTCAATACTTTTAGGCCTGTATAATCAGTATAGGAGGGGGTTATATACGATGTTTAACAAATTTTCTTTTTGGATCTGTTCTTGTTAGGCATTGAACTCACTCTTAGAAAATATTGAGCAGGAAAAATAATCAATGCTGTCAAATCAATAACTCGAAAATTAACTAGGCCTAGTGAAAATATATAGGTATGTATACTCTATCACTGCATATACATTTTTATGAATTTGAGCATTTTTATAGGTATAACGTATGTGTTGGTGTTTCTACGGCAGATAAAAAAAAAATTGGACAAGATATATGCCTCTCCTAATTTATATATATTATATATATTATATATCCAGAATTATCCTAAATACATAAATCGGTTAGCATATTATCATATTTTTATGGGTTTTTGGACTCAGAGAATTATGATTTGATCTTTAACCACCATTTAATGATGGCCAAGTATTATGAATTATTTTCATAGGGCAAATAATAAACGATTTGTTTGTTCCATGTCCGAAGTCAATTTTTTTTTTTTTGGAAAACACAATAGGTTAAATGATAAGTGTTCTAGCTAGAGCGTTATACAAGTGTAACAAATTTCCTTTGGTGGATGTTGTCTCTGGTAATGTTACTACAAAATTATGTCAGTCACAACATCATTCATACAAACAAATTTCTTCGGGGTGATAGAAGTTTGGCAGGGTAGCGAAAAATGTAAAAATTTTCGTCATATATATATAATATTTTTTTCTTGTACATATACTCATGTCAGTTCCCTAGGGCTTTTACATGCTCTTCCTTTGCCATTTCTCTAAACAGACCCCACAAAAAAAAACAATAAAAAGTTTTTCCATTATATAATGACAATGGCTAGTTACTTATTATCGCCGATGTCCGAAGTTATCACCGCAGTCCGAAGCGACCCGGTTTTACGGTAGGCCTAGGCGCCACTGTGTCTAGCGCGGGTGTGGAGTTGTGGACATGTAGTGCGGGTGTGGACGTGTCTAGTGCGGTTGTGGACGTATTTATTAGGCCTACGGGTGTGGAAGTATTTAGTGCAGGTGTGGACGTGTCTCGTGTGAGTGCGGCGTGTAGGGTGCTAGTGCAAAGTACCAAGCAGCAGCTGACGGCTACTGCCAACACTGTGTCACACGCAGACATACAAGCAAACATACAACACAACATGTTAGAGAAAACACACGAATCAGAGGGATGGATGAACCATCCAGGCTAGACCTAGTCTTCACCAGTGATCCACATGATGTTAGAAAGATAAATTATCGTTGTCCCTTGGGAAAAAGTGATCACAAGATATTAGAAATGGAGATGGATTTGGGAAAAAATGAGGAGAGAAATGAAGGACATAAAATAAATAGATATAATTATGCTAAAACTGATTTTAAATCATTGAAACATTATTTCCAAAGTATAAATTGGAAGGAACTAGAAAGCCTGGAAATGGTTCAAGACAAATATAGACTTTTCCTGAAAGTATATGAAGAAGGGATACATAAATATGTCCCAAGGTTCCAATCAGGGGTAAAGAAGGAAAAAAAATTGTTCAATATAAGATGTAGTAAGGCACAGGATAGAAGAAACCGAGCCTGGAATATAGCACGGAAGAGACATAGTGAAAATAACTGGAATAAGTAAAGGAGAAAAGAAATGAATACGTAAAGATACGACGCGAGGAACAATATAAATATGAAAGGAATATTGTAGAGAAGTGCAAAAATGAGCCAAAACTATTTTATAGATTTGTAAATGGAAAAATAAAAACAAAAGAAGGTATTGTCAGACTAAGAGTTGGAACAAACAGCTATGAGAAGGATAAAGAATTGTGTGAAGTTATGAATGAAAAGCTTCAGTCAGTGTTTGTAAAAGAGGAGGAGTTTATAGAACCTGAAATGAGAACACCACAGATGCCTGAAATGAAAGTGACAAAAAGTGAAGTGCTGAAATTGATGCAGGATTTGGACGTGAGGAAATCAATGGGACCAGATGGAGTGGCTGGATGGATCCTCAAAGAATGTGCGGAAGAGTTAGTGGAACCAATCTATGAAATCATCAAATCTTCACTGAATGAGGGAGACCTGCCAGTGGAATGGAAGAGAGCTAACATAGTACCAATTTACAAAGAAGGAGACAGAGAAAATCCGCTTAACTACAGACCGGTGTCCCTCACCAGCATTGTTTGTAAAATTGTGAGAAAATTAAAAGGAAAAAGTGGACACACTTCATTGACGGACAGGGGGTGCTTAGCGAGAAACAGTTTGGATTTAGGGAAGGGAGATCTTGTGTATCTAATTTATTAAGCTTTTATAGCAGAGTTGTAGATGTTACACAGGAGAGAGAGAGATGGGTTGACTGTGTTTACCTGGACCTGAAAAAGGCCTTTGACAGGGTGCCTCACAAAAGGTTATTGTGGAAATTGCAGGTTGTTGGAGGTGTACATGGTAGGATGTTAAAATGGATGGAAAACTTTTTAATAGGAAGAGAAATGAGGACCACGATACGAGATGAATATTCACAGTGGAGGAGTGTGACGAGCGGAGTACCACAGGGATCAGTGTTGGGTCCGATAATGTTCCTACTTTATGTAAATGACATGCCAGAAAACTTGAATAGTCATATGAATATGTTTGTGGATGACGCTAAGATCATGAAGAATGTCACCTGTATAGAAAGTTGTCAGGATCTTCAAAAGGACCTAGATGAGTTGCACAGATGGAGCCAAACCTGGAAAATGAGTTTCAATGCAGAAAAGTGTCATGTTTTGGAAGTGGGAAGAAGTGAGATAAGGCCAAGCTGGGAGTACAAATTAGGAATTGAAATAATCGGCAAAACACGGCATGAGAAGGACCTTGGAGTGATAATACAAGATGATCTATCCCCGGAGAAGCATATTAACATGATCATTGGAGGAGCATATGGAATAATAACCAATATGAGAGTGGCATTTAACTATTTGGATGAAGAAATTTTAAGAAAACTGATAATGACTATGATAAGACCAAGATTAGAATATGCAGCAGTGATATGGTCACCACATTTGAAAAACATATAAATAAATTAGAGAAAGTCCAAAGGATAGCAACGAAGATGATCCCAAGATTGAAGGAGTTGACATATGAGGAAAGACTTAAGACACTACAACTGCCTACCTTGAAAGAGAGAAGGGATCGAGGCGACTTAATAACGATGTTCAAGGGAGTAAAAAGTTTGGAACGAGTAGATAGGGAAGATCTATTCGTGAGGGATAATGGAAGGACAAGAGGGCACGAGTTTAAGCGGAGGAAGGGCAGATGTCGTAAGGACACAAAGAAATTCAGCTTCCCGTATAGAGACTTGGAACAACTTGGAGGAGGAGGTGGTGAGAGAGAGGAACATTAACATGTTCAAATCTAGGTTGGATAAAAGTAAATATGGAAATAGGGCAACATAAGTTATGATATGTTAGTCCAAAAATACTGGGAACTGGGAATATCCATTACGATACTTGTCTAAGTAAAATGGATTGATTATAAAGTAACTAAGACAGGACAACACGAGCGCTGCTCAATTCCTGTAAACTACAAATAGGTAAATACAAATAGGTAAATACAAACACAAACACCCCCGACCATACCGTCAGACGCGCCGCTACCCCTGGCACCAGGCCCCGCGAAACTGCAACACAACCTAAGCCAAACTAGATCTACAACCTAAGCCAAACTAGCTATACAACCTAAGCCAAACTTGCTCTACAACCTAAGCCAAAACTGCTCTACAACCTAAGCCAAACTGCAGTCGAATCCATGCAATAGTTTCGGAGATATCGGTGTTTGAATGCAAATTGTTAGCGTCCCGGTGAAATTACCCCGCGGCGAAATTACCCCGTCTTACCCTAGCTGTTGCAATATTAAAAATAGTGTATATAGGACAATATCATTGACTGACCTGTTCACTCATGTCCCGGAGACAGTTGTTCATTTGTGCGATGTTATCCAGTGAGTCCTTTTGTCGACCCAAACACTCCAGCACCAAAGCATATGTGGTGGTGTCTGGAGTGATGCCGTCCTCCTTCATACACCTCAACAACTCGGACATTCTTGAGTAGTCACCCTGTTAAGATTGTTAGTATGGGTTTATTAGGCTCTAGTACTTTATATTCTCAGATATGATTAGGATATATTTCATTTTATTATTTATAGGCAAGTGATGAAGTAAAGCTATGGAACAATTACTGGACATATTGTATATGGAGCACTGATTTCTTATCGCAATCTGAATAATAATAGTAAAATCCCATTTAACCCCTCCTCCCTTCTGGAGTGGTACCCCCTGGGGATAAGGGGGTCCTCCATATTTAGTGGAGGAAAAGAATATATCGCACATATCCTACTGTGTGCCATACAAGGCGAATATTGTGGTAACAACGCGCCGGTGAGATTCGCCTGCAATGTTGGTACTGCTGGGAGAGCTACAGATGGAGGAAACTTACCTCCTACCTCACTGCCCTCTCATAAATGGATATCACTATACCCTACCTCCCCCAGCGATGATAGCATTAATCAGCTCCATGACCAATTTTACCCCCAATATCTCCAGCTGCCTTTAGCATCTCAGCGACAATGCTGGAGCTCCCAGAGGCTTTCCCGGACTTAATTTTATCTATAGCACTTTTAACAATAGCACTTTTAACAGGTAATGCGGGGAAGAGCAAGGTTATGGTCTTCAAAAGGGGTGAAGCCACAGAGTGTGAGGTGAAGTTGAACGGTCAGACTATGGAGATTGTCAACTCATTTAAGTATCTGGGCAGTGTGCTGAGTAAAGATGGGAGTATGGATGAAGAAGTGCAGGAGATGAGGCAACAGGGGAAGAGGGTTGTAGGAATGCTGAAAGCAGTAACAAGAAATAGGGTGGTTAGCATGGAAGTGAAGAAGTCCTTGCATGACAGTGTGGTCATCCCGACACTGACTTACGGAAGAGAGGCATGGACGTTGGTGGAGAAACTCAAACCAAGAGTGAGAGGGGTGAAAATGAGTTACATGGAGGGATAGACAGATGAATGAGGAAGTAAGAAGGAGGTGTGATGTGGAGGTAGATGTGCTGGAAAGTGTGAAAAGGAACACCTTGAGATGGTTTGGCCATATGGAACGTATGGGAAGCGAGAGAATGACTAAGAGGGTGTACGAGAGCAAGGTGGAAGGACAGAGAGGGAGAGGTAAACCGAAAGAGAGGTGGAAGGATGGAGTGAAGAAGTATATGGATGAAGGCGGTGCTGGTTGGGAGGAGGGGCGTCGACTGACTGGGGACAGAGGTGCATGGGGGCGTTTCGTTCGTGGCCACCCCTTTGGGGATCACGGTGTCAGGCAATAGATAGATAGATAGAATTTTAACAGCGTCGTACCCTATCAAAGGCGGAGGGCCTTATACTGGGACTGCAGTGCTGAGCTGTTCTCTGTTCCATTCAAACTCCACATTAAGCAGTCTTTCATAATGCGCCTTCCATGCCTCTCTGATTTTGTTTTCTGTGTAAACAGTCATGCCACTATCGTTATTTATGCATCTCACACCCACGACGTCCTGACTACAGTCCCTCACATTCTTAGCAAATTCATAAACCCCATTGGTATAATTAGTGCTGCAAACTTGTTCTATCGTGCTATCCTGTATGGTTTTCTTTGCCCTGTAGATCTTTCTTCTGGCATTGTGTTTGGCGGACAGGCATTCTTCCTTGCTGCCACCTTCCTTCCATACTTTGAAACATCTATTCTTCTCTCTGACTGCAGCTTCAACATCATTGTTCCACCACCAGGAGAACTTATGTCTGGGTGGCCCCTTTGTTTTGCCACAGACTTTGCCTGTGGTATCGAGGAGGCTGCGTTCTATAAAATTCCATTTGCTATCAACATCATCTGGCCTAGCACCCATTCTCGTTTCAATTTCCAATATTTGGTTGTGCAATCTGTCTCTGTACTCCTCTTTTCCCAACAACCATACTTTCCTTTTTGGCAAATGAACTTTCTTTCTAACAGGAACTCTACTTAGCCACATATCACACACATGGAGCTTGTGTTGGGGGAAGCATTCTTCACCTGGTGTGATCTTTTGTGCTCTAACCCATTTCCTGTCAGATTTGCTGATCAGGAAGTAGTCTATCTGACTACTGGAGCCACCTGATTCATATGTTATCAGATGGCTCATCCTCTTCCTAAACATAGTATTACACACCACCATCCCCGTGGCAGCAGTGCTCCAGTATGTATTCACCTCCCAGGTTCATTCGGCCAGGGTGCTAGGACACGGTGTTGTCACGTATGTCACTAAGTAATTTGTTTGCTAGTAGCGAATGTGGGCAATCATCTAGACATGTGGCAATGCCTACCTGACCACCCCCAACCACCCACCACCATCACAAAACTGCGGCCTTTCCCCACCTAGCTATAGGATCAATGTTTGGGATCACATATAGCAGCTGCGCAGATGATGCTTGTTGCTTTTTTTTTTTTTTTTTTTACTACGTACTGTATCTCCTATGTACTGTAGTTGATTTAAATAAAATATTAACTATATTATTAGTAGAGTGAGTGTAGGTAATACATTCTAAAACAAAAGAAGTACAGTATACACAAGTATACATGTCATAGGCTTGTGAGGGGAGAGATTGTAGAGAGGACGTTGATGGATTGTGTATTGGTGACAAGGGAAAGATTGTGTAGACTGCTGGATGTGAATGTGCTGAGAGGTGAGGCGGAGGGTATGTCGGATCATTACCTGGTGGAGGGAAAGCTAAGAGTTAGGAGTTACAGTAGAATGCGAGACAAGCGTGAAGTAAGAGAGGTAATAAAAGTTAGCGAGTTAGAGAAAAGTAAAAAAGAGAGGGAGTACGAGGAAAGACTAATTGAAAAATGGATGGAAGTAAGAGAAGTGGAGGATGAATGGAAACTGTTTAACCCTCCAGCCCCGGCTATGTATTATATATATATTCCTCGAAACCCGGGTGTTTTGGCCGAAAAACGTCTAGGCTAGGCTACCGTATATTCGTTAATCAGACTGCTTCCCGCATTCCCGCGCATCCCCAAGCGTAGCTGTGTTATTTACCTGTAGAATGGCATTAAGTAGAGCTCTCTAAGTCAACTGGTTGAGTTGTGATGATGATTTCATTGGAGATAACTTTATGGCCAAAACAGCCACTTTACACCACTTTTCGATACTTAACAACAACATACAGGCACACACGAACAAGCGACGCTCTCCTTCTTGTGGCCGGAGATGCGGGGCGTCGGTCCAGCCGGCTGTTGTTTACATGCGTCGGACCGACGCCTCGCACACGAAGCTCACAGGCTTTCAACCACTGGGCGTTCAAGAGGCCTTCCGGGTACCTGATATATGCTTTTTTATGGGCGTTCAAGAGGTCTTCCGTGGTGAGAGGGTTAAGGAAAGAGTGAAAGCATGCGCTGAGGAAGTATGCGGTAAAAAGAAAGTAGGAGGCAGAGGTATCAGAAAGGGAAGCGAGTGGTGCAATGATACAGTGAGAAAGGCAGTGGAGGAGAAGAGACTTTGATTTGAGAGGGTTTTACAGGATGGTAGTGTTGAGGTATGAGAGAGGTACAGTACAAGGAGAAAAGGAGAGAGGTGAAACGTAAGATTAGAGAAGCGAAGAAAATTGCAAATGAAAGGTGGGGTCAATTGAGTGAGAATTTTGAGGAACGAAAGATGATGTTCTGGAAGGAGGTAAATAGAGTAAGGAAAGGAGAACAAAAGAGGGAAGAGTCAGTGAAAGATATAAATGGACAGTTACTAGTGGAAGGAGTGCACGAGAGGAAAAGATATGTTGAGTATTTTTAATCTTTGCTAAATGTAAGAGATAGAAGGGAGGCAGTGATTGAAACAGTGGTTGATGGAGATAGGTTACCCAGGCCACATAGGTGGCAGGGAATGAATGAAAGGATTGGGAAGAATGAGGTGCAAGAAGCAGCGAGACAAATGAGAGCGGGAAAAGCAAAAGGTATGGATGGTATTGCTGTGGAGTGTATTAAGAAGGGTGGAGAAGTGATAATAGATTGGCTGGTGAGACTATTCAATGTGTGCTTAGTTGTGTCAATGGTACCACTAGACTGGAGGAGTGCATGTATTGTGTCGTTGTACAAGGGGAAGGGAGACGGGCAGGAGTGTTCAAGTAATAGCGGCATTAGTCTATTATCAATTGTTGGAAAGCTGTATGGCAGGGTGTTGATAGAGAGGATAATAAAGGGTATAGAAGGTGCAATAGGAGAAGAGCAGTGCGGTTTTATGAGGCGAAGAGGGTGTGGGGATCAGATTTTTGCAGTAAGACAGCTATGCAAGAAGTATTTAGAGAAGTACTGTATTAGAAGATACTTTGGGCTTTTATGGATGTGGAAAAGGGTATGATCGTGTGGATAAAGAAGCAATGTGGAAAGTGCTAAGGAATTATGAAATTGGAGGAAATTTGTTAAGACAAGTCAAGAGTTTTTATGAAATCTAGATCTAGAAAATATATAAGTTAAAGGAACAGTCCAATTAAGCTATGGGTAAGGCAGAGATCGCTCAGCTCTCACTCTGATAGACCAGCCCATCACCACGCTCATCATTTGTTATTCTATCCTGCAGCCTGGCCCCACACATGCATCTCACCATTCTCATCTTATTACGCTCCATTCTGTTGACATCCTATACTTTAACGGCCTATTTTTCTGAGGCATACATCATTGCACTTCTAACACATGAGGCATACACCTTTCCCTTCAGGGGGAGAGGCATTCTTTCCATGGTCAGAATTGGCAGCACCCACAGTGACATTACATAACCCTGTCACAGACCTACATTTACCTCAAACCATTCACTCAACTCATTTCCTATTCTAACACACATTCAGCGCTCTTCATAAAAACTCTTGACTGCTCTTAACAAATTTCCTCCAATTTCATAATTCCTTAGCACTTTCCACATTGCTTCTTTATCAACATGATCATACGTTTTTCCAAATCCATAAAAGCCCAAAGTATCTCTTTATACTTCTCTAAATACTTCTTGCATAGCTGTCTTACTGCAAAAATCTGATTCCACACACCCTCTTCGCCTCATAAAACCGCACTGCTCATCTCCTATTGCACCTTCTATACCCTTTATTATCCTCTCTATCAACACCCTGCCATACAGCTTTCCAACAATTGATAATAAACTAATGCCTCTATTACTTGAATACTCCTGCCGGTCTCCCTTCCCCTTGTACAACGACACAATACATACACTCCTCCAGTCTAGTGGTACCATTGACACAACCAAGCACACATTGAATAGTCTTACCAGCCAATCGATTATCACTTCTCCACCCTTCTTAATACACTCCACAGCAATACCATCCATACCTTTTGCTTTTCCCGCTCTCATTTGTCTCACTGCTTCTTGCACCTCATTCTTCCCAATCCTTTCACCACAGGTTGGCAGTAGAGAGGTCAATCCACGGAAGAGACGCCGTGGATTTACCTCCCTACATTCCAATCTGTGGTGGAGCGGTGAGAAATTTCCACCACCGCTTTCTCCGGTGAGACGTAGAAGTCCGGATAAAGGGGATCGGGGGCGGGGGGCCTGGTATCCTTCTCCCCTTAAATAAATCTACAAAAAAAAAGAGACAGACATAGGGGCGAGGGAACGCATTCGTGGTCCCGGACCCTTAGAATAGGAGCTTTAAATGTGCAAGGATGTAGTACGAATGAGAAGCGAGAGGACATTGGAAGGTTATTTGAAAGAAGGAAGTATGATGTGCTTGCACTGAATGAAACAAAGATGAAAGGAGAAGGAGAAGTGGATTTGGGAAACATGATAAGTAGAAAGTCTGGAGTAGATGAGGGAGTCTGGGGGAAAGAGGGAGTGGTTACTATTGTGAAGGAAGAGTTGAGAGACTTTATAAAAGGGTGGAAAGAGGTGTCATCAAGGCTAATGTAGGTGCGAATGCAATTAAAGGGTGAAAGGTGGGTTTTTGTAAGTGCGTATGGATCAGGAAGTGAAAGAGAGTTAGACGAGGTAGAGGGTTTTGGGGAGGATTTGAGAGATTGTCTACAAGGGTTTGATGAAAATTAAAATGTTATAGTTTTAGGTGACCTAAATGCTAGGGTAGGAAATGACCCTGTTGAGGGAGTCATCGGTAGTTTTGGTGTGGATGGTGTAAACGAGAGTGGAGAAAGACTGAAAAATTTATGTGGAGAGTGTAGATTGATTGTAGGTAATACGTTCTTCAAAAAAAGGTGTATACACAAGTACACCTGGCATAGACTTGTGAGGGGAGAGATTGTAGAGAGGGCATTGATGGATTATGTGCTGGTGATAAGGGAAAGATTGTGTAGACTGCTGGATGTGAATGTGCGGAGAGGTGAGGCGGAGGGTATGTCGGATCATTACCTGGTGGAGGGAAAGCTAAGAGTTACAGGAGAATGAGAGACAAGCATGAAGTAAGAGAGGTAATAAAAGTTAGTGAGTTAGAGAAGAGTGCAAAAGAGAGGGAGTACAAGGAAAGACTAAATGAAAAGTGGATGGAAGTGAGAGAGATGGAAGAGAGAGAAGTAGAGGTTGAATGGCAACAGTTTAAGGAAGGAGTGAAAGAAAGTGCAGAGGTAGTATGCAGTAAAAGGAAAGTAGGAGGCAGAGGTGTCAGGAAGGGAAGTGAGTGGTGGAATGATATGGTGAAAAAGGCAGTTGAGGAGCAGAGACAGTGTTTTGAGAGGGTTTTACAGGATGGTAGTGTTGAGGTATGGGAGAGGTACAAGGAGAAAAGGAGAGAGGCAAAACGGAAAATTAGAGAAGCGAATAAAGATGCAAACGAAAAGTGGGGTCAAAGGTTGAGTGAGAATTTTGAAGAACGAAAGAAGATGTTCTGGAAGGAGGTAAATAAAGTAAGGAAAGGAGGACAAAAGAGGGAAGAGTCAGTGAAAGATGCAAATGGAGAATATACTAGTGGAGCCAGTTGAAGTGAGGAAAAGATATGCGGAGTATATTGAATCTTTGGTAAATGCAAGAGATGGAAGAGAAGCAGTGATTGAAGCAGTGGTTGATGGAGATAGGTTACCCAGGGAATGAATGAAAGGACTGAGGAAAATGAGGTGAAAGAAGCAGTGAAACGGGTGAGAGTGGGAAAAACAGAAGGTTTGGATGGTATTGCTGTGGAGTGTATAAAGAAGGGTGGATATGTGATAATAGATTGGTTGGTGAGACTTTTCAATGTGTGGTTTGCGGTGTCAATTGTACCAATAGACTGGAAGAGTGCATGTATTGTGCCGTTGTACAAGGGGAAGGGAGATCGGCAGGAGTGTTCAAGTTATAGAGGTACAGTATTAGTTTATTATCAGTGGTTGGAAAGCTGTATGGCAGGGTGTATAGAGAGGATAATAAAGTGTACAGAAGTTGCAATAGGAGAAGAACAGTACGGTTTTAGGAGGGGACGAGGCTGCGTGGATCAGATGTTTGCAGTAAGACAGTTATGCGAGAAGTATTTAGAGAAGCATAAGGAGATATTTTGGGCTTGTATGGATTTGGAAAAAGCGTATGATCGTGTGGATCGTGAAGCAATGTGGAAGGTGTTAAGGATTTATGAAATTGGAGCAAAGCATGTGTTAGAATAGGAAATGGTGAGTCGAGTGAATGGTTGTTGTTGTTGTTGTTCCCCAAGCTGCCTGACCGAACAGCCCCAAGGCCCCGAGCAAGACCAAGGCCATAACCGAGCGCCCCCACAGAACCCTCCCAGCCGACCACAATAAAGCATGGGTGACCGAAGCCACTCCATGGCGGGGAGCTGAGGAGGGCGACAGAAACGCCCGGGCAACCAAAGCCCCCACCCAACGCCCTGTGCCCCTCATCAAATATGAAGAGAAAGCTGAGGGGCAAAGGAAAAAATGTGATGCTTTGGCTTCCAATCTTGGTAGATTGGGAGGTCAATCCACGGAAGAGACGCCGTCACTTGAGATCTAGAAAATATATAAGTAAAAGGAACAGTCAGAGTAAGCTATGGGTATGGCAGAGATCGCTCAGTTCTCACTCTGATAGACCAGCCCATCACCACATGACTAGAACCCAATCCTCTCAGCATCAGCTAGGAAAGGCCCTAGAAAGCCGCCTTTGGCGGGGGGATAGCTCCCCTATTTCAACCCCTTTCGGGGTTGGGCACCCGCCAAGTGAATGGTTTGAGGTAAAGGTAGGTTTGCGACAGGGTTGTGTATTGTCACCATGGCTGTTGTTGTTGTTGTTGTTGTTCCCTAAGCTGCCTGGCCGAACAGCCCCGAGTCCCTGAGAAAGGCCATGGCCACGATCGGGCTTTCCCACAGAGCTCTCATTGAGTGTAGATTGTGTTGTTGGCGTAAGTGGTTGTGTGAAATGCAGTCTTCTATGATGTGTTTAATGGTATGGGGTGCTGTGTTACATCCCGGGCAGGCGTCGACAACTGCATAACTGTAACCATGGCTGTTTAATATGTTTAATGTTTTGAGGTGAAGGTAGGTTTGCGACAGGGTTGTGTATTGTCACCATGGCTGTTTAATATGTTTATGAATGGTGTGGTGAGGGAGTTAAAATGAGAACTATAGGAAGAGGATTGGGTTTAGTAGGAAAGAATGGTAGAAGTTGGGAGTTTTGTTGTTGTTGTTGCTGTTCCTCAGGCTGTCTGGCCGAACAGCCCCAAGGTCCCGAGCAAGGCCAAGGCCATAAACGAGCGCCCCCACAAAACCCTCCCTGCTTACCACTAATAAAGCCCGGGTGACCGAAGCCACTCCAAGGCGGGGAGCTGAGGAGGGTGCGGAAATACCCGGGAAACCAAAGCCCCACCCAAGGCCCTGTGCCCCTCAGCAATTATGAAGGGAAAGTTGAGGGGCAAAGGAAAAATATGACGCTTTGGCTCCCAGTCTGCCAACCTCTAGGTTGGCAGTAGGGAGGTCAATCCACGGAAGAGACGTCGTCACTTGAGATCTAGAAAATATATAAGTAAAAGGAACAGTCAGAGTAAGCTATGGGTATGGCAGAGATTGCTCAGCTCTCACTCTGATAGACCAGCCCATCACCACAGAGATTGGGAGTTGAATCAGTTGCTGTTCGCTGATGACACAGCATTGGTGGCGGATTCTGAGGAGAAATTGCAACAGGTAGTCAAAGAGTTTGGTGTGGTGTGTGGGAGGAGGAAACTGAAGGTGAACATCAATAAAAGTAAAGTACAGTAATGGTGTGTAGGGGTGATCGTAGGGTGAATCTAGATGTGAGGCTGGATGGAGAAATATTGGAACAAGTAGAGTGTTTTAAATATCTAGGAGGAACGATAAGCAGGAGTGGAGGTATGGAAATGGAGGTAAAACAGAGAGTGTGTGAAGGAAGGAAGGAAGGTTTTCGGAGCAATGGGAAGTATGTGGAAGACGAGAAATCTTGGAATGAAAGTAAAAAGTGAAATGTATCAAGGAATTGTTGTGCCAACAGTGATGTATGGGGCTGAGACATGGGCTCTGAAGGAAAAGGAGAGAAGAAAGCTGGATGTGATGGAGATGAGCTGCTTGAGGAGTATGTGTGGAGTTACTCGTAGAGACAGATTGAGGAATAAAGAGATACGTAGGAGAGTGGGGCAGCAGGAACATTTGTCAGCCAGAGTGGACAGAAGGATGCTGAGCTGGTATGGTCATATTGAACGAATAGAAGATGAAAGGCTTACAAAGAGAATATGTGAGTCAGATAAACGGGCAGGAGGACCCCCATTGAGATGGAGAGACTGTGAAAGACAAGCTTTGGATTATAGAGGAATAACTATAGATCAGGCAAAGGAAGTAGTAATAAACAGGAATGAATGGAGAATGCTCGTGAATAGATGAATGTAAACGCGGTCGTTTGGGAGAGAGGGTCATGCGCCAGTTGGACTAGAATCTAGATAGTAGTTCATCAGGCACCTGGCCCGGGGAGCCGGTGGTAATGAAGGGTGCGCCTGAAAACATGGTGGGTGGGCTTGTGGTGGTAAAGCTTCGATGCGGGTCTGCCTACGGAAATCGGCGCCTCTCCGGGGGATATGGGACCTGGTAATCTTTTGCTGGGGGACCCCAAATGGGCCTGGGTCTCTGGGTTTTCTCCTGGGCGACCTAAATGTGTGTAAGATTTTGTGTTTTGTTTTTCTGATATGTTGTGATGTCCCTGTTCGGGCTATGTCTCGAGTCAGCCTACCCCATAAAAAAAGAAAAAAAAGAAGGAAAACTGGGGAAGGTTGTTGTTGATGATGCTTTTATTTTATACTAGCCCACTGGGCCTAGGCCCTCTCAAGGCTAGTGGTGGAGGAGGTGGTACAGAGTTTAAAGTCACGTATATTTCAGCAGTTATATGTCATTGTATAAATTTATCGCTCTCAGGAAGTGACGAATAGGGGTGAAATTGAAAGAGTCTGAGTCAGAGAGGATGCCATGTAATGAGGTGTTCAGCAAGAATCTCCGTCTTTCAGATGCATAGACGGGACAAATACAAAGAAAGTGAAAAACAGTCAATGATGTATGGCAATGTTGGCATTCAGGTGGTGGACCACGAGGGGTGGACATCAGGTAACCATGTGTGAGGCGCGTGTGGCCTAAACGTAATCTAGTTAATAGGGTTTGGTCTGCACGTGAACCATTAATTGAAGAGGGCCACAAGTGTATGTCATCCTTAATGGAGCGAAGGTGGCCAGTTAATGGTTGCGCTCTCCACTCAACTCGCCAAGCGTCATAAACATGGCGACGGAGGACAGGGAGCATATCCTCCGAACGCAGCAAAGTAGTAGAGGGTGTACCATGACACGCTTGCTTAGCGAGGAAGTCTGCACGCTCATTCCCGGGAATTCCTACATGCGCGGGGATCCAGCACAGTGTGATGGAACGATTAGCGCACTGTAATTTGTGTATTGTGTGGATGATAGTCTTGACCAATGGGTCCTTGGGGGCAAATACACATAAGGCTTGCAGTGCACTCTTTGAGTCACTACAGATAACGACCCGTGGAGAGTTCCTCGACAATGAAGAGATGGTGCTTAAAGCACCTTGAATAGCCCATAATTCAGCAGTGAAAACCGTGGAGTGATGGTGTAAGGTACTTTGAGACAAGCCATGGTCTGAGACTGCAGCGCAACCCACGGCATCCGCAGTTTTCGAGCCATCGGTGTAAATGAAAACAGCCGGGATGTGATCATCAAGATGTTGTAAAGCGAGATGTCGACGTTGAGATGGGGCTTGGGCATCAAGTTGATCTGCTAAGTGAAAGCAAACTGTAGGGTGTTTTAGGGTCCACGGAGTGATGTGACTAGGAGGGGGAGTTATGGGAGGAACGGTGATATTGTAAGTGGAGAGGAATTGGCGAGACAATAGTGGGAATGGCACTGGAATGGTTGAACGATAGTTATCTGTGGAATGGAATAGTTCTAGTAGAGTTGGGTCATGACGGAGGCGAACAGCCGTACGCATGAGGACTAATCGACGGTGATAGGCTAGAGGTAAGGTCCCAGCCTCGCATAGGATATTGGAGACACGAGAGGAACGGAATGCCCCTGAGCTAATGCGGATGCCCAAATGGTGTACGATGTCGAGGGTTCCTAATGTGGAAGCAGAGGCCGTGCCATAGACAGGGCTACCATAATCTAGGGCTGAGAGGATGGTAGCTCTGTAGAACAGTAAAAGCGTAGCGCGATCTGCGCCCCAATGGACTCGTGCGACTGTTTTCAGAACATTCATTCTCTGGAGGCAACGTGCCTTTAAGCAGGCAATGTGACTCTTCCAATTGAGGTGAGTATCAAAGATTAAACCAAGGAACCTGGTATGTGGAAGGATCTGAATATTAGAATGTCCCATGGTGAGAGTAATGGACTGGTTACGTAAATGTCGAACATTTCTGTAGAATACAACGGCGTTAGTCTTTTCAGCAGAAAATTGAAAACCAGCAGTGGATGCCCAAGAGTGGATGGATTTTAGAGCAATGTTGAGACGCCGTTGTATGTGAGTCAGACTGGGAGAAGTATAATATATTGCGAAGTCGTCCACATACAAGCTATACGATATTTCAGGTGGGAGGCTGCGTATGACACTATTGATCGCCATAATAAAGAGTAAGCTGCTAAGGGCACAGCCTTGTGGTATTCCATTAATTTGTGACATAATGTCCGATAGGAGACCATTATTTTTGACCTGGAATGTACGGTTAGAGAGAACATTTTGTAAAAAGCAGGGAAGAGGACCCCGCATGCCAGAATCGTGTAAAATTTTTAAAATCCTGTGTCTCCATGTTGTGTCATAAGCCTTAGCAATGTCAAAAAATATTGCCACTGTGGGTTGGTTCTTGGAGAACCCATCACGTATTTGGTGTTCAAGGCGAATAAGTGAGTGCAGTGTAGAATGGTCAGGGCGGGAACCATTCTGATATGGGGATAGGAGGGCATGTGACTCAGCGTAATGTAAAAGTCGAGGATTGATCAGTTTTTCCATTAATTTGCAGAGGCATGAGGTAAGCACAATCGGTCTGTAATTTGTGGGAAGACTATGATCTTTTCCAGGCTTCGGTACGGGTATAGTGTAAGCATGCCGCCAAGACGGTGGGAAGTAGTTACTTATCCAAAACTGATTGTACAGTTGTAAAAGATGTTGTAGCGCACGTGGATGGAGGTGACGGATGAGAGCGTACGAGAATCCATCCGGGCCAGGAGTAGTGTCTGTACACAGGTCGAGCGCGTGTCGCAATTCCGGAATTGAAAAAGGGGTGTTATATTCATGTGTTTTCCCGCTATGAAAAGATAGCGGGCGAGATTCCTCCATACATTTATAACGAAGAAATTGACGAGGCAATGACTGGTCTGAGCTGACGTGACAGAAATGTTTGGCATGTATGGCAGCGATGTCAAGGGGGTCATGTGTAAGCGAGTCCGAGGCAGGGTCTTTGAGTGGAGAGAGTGGAGGCCGTACAGTGCGTCCGTTGATACTGCGAAACTTTTTCCATAAAGTAGAGAGAGGGGTGCGGGAATTGAAGGACGAGATATATGATCGCCATGAAAGTATCTTGCTGTCAAGGATACTGCGTTTGACAACTGCACAGATCTTGTTATAGAACGTTTTAAGGGCAATTTTTTCAATAGTGATGGTTATAAGGTCAAAGTAACGATTAGTGGAAAAAAGCCGGGGGGAAACGGTCTTTAAACGCCGCTGCCTAACACTCAGACGCTTAAGAAGGCGTTCCACACGATGCTTGAATTTTATCATTTGGGCTAGAGTGGGCGTCCACCAAGGGACCTGGCGAGGGTGCGTCAGCGAGGAGGTAAGCGGGATATGAGTGCGTACAATGGAGTTCAGGAAGGACGAAAAATAATCAAAATTGTGGGCAGGGGAAGAGGTAGGGGAGAAGTCCGAAACGTCTGCAGAGGAGTGCGTATAAGACGTCCAATCGGCTTTAGAGAGATGATAACTCGATATTTGAGGGGAGGATGCAGGGCACAAATACTTAAGGAGTATAGGGTAGTGGTCGCTGGAGAAGCGATCCTGTAAAACTGACCAGTCAAATAGGGGAGCTGCGTCATCCGAGGCAAAGGAAAGATCAACAGCGGAAAATGTACAGTGGGTAGCAGATCTGTAGGTGGGGGTGTCAAAGTTGAGACAACAAAGAGTAGAATGAAGGAGATATTTTTCAATTTTATCGCCTGGGATGTCTGTGTTTGGGTTGCCCCAAAGGGGAGAGTGTGCGTTAAAGTCGCCCAGAATAAGGTACGGTGGGGTCAGTTGTTGTACTAGTTGATGAAGGTCTGAAGTATTGTAATGACAGGAGGGTTGATTGTAGGAGGAGCAAACAGTCAAGGAAGGAAGGTCTGGTAATGAAATGGAGACGGCAGTTGTTTGAAAAGGGTTGGGGTCAAGGGTGACAGGAACAAATACGCACTTATAGTGCACAAGGATGGCCGTTCGGAGATGTGAAGGGGTTATAGGGGAGCTAGCAGCAACAGTATAATGCCTGGGGGGGACAACAAAATTGCCTACATGTTGGAGGCAAATGCATAATGGTGAATATAATTTAAGTAATCGTTGTAATTCTCCCATACGGAGGCGAGTTTGGTATCCGTTTATATTCCATTGCAAAATGTTATATGCCATCAAGAATAGGATTGTCAGAGTCATCGACAATAGAGGTCTCTTGAAGAGAGTCTGGTAAAGGTTGTGAGTGTGGAGAGGGTTGTGTGGATGAAGGTGAAGGGGTAGATGTAAGGTCTGTAAATTTTTCAGAAATAGCTGTGAATTGTGTGACTAGTTTAGGAACAAGGGTGGGGCAGTGGAGGAGTTTTTGGCGCAGTGTCCATAAATAGATAAGCGGAGGTAACATCTTCATCAGGGTTAGGGGGAAGTGTACGTGTGGTGACAAATTCCTGCGTCCGAGCAAGGAGGCAGGGATCCGTGGCACAGATATGGGGTGTGATGTAATTACGGAAACAAATTGGACATCCACATTTGTCAGGTGGGATATTGGTGTGACATATCAATACAGGAGATTGTGAGGGGCTCGGGGTATGATGAGTCTTTATCGAAGGTTTGTCAGATGATGGTGTCGTAGGGTTAGCAGGAGTTTGTGGGGGAATGTCTCTAGGTTTGGGAGCATCGGGATCTGGGCAGTGGGGAGCGGCTAACGGAACATGTCGCTCAAGGTTACAGGGAGGATCAGGCGTGGTGAGGGTGGTACGCACATTGACAGGAGGTTGGTGAACATCAAATCGGGATTGTGATAGCTCTATATTAGTCAAGTCAGAATCCAACAGGTTATTGTCCTTCAGGAATCTCTGCATCAAGTCCTTGGGCGTAGGATCAGATTCACAAATATGGGTGACACAATAACAAGGAGTCGGGTGAATTGGAGCATCTTCCGCTGGAGCTCGCTTGGAAAGAAATTTGTGAAGATGTTCGGTGAGTACTGTACGGGTAGAAGTCTTGTGCTGAAGTAGAAAGAATCGGCCGCAGTTATGGCAGCCACAGTCCGGATCGTGGGTAGGCATAACTCACTTCTGTGTGGTGGAACCGAGTTTCGAGGTCCGGGATAATGACCGGATAGGACTTGCAACCTTACGCTTTTTCCGAGGCCGCGACTGGGTGGAGCGAGATTGGGGAGAAGTCTCTATATCTGGTACTGTGTTACATTCCATGAGGTTCTCTTCGGCAGTCATGTTCCAAAACTCAGTATCATCGGTCAAGTTAGTAAATCCCTCGAACCTGTTAGAGGTGGATAGGTCCGGGGAGTTAAGGTGAACTAAACGGAAGGTATCATGGGTGGGGTAATGTTGTGGGCTAATAGGTGGTGCCGGAGGCTGCTCTGGACGCTGGTGGTCAGAGGAGTCAGCGGGTGTAGTTGATTCAAACCGTCGATATGGAGGAGATTTACCTTCCTGCCTTAATTGTGCTGCAGCAGACCGGAAGGGGAGTCCTTTTGTGGCCTGTAAATGTAATACGTCACGATGAAACGCAAAGTGCAGGCATGTTCTGTCATTGGCTTTGTGGGACCCGTCACAATTTGCACAACGGGGTGCGCTGACTTGACAATTGTTGAGAGCATGTTGTTCTGAGCCGCAATTTAAGCAACGAGCATTGAGAGCCCGACACCGTGGGGTTGAATGCCCAAGCTTCCAGCAATTTGTGCATTGTCTCGGCTTGTTAACATACCTTCGTACCTGCAGTTGGCGACCTGCAAGACGGACATGCATAGGGAGGTCATGGCGCTTAAAATAGATTTTGACAATGCGTAGTGGGGGCCGATTTCCACGCTGAGGAGCAGTATAAGTGTCAACTTTAACAACAGTGGGGTCAGTTCTTTGCAATAATTTTAAGATACGATTGGTTGAGTCTGTAAAGCTCTGATCTGCAAATTCGAAGTCGGAAGGGAGCACAACCGTGCCAGTACACTGATTCAGGTATTCATCTGGTTTACCTGTGTATCTGTCGTTGGGGGTGTCGAGGTAGGCTTGTAAGGCTTCTGATTGCTCCTGTGTTTTCACCTCAATCATGCGCTTGGCCGATCCAACAGCATGCATGGTGAAGTCACCAATATCTTGTGCGAGAGTATCGTATAGACTGAAATCATCCATAGGTTCACCAGAGACCGTGAAAAACCGTGACCAATCAGGGGGACTGAACATAGCGTTATAAGTGTCCTTCGAAGCAGGGGTATACGTGTTACGTTTACGCCTTTGTCGGTTATGCGAAGGTACGAACGGTTGAAGCATGTGAATGGCAGAGGAAATACCGGCAAGGTCTTTTCCTGTACCTGCATTAACGGCCCGTTGAGATCGTGGAGGTACAGAAGCAGGTTTAATTGAGGTAGGAGATCCTGCATCCGGAGGGAAGATGGTAACAGATGGAGTCACAGACGGGTCAGGGATGCAATAAGCATCCGTAGGGGTGGCAGCTGAGGGCATGCGAGGTTCTTCAGTAAGGTTGTCAACGGAATGAAGAGGTAGGCTAAGGCTAGAATCATAATCTGGTAATTTAGAAGTTAAAGTCGAGACTGTGGGGTTGTCATCACTATTATTGATCACAGAGGCAGTACTGTGCATAGGAATTGATGCCGGGGAGATCACCTGATGGATCTCACTACCCGACGATGGAGAATTCGTCACAGTATCCTTAGGAGGTTTGCCAAGGTCTGTGGGTGCCATGCCTGAGTGGGGAACTCCGGCACTGTTGGCAGCAGGGGAAGGGTCCTTGAGGCAGTCCAATTTCTCGCAGGGGTCGGCGTCAGAGGGGGCAATTTTAGAATAGGACGAATATTTCTAAATTCATCTGAGTCAGATTCCAAACCCACCATGGAGCCACAATTAGAGGACGGGACGACCGCCCTAGGAATTCTTGCAGATATACACCCCGACTAATGCACCTTAAGGGCCGTCGATCCGTCGATCGCCGACCCAGCACAAGGGTTAGGGTTTGGCATAAAAGTATCCCCTCGCTCGAACACGTCGGGTACCACAGTTCGACGGGTGTAGGGATTGCCGACCCACAACACCCTCCAACGAAACCAAAGAGTGAGTACGGTCGTTTACCTCATGACAGTCACGGTGTTCCCAAAGAAGGGGGCAGCGGGAAGAAGGGAAAAACGGAAAACAGAAAGGATGAGAAATGATAGGGCCCACTACAATTAGTTGGGGGCGGCAGGAAGGGTGGGCATGCGGGCATGCACTCCCCTCCTGCCGCCTCCGTCAGCCCCCGCACGTGTTCAAAAGGGAAACCAACGAAGCAGGCAGAGCGGGGGAACTGGGGAAGGTGCCAGAGTATATACATACATACACTGCCAATCTAGAGGTTGGCAGATTGGGAACCAAAGCGTCAGATTTTTCCTTTGCCCCTGAACTTTCCCTTCATAATTGCTAAGGGGCACAGGGCCTTGGGTGGGGCTTTGGTTTCCGGGCATTTCCGCACCCTCCTCAGCTCCCCGCCTTGTAGTGGCTTCGGTCACCTGGGCTTTATTTGTGGTAAGCAGGGATGGTTTTGTGGGGGCACTCGGTTATGGCCTTGGCCTTGTTCGGAATCTTGGGGCTGCTCGGCCAGACAGCCTGGGGAACAGCAACAACAACAATAAATGATGAGCTGAGGAGACGTTTAGGTATAAAGAGTATTAGCGAGGAGATGCGTGCAAGTAGACTGGGATGGTATGGGCATGTAGACTCGTGGAGAGAATGGATGAACAAAATTGGGTGAAAAGATACAGGTCTGTGATTGTGGGTGGATCTGCACCAAGGGGTGGAAAACTTGACAAGTGAAGCAGCCCTTAACAGGGTTGCCTGGAACACCGCCATTAGGACAAGAAACTGAAACTGCACGTATGTGTGGAGCACCCAGTCTTAAAATTTTATGTATGTACAGTATTTATTAGTGGCCCCTCTATCATTGACGATTATGCCTATTACATAAGGCTACCTCTTCAAACGCACATAAGCGCAGTTTGAAACTACCGCCGCAGAGCTCAGAGGAACCTTCATCATAAGCACACGCTAAATCACTCATGGTTCGTCTTTAAGATTGGGTTCTCACTACGAAAAAACTTTGTAACAAATGAAAAATAAAAATAAAATAAGAATAACTATTCATAAGCTTTCCATATTCCGTGGATGTACTTTTGTGGATTCTTGGACCAGACGCTGGCTAGCGCATCTATCCACCTTCCTTGCTCTGCGTTCAACCCACCCGGACGTGTCCCCCACTGTGCTCCGCTTTGATTCCGCATTCTTGCGTCCCTAGTGAGTTTTTTCTCATTTGTTTACTCTGGGATGTCTTCAGTAAGGTTAGGATTAGCTAGCAGGGGTGTCATGGGTGGTTTTTCTCGCAGAACAAGTGTATTTTGGGTCGTTTTGTTGGGGCGTCTATTTCGGACAGACCCTCGTGGCCGAGTTGAGGACGCTCTCAAACTTTTTTCGTGTTTAGCCATCTTTTGGCCTAGCTGGTTAGGAGGCTGTAACTACGCGATGTCGGGCTTCTTGCTATCTTTCTGATGGAGTAGCCTATGTTATTTGTACTGACGTTCCTGGTGTATTTTTCTTCACTTAGTGAAGTTCTTTCTGGGTCCCGAGTCAGTGTTTTCCCTTACCCGGGTGTTTTCTACGATTTTGATGTGGCGGCTGCTCCAGTTTTGGTGGGAGGAGTGCTTTTCGATGGTGTTTCGACGTCATTAAGTGTTTTTCCGTTTTCACCAGGCCTAGCCAGCCACTCGTAGTTTTTTCACATATGCAAGTGTTTTCATTGTTTATTATAATAAAAATGTATTCATGTGCCATGTGTGTCCTGGATTAGTTGTGATTGGCTGATCCAGGAGCTTCGGACTGGGGGTCTGATTATGTTTATCAGACTGCGTTCTGTTTGGTGTGGGTTGCCTTTCCGGCGGTTTTTCTCGATTGCTCCGAGGAAGCCGTTTTGTTTACCGAGTTTTAATCTGGATGGTTAAAATAGGTTAGTTACCCCGGCGAGTTGGGTAGCTTGAAAGCTCATCAGAAACTGCGTTTTCTGTGGTCGAGCTTGTGATCAGGCTTCCTGTTTTATTCACGGCGAGGTGGGCTCCACACGGTTATCTAGGTGATCATGCTGACACCTGTTGGATATGGTTTTCTCGGCATTGAAACAATGCTGTTGGTTTTGTTTGGTCTTTCCCTCCCGGCGACCTTTTTACAAAGAGGTCTGGGGCAGGTACAATTGGTTTGTCATTACTGTACATATAAAACCCGGCGGTTGTACCTTCGGGTGGTTATATTACCGGATTTTCAATTCGTGATAAATTGCCAAACAATTGTTTGATACAATAGGGTATCACAGCCTTCATTACGGCGATCTATGAGGGCTTCTGGGAGAAGCCGGATTAGAGAGTAAGATAGGCTTAGACGTTTTATGGGATAAAAAGTTGCCGGAATCTTACTAGTGTTTCAAGTGTAAAGGGATACTTGAAAGCCTTCCTCTTTAGTAAAGATATGCTTTATCTTTAAGAGGATTCAGAAGATATGCTTAAATCTTTTGGACAGGTAAAGATATGCTGAAATCTTTATACAGATATGCTTCATCTTTATGAGAATTCAGAAGATATGCTTAAATCTGTTGGACATGTAAAGATATGCTGAAATCTTTAATATGAAACTAAAGGAAAACGAACAGTAGTGGTGGAGTGCTACGGTTCGTTGACCGGCGGTTTTAAGGCACATGTTTTGTACCATTTTGGGGTAACCTTATGAGCATTAATTCCTGGAAATTTCTCTTTCCAGGGCGGAGTACCGGCGTTGCACCAGGTGACCAGGTAGTTCCCGGGGGCGGGGTAGATTTCCCCCAGTCTCTGTCATGGCGGCACTTGAACCTCTCATTGCTTTATGTTCAACACCGTTATGCTCAGGTATCCCTATTTTTGCTCACAAGCTCTGTATTAAATGTGTTAAATGCCTAGATCGGTCACGGGGGATATGGGTGACAAAGAATTGAACTATTTGTCACCTCTTAAGTGTTAAAGTTCTAAGTCAGAAGGATAATACTGCGGCGGTGGCTTTACAAGAAGTGAAACAACTTCTCGCTACTTACTCAACGAATGTAGCACATAAAGCATTGCAATGTGATAACCTTGAGCTATGGGAGCTTTTAATCATTAAACATACCCCCCCTCAGTATAAGATACGTTTTTTTTTTTTTTTTTTTTTAAGAGACAATGAACGGAGGAAGGAAAAACACAGATAAAACAAAAAGGTCCATGTGCCTAAAGGCATCCTCCATTCATAAAATGTTTGTAACAACTGGATTTAAACATTTGTTGATTGTAAGTTTGTGGAAAGCAATTCGAGGGAAGTGAATTCCAAAGAGTAGTAGCTCTGGGGATAAATGAATTCTGATAAGCAGAAGTTCTGCATTGTGGAGGAGAAAGTGTAAATTCATGGGCGCTCTCAGCTGCCCTAGTTCTACGGGGAAAGATGTGGAGAGGCGGCACAATTGAAGCAAGTTCCTCGGAACAATTGCTGTGAAAATATCTGTAGAATAATGCAAGGGATGCAACGTTTCTTCGTATGGCTAATGTAGGAAGGTCCTGTGTGATTGCAGGGTTATTGATTAATCTAATAGCTTTATTTTGAATTTTGTCCAACTGCCTCAATGCAACCACTCCACTTCCACCCCACAGAGGTGAACAGTAATCCATCTGAGAGCGCACATGACTTTTATATATTACGGCCAACTGCTCGTCAGTGAAGAATTCTCGAACTCTGTACAGGAGTCCCAGTTTTTTAGAGGCATTCTTAGCAATGCTTCTAACATAATGTGTCCAGCTCAAGTTAGTAGTTAATGTTACACCGAGAATGTCAATACTAGGGGAAGTGGGAATATTTACATCATTAAAAAATATATGGGAGTCAGTGAGATTCTGTCGGTTAGAAAATTGAATGTACTTGGTTTTCTGTGCATTAAAGGAAACTAGATTCTCTTGTCCCCATTCATTAATTCTAGAAAGGTCCTGGTTCAGAGAAATTGCAGTGTTTATTTTTGAATTTATAAGATCGGGTTGGGTGAAAGAATTGGTAAATGTGAAGGAACTGTGGAGTGTTGAGTCATCTGCGTAGGAATGTATTGGATTATGAGTGGTAGATATGAGATCATTGATATGAATGCGGAACAGAGTTGGGGCCAAAACTGATCCCTGGGGAACACCAGCATTTATTGAGTGAAATTGAGAATAAAGGCCATCTACCATTACACGTATTTTTCTGTTATGAAGATAAGAAGAAATTAGTGGAACTAATGATGCAAGGCCGTAGTGTGACATCTTCGACAATAAGGATTGATGCCAGACTCTATCAAATGCCTTTGATATATCCAGTGCTATTGTATGTGTTTCACCATGTTGGTCTGTAGCTTGGTTGATTTGATGCGTAAGAAGGCAAAGAATGTCTGCAGTTGATCGACATCGTCTAAAAGCATATTGCCTATCACTGATTAATTTATTATTCTCCAGATGCTTAATTATGTGATTATTTAATATAATTTCAAAAACTTTGCCAAGAGTGGAAGTTATAGCTATTGGTCTGTAGTTTGATGGATCTGAAGAGGCACCTTTTTTAGGAACTGGATGGATGTTTGCTTCTTTCCAGGGTACTGGGAAGCATGAGGTATGAGTACACAGACGGAAAAATTTTGCCAATACAGGAGCGAGCACCAAGGAGCAATTCTTAAGTACTATTGGAGGAATTTCATCTGGACCAGGAGCCTTATCTACTGAGAGATTCTGCAAAATAGTTTTGACATGTCTGGTGTGGATCTTAAGTGAGGGAATTTCAGGTGAATTAAAATTAAGTACAGGGACATCTTGATTTATGTCATCTAAGGTTGAGTTGGTGGAGAAAATATCTGCAAGAAGGTTAGCTTTACCTCGTGGGTCACTTACAAGATTGCCAGTCGGAGATTTTAATGGTGGAATGGATGAAGCAGTAGTGAAGTTGGATTTGAATGAGTTAAGAGTAGACCAAAATATTTGGTTATCATTTGGATTATTTAGAAGTTTATTTGCCTGCTTATGGAGAAAGTTTGATTTAGTTAGGTTTAATACAGTTTTGGCATGATTTCTGATGTTTCTAAAGTAATTAAAGGCTTCATGTGTTTTTGATCTTGTGTATGCATTGTAGGCTATTGCTTTTTGTTCAGTTACTCTAGCACAATTATGGTTAAACCATTTAGGTGAATTAGATCTTTTACTGTACTTTTGATGAGGAATAAAAGTTTCCATTCCAATTTTTACAAAATCTTGTATGTGGCTCAAGGTGGAGTGTGCATCATTAGAAAAGAAAGAGGTCCAGGGAATATCAATAAAGAAACCTTGAAGACCCTCCCAGTCTGCCCTATCGTAATGCCATTTAGTCACCAAAACAGGTTCAGAGTGGGAAGGTGTGGTAGGTGATAGACAGGTGGCCTGTATCAGACAGTGATCAGAAGATCCAAGTGGGGACCTCACTGTAACATCATAATTTTCTGAATTGGTTGTTAAAAATAAGTCCAGTAGGTGGGAATTATGATTAGGATTATCTGGTACACGGGTGGGTTGGTTGACTAGTTGAATGAGATTAAATGAGTCTGCAAATAGCTCACATTCAAGACCAGCATCATCAGTCCTGGCTGAATGAGTGAGCCATTCAACATTATGGACATTAAAATCACCCAACACAGTGATTTCAGAAGAAGCATTTAAGTTGAGGACACTGAGTTGTGAGGACAGAGAATCAAAAAGACTTTGCTCTGGAGGAGTATTTGGGGAACGGTAGATGCAACATATGTATTTAAATTTACCAGCAGAAATTAATTTGTATATAGAATAATCAAAATAGGGACAATTGAAACCAGTAACCTCCTCCAGGGCAATTTCAGATTTTGCGAAGCAACATACACCACCTTTAGGTCTGAAATTTTGGAGCAGTTGATAACCTGGAAAATTAAATCTAGATGTGTCAGATGTGGATGTTACTTGAGTCTCTGTCAAAAAAAGGAGAGTAGGGGATTCTGCTTGAAGAAATTGGTGTACAGAATTGATGTTAGAGTGAAGTCCCCTTATATTACTAAAGAAATAGCTGTACTGACAAGCAGCTTTGGGACGTTGCAATGCTCTTACGTGCACGTAAGACCTCAGAGACTGGGCGGGGACAAGTTGCCACACCCTCCCCCAGCAAGTTAAAGAGGCCTCGCTCACCGTCACCTTTGGCAACGGCGACGAGGTCCACTTCACGGTCGCCACTGAGGCAGCAGGTGACAGATTCGGGCCACTCTGCTTCCCCTTCCAAAAAGAAGAAAAAGGAAGCTAGTGGGGGATCTAAAGACAGTACTACTGTAGTACTAAGCATAAGTCAAGTAAAAGTCATAAATCATCCAAAAGGGATCCTCCAGCACGAAAGGACTCACGACGGTCGTCGGAGCCTGGTACCCCGCTTTCTGCCTCTACCCCCACCAAGTCTAACGTCCAATCTGACAGGTCGGGGGTGGAGTCAGAGAATGTGGTGGAGGATGCCCCGGCGGACATTTCATTACCTGATATTCAGGCTTTTTCTACCAGGTCACGTGTGTCAGCCTCAGATTTAGAAGTGTCTTACAGAAACTATAAACCTCTAGGGGGCTCGGGTGAGGGCTCTCAATCAGAGAGTATTCCTAGCTCGCAAGCGAGTGACAACCACAGCCAAGGGGTATGGCGTTACTCACAGTCCTGGCAGGACAGAACACACCCTTTTGTGACTCAAGTAGTGGCTGACGTCCACCGGGATACCGATGTACCATCTTCTATCCCAGATTTAACATGGCAGCATGTGGAGGTCCCGGCTTCGGCGGGATTTTCCCATGATAGGCCAGACTTAACGGATGAAGAACAACGATCTCTGGTCTCAGAGATGGAGGGTCAAGAGTCCAGTCAACTTCTAGACAACTCTCAGGGTACTGTCGAATCTCCACGGAGTTCGTCATCGGCTAGGTATGTAACAGCAGAAGAGATTGATGGATTACTATTGAATGCACTTAATAGGTTCTTTGGCCCTGCGCCGGAAACTCCTACAGTTGGTACGGGAGCTCCCGCGACGTCGACGAATGTGCGACCTCTGGCTACATCCATTGCTTTAGCTAAAATACCTAACCCCCCTCTTGTGTCAGATCCAAGTTCCAATGTGCCAGGCACAGCAGCTCTCACTACTTCCAATGTGCGAGTCATATCAGACATAACTCCCCCTCCTTTAGACAAGGCGCCAGTCAAAAAAGGAGCTATGCCTCTTTTATATGGGCCTGATGAGTCATGGGTAGCAATGTTACCAACTAAGCCAGAGGCAGCACAAGCTACTATTTCGGGGGAGCTCCCTGTACCACATGAGTGGGTAATCCAAGGTAATAAATCTAGAAAACTCAGAGCTTTGGATAGTCAAGGAAATGTTTTGGATGTTCATATTAAGGCCATTCCAAGTTATTATAACCATGACTTTTTTGTGTATGCATCAACACCAGCCCTACCCCCTGCCTCAGCTTCAAAGCTTTTTTCTGACTGGACTAAGAATGACGGCTTTAACGACGTCAAGGCACTTTCTGCTTTGACGCCGGAGTTGGATATGTTTCCGATCACAGACTCAACCTCTAATCCAGTTTTGCAGGTGGGGCAGATGGGTACGGGACCTTGGGTGGAATGGGAAACAGAGGCTCAAAATTTTGCCACTACTTTCACGTCAAAATCTTCCCACCAAATCCCTCAAGAACACCATTATTGGTTCTCTCTTCCGGTTTATAGTGCCGGCGGAGTCCCCTCTGCTTTGTTTGATTTCTTGGCTGCCCCTAAAATCAATTTGTGTGAATTAAAAGATCCTTTTAACACGCCTTCCTCGGCTCACCTAGACCGCGAGTTTAGGTTAGGAGGAAAAGTGTTTAGACTGTTTTCGCAATATGTTGTTACCCAGCAAATAAAAAAGTTTCTGTTACGCTCTTCTCAGACAATAGAAGCCGCGGAAGTCAAGAAAGCCATTGAGCTTGCCCGGCGCTTGCTTCTCCAGACTTCCATACAGTCTTTAGGAGATATTCGGACGGCCTTATTAGAGGCGGTTCGAGCAAGGCAGGATCTGCGGATGTTCTTAGTGAAGAAACTTCCTGACCGTATTGCAAGCCAAGTAGTTCTGTCTCCAGTTCTAACTCCTTCTTTGATTTCACCAGCAGTTTGGAAGACTGTTTTCAATATGGCACAAGCATTCAAACAAAGTCCCTCTCAACCTAAGAAACCTACCTTCACTTTCCCTAAACCCAAACCAGTTTCGAAAGTTCAAGCTAGTGGGTCTAAGCCTTTTCATCAGCCAAAATCCCCTTCCACCCAGGGTCAGGCTCAGTTCAGGTATAAACAGGGTAGCTTCTCAGGTAAAGGCCACAAGTTTCACCAACGACCAGGTCAGGGCCCGCCTCCAGCCAAACCCGGCCAGTCGTCCAAGGATACACCTCCACCAGCAAAAAACTAAGGTCTCTCTCACTCCCGGGGCCATTCAAAGGCGTGTTGGAAACGAGGGTAGTACAGCCGGCGAACCCCAGTCTGCTAACTGGGTCCTTCCGGGCGTGTCATCAGGCATGGCCTTTAAGAACATGGGCGAGGACTGTGGTACGCAAAGGCATCACTTGGCAGTGGCTCCGGCGACCTCGCTTACGTCAGCCGACAACGGCCAATCATGTTTCTTTAGAGGTGGAGTCACTAGTTCAGGAGATGATTACCAAGGGTGTCATTATCCCCGTCCCCCCGACTTACCCGGTGTTTACGTCCAAACTCTTTCTAGTACCCAAAAGGGACAGTATTCAAATGAGACTGGTCGTAGACCTGTCTTATTTGAATCTCCACATTCACAACGTGTCCTTCAGGATGCTGACAGTGAATCAAATCAGGCTAACACTTCCGCCGGGAGGGTGGATGTGTTCATTAGACCTGACAGACGCGTATTGGCATGTCCCGGTAAACAAGAGATTTCAAACATTTCTGGCGTTAAGAATAATGCATCAGAATTATGTCTTTCAAAGGATACCGTTTGGATTGAACCTAGCGCCGCGCATCTTCACAAAATTAGTCCGGCAAGCCCTGATGCCCATTTTAGAACAAGGGATCAGGATCTTGTGGTATCTGGACGACTGGCTGGTGGTGGCAGAGACAGAAAAGTTATGCAACACTCATGTCAACATTACGTTAAACCATGTCAAATCTCTAGGATTCAAGGTCAACTTGGTAAAGTCAAACCTTGTTCCCTCACGAGTAATTCAGTGGATAGGGCTGGTCTGGGACACAGCATCTCTCACTCTGAGTCAGAGTGTGGACAATCTAAACAGATTTCGCAAGAAACTGTTTATGTTTCTCCACAGTCTGACTACGACACGGAGACTCTGGGAATCTCTAGTCGGTTCTCTCAACTTGGTTCAACTAACTGTGAAGTTGGGCCGGTTGAAAGTCAAACGTTTAATCTTGGCGGGCAACAGATATTTCCCACTCTTACCGGCGGGAAAATTATGGCCTATCCCAACATTAATACACAGCTTACTAGCGGTCTGGGCGAAGAGGGAAATGTTGCACTCAGTCATGTCATGGACCTCTCCTCCGCCGACGGTATGGGTGGACACGGATGCGTCAGGGACGATAGGTTGGGGCTTTCAGTCAAACCTCGGGCATCAGGGTCAAGGGCTTTGGTCCCCTTCAGAAACCTCTCACATAAATGTAAAAGAGTTACTAGTCCCCTTGTATTTCCTTCAGGTTCACGGGTCTACTTTACGGGGAAAGTCGGTGGCCTTCAGGATGGACAATCTCAATGCAGTTCACTGCATTCAGAAACAAGGGTCAACAAGGTCTCGGAAGTTGCTAGACGTGTCAGAAAAGATTTTCGTGCTAGCCAACGAGCTGCACATTCATCTTCATCCATCATATCTCCCAGGCGTAGCAAACGTCTGGGCAGACGCGCTCTCTCGGAGACAGAGCACAACAGTAGAGTGGGCACTCAAGCAAAACATTTTCAATCAAATGATTGCAGTGCCTTACCGTCCACAAGTAGATCTGTTTGCGTCAGAGGAGAACCACAAACTCTCTCGGTACCTCACACGCCGGACATTAACGCCGGCGGGAGGGGCCCGACGCATTGGTGACGGATTGGAACAGGTGGAGTTCCATTTATCTGTTTCCGCCACCAGACGCTTCTCTAATGTGCCACGTAGTCAACAAACTACAGGATTATCGAGGCGTAGTCTCGTTAATCGCGCCCCTGTGGCCGGCGCAGTTGTGGTACCAGCAATTGAGAATGTGGTGCCCGAACCCGGTGTCGCTCCCGGTCGGGTATTTCCACTTAGACACGATTGGCAACCTAAAGACCTCGCTGACTTTTGCATTGTGGACATTCAGGAGGCCAAGTGGCTAACGCCGTATGGTAGAAACGTGACAGATAAATTTATGAATCAGTACACACAATCTACCAAGAGGCAATATCAATCTCATTGGCAGTCCTTTACTTCTTGGATAGTTAGAACAGAACAGACAGTACCTTCGGTGGCATTAGTTTTTAATTATTTAAACTATTTGTTTGAACAGAAACGTCTATCTGTAGTGACTCTAAAAAATCACTTAACAGCTATCAGGGTGCCACCACAAGCGGAAGAAACAGGTTTCATGAGAGCATGCTTCAAACTCCGCCCACCTCCCCGTCAGCTCATGCCTACCTGGTCTCTTGACAAAGCGTTATCTTTGCTTCATTCCCGTCTGTATCAGAATACGGCAGATTTTGAATTGCTATTAAAAAAGGCTGTGTTCCTTATGGCTTTGGCAACTGGTAACAGGGTGTCTGAGCTGGCGGCGATGAGCAACACCCCTAATTGCATAAGATTTGGTAGACTAAATGATTGCATTCATATTGCTCCTTCCCCAGGGTTCATCGCCAAGAATGAACACAGTGAACATGATTTCTCAGAGTTCACGGTGCCGGCGTTGAAACGGGGCAAAGTGCACCATAATTTGTGTCCTGTACAAGCTTTAACCAAATATATGAGAGTGGCACCTCTTAACCAGCAAGGTGCTTTATGGGTATCGAGTACAGGTAAAAGATTAATGAAACGTAAAATGGCTTCTCTGCTAGTAGAAGTAATTAAGGAGAGTAATCCCGGCGTAGTGGGTAGGGCCCACGATTTACGCAAATGGGCAGTACTGTATCTTTACGTTTTCTAAAGAATTTTTCTGTTGAAGACATAGCTACTACTCAACTATGGGCTTCAAATCATACTTTTTTGACTCGATACCTGTCGGTAGCACTAGACAAACCGTCAATGCCATGTATAGCGTTACGGCAAAGGGTCTAGATGGGTCTCTAAGTCACTAATTGTTTAGATTAAGAAAGAGGGGGGGGGGGGTGCAGTCAGTGAAACATAAGACACCCTAGACCCCGCCGGAAGATATGTACAAAGTATACGAGCTGTGATACAATGTATAAGTGTTGTGATTAAAATTTCTCTGTAGTAATGCCTACGGGAAATGTTGAGGTACAGTAGTACAACAATGGTTTCTTTCAGTGGGATACACTGTTGAAGCAATTTCATTTTAAGAGTTCTCGGTAGTTGCAACTACGAGTAGCATTTTAGTGCGTACATCTGCGATAGTACAAGAATTTATTCTATTTTTGTGTCTAATTTTAAGGAATATACACATTAGAATAATGGGGTTTATATGTGCACATGTAAACATAAGTTTTATTTTTCACCACTTACTTTCAGTGGGGTGCCTTTAACTTTCAGATCTGTGAACAGATTCTCATAGTTACCTTTTTCCTCAAGCAGGCTTCTTTAAGCACGCCCCTGCTTGTACCCCTTTTTATATGTTGTATAAAGTTTATACATAAATATACAGTTTTACAAAGTAAGAATACTATGTGGTTGTTTGATTATCTGTCTTTTCTATTTGCAATGGTTATGATATGATTACGAATGTCCCCCTCCAGTCTTAGATATCAGGCATAATCGTCAATGATGGAGGGGCCACTAATAAATTATAGGTTTGACTCCTGCAAGGAGATAAAGAAAACCTAATATTTAGTAGTGGCCCCGTAATCATTGACGACTGGGGCCCTCCCGACCATCCCCTTCCCATTCGTTGATGTATTAAGGATTTTGGTATACTTGATATGTCAGTGAAGGTGGATAGATGCGCTAGCCAGCGTCTGGTCCAAGAATCCACAAAAGTACATCCACGGAATATGGAAAGCTTATGAATAGTTATTCTTATTTTATTTTTATTTTTTACTTGTTACGAAGTTTTTTCGTAGTGAGAACCCAATCATAAAGACGAACCATGAGTGATTTAGCGTGTGCTTATGATGAAGGTTCCTCTGAGCTCTGCGGCCACTACTAAATATTAGGTTTTCTTTATCTCCTTGCAGGAGTCAAACCTATAATATGGATGGTGTGGTGAGGGAGGTGAAAATGAGAAGTATGGGTAGAGGATTGGGTTTAGTAGGAAAGAATGGTAGAGATTTGGGAGTTGAACCAGTTGCTGTTTGCTGACACAACATTGGTGGTGGATTCTGAGGAGAAAATGCAGTGAGTAGTCAGAGTTTGGTGTGGTATGTGGGAGAAGGAATTTGAGGGTGAACATCAATAAAATTAAAGTGATGGTGTGTAATAGAGATGCTCGTAGGGTGAATCTAGATGTGCGACTAGATGGGGAAATACTGGAAGAAGTCGAGTGTTTTAAGTATCTGGGAGGAGTGATAAGCAAGGACACAGGTGTGGATATGGAGGAAAAACAGAGAGTATGTGAAGGAAAGAAAGTATTTGGAGCAATGGGAAGTATGTGGAAGGTGAGAAATCTCAGATTGAAAGCTAAAAGTGCAATGTATCAAGGGATAGTTGTACCAACAAAGATGTATGGGGCTGAGACATGGGCTCTGAAGGCAAAATTAAAATATAAAACTTGAAAACTAACTCAAAAGTTACTGTTCAAATTAATATAACGAACTCATTAAAATTAAAAACTATCAAAACTCAACACACTGAACAAAATCTATATGTGGAAAAATGCATTTAAATTTATCAGAAATTAAACTTTGAAAACAACAAACTTATAATATCCACATACTGTAGAGATAAAAAAGCTGGATGTGATGGAGATGAGCTGCTTGAGGAGTACAGTATAAGTGGAGTGACTTGTAGAGACAGATTGAGGAATGAAGAGGTAAATAGGAGAGTGGGACAGCAGGAACCTTTGTCGGCCAGAGTGGACAGAAGGGTGCTGTGCTGGTATGGACATGTCGAGCGAATGGGAGATGAAAGGCTTACAAAGAGAGTATATGAGTCAGATACAAGGGGAGGTAGAGGGTTAGGAAGACCTCGGTTGAGATGGAGAGATTGTGTAGTACAAGTATTGGAAGATAGAGAGAGGACTGTAGAACAGGTAAAGAAAAGTGGTAATAAATAGGAATGAAAGGAGAATGCTTGTGAATAGATGAGTGATAACAAGGTCGTTGGGACGGGGTCGGGCGCCAGTTGGAATAGATATAGTCCGTCAGGCGCCTGGCCCGGGGAGCCAGTGTACAGTATATGAAGGGACGGAAGGATGCCTGGATGTGAGGTGGGAAGGCATTGTGGTAGTGAAGCTCGCTGCGTGTCTGCCTGCTGAGACCGGAACCTCTCCGGGAGGTCTGGGAACTGGGAATGTTTTGCTAGAGACCCCAAATGGGCCTGGGTCTCTGGGTCTTCTCCTGGGTGACCTAGATGTGTGTTTTTTTTTTTTTGGTGTTGTTGAGTGGTATCCCCAACTGCAGGTACTTGGGGCCCATCAGTACCAGCACCACATTGCCACCTCTAGTAATCCATGTGGGAGTGTTGGAACCAGCACCCTTCTCCTAGCTATGGCGCTGTATAAATTACTGTATGCAACAAATCAATGTCACCTTTTTAGCGAGGCCTCGAAGCACCGTGTTGTACGGGAGGATAGAAGAGATGACCATATGGTTGTTCCAGGATCGGGAGTTTCTTAGCTGGGCACATTCACGGTAGTACAGAAGTGTGTGGGTGGCTCGGTTTACTAGGTCCAGTGATATCTGAGAAGTAATAATAATAACAATAACAAAAATAATATTTATAATATTAATAATAATAATAATACCGGTAATAATAATAATAGTACAGTACTGTACAGCACTGTACCGTACCGGTAATAATAATAATTTATATACCAGAAGAGAGGCACTCGGGAGAGCACATACTTTGTATACCAATTTACCTATGGAAGATATATATTCAGAACTCTGTTATATTATAGATATACAATTTAAAAGAAATTTTGATAATGGTTATCAGTATTCCCACGCTAGAGGAGAGAAGAGTTCGAGGAGACCTGATAGCAATGTATAGATGCATGAGAGTTCGAGAGACTCGATAAGGATTTTATTAGGCTGGACGATGGAAGAACCAGAGGGCATAATATATGTACAAGATAGAAAGGAGAGGTGCAAGTCCAATGTGAAAAAGTTTAGCTTTCCATATAGAACGATAGATAGGTGGAACAACTTAAGTGCGGAGATTGTAGAAGCAAGAAATATCCACGACTTTAAAAGTAAACTGGATAGTCAATAGAAACTGAGACAGGACGACACGAGTGCAGCTCAATTCCTGTAAACTACAAATAGGTGAATACATGTAGATGAAATATGGCATAGCTCTACTACTGGAAAATATATAAGCTTTGATATATATAAACCTAAAGACTCTCTTAAATTTCTATTTTTCAATGCATGTGTTAAATATGGGCAACATATTTTAAAACAAATATTAGGTATTCCTATGGGTGGAAATGCTAGCCCACTCATTGCAGATTTATTCTTATTGGCAGTAGAATTTAAATGTATTAATAATTTATTAAACAGTAAAAATTCTCAAAAATTAGTGCTAGCTAAATTATTAAGTAATAACAGTAGATATATCGATGATATTCTTGTCTTTAACGTAAATAATTTTAATGAAGTTGCTAAATTAATTTATCCAAATTCCATTCCACTTACCGGGTACACAAAGTAATAATAATACTGTAATGATGTAAACAAAATTCTTGATCTAAATATCAAAATCATTAATGAAAAATTTACACTTAAAATATATCATAAAGTTGATGATTTCAATTTCAATGTGAGTAACATTCCTTTCCCTGATAGCAATATTGATAATATAATTACTTACCGGCATAGGCTAACTGTTTTTATTCACAATTAGTATGCGTTTGTATAGTACAGTACAGTATGTTCAAGGCTTGAAGATTTTTGGGCAAGAGCTTTTAGTAAATAGAGGTTTGGATAAAAATAAATTGATACACAAATGTTATCTCTTTAAAGTCAACTACCGTACTATGATTGTAGGCCTATACTTAAATTTGATATTAATAACTTCAACCATACATAAACATCACAAACACATACATTCCTCCCCAAACATCACCTACAGTACCAAATGAATACAGACCACAATTACAACAGATCACAAACACCCCACACATCATCCTGGGTGGTGACTTCAACGCAAAGACGTCGGCCTGGTTTGTCGACAACCCCGACACAAACAGAGTGCTGGTACTACAACACCAAACAGATAACCTCAACATCCTTAACGACATCCATCAACATACCCATATTCCCCACCAAGCCCTCTATAGCCCATCATCTCCAGACATCACCTTCTGCTCCCCAGAACTCACCCCCACAACATCCTGGAGGGTGGTTAGAACCTTAGGCTCTGACCACCTTCCGATCATTATCACCACCAAAACCAGACCCACCTCAGCTAGCCACAAAAACACTTACACCAATTATAAAAGAGCTAACGGGGAAGCATTCACAAATGAGACAGAACAACATTTCACAACTCTAAACAGCGTACCCATCACTAACATCAACAATGCTGTACACATACTCAATAAAACTAAAACTAAATGGTATCTCCTAGGAAACTAAACTTGTTCACCAGCTCCAAAGACTCATTTCCAAAATTCCTGTGGCTGTGAATTTTGGAAATGAGTCTTTGGAGCTGGTGAACAAGTTTTGTTACCTAGGAGATACCATCTCTGCCGGTGGTGAGGCCGAGGCTGCCACTGTTGCTAGAATTAGGTGTGGCTGGGGGAAGTTCAGAGAACTGATGCCAATCCTGACCATGAAAAGAATGCCTCTCCCCCTGAAGGGAAAGGTGTATGCCTCATGTGTTAGAAGTGCAATGACGTATGCCTCAGAAACATGGGCCGTTAAAGTACAAAGGAGTACAAAGGAAATCAAGCAACAACAGATCTAGTGACCCTTCTAGGTTGCTTGTCCTCCAAAACACTGAGGATCAAGTGTCCAAACATTGGTTTAGAGTGGGTAAGGGAACATTGGAAAGGGAATTACTGCCCTGGAACTAATGTCCGTGGCAGGATTAGGAAGTTAGTAGGGGACAGATGGGTTAGTAACTGAGGGGGGGATAAAATAAAGTTATTCATTTACAAACGCAGTCAGTCGCGGGTTTGATGCGAGATATTTGTCTAGGCGGAGTTTAAATGAATCAACGGTGATGCAGTCTATAACGTTTCGGGGAAGCCCATTCCACAAGTTGACAACTCGATTGAAGAAGAAATTCTTAGATTCGTGTGAGTTAAAAGATTTACCAATAATTTTGCAACCGTTTCCCCGCGTGTAATTAGATTGGTCGATAGTGAAGTACTTACTACAGTTCATATTGTCGATGCCTTTGATGATTTTGAACACTTGAATTAAGTCACCTCTTAATCTGCGCTGGGTTAAAGGAAATAGATTTAATTCTCTAAGACGCTCTTCGTATGGTTTGTTCTTTAGGCTAGGTATCATTTTGGTAACTCTACGTTGAACTCGTTCTAGCTTGTTTATATCTTTTTGGTAATAAGGGCACCAGGATTGAACGCAGTATTCCAGAAGAGGGCGGACTAAGGAATTGTAAAGGGTTAGGATAACTTCTTTGGATTTATGCTCAAATGACCTGCCTATAAAGCCAATTATTTTGTTTGCCTTCTTAACAACTTCTGAACATTGTTGACTCGGTTTTAGGTTACTCGATATTGTTACTCCCAGATCGGTTTCTCTGTTTACATTCTTAAGCTGAGTGCCATTCATCGAATAGTTTGCTTTCTCATTTAGGTATCCGATATGTAGTACTTTACATTTATCCGCATTGAAACTCATGTGCCAAATTTGGGCCCAACATGACAATTTATCTAGATTGTGTTGCATATCGTCAACTTGTTCTTTTGAGAGTACGCTATTTGAAATTTTTGTATCGTCAGCAAATTTTGAGATTGTACAGGTGAGACCCTCATCTATGTCGTTGATGTAAATTAGAAAGAGAATTGGTCCTAGTACCGATCCCTGGGGTACCCCGCTACTTACATTGGTCCATTTTGATGCCTTACCGTTTATGACTACTCTTTGCTTTCTGTCGCTGAGCCAATTTTCTATCCATTTCAACACACCGTCTTGTATTCCATGCGCTTTTAGTTTTAGCAGTAAACGTTTGTGGGGAACTTTGTCGAAGGCCTTTTGAAAATCAAGGTATATAATATCTACAGCTTTACTCTCATCGTAGAGGTTGAGGATATCGTGGAAGAAGTCTAAGAGGTTTGTTAAACAGGAACGTTTTTTACGAAAGCCGTGTTGAGTATCTTTAAGTATGTTATTTTCCTCTAAGTGATTTACGAGTCTGTCTCGTATGACCGTTTCTAGCATTTTACATACAACTGAGGTTAAGCTAATTGGACGATAGTTACTGGGTAGGGATTTGCTGCCTTTTTTGAAAATCGGTGTTACGTTGGCTAGCTTCCACTGATCGGGCATAGTTCCAGACTGCAAGGATTTATTGAATAGTAATGTCAGTGGTTTGGAGAGCTCATCCTTGGTAGAGGATGTCAACAGAATGGAGCGTAATGAGATGAGAATGGTGAGATGGATGTGTGGGGCCAGGCTACAGGATAGAATAACAAATGTTGAGCTGAGGAGACGTTTAGGTACAAAGAGTATTAGCGAGGTGATGCGTACAAGTAGACTGGGATGGTGTGGCCATGTGGAGAGAAGGGATGAACAAAATTGGGTGAAAAAATGCAGGTCTGTGATTGTGGAGGGAGCTGCACCAAGGGGTGGACCGAGGAAGACCTGGGATCAGACTATACGCGCCGATCTCAAATCCAAGAACTTGACAAGTGAAGCAGCCCTTAACAGGGTTGCCTGGAACGCCGCCATTAGGAAAAGAGACTGAAACTGCACTTATGTGTGAAACACTCAGTCTTAAAATTTTATGTAAAATGTTATGTATGAATCCAAAATGCTGACTAGAAACACATTCCAAGAGGTAACAGAAAAAGACAACCCCAACTTCACAGCAGAAATTCAAAACCTCATCAGACAATGCGACATACTAAAACACTCCCCAGCACCCCACACACAAGACATCACACAACAAATCCAAGCACTCAACACCCAGACTAACAACAAAATACAAGAACAAAAACTAAATTGGAATAACTTCCTACAAACACTTGATCACAAAACAAACTCCAAAAAACTCTACAAAACACTAAACAGCATCACACTTTCCAACAGCAACACAACACAATCACATGCTGCAGTCACAACAACAGACTCGACTCTTTCATGTAAACAACAAGCAAACACTCTCATCAATCACTTCTCACATGTCAGCTACCTAAAACCCCACAAAGACGACCGACGTGTCATCCGACGTAAGAGACAATTCCCCACAGACCCTGACTATACACCCTTCACCAATCAACAGACAAAGCACATGTGACGCCTGCAGCTTAGCAGAACGCCACGTGGGCTCAGCCGCTCGCTTGGCCACTCGCTAACACTCGCCAGGGCAATGTATTTGGCTATAGTCTATCTACAATGTTGTACTGTACTTTCTTTCTTGTGAATCGTCATGTAACAGGCAGTACAGAAGTGGTCTTTATTTTTGCCTGTGACAATGCATTATATTTTATATCATCAGTTATAAGTTTAATGTATAAGACTGAATAATACAGCTAGAGAGTGTGAGTGAGTAAGTGCAGGAGGCAGAGGGTAGTCGCGTAGTGTTACACGTTGTCTCGGTGACGTCATGCCACGGCCGGGCCCTCTGAGTGGCTGGCCGCCTCACCACCCTCCTGCCGCGTCAGGAAGTGGTTCCCCCGCACTCCCTGCTGCCTTGTGTTTTCCTTGCTCAGAGCTTGCCTGACCAGCATACCCTTTACATCTCCCTTGCTACCTGTCCCCGACTTCTACCTATAGAACACTTTCTCTCTCTCTCAACTTCTTACCTCTCATTCTTCCAATCTATTTAATATCATAACTCCCCTTTGGTTCTGCACGATTTCATATATCGGCCATCGTATTATATGCTGAAGCTCTCAAATATTCCATGTTTAGATAGACATTTTGGAGGGGTTAACATTTTGTCTGTAGAGGTTCGACACACTCACGGTGTCTCCCTACCTTTTGCTTGGTTGTCTGCTGGGCTATTTAATGCTAGACTGGGGTGAGGCCATTGTTGTTGTGATTTCCGATGTGTACCAGGTTTTGTTGAACCTGTACAATCGCAACGGATACGTGGGAAGCCTAGGTTGTCTTTCTGACTGTGTACCTTGTGAGTTTAGCACTGTGTTGTTGTTGTTGTTGTTGTTCCCTAAGCTGCCTGGCCGAACAGCCCCGAGTCCCTGAGAAAGGCCATGGCCACGATCGGGCTTTCCCACAGAGCTCTCATTGAGTGTAGATTGTGTTGTTGGCGTAAGTGGTTGTGTGAAATGCAGTCTTCTATGATGTGTTTAATGGTATGGGGTGCTGTGTTACATCCCGGGCAGGCGTCGACAACGGAGTCATCCAGTCTCTTCTGATAGCTCAGGAGAGCTGGATGGTGTCCGCATCTCAGCCTGGCCAGGTGGACTCTGTCCTCGCGAGGAAGGGAGGATTCGGAAGGATGGATTTCGGGAGGTCGTGCATGCAGCTGCGTGTTGTCTGTGAGTGAGTGGATGGATCGGCGAGAGATATGAGTATGGATGTGCTTCTGGAAGTTGGTTTGGAGTGGGTTGGGAGGGAGAGAGGACATTATTTGTGTGTGATACCGTGTGCTGGGTGTTGTTTTGATATTTCTTGGTGTCTGTGGGTGTGTTGCCATGTAGTTTAGTGGGTGGTCTTGGTTCGTGGAGGCTGCTGCCAGGAATTGAGTGCCTCTCATGTCCAGATGGTCTTTGACTTTGAGGATTTTGGTTTCTTGATGTAGGTGATCTGTGGGTGCAGTAGCTGTGCAGCCTGTAATGATCTTCAGGGCTTTGTTTTGAATAGTCTGTAAGGTCTTATGATGTGTTTCAGCTAGGTTAGAAGCCCAGGCTGGGCTTGCGTATTCCATCACTGATCTTATGTATTGTTTATATACTGTGGTGGTAGTTTCTTTGTTGTGTCCAAATTTTGTGTGAGCAAGTGACCTGAGGGCGTTAAGTCTGGGTGTCAGTTTCTTTTTAATGTTTGTGGTGTGCTGTTTGAATGTCATATGAGTATCATATGTTACTCCTAGGATTTTGGGTGTGTGTGTATGTGTTAGGGGTGTGTTGTTTATGGTGAGTTGAGGGATGTATTCGTGTTCTCCTGTCCAACTTGTGAGCAGGGTTGCGGTGGATTTGGCTGGGGCTAGATTAAGTCTGTTTGTAGTGCACCAGCCATGTAGTGTGTTGAGATAGGGTTGAAGGAGATCTGTTGCTCTTTTTGGGTCATGGTGTGTGCATGTGAGTGTTATGTCATCTGCATAGGAGGCTAAGTTTATTTGGGGCGTATTGGGTGTAGTTATATCGTGCATGTACAGATTGAAGAGTGCGGGCGATAGGACGGATCCTTGTGGGACTCCGTTTGGAAAGTTTCTGATTTTAGATGACTGACCGGCAAAAGATACGTGTGCACATCTGCCTGCTAGGAAGTTGGCCAGCCACCGTTTTGTGTTGTTGTGCATGTTTGTGTTGTAGATTTTGTTTGTTAGGTTGTGGCGGGGGATGGCATCGAAGGCTTTACTAATGTCGAGTGTGGCTAATAGTGATCTGTGTGGTGGTCTAGCTGAATTGATGCCGTCGAAAGCTCTTTGTGTAAGGTCTGTGAGAAGAGTGTTTGTGGAGTGCAGTGGCCTAAAGCCATGTTGTGTTGGAGCTAGGGGTAGGTCAGGTGTAATTAGTTGTAGTACGAGGCGTTTTGAGACTTTGGAGTGGGTGCAAAGGAGTGTGATGGGGCGCTGTGAGGAGGGTAGCGTGGGGTCTTTGTTAGGTTTGGGGAATGTGATGATGATACCATGCTTCCAGATGTCTGGTATTGTGTTGTGTGAATAACTGTAGTTTGATATGTTTGTGAGTGCTTGTATGCCTTGTGGTCCCAGGTGTCTGAGGTGTATGTTGCTTATGTTGTCTAGGCCACAGGCAGGTGAGTGCTAGAGATTGTTGATGATGTGTGTTACGACCGGGACTCGTATAAAACAAGGGCTCTTAATCATTGGACTAGAGAGGCACACATCTCCTATTTTATATTCCCAAGGTCTATATTTACTTTTTCCCATCTCAAGAACCTGACACTTACTCGTGTTGAATTCCATTTTCCAAGTTTGACTCCACTCATATAATTTCTCTAGGTCTCTCTGTAATTCTTCACAACTACTCCTACTTGTAATATGCTTCATTAATTTTGCATCATCAGCAAACATAGATATATATGAGCCTATTCCCATTTGAAGGTCGATGATGAAAACCAAAATGTATAGATTGAAGTGTTGGTGACAAGACGGATCCTGAGGGACTCCGTTTGTGAAATTTCTAATGTTCAATGACTGGCCAGCAAATCTTACATGGGCACATCTGCTTGTTAGATAGTTGGCCAGCCATCTTTTGGGGTTATTGTGCATGTTTGTGTTAAGAATTTTGTTTGTAAGGTTGTGGCGGGGGATGGCATCAAAAGCTTTACTAATGTCAATTGTAATGAGAAGTGTTCTGTGTAGTGGCCTAGCTGAATTGATGCCATTAAAAACTTTTTGTGTGAGGTCTGTAAGAACAGTGTTTGTGGAGTGTAGTGGCCTAAAGCCGTGTTGTGATGTAGCTAGGGGAATGTGAGGTGTGGTTAGTTGTAACTTTTGAGGGAGTGCAAAGGAGAGTGATGGGGAGGTGTGAGGAGGGTAGCATGGGGTCTTTGTTGGTTTGGGGATTGTGATGATGACACCATGCTCCCAGATGTTGGGTATTATGTTGTGTGACTCATGTTGATGTTGTTGTCGTTCCCTAGGCTGCCTGGCCGAATAGCCCCGTGGGACTCATGTTGGTAGCACTGATGTGGACGAGGCTATGAGCTGCTGACAAGAATCTAACAGACCAGTAAAGTATTAACAGCGACTGCTATAGCACATAGCATGGAATGGACCAAACAACAGACAATCATGCTGATTTAAATATACAGTATCACTTTATAATATCTATGTTATTAATGTGTTGTTGTTGAAGATTTATTTATTTTATACTAGCCCTCTGGGCCTAAGCCCTCATAGGGCTAGTGTTCGGAGGGGAGTTAGTAAGTCAAGTCATATAGGTCACTGGTCAGATGGCAAAGGAAGAGCATGTAAAAGTCCTAGGGAACTGACATGAGTTTATGTACACGAAAAAAATATTATATATGTGACGAAAATATGTACATTTTTTGCTACCCTGCCAAACTTCTATCACCCTGAAGAAATTTGTTTGTATGAATGATGTTGTGACTGATATAATGTTGTAGTAACATTACCAGAGACAACATCCACCAAAGGAAATTTGTTACACTTGTATAACGCTCTAGCTAGAACAGTATCATTTAACCGATTGTGTTTAAAAAAAAAAACATGGTAACTTCGGACATGGAACAAAACAATCGTTTGTTATTATTTGCCCTATGAAAATCATTCATAATACTTGTACATCATTAACATGGTGGTAAAAGATCAAATCATCATTCTCGGAGTCCAAAAACCCATAAAAATATGATACTATGCTAACCGATTTATGTATTTCGGATAATTCTGGATATATATATAATATATATAGGCTAAATTAGGAGAGGCATATATCTTGTCCAAAAAAAAAATTATCTGACGAAAGAAACACCAACAAATACGTTATACCTATAAAAATGCTCAAATTCATAAAAGTGTATATGCATTGATATATTATAAATACCTATATATTTTCACTAGGCCTAGTTAATTTTCGAGTTATTGATTTGACAGCATTGGTTATTTTTCCTGCTCAATATTTTCTAGGAGTGAGCTCAATGCCTAACGAGAACAGATCCAAACAGAATATATGTTAAACATCGTATATATCCCCCTCCTATACTGATTATACAGGCCTAAAAGTATTGACTGTGCATTTTCCACTATAACATCGGACAGGAATAAGCAGCAATAATAAAATATTCATATAAAATAGTAGGAGCCGAAAAATGAATGAAATAAGGCCACAAACGTAGGTCCGAAGTTCTCCTCCGTTCGTCCGAAGTTATCTCAGCTTTCTTGGCAACCATTTTCCATAAGAAACACCGTATGCCCGAAGTTATCCATACATGTCCGAAGTTATCAACTTTTCAAGCAAACTTCGGACAAACATCATTTAGGATAAGGATAGCTCTCTTCTTATGGGGGATAATTTTAGAAGGCTTCCTGGATTACGGCGCACTACCACCATACATCACTTGACCTAGTTAAATCTCTATAATGTGTTTAAACTCAGGAGAAATTGTTAAAAAACATCGAAAAATGTCCGAAGTTACCGCATTTTACGTTAACAAGAAATAGGGTGGTCAGTATGGAAGTGAAGAAGTCCTTGCATGACAGTGTGGTAATCCCGACACTGACTTATGGAAGCGAAGCATGGACGTTGGTTGAGAGACTCAGACCAAGAGTGAGAGCAGTGGAAATGAATTACTTAAGGAGTGCGTGCAGAGTTACATGGAGGGATAGACAGACTAATGAGGAAGTAAGAAGGTGTGGTGTGGAGGTAGATGTGCTGGAAAGTGTGAAAAGGAACAACTTGAGATGGTTCGGCCATATGGAACGTATGGAAAGCGAGAGAATGACTAAGAGGGTGTACGAGAGCGAGGTGGAGGGACAGAGAGGGAGAGGTAGACCGAATGAGAGGTGGAAGGATGGAGTGAGGAAGTACATGAACGAAGGTTGGGGGGAGGAGCGTCGACTGACTGGGGACAGAGGTGCATGGGGGCGGTTCGTTCGTGGCCACCCCTTCGGGGATCACGGCGTCAGGCAATAGATAGATAGATAAATCAACAACCAATCAACATCTTCTCTACTCTACTCTCCAATGAAAAATAGAAATGTGCTTAATATAATATACCGGGTACTGTATATCCATTAGATGTATCTGTTACACACCATAATGTAGGAAAAATTAATAAAAAATTATATGGTAGGCTACTTGATGTTTTGAAATCACAAAAGAGATACCGTAGGCCTATAGTAAATATTAGCAATGTTCACATTTTATTATTTTATTCGAGATAAATTAAAGAATCTTGTGACATCTGGCAAGTGTATCCACAAATTGAAGGCTCCTATTGAAAGAGCTGAAGTTGAAAAGAACATGAAGACCTTTCTTGGTCAGTTCTGTCTTTCACTATAGTGATGTACTGTACCGGTACTGTATTTCAAGTGATGAAAATCCCCCAAATTGACAAGTAGGCTACATATTTTTTGTCCCTGCAGTCCACATAATATAATAGCTGCAGCGCCTCATTTTTTTTTTTTTTCTATGTGAATGAGGGAGACGAAAGGCAGAACTGTCTCCCCCAGAGTTGCAAGAGTGACAGGGCCAAAATCAAGGCACGTTCGAGCTAAAATGCCTGGACACACTGAGTTTGAAGCAATTTAAGTCATAGGAAGAGGGAAAGACTGATTCTGGGAGAGAGTTCCAGAGCTCAACAGTTGAATAGAAGAAAGTCTGAGAATAGCGTTTCACTCTTGGGTTGGAGAGTTGCACAGAGTAGGGATGGGATTGTGTTGTAAGACGGGTACTATGTACCCTACGTAGAGGAGGTGGTATACACTGGGAAAGCTCTGAGGAACACTGATTATTGTAGTAGCGATATAATAGCGAGAGATGCAACATTGCGGCGAAGAGAGAGAGAGAGATTGCAGAGTTGCAGCTTCTTGCTCTGTACAGGGGCACGGTGCATCCTTGTATTGAGTATTGTTCACATGTGTGGGGAGGATCCTCTCACACCGCACTCCTAGACAAAGTGGAAAGGAAGGCCTTTCGTATCATTAACTCCCGTCCAATCACCAACTCTGCAATCTCTCTCTCTCCGCCACAATGTTGCATCTCTCTCGCTATTCTATCGCTACTATATTAATCAGTGTTCCTCAGAGCTCTCCCAGAGTATACCACCTCCTCTGTGGGCACGTGGTACCTGCCTTGCAACACAATCCCACCCCTACTCTGTGCAACTCTCCAACCCAAGAGTGAAACGTTACTCTCAGACTTTCTTCTATTCGACAGCTGAGCTCTGGAACTCTCTCCCAGAATAAGTCTTTTCCTCTTCCTATGACTTAAATTGCTTCAAACTCCGTGTGTCCAGGCATTTTGGCTCGAACGTCCCTTGATTTTGGACCTGTCACTCTTTCAACTCTCGGGGAGGCACTCGCTACAGGCAGTTCTGCCTTTTGCCTCCCTCACATAGAAAAAAATAAATAAAAAAATAACGCGTCCTCCCTCGTCGCCATGGTGCTGGGTAATGTCTCTCACAAGTCTGGACCAAACTACTACTTAACCTCTGTTTCTAACATGCCAGTGATTTTGCTTGTAACACTTCCTGTGACATGTGGCTAGTATGCTTGAGGTATGACTGTAACATGTCACGAGCAATGTTCTTGTGCAAGTGTGGCCGCACCCTGATGCACCCATCCCAGGCATGTGCAACACTGAATTGAATTATACCCAACAGACAGGACAAGGGAAACTACAACTCTATACCGCACTTCTGCTGTCATTGCCGCTGATCATGACTTTTGTCTTGCTTACGTTCACTCTTAATCCCTTATCTTCTATTCCCTCCAGCCATCTTAGGAACATTGTCTCAACCTCAGCCGCACTGTCAGCAATCAGCACCAGGTCATCTGCGTAGAGCATCTACTTAGGCAGACCCGACCTGAACTCTCTTGACAGCATCTCCAAGACCAGGACAAACAAGAGCTGGCTCAGGACTGAACCCTGGGGCACTCCAACATTTAACGAGAACATAACAATTAGCTACCTTTTCACCCTCACTGCTGCTCGGAAGCGCTCATCCCCTCATACATCTTCGTTACCACTCACACTAACCACTCCTCCACGTAGGCTACTGGTATGTATTGAAAGCAAAAAGGTATACTAATAACCAACAGATTGAATGCAAATCCATCCATAGTTTGTTTAAGCCCTGACTACAGATACTCACACAGACACTGAGGAATGAGGCCAGTGACTTGTTGAAGCCCATTTCTCGCTCCTTACTTCTCTCCTCCTTCAACAGCATCTTATACTTCCTCTCCCTCTCCTTCTTTAGTTTCTTGGCTCCGGCTGACAGAAGGGCATCCACGTCCATGTCATCTGCTTTCTTTCTCTTCTTAGACACATCCTTTTTCTTTGTGACGTTCTTTGACTCTTGCTTTAGTTTTCCGTCTTTTTTTTTCTGGTCATATTTGTCCTTTTTGTAGTCTTTGGTTCGTACAGGGGGCAGTGGAACAGAAAAACTGTGCAATGGAATGATTGATCTCAAATCACTACTCATTACACTGCTAGTTCTATCCATATCATCAATATGGTAATTAACATTTAAACTTCCAAAGTTAGTTTGATTTTCTAGTGAAATATCATATGGAGTTCTGTTCACATTCGCAGTATCAATGTCAGAGGCAATTTGATTGTCAAAACTCAATTTATCAAATGGTAATCTACTTTTATCATTATTGACATACTCAGTTTGATTTTCTGCACTTGAACTGTCACATGTAGTACTACTCACATTAACTATATCAGAATACATTTGGTTTGCATTATCAGAGGTAATTTGATTGACATTAACATTATCAGCACTAAGTTCACCATTAACTGCAGTATCAGAGGCAGTGTCATTCAACATCCAGACTGGATCATAAGTGTAAGCATTCCACCTCTCCTCCTTATCATTAGCCCCAGTGTCCAACAAGTCCTTTATTTTCTGACTGAGGGCACTATACTGTACTTCTGGCAGGGTGCGGCAGGTGGGGAGTTGGTGGGACCGGGGACAGGAAGTGTACGGGTGGGGTAGTATGGCTGACGGAACTCTTCTGAAGTTCTTGCTGTTAACCTTTATCACCTTAGCTGGCTGCTCCTGTACACTCTTCTCTGCTACTGTAAGGAGAAAAAATATGTACCAGTAAACAAATTGATATGATACCTGTTAGTACTATAGTAGGCAAGGGTAAGAAGTGGAGGTAAGAAGAGGGCTAAAAGAGGAGTCAACACTATTGTGCCTGTACAATTTAAAAAAAAATAATAATAATAATAAATTTCTCCAGGTCATTTATTTATGGCACTGTGAATTCTCTACTCATAAAAACACAGATGGTGAGGCTGGACGGATCCTCAAGGAATGCGCGAAAGAGCTAGTGGACCCAATCAAGGAGTTACAAGGAATAGTTAGTATCTTAGAGACCTTGCGGTCCATTCAGGGGAGATACTCGAAGTGGAAGGAGAGAGATTGTTTAGTGCACTACATTCATTACAGAGTGTGCAAAATACTATATATTCTCTTCTTGAACTGCTCTACTGAAAAACTGTTTACAACTTCTGAGGGAAGTTTGTTCTAGGTAGAACAGATCTTATAATATTTGTGAAAAAGCATACAGAACAAATAATTTGTAGTATTGAAAAGGAAAGTATTAGACACATACAGGGTGTCCCGCGAGTTTTGTTAAATACTTCCAGAAATGAAAGATGAGGTCATTCTGAGTAAAAAAAGGTTCTATACACATAGGCTTTGGAGGGCATTTGTTTTGCTATTATGGTCCAATTAAGTGGAAATTTGTGTGTATCTTAGTCACTTTCAAAGCAGTTTTTCATCTAATAAAATGGTATACTGTAGAGAAGAAAATAAGTAGTATAAAATAATGTATTGTATTATTTCTTCATAGAAACACCAACAAATACTTTGTATCTTTCTTCATTTTCCTATGAAGATGAGTTGAATATTAAAAATAAAACACAAATTGCATATTCACTGCATTGCCACGGGCAGATGAAGAAAGCTACAGAGGAGTTTGTTATGCCTCTTTAAAGTATTTATACCATACTCCATCATACACTACTCAATTTACAATCCATTTCTTTCATTTAGAGGAAACAAAGGGGTAAACCTGACTATACACAAAAAAATGTCATGCAAAAAGGAGGGGATTTGTATGTTTTCTGTCAGTTTAAGCACATTTTCCGAGTAACAAAAATTAATAGCGATAACGTTAAATGCTGTATGATGGTGCATGGTATCAATACTTAATGAAAACACCAACCAATCCTCTGTAACTCCTTTCTTCTTTTCGTGATGATGAGCTTAAAATTAAGTTTTGTTGGTTTCTTGTCATATTCAACTCCATGCCAAGGGAATATGAAGTACGATATAGTGAAGTTTTTGGTGTCAGTTTGAAGTATTGATATCATGCTTCATAATACACTTTATAGTTTTTTTTTCCTATCTTCATCTTATTGAAGAAAAACAGGGTTAGACATTACAAAAAACACCAAAAACCGACTTTAAGGGTCCATAACTACAAAACAATGCCCCCAAAAGCCTACAGTATGTGTATATAACAGTTTTTACTTAGAATTACTTAATCTTCCATCTCTGGAAGTATTTGACAAAACTCGCGGAACACCCTGTATTGCAAGTCCTAAGTACGCTAACCATTAAATAACGAAGCTACTATTCTTATTTAGTTATAAATTAGGGCTAGGAAAGGTAGAAAAAAGTGGTGCATACCCATGCGCAGTATGCAGAAAAAGGGGTGGGCGTGAAGTCAATACAGTGTAGCGTCTGCATTAGCTGGGTACATCACGGGAAGAAGCGTTGCACTAAAATAAAGGGACCTCTACCAAAGGAAGAAGTCCAAAATTGAGAACTTTGTATGCATAGTATGCAAAGGGGAGCTTGTATTCAATGACCGGCTCGAGAGTGTTAACTTTGGCAATGAGGCACTGGAGATGGTGGACAAGTTTTGCTACTTGGGTGATACCATCTCTGCCGGTGGTGGGGCTGAGGCCGCCACTATTGCCAGAATAAGATGCGGCTGGGGAAAGTTTAGAGAACTTTTGCCACTACTCATCATGAGAAGCCTCTCTCTCCCCTTAAAGGGAAAGGGTTACGCTTCATGTGCAATGACAAAAGCTTCAGAAACGTGGCCTGTCAAAGCGGATGATATCAACAGAATGGAACGCAATGAAATAAGAATGGCGAGATGGATGTGTGGTGCCAAACTGCAAGATAGGATATCAAATGAAGATCTAAGGAGAAGGTTAGGTATCAAGAGTATCAGTGATGTGATGTGTGATGCAGGCTTGAATGGTTTGGACATGTAGAGAGGATGGATGAACAAAGTTGGGTGAAAAGATGCAAGTCCATGAATATGGAGGGACATGGGATCGGACTTTGCAGTCTGATCTTAAATCAAAGAACCTGACAAGTGAGACAGCTCTTAACAGGGTTGCCTGGAACGCCACCATTAGGACGTGTAAGACCGGAACCGCGGTTTGTGTGGAATACTCAGTCTTTAAATTTGGGTATGTATAACAAATCATTTACTATTGCAAATTACAATTTAAGTTTATTATAATAACGGATATATGATACATTTAATCACTTTACGGAAGATTCTTCCCATTCCTGCTCAAATATATTGTACAGTAGTTGTAGAAACTTGAAGTTGTGCATATGTACTGCAGCTTACTTCTCTGGTTTCGATAAGGACGATGAACATACTGGGAAACCAGAAGGGGCCGATGTGCGAGCTTTAGCACCATCTTATGGTGGAGGAAAAAAAGAATATGCCCCACGCGTCCTACTGCGTGTTGTTGTTGTTGCTGTTCCTCAGGCTGTCTGGCCGAGCAGCCCCAAGGTCCCGAGCAAGGCCAAGGCCATAACCGAGCGCCCCCACAGAACCCTCCCAGCTTACCACTAATAATGCCCAGGTGACCGAAGCCACTCAAAGGCGAGGAGCTGAGGAGGGTGCGGAAACGCCCGGGAAACAAAAGCCCCACCCAAGGCCCTGTGCCCCTCAGCAATTAAAAGGGAAAGTTGAGGGGCAAAGGAAAAATGTGACGCTTTGGCTCCCAATCTGCCAGGGTTGGCAGTAGCCTACTCCGTGTTGTACAAGGCGACTAATAGGGGAAATGCGGGTAGATTGTAATCACCAATCGAACAGGGCTATACCCAGGAGAGCCTGTAGGCATTTGATAAGGAGTCGCTGGAACTCCTGTTTCATTTGCTTGGCCTCTCTTACTGATTCCCTATGTGCCTCACTTACACTAAGAGTAGTCCAGCATGCTCTCACAAACACCTCCTCCTCCTATCTACTTCACTACACTTAACATGCACACCACACTTCCTCCTTCAAAATTATTTAAAAAATATTAAAACAGGCCCAGTCTCAGAGTCCCCAGGGGGAGGGGACCATAAATGCCCCCACACCTGCCCAACCTTCCCCTGACGACCTCTTTAATTGCTCGGGACTATGGCCTGTCACTCTTACTATCAAGTTTTGCAATATTCGCGGCCTTTCCTCTAATTTTCACTCCGTCGAATACCATCTCTCCTCCTACAAACCTTATCTTCTTTTCCTCACCGGAACCCAGGTATCTGAGACAACTTCCAGCAGCTCTTTCTCTGTATCCTCCTACTTTCTCTATCCTAGTTTCAAAGCCAAAGGCGGATGTTGTGCATACGTGCACAACAAACTCACTTGCTCTCGTGTTCCCGATTTCGACTCCTCTGAATTCTCAACTTTATGGCTCAAACTATCCTGTCATTCTCATAATAAATATTTCATAAGAACATAAGAAAATGGGAGTCTGCAAAAAGCCGATCGGCCCACACAAGGCAGATCCCTGTCACACCCAACCCCAATTACATAACATAAGGTCATAAGATCGCGGGAAACTGCATATGGCCATGCGGCCCACATTTAGCAGCTGCCATTCACACCCAGCCCATATCACCCATATGGGAATCCAACTTATGCTTAAAGCTTTCAACTGTTTCTGAGCTAATTACTGTTCTGGGCAGTGCATTCTACATGTTAACAACTCTATTTTCAAACCAGTGCTTTCCTATATCTTTCCTAAATCTAAACTTATCTAACTTGAAACCATTTGAGCGGGTTATGTCGCCGTTCTTTAGCTTTAATACCTCATCTATATCGCCCTTATTTAAACCTTTTATCCATTTAAATACCTCTATCATGTCTCCCCTACATCTTCGTCTCTCTAGTGAATGCAGGCCTAAGACTTTCAGCCTCCCCTCATACGATAAATTTCTAATATTATGTATCTTTTTGGTAATTCTTCTTTGGACTGCCTCTAAAGGGTTGATATCCATTCTATAATCTATTTATCTATCTATCTATATGCTCAGGCCCAATCCCCATTTTGGGGGTAGCCGACTGAAGACAGAGCAAGAACAGGGAAAACACAAAAACAACATAAAACAAAAAATAAACACAGATAAAAAACACAAATTCACACACATCTAGGTCACCCAAGAGAAGACCCAGAGACCAGGGTCACAAAGGTCGCTCCAGCACTCCCCCGGCCCCCGACCACCCGGAGAGGTTCCGATCTCGGCAGGCAGACATGCAGCGGAGCCAAAGCCACAAGCCCTCCCACCACACTTCCAGGCGCACCCTTCATAGTAATCGTCTCCCCGGGCCAGGCGCCTGATGGACTATTATCTAGTCCAACTTGCGCCCGACCCCTTACTCCAAATGACCACATGTTCACTCAACTATTCACAAGCATTCTCCATTCACTCCTGTCCACCACCACTTCCCCTGCCTGATCTATAGTCATTCTTCTATCATCCAAAGCTTTTCTTACACAGTCTCTCCATCTCAATGGGGGTCTTCCTGCCCTTCTATCTCCCCTTGTACCTGACTCACATATTCTTTTTGTAAGCCTTTCATCTTCCATTCGTTCAACATGACCATACCAGCTCAGCACCATTCTGTCCACTCTGTCTGACAAATGTTCCTGCTGCCCCACTCTCCTACGTATCTCTTCATTCCTCAATCCGTCTCTACGAGTAACTCCACACATACTCCTCAAGCAGCTCATCTCCATCACATCCAGCCCTCTTTTCTCCTTTTTCTTCAGAGCCCATGTCTCAGCCCCATACATCACTGTTGGCACAACAATTCCTTGATACAGTGCACGTTTTACTTTCACTCCGAGATTCCTCGTCTTCCACATACAGTACTTCCCATTGCTCCGAAAACCTTCCTTCCTTCACACACTCTCTGTTTTACCTCCATTTCCACACCTCCACTCCTGCTTATCGTTCCTCCTAGATATTTAAACCACTCTACTTGTTCCAATATTTCCCCATCCAGCCTCACATCTAGATTCACCCTATGCCCTCCCCTATTACACACCATTACTTTACTTTTATTGACGTTCACCTTCAGTTTCCTCCTTCCACAAACCACACCAAACTCTTTGACTACCCGCTGCAGTTTCTCATCAGAATCCGCCACCAATGCTGTGCCATCAGCGAACAGCAACTGAATCAACTCCCAATCTCTAACATTCTTTCCTACTAAACCCAATCCTCTTCCCATAGTTCTCCTTTTCACCTCCCTCACCACACCATCCATAAACATATTAAACAGCCATGGTGACATTACACAACCCTGTCGCAAACCTACCTTTACCTCAAACCATTCACTCAACTCACCATTTCCTACTCTCACACATGCTCTGCTCCCTTCATAAAAACTCTTAACTGCTTCTAACAAATTTCCTCCTATTTCATAAATCCTTAACACCTTCCACATTGCTTCACGGTCCACACGATCATACGCTTTTTCCAAGTCCATAAAAGCCCAAAATATCTCCTTATGCTTCTCTAAATACTTCTCGCATAACTGTCTTACTGCAAACATCTGATCACCCTCTTCCCCTCCTAAAACCGCACTGTTCTTCTCCTATTGCAACTTCCGTACACTTTATTATCCTCTCTATCAACACCCTGCCATACAGCTTTCCAACCACTGACAATAAACTAATACCTCTATAACTTGAACACTCCTGCCGATCTCCCTTCCCCTTGTACAACGGCACAATACATGCACTCTTCCAGTCTATTGGTACCATTAACACAGCAAAGCACACATTGAAAAGTCTCACCAACCAATCTATTATCACATCTCCACCCTTCTTTATACACTCCACAGCAATACCATCCAAACGTTCTGCTTTTCCCGCTCTCATTTGTTTCACTGCTTCTTTCACCTCATTTTCCTCAATCCTTTCATTCATTCCCTGCCACCTGGGTGGCCTGGGTAACCTATCTCGATCCACCTCTGCTTCAATCACTGCTTCTCTTCCATCTCTTGCATTTAACAAAGATTAAAAATACTCAGCATATCTTTTCCTCACTTCAACTGGTTCCACTAGTAATTCTCCATTTGCATCTTTCACTGACTCTTCCCTCTTTTGTCCTCCTTTCCTTACTTTTATTTACCTCCTTCCAGAACATCTTCTTTCGTTCTTCAAAATTCTCACTCAACCTTTGACCCCACCTTTCGTTTGCATCTTTTTTCGCTTCTCTAATTTTCCGTTTTGCCTCTCTCCTTTTCTCCTTGTACCTCTCCCATACCTCAACACTACCATCCTGTAAAACCCTCTCAAAACACTGTCTCTTCTCCTCAACTGCCTTTCTCACCGTATCATTCCACCACTCGCTTCCCTTCCTGATACCTCTGCCTCCTACTTTCCTTTTTTTTTTTTTTTTTTTAAAGAGACAATGAACGGAGGAAGGAAAAACACAGATAAAACAAAAAGGTCCATGTGCCTAAAGGCATCCTCCATTCATAAAATGTTTGTAACAACTGGATTTAAACATTTGTAGATTGTAAGTTTGTGGAAAGCAATTCGAGGGAAGTGAATTCCAAAGAGTAGTAGCTCTGGGGATAAATGAATTCTGATAAGCAGAAGTTCTGCATTGTGGAGGAGAAAGTGTAAATTCAAGGGCACTCTCAGCTGC